>CM024761.1:31132611-32337654 GCA_014218235.1 Colocasia esculenta | reverse complement strand
TGAACATCTGATACAAGTGCTCCTGGACCTCCATCGAAAATCATTGAATCTATGAATTGGCCCAGGAAATGTGCTTGTAACGTTCTTGTGATGAATTGAGATGCTTGAGTAGGCTCTATTTTCACTGCAATGATGTAACTGCATAATGTCAATTTCTGAACTAAATTCACTTCATTGCCCATAAAAATACATACATGTTGATTACGTACCCATTAATCCAGACCTCCCGCAGAGTGCTCTCATAAAAACTACCTCTGCCCTCCTGCAGACTACCAGCATCCTCTGGCACCGAACCTGGAAAATAATGATGAACAACATGAGTAATGTAAAAAATACTAAATAATGACTACAGAAATACCCTAACAGTTAAATATACAAATCTACTGGTGCATCTGGAGAATGTGTAGAGTGACCTGAGCATGTGACATTTTAATGGCATCAGAATTAATGCATACATTAAAGTATAACTTTACATATACATACCAGCTACTACAGGAGGAGACTCGGAGGATGCACCAACAGCTGTACTAGAATAGAACGCATAAGTATGAGGAGATGAATGCACAATAAAAGTACATTTGTAATATACATACCTGCAGGCACGGTAGGAGCAGAAGAACTAGAAACTGTAGCAATTCTAATAACATTAATAATATATATAATAATTGCTACAAAAATACTTGGAAATTGAATATACATACCTGCAGGCACGCTAGGAGATGCAGAAGAAGGACCAGCAACTGTAACAATTCTAATAACATTAATAATATGTGTAAATAATGACTAAAAAAACTTGAAATTGAAATATACATACCTAGTCCGCTAGGTAGAGGAGGTGTCCGCTCACTCGAAGGAGAAGCAAAACTGTAACAATTTAATGGCATTAACACTACACAAGTACACATAAATAATATACAGAGAAAAATACACAGCTGATAACGATATTAGAAAATATACATACCAGATGCGGGAACAAAGCCCTCCCACGAATGCCCCTCCTAGAACTGCTACCAGATCTTCCTCCACGCACCATATCTTCATAGAGAACATAAAATCATAATGTTTACTAGTCATTGCTTATATTGAAAGTGAGCTGCTTTAAATATACTCTACAAGTGTGAAAAAATTCTACCATAGTTTAATTGATATCCATTTCCTCCTCAGATGATGACGATATGTCTAATTCAACCCCATCTTCATCATCATCTTCACATTCATCACTGGTATATTCCTCTTCCTCACCAGAACTTTCATATTCAATATCTGTACGACGAGCACTACTGTCTTTCATCTCACGTGGATCGACTTCTTCGACCTCATTTCCGTGAGACAAGGACATTGGTGCTTCGGATTCGTCTTCTCCAATATGAGTTGTCAACTCTACATCTTCAACAAAGTCTTCTTGAAAGAATTCTGCGTTGATCTCTTCAGCTGTCTGATCAGTCATGTCCAATTCATAATCAGAGAATAGTCTTGACTTAACTCTGCAAACTACCCCCAATCATCATTCGTTCTTTGTTTGTACATGAAGGATAGCTTGTATAATACACTTGCTGGGCTTGTGTGGCTAAGATGAATGGCTCATAAGTATTCAATTTTGACTTATGTTTAAGCTCGACAATCCCATGTGTTGTGTCATTTCGAATGGAATTCGGATCAAACCAATGACACTTGAACAAGATATATGATTGTCTTGTCCTAGATATTGCAATTGTAGGATCTCCTCTACAATACCATAGTAGTCATACTCACTTTCATTGTATGTACTTCCTTTTACGCATACGCCACTGTTCATGGTAGATTTATTCTGCCCATAGTCTTTCGTATGAAACCTATACCCATTGACAATAAATCCAGGATAATTCTGTGCAATTTTGGATGGGCCGTAGGCTACCTGACAACTCTTTCATCAGTAATTAAACCTTCTTGCGCCTGCGTGTAGAAAAGGCTAGTTATAAAGTGAAATGAATTTTGTTGAATACTCTTTGACGGTGTACACTTACGCGTTGTCTTAGCCATAAGGCCAATGACTTCTCTCGTTCTTTTTCAACCTCAAAATCAGTGAGTTGTGGATTTTTTTGTATTAATTCTGAATCAAATTGTCTGCAATATGAATAGCAGATCACATTGAATAGGTAGAATAAAGGCAAAAAACTTACATATAAATTTAAATTGTGAGATTAGTACTTACTCAACATAACATTCTAGCTCAGAACAATTTAAAAGAATATATATCTCTGCGGCACATAACTCTCTGTCATCCAGCATTCGAGTTGAAGAACGTCCGAAGGCACGTCCAGGATGAGTAAATATTGAGAGTCGATTTGAACCGACAGATTCCCCCCCATCATCATTACGTGGAGGTTGTGTCCGACGAGTTTGAATGTCTGCTTCAAAGTACATTGCACAAAAGTTAGAGATTTCCTCCATAATGTATGCCTCAGCAATAGAACCCTCCACTTTTGCTTTATTTCGGACTTTCATTTTAAGGTCATGCATACACCTACATCCACAATGTAAGAGACAATTAGAAAAGCTATCACTTACGTAAGGTGCAATTGTACGAAGGAAATAGCTCATATTTGCATATACCTCTCAAATGGATACATCCATCTATATTGTACTGGCCCTCCGACCTTTGCTTCATATGGTAGATGTACGAGTAAATGCTCCATTGAATCGAAGAAACCAGGTGGAAATATCTTCTCCAACTTGCATACAGTGGTGACCACATTCTGTTCGATAGTTTGCACATCCTGAAGCCTGAGTTCTGATGCAGATAGAATCGTGAAAAATCGACTCAACTCAGATAATGCTCCCCATAGCTGCTTCGGCAAGATGTCACGAAATGCAATAGGTAGCAACCTTTGCATGAATACATGGCAGTCGTGACTCTTCATTCCATATATCTTTCCCTCACTGACGTTGACAGAACGAGCAATATTTGACACATAACCGTCAGGAAATCTCAGTTGTTTCAGCCACTGACACACTTGCTTTACTTGTCCTCCTCCAAGCACATAAACTGCTTTTGGTTTACTTGGTTTCCCATTTACTTCAACAATTTCTAACTCTGGACGTTTACAGAGCATGGACAAGTCCAAGCGTGCATTCACATTGTCCTTTGTTTTACCTTTGATATCCATAACTGTGTTGAATACATTATCAAAGACATTTTTCTCGATATGCATCACGTCTAGATTGTGCCGCACAAGAAGAGTCGACCAATAAGGTAGCTCCCAGAAAATGCTTTTCTTCACCCAGTTGTGCTCCTTCCCAAAACCTGAAAGGTGTCGGGTACTGCCCATCTGTTGTGTGATATCTGGCAAATTTTCAACATGTGCTGCCATATCATGACCGGACAACCTCTCAATATAACTTCATCTCGTTCCTTTCTGTTCTTTAGGAATGCATCTTTTTGTCTTCTAAAAGGGTGATCAGCTGGTAAAAACTGACGATGGCAATCAAACCAGCAGGACTTCCCACCATGTTTAAGTACAAACGATTTGGTATTATCCATACAATACGGACATGCTAGCCTCCCATGTGTGCTCCAACCAGATAGCATTCCATATGCAGGAAAATCACTTATAGTCCACATCAATGCCGCCCTCATGGTGAAATTTTGCTTTCTAGATGCATCATAAGTATTGACCCCCTCAGTCCATAATATTTCAATTCATCAATCAACGGTCTTAGATAGATGTCTATATTTTTTGTAGGACTCTTCGGACCAGGAATCAATAAGGACAGGAACAAATTCTCTCTCGCTTCATGCACATGCTCGGAGGAAGGTTGTATGGTGTCACGAACACTGGCCAGCTGGAGTACGAAGCCACTGAACCTCCAAATGGATTAAATCCGTCAGTGCATAAACCAAGCCTCACATTACGTGACTCCCTTGAGAAGAGGATAAACATGGTTGAAATGAATCCAAGCTTCGCCATCTGCAGGATGAGTCATAATATCCATGTCCCGACGTACTCTTTCTGCATGCCACCTCATATGTCCAGCTGTCTTTGAAGACATATACATCCGCTGCAGCCTCGGTGTAAGGGGGAAATCGCAATGACGCATAAGGTATATCCTTTCCCCTAGAATTGACCCCTCTTTTAGGTTTAAATCTATCATGACGGCAAACTGAACAGGATACCATATCTGCATTCTCTTTGTCATACAACATACAATGATTAGGACATGCATCTATTTTCACATATCCAAGTCCTAAATCATTCACCATCTTCTTGGCACGATAAAAATTTGGAGGCAGCTTTTCATCTGGAGGTAACATGCTCTTGATGATGAGGAGGACGATCAAAGCAATTCTCAGAAATATGAAATTCAGATTTCAAGTTCAACAACTGTGACACCGCTGACAACCGAGTGTGCTTTTGACAACCATCCCACAATGGCTCATCAGCATCCTTAAGTAACTGATAGAATCTTTCGGCTCCCTTATTCGGCACGTCTTCAGCGTATACAGGATCCACATGTACACTGAATGCCGGACCAGCAGCATCTACAACCATATCCACGTACGTACTTGTGCCTTCCACATTACTAGGCTCGTGCGACCAGAAGTCCTCACCATGACATGTCCAATTCATATAACCTTCAACAAACCCTTTTCTGTATAAATGGCGTTGAACTTCCCATGGGGAATTCCACTTCAAATTTTTACAAATCATACAAGGACATCGGATGCCACCTTGCCTGTCTACTTCTGCATTTGGATTCCCCAATGCAAACTGAACGAAATTCTCAACTCCGACCCTAAACTCTTGGGACACCACATGATCAACTATTCTGCGATACATCCATGAACGGTCTGAAGCCATTGCTGTCCTACGCCCAAACAATATCAATAGACAAATAACTTTAAAATTCTAAATCACACATCCTTCGACGCAACCGAAATGAATAGGAAGGATTTATTATTTAGATTATCACTTTTTACCCATCTGTGAATATTTGATCGCACTCAGATGACCATTTACTATGTGATTGTATTATTTGCTGAAAATTTCGGCAGCATCTCCCCACACCTCTCCGATATACCAAAATATTTATTGATTAGATATTTTCTTAAACACTTACTAATAAGTGGTTAAGAAATATTCTAAATCAATAAGGTATATCAGAGAGGAGTAGAGACAGTAGAACACCCGAAATTTTCAACAAATAATACAAGCACATAGTAAATGACCACCTAACTGCGATCAAACATTCACAGACTGTCCAAAACGGGACAATTCAGGACTTTGAGTTAGATATACACGTTCTCATCTTTGAAATAAGACTCGTGCACATCAATCCCAAGTCTTGAACGGAGTTCATTGACACGGGCTTAACACGCTCTCGTGAAGTGTGTGCAGTGTTAAAAGAAAATAAAAACTAAAGCATGCATATAATGAAGTGCAATAATAACCCACATAAATATGAAAATAAAATAAAAACAGGGAGATAGTTTATTGAGATTTTATCTCCAATGCTGATAAGTTCTAATAAATTACCTGCATGCAGTCATAACTTTACAATTGGAGAATCCTATTAAAGAATAAGTACTAATCTGTGAGTTGGATATCAAGAAGCCTATTAGATATTTTACATGCATGTTGAATAATACATATGAAAGAGACTCAAATCTACCCACCTGTCTGAGATTTAGAAATTCCCATTGCATAAGTGTTATCATATTCATGGCTTTCTGTCACCAAATTGAAAATAATTGTCTTTCATCTCTAAGCTTATACATTACAGGAGGAGTTAAATGATCTATAGAAGCTGAATTTTGATAATTTTAGTATATATAATTAAGTACAAAAAAATACCTACTGAGGCAGTTAGAAACTGGATAGAATCTGAGTAGTAACCTCCTTTCCCTGCACATATGGTTAATGAAGGTATTATTAGTTCCTAGAACTTAAGTTAATAAAATTTACAGTGAATACAAAATTTAAAGAAAAGGAAAAGATAGCACCGTAGCTACATTGCGACAGTGCTACAGCGGGAAATGAACAAAATAGAGTAGCAAACTGTGCTTAAGACTGTGCTTAAAACTATCCGAAAATTATGCATTAATAGAGTTGCAAACTGTGCTTAAAACTCATGAATTTAGTATGAACAAAATAAAAAATAGCATATCTAATTGTAGTTAACCATGCATTTCTGTAAAAAAGGATATCTAGATGACGACTGATGGTTTATTGAAAGTGCATGTAAAATGTTAGTCTCTTTTAACAATTTGTATTACTTGTATTTAACAGTGTTATGAAGCACATGCATAGACAATTTACAATAATGTAAAAAGATAAATTTCCCCCTATTGTGCTTGGATACATGTTAAGCTGATACATGTACATGTGCTCTGGTTCTGGTTTTTTATACTCTCTCTCCACACACCTCTGACAAGAATTTACCTCCATGTTAGAATTTTGTACTTGTCCCTTGCATAAACTTGAATGTTTCTATGCAACCCTTGTCCTCTTTTACTGATTAGCCTTGGACATTTGTAAAAATTCTTGAATCCTTGTTATCTCTTGTTTAAATAATTCCTAAGTGTCTGCACACAAGGCAATACAAGATCACCATTCTCATGCTAAGGCATGTTTTCAGATAAAAGTAGTTGTTAACATATAGTCTTAGAAACTATTGAGTCATTCATCCAAAAAGAGAACCACCACATTAACAGCACTACCAGCACATAAGCCCAAGATATGTCAGTCAGAGAAGACATCCTAAAAAAACGGAGTAACCATGATCAGGTAAGCAGTTAACATGATTTCAGCCAGAGATTTTTGGGTGCCGAGTATCACTCCTCATTTAAGAAGCAAAAACACTTATCACCTCTTATTAAGTGTTGTCCAGTGACCACAACTATTTTGGGAATAATGGCGGAAAGGCACAAGGCATCAAAAGTTGCAAGAAAATAGAATCAACAAATCATAAGCCTTATCTAATCCACATGATGAACCTGGAGGGAATTAGAATTCCTTTGCTTTTAAAATTTTATCTAAGCCATGAGTAAGCTACTAACTAGGAATCATGTAAAACGTGAGCATAAATGCTTCACTGACAGTTTCCTACATATTCCAACTCACAGATCATACCTATTTATTTATGACGAAATTATTTTTTTTTCCGCAAAGGGCAACAAAGCACACTAAAGAGAACTACATAAGATTTTAAGGGGGACATTAACCCCAACTGATGATTCCTGGTTTACAACACATTTTGGTTGCACCAACCAGCTGCTGGATATTCTTGATGATCAATGAGCTTTCAAACAACCATGAATAAGTGTGCTTCCATATACTGTGCCAAGATTCATGTTCCGGGCGTCTGCATGCATGGCAAAGTGGCTCAAACTGCTCTGCAAATAAATCCTAAACTTCACAAGGGAGCACTGAAAAGGGTGGCAATTTCGCCAAGGTAAGCCCGGCACGTTCATGGTCACAGACGAGATGATGGTGATGCCGCATTCATCAGCTTCTGCCCTCAAGTTCATGAAGGGACGAATGTTTGCGTTGATGATATAGAACTGAGGGATGTGGCCGTAGGAAAGAAAGAGGTATGGGCAATGTTCAGTTTTTATGGCTTTATCACCATTGTAACAGTTCTTGGAATTTATTGATCCAGTACTTAAATTAACCTTTTTCTTGTGGTCTCAGGCGTTGGCGCTTTTGAGAGGCTTGCTTCTGTCAAGGACACCTCTTACGCATGTATTCTATCGACAAACAAAGAAACAAGGTTTCAGAAGATCGATGTATAGATATAGATGAAGTTGATAGCTAGCCCTCTGTGTTTATGAATCTCTCTTCAAAGTTGATGTCCTTTGGCTTCATCTGCATGCAATGTGAGATGTTATTTTGCGGAAGGCCTGCAACATCTTTTTGTCTCAGGTTTTTGTTTCTATTGGTGAAGTGTGGAGGTAATCGTGAACTAGATGCGCATGCATTTGCTAAGCTTTTTGTTTAGGCTTATCAAATGGGAAGATGTTAGCAATTATAATTGCTTGAAAGGCAAGGTAATTTTTAGGAGTTCTACAAGGGAGAATAGATTTTGAAAGGCAAGTTTTACTGAGCATCTAAATCTGTTTTTTTGATCTCAGGCGTTGTCTCTTTTGAGTGCTTTGGTTCTGTAAAGGACACCAACCAATGATGTCCAGGAAAGATGTGATTGAGAAGCTAAGCGATACCATCAGGACAGCACAGGATGAACAGATGATCGCCCACAGTCACTTTTATGAATCTCTTTTCGTTGTTGACGTCGTTTGGCTTCGGTAATGCTATATATGATGCCACAGATGATGCTTATTTCCTCCTCCTCCTGTTTCAGGGCTATGATTTTAAGGGGGACATTAACCCCAACTGATAGAAACAAAAAACCGCAGTCGCCAAACCCACACATGAGAGAATCGTTCAAATGAGAATGGGAAACTGGAGATGTTACCTGTGCTCGTCTCCCTGGACCCTGGCGTGCCGTCCACGACTCCGCGTCGTCTCCCTGGTGCGCTGTTCGGCACGTCCACGCCGTCCGCGTCGTCTCCCGGGTGTGTAGTCCGCGTCGTCTCCTAGTCCCTGATGCCCCGTCCGGCCCGTCCACGCCGTCCTCGTCGTCTCCCTGGTCTGCCGTCCGCGCCGTCCACGTCGTCTACCTGGTGCTATCCGGCCCGTCCGCGCCGTCTCCGGTCTCACTGGTGTGCCGTCCACGCCGTCAGCGTCGACGCCGTCTCCCTGCGCCTGGTGTGCCGTCGACGTTGTCTGCCTGCGCCTGGTGTCGTCGACGTCGTCTCCCTGTCCCTGCCTCCCTGGTGTGCCGTCCGTGGCGCCGCTCCCTCAATCCCACCAAACCCTCGCCAGGAGCAGAGAACGGCTGAACGGGAGATGCAGATGCCAAGCAAGACTTGCAAGATTTGGGGCTGCGGCCAGCTTGTGTGCGACCGTGGGTATGTTTAGGGTGGTTTTTTGGGTGTTTAATGGCAGCCGTTGGATGAAGGGTGAGATCTATAAGATGACCATAATACCCTACATAATGTGTACATTTACATATATATATATATACATATATATCATGTATATATATATATAATATATTTAACAGATTTAAATATATATATTTAAATATATTATATAAAATTCGGTTTTATCGGTTTGGTTCGGTTTAGGAGATCGACCGGCGGCAGTGGTGAGAGGCGACAACGACGGAGGGGCTGGGTCGCAGGGGCGATGGCGGCGACGGGTTCGACAACCACGATGGACAGCGTCGGCAGCGACGGGTCCGACGACCACGATGGACAGCGTCGGCGGCGACGGGTCCGACCACCACGGCGGAGAGCATCGGTGGCGTTGTCCGTGGTGGCGCGAGTCGGCGTCGGCGAGAGAGGAGAGAGAGAGAGAGAGAGAGAGAGAGAGAGAGAGAGAGAGAGAGAGAGAGAGAGAGAGAGAGAGAGAGAGAGAGAGAGAGAGAGTCGGGATGGAGGGAGAGAGGGAGCGCGAGTGGGGGGAGATATAGGGACAGCCACTGCGCGAGGATCGCCGCCTCCGGGGACCCGAGGGCCGGCGGCCGATGGCGAGCCGAGGATCGTCGGGGAGGAGGCAGGAGGGTCCGAGGGCGGAGGGATTTCAGATTAGGTCGATTTGGGGAGACTCGGGAGAGGGTTTTAAATATGTATAATATTTATATTAGATATGAGCAATTAGATGTAAGATCTAATGGTCAGTATTAATCTAGTTTCGGATCGGATCTTAAACAGAGCGGATCTCTTATTTCCGCGTCCGCTCCGTTTATTATTCGGATAATATCTGTATCCTAATTCGCTCCGTCAGATATCTGTTAATGGATACGGATAGACTTAATCGGATACGAATTCGGATCGGATCCGGATATTATCTGGATCCGTTTACAGTCCTAGTCAGGAGTACAACAGATTTCCACTCAAAATCGATAGAAATAAAAGGCCAATGGCTCGGGCATTCTCGATGCCCACTCAAAATCGATAGAATGGGGATCTCTCACCTGCATCACCAACACGTCTGGTACGTCTTCTTAGCCAAGAAAGCAGGCGAAAGTCTCTGCTGGTTTTAGAAGATGTCGAAGACACCGACGAAGAAGAAGACGACGTTGTCCAAGAATGTTGCACGGACGGCGACGACCACCTTGGCCGAGGAGGCTCGACTGCTCGTGCTCGGGGCGATGGGAGAGGCCGAAGAGCAGGGGCTCCGACACTCCGCTGTGTAGCAAAGAAAGAGGAGAGGCCGAACTGAGACCGGGAGGGAGAAGGGCTGCGTGACTAGATTAGGCTTTTTAGGGTTGTTTCGGTTCAATCGGTTCGGCTCAATTTTAAGGAAGAAAAAATCGAACCGAACTATTTACCATTAAACCGGTTTGATTCGGTTCATTGACCCGAACTTTAGTTAGTTGAACCGAACCGAACGAACGGTTGGTTCGGTTCGTTTATCGGGTTGGACCGAGAAATGAACAGTCCTAAGCATAGCATCACCAACAGCAAAGCAGTAGCAGCAGTAAGCAGTAGTAACAGTAAAGCAGTTGTAGGAGTAGCAAAGCATAGCAGCAGCAGCATGTGCGGAGGATAAGATAAGGATCATTGGCGGGTTTAAAGGTGGGGTTTATCCGCATGCGAGATTGCAACGAACAATGGCGATGAAATCTTCGAAAGGATTTCACCTGGGTTAAACACGTAATACAGTTCTTACGTAACCCAAGTTACGCAGGATGAAGTGATTACCTTACGTAATCATTGTGCCATAATTGATATATATATATATATATATATATATAAATTCCATATATTTCTTTAATATAATATAATTCTATTTTAATCCTTTCCATCAACATATTTTAATTATTTAGGTTATTAATTTATGGGCCTCTTGTGTGTTTATTACCGAGCTTTATTTTAGTAATGGAGGTGTGCGTAATATTCGAACTAATTGGAACGTCATCATGTATTATACACAAATGACCAAGTATTTTTTATAAACAATCAAGGTGTTACACATTTACAACCCTAATTTCGATAGATAACACACATACGATTAAGTGTGAGTTCGTTCCGTGTGTAGACCTGAGAATTCATATTAATTTTTAAAATTTTGAGAAAGGTCCATATTGTTCTCCATATTCTGGAAGAAAAAAGAGCTTTTATTCGACCTAGAATATGGGTGTGTCGACCTAATTAAGTCACTGGAGACATGAGTTATAAGTTGATTTGAAAATTAACAGAGTGTGTCAACCTGAATAGAAGAGAGTGTTGACACTCTGAAGGAAAGTGTCAACTCTCTACAAGGTATTGGTCGATACTATGAAGGGATAGGTCACGCTATAAGGGATAAATCGGTCAACACTACTGGATAGATAATGGTGACAGTACTACTGGATATATAGATAGTGCTGACACACATGAGTACGGATAGTCAACACTAGTACTGCATAGATAGTGTTGACACTACTGATAGATAGTGTTAACTGACACTACTAGATATTAGTCAACACTACTGGATAGATGTGTTGACACTACTAGTACTATTTTCAAAACACAGTCAGAAAAAAGAAGAAGAATAAGAATCCTTCAATTCACAAGAACACTTGCCTAGCTAAAGCACGTAAGTATACCTAATAATCTTTAGACATTATTTTATCTTTTCTTTTATTAACACACACACACAAACACACATATAAATATATACTAATAAATATATACACTTTTACACATACCTACCACTACTTACACATATTCACATTTAGATGCATGTTAAATCTTACGTAAACAAGTTATGGTAATTTTTATTTAAACTTTTCCTGAAAAAATATTTATCAAGTATAAATTATCCTAAAAGTAGATAAATCATATTTACCTCATTAACCGTGCATCAAAAATTCTCAATATCCACATTTTTGGTATAAACATATTTTTATGATAATTATGGTAATTTCGAAATAAATTTCATTACCAAATTCAGTCTCAATTTGGTTTAAAAGTCTCAATTCGGTTCTAGAGACCGAATAGGGACCGAATAATTTCGGTCCCTATTCGGTCCCTATTTAGTCCCTATTAGGGACCGAATAGGGACCGAAATTATTCGGTCCCAAATATAGAGACCGAATAATTTCGGTCCCTATTTAGGGACCGATATGGACTGAATTTATTCGGTCCCGACTGAAATTTCGGTCTCCCTAAATGGCTCTATTGCGCTTTTTTCTGTAGTGTGCTAGATATAAACCGTTTTAATTTGCATAGCATGCTCAATGGAATTTGGCAAAAAGGATTCATTAAACCCTAGCATCAAGCAATATTTATGATATTTAATTCAACGCGGACGAGTAGATTCAAATGCAAGGCAACATAGAGGTTCTGGCATAACATGTTAATAGAAGTTTGGATATTTAATTAATTCGCTCTCGTGTATGAACGAAAAAGGTTGAAATCAAGGGCTTTCGAAGAGGGTGCATGGTCTGCCTAGGTTTAATTTTCACAAATTTGCTGAGAGATTGCCTACCTTTTCTTGCTGTGATGAAAACCCTAAGTTTGATGACGAAGAGAGAATAATCCTCCTTGCTCCAAGCCTTCTCCCCCTCCTTGCTCTTCGTCCTTAGCTCCTCTCCTCGTTCTCTGAAGCTTCAATAGTCATTCTAAGCTGATAGGGCCGAAATTGAGGTTGTATTGGGTTGCTATAGAGTCATTCCTTCTAAAAACTATTCCTTTCCTTTAATTCGAATTTTTCTTATTTATCTCCTTCCCCCTTTGCATTTATCTCCTACTTTGGATGAAGGAGAGGTAAATTTCGTGGGTCAAGAGTTAAGGTAAGTGTAAGACTCTTTTTGAGATAGATTTGAGTTGTTTTAATAATTAATCTAACTATTTTCTATTTATTAATTAATAGGTACAAATTCACTTTATTAAATCTCATCTCATGATGGGCTCTTCACAACTGGGCCCACTCTTTCATCTTTGGGCCAATAATACAACCCATTCCAAATTTTGTTATGGTATATCGATTTATTTTCCTTAAATTCTATTTATCCTCCACTTATTCTAATTAATTTATCTCATTTAAGTTGCTACAATATATATATATATATGTATATATATTATAGTTTAGATATTATCTATATCCTATAGATATATATATATATATAGAATTTATATATCTATATGTATATCTATATCTATGTATAAAATACATATATCTTTGTATAATATATATAGTTTAGATATATATCATATCCATATATATATAATACAATCTATATATCTATATTTATATCGATTATATATATATATAATATATATAATATCGATGATATCTATATCTATGTATAAATAAATATATCTTTGTATAAATATATATATTTTAGATATATCTATATCCATATATATATATACAATCTATATATCTATATCTATATCGATATTATATATATTATAATATCTATCTATATAATCTATGATTATTGTCTATATATATATATATATCTATGTATAAATAAATATATCTTTGTATAAATATATATAGTTTAGAATATATATCTATCCCATATATATATATATTACAATCTATATATCTATATCTATATCGATATATATAATATCTGATATCTATATCTAGGTATAATAAATATATCTTTGTATAAATATTATATTTAGATATATACTATATCTATATCGATATATATAATATATATATATAATATATATATATATAGATATAATATAATTATCGATGATATCTATATCTATGTATATAAATATATCTTTGTATAATATCCATATATATATATACAATCTTATATCTATCTATATCGATATTATATATAATATATATTAATAATCTATCTATATTCTATCTATGTAATTATCTATATATATATATCGATATATCTATGTATATTTATATATATATAGTTTAGTTATATATCTAGATCCATATATATATAATTATATATCTATATGTAATATCTATATCTATGTATAAATAAATATATCTTGTATAAATATATATAGTTTGATATATATCTATATCCATATATAATATATACAATCTATATCTATATTTATATCGATTATATATATATATTATATATATAATACGATGATATCTATATCTATGTATAAAAATATATCTTTGTATAATATAATAGTTTGATATATCTATATCCATATATATATATACAATCTATATATCTATATCTATATCGATATTATATATATATATAATATCTATCTATATCTATGATTATTGTCTATATATATATATATATCTATGTATAAATAAATATATCTTTGTATAAATATATATAGTTTAGATATATATCTATTCCATATATATATATATCACATCTATATATCTATATCTATATCGATATATATAATATCGATGATATCTATATCTATGTATAAATAAATATATCTTTGTATAATATATATAGTTTAGATATATCTATATCTATATCGATATATATATATTATATATATATATATTATATATATATATATATATATTATCGATGATATCTATATCTATGTATAATAAATATATCTTTGTATAATATCCATATATTATATATAATATCTATATATTATCTATCTCTATCGATATTAATATTATTATATATATTATCTATCTATATATCTATCTATTATTCTCTATATATATATCGAATATCTATGTATATTTATATATATATAGTTTAGTTATATATCTATCCATCCATATATATATAATTTATATATCTATATGTAATATCTATATCTATGTATAATAAATAAATATATCTTTGTATAAATATATATAGTTTAGATATATATCTATATCCATATAATATACAATCTATATATCATATCTATATCGAATTATATATATATATATATCTATCTATATATATCTATGTATATTATCTTATCTCTATATATATATATATCGATATCTTTTAATTATATATAGTTTAGATATTATATATCTATATCCCTATATATTATATATATATCGATGATATCTATATCTATGTATAAATAAATATTCTTGTATAAATATATATAGTTTAGATATATATCTATATCCATATATAATATATATATACAATCTATATCTATATCTATATCGATATTATATATATATATAATATTCTATCTATTTATATCTATGTATCTTCTGTATCTATATATTTATCTATGTATAAATAAATATAATCTTTGTATAAATATATATAGTTTAGATATATATCTATATCATATATATAATATACATCTATATATCTATATCTTCATCGATATATATATATATATATATATATAATATATCTATCTATAATAGCCAGGTATGAAAGATATAATATAATTAAAATCCAGCGAATTCTTCGACTATTCTGGTCTTCTTTTTTATTTTTGCAAAGCTGAAATTAATTTTTCAACCTATGAAAATGATTTTTAGCATTTCAAAAATAATAGAACCTACTATAGACCAAATAAGTCTCCCAACAGATTGGTATATAGCATTAGAAATTTAAAACACATTATACTCCTCAGTCATGATGAAAATTAGGAAGGTCGAAAGCTAGGGAGAGAGCAAGTATGGAGAGAGCGAGATGGTGGAACAGAACACAGAATAATTTTCTATGAAGATATATATATATATCGATATATCTATGTATATATATATATATAGTTTAGTTATATATCTATATCCATATATATAATTTATATATCTAATGTAATATCTATATCTATGTATAAATAAATATCTCTTTGTATAAGTATATATAGTTTAGATATATATCTATATCCATATATATATACAATCTATATATCTATATCTATCTATATATATCTATGTATATTATCTGTATCTATATATATATATATCGATATATCTATGTATATATATATATATATAGTTTAGATATATATATCTATATCCATATATATATATATAATCTATATATCTATATGTAATATCAATATCGATATATATATATATATATATATGTATAATATCTATATATCTATTATATTATATGTATCTATAATATTAGATCTTCATATTAAAATATTAATAATAAACATTTTTATTTAAAATATATTTTAAATACCAAATCCAACCCGCCCCCCCCCCCCCCCCCCCACCAAAAAAAAAAAAAACCAACATATCCGCCATAACCCCCCACCACCCCCCCCCCCCCCCCCCCCCGCCCCCCCGCGGCGCCAAATTCCTCTTCTCCCCCAAATCCCCGGTCCTTCCCTTCCACGGCGCCAACCCCCACCTTCTCTCTCTCTTCCTTCCCCCGCCCTTCTGTGCTAGCCGAACACCCTCCGTCGGACGCCAACCTCGCTCGCTCCCACGCGCTCCCACGCCGGAACCACCCGTCACGGTGGACCACCCAGATGCCGCCCTGCTCCCGCTTCCACTACGTGGCGCCGAGGTGGAGGACCTCCGGATCGGGGATGACGCCGGGGTGGTGTTGCGTGGCGCGCGGGCGGCGTTGCTCGGGACGAGGGTGAGCGGCAAGCAGAAGCCCCTCGCCACACCCTCCTCCCTCCCCCTCGAGCCCAAGCAGAAGCCCCGATCGGCCTCCGTCGCGGTCCCTGGGTCCACCGATTAGATCGCCTCCTCCTTAACCAGAAGGTTCGGCCTCGGTGCCAGCCTAGCTTGGGTGGGCTTCCTCGCCTTCGGCACGTAGCAGGTAGCAGGCACAAGGTATGCGCATTCACCCATCTCTCTCCACCCTTCCTCTCTCCCACTCCCTGCACCCACGCCAACAGACCAATTAGCCTCTGAATCACACCCTGTAGAGACATGAAGGAGGAGCGAGAAGTTGTGCTCCCCAACATCAACGGTATCTTTTTTTGTTAGATATTGTGGCCTTGTGGATGATTCTATCGCCGGGGAGAATATCAGAAGAGCGGAAACGGGCAAAAGATGCTTCATTCTTACTTTGTATGTGTTGTCTCTACAGGGATATGCTTTAACAGAATCTTGTGGAATCATTTTATTGGAAACCCCTGGGACAAGCTCGTAAGTTTGGTTCATCTGGGAACCTGGTTCCTGGGCTTGAAGCCAAAGTTATCAGTTAATTGGGCACATTGAAGCCTCTTCCTCCTAACCAGTTGGGGGAACTATGCTTTTGTGGCCTGAATATTATGCAAGGTTTGGTAGTTTATGTGATATTGGTTTCACTAGTTTGTAGCCAGTTTGATTGTACCACCATTTTTTTTGTAGAAGAGGTGCATTGTGTATCACTCTACTGCTTCACTTCATTGCTTTTCATTTTTTTTTTCTTCTGTCATTTCTAAAGGTATGTTTCATGTCTATATTCTTTATGAGAAATGCTACGCTCTCGGCGGACCCCTCTCATTAAATGCTGTATTTTTTTTTCATTTTTTGTGCATTATTTGTGTGCACAAATGATGTATTCGTGTGTACAAATATATCATTTGTGTGCACAAATTGTAAAAAAAAAAATTAAGCGTATTTTATGTGGGGGCCCGCCCCTCCACGTGACGCGCGGGTGGAGGGGCGCGGCCCTTCCACGTCCGCTATGCTCCCGGCACTATCGGGAGCATAGCATTTCTCATTCTTTATAGCGGTACTTCGTGATCTACTACGTTGTTGTGTTTACCTTGTCTACTTGACTTGTCAAGGAGTCTCATTGCATTTTGATTTGCAATGGTGGCGAAGGCGATTTTGGTTGCATGTGTTTCAACCTTCTATCGGTGCATTTTAGAGAGTCAGTGACGTTGCTGGCCTTTTGACATTCGATTTTTTTTATGTGAATGAAAGATTTGTAGACGGTATTGTAGCAGTCTACAAAAAAATAAGATGTGGACGGTTAAATTTTTTGTAGACTGCTACAGTAGTCGTCTATGTATATTTTTTATAAACAACTACAGTAACCATCTACATATTCTATTTTTATAGATGAAAAGATAGTCATCTACATATATTATTTTTTTAGACGGATACTGAGACCGTCTATATGTTGTTTTTGTAGATGGATATAAATAGTTGTCTACGTATCTTTTGGTGACGGACTTTTCCTGGATGACTTTGTAGACGGTTGTCTAGTCGACTACAAAATTTTTTGTAGACGGCTTTATGATTTTTGTGACGGGTTCAAGCTGTCTACATATCATATTTTTCTAGTAGTGCTCCGCACCATAATCACGATGTCCCTAGTGGAGGCCTTGCGTACAAACAATACTCCCTGACTACTCCCTCGAAATAGATCCTTATGGATATCTATGAATAGCCCTTCCTTCGATGGTCAGTAAGATAAAGGCCAACATGTGGAGAAATAACTTAATTAATAAGTACTATCGCTTCTATTAGGATCATGATCGCGACATTAAGAAGTGCATCAACGTTGTGATTGAAGAGCTCGTTCAACAGGGTCTTCTCAAATAATTCATAGCCAAGGCCCAAGGTGATGGAGCAACAATTGTGGTGGACCAACATGCCCCCCACCCATCAACAACTGACCATGTGGATAGGAGATTATGATGATCTCCGACAATCCGACCTCTAGTAAGACCAGTTCTAGAAGGCGGCATTCCTCTTGCTCCTGCAGTTGCCTTTCCTCCTCTTTTGCTACTACGCTAGATCCCTCTGCAAATAGTCTGTCACCAAGTGGCTCGATTGGCCACACTCATATCATCAACTGGCTATCACTAGCAAAAACTTATCTTCTATAGTTGTTGTTGGTGCCCTCAGCCCTTGAATCTACCTCAACCTATTGGGTCCTTTGCTATGGATCATCCTTCTGAACTTCAAGGCAAGGCTAGAAGAGCTTGAGCGTAAAGAGGACAATTGTCACTCTACTCCTACTCTTAGTTGACCACTGGTAGGGCCCTGACCTTGCTTTCCATTTGGACTATTGGAGCTCCCTCTCTAATGTAGCTGCTTAGTTTGTTTCTATTATCAAAAAACACACGAAGATCGTTATAAGAAAAGTAATAGTAATAGTAACAAGAATTAAATTAATAGAAGAATTTGCATTAATCATGTGGAATAAGTAGGCAATTCGACCAAACATTAAGGGGATAATGTTGGTTAACTGCCATCGACTCCCTTAGGAATCGCTGCCACTGTACTGTTATGGGGCAGCATAGTGACATCGGGGCTGGCAACCCAACCCACCGCAGGGGTAAAACCCTGTGCGAAGCCCCTCATGCCGACCACAACGTTGACGTGGTGCTTTGCGATTCCGCCTTAAAGATTTGACTACCGCCTTCACTACCAACTCATGCTCATAACGATTTGCTTGCAGATCGATTTCAAACACAGAAGGGCCAAATGGCCAACAAGTGGTATCAGAGCGGGTCTCTGAACTTTCAAGAAGATCCAACGATCTTAGAGCAAAGATCCATGGCAGCTCAAGGATATGCTGAAGGTCAATCAATCACCAGACCTCCATTCTTGATGGAGAGGACTGCCAATATTGGAAGATGAGAATGTAATGCTTCATTCGAGGCACAGACTTTGATCTGTGACAGGTAATCGAGGTAGGTGATTATGTTATTGTTCCTATTCCAGACACTACTGCCATTACAGCTGTAGATAAAAGTAAATTATCTTTAAACTTTAAAGTTAAGAACTACTTATGTTGTGCCTTATCCAAAAGAGAATTTAGTAGAGTATCTGCATGTAAATCAGCTAAAGAATATGGGATAAACTGCAGATAACTTATGAAGGAACAAATAAAGTAAAATAAACTAGGATATATATTTTTGTCTCACAATATGAACAATTTAAAATACTTCCAAACGAAAATATCACTCAAATGTATAATAGATTTTCAAGTATAGTAGTTGGTCTAAGTTCTCTTGGTAAAAATCTTTCTAATGAGGAAACTGTTAGAAAGATTCTTAGGTCTTTAACTGTTTCATAGACACCTAAAGTGACCGCTATTGAAAAAACCCATGATTTAACTAAATTATCAATTGATAATTTAATAGGTTCTCTCATGGCACATGAAATAAATATGGAGCGTCTGTCTGAAAGCTCATCTAAGAAGAAATATACTAATGCCCTTAAAGTTGTAGCTACTCCTTCTAATTCTCAAGATGCAGATTCTAAAGACGGTGATGTGGATGAAGTATTGTCTAAGCTTCATAAGATTTTCAAGAAAAAGAAAAATGGATCAAGAAGGATTCAAAGAAAGAAGAAAAAAGAGAAAGAGCCAGTTGCTATGAATGCAGAAAATCTGGGCATCTAAGACCGAATTGTCCAAAACACAAGAAGACTAGTCAAACCAAGAAGCCCAAGAAGCAGCACAAGAAATTTAAAAGGAAAGCCATGGCAGCTGCTTGGGAAAATGATGAGGCCACAAGCTCAAACTCATCAAGCTCAGAATCGGAGAAGGAGCAGGTAAGTCTAGCCCTCATGGTAGGACTAGATGGGGTAAATTCTGACTCATTTTTTAATTCATGCATAAATTGAGGATCAGAATCTGAAGACTTGGAAGAAGTCTTTAATGAAATTTATGATAAACACAAGGTTGTTGTAAAAGAACTAAAATTCTCAAGAACAACCTTACTTGTTTGGAAAACACAAATTCTGATCTTAAATCAGAAATTGAACAATTAGAAAAACAATTAAAGGAAAGTAAGGATAATAATTCCATTTTAATGAAAATTAAAGAACAAGGATATTGAAAAATTAGAGTTAGTAGAAAAGTTAAAAACTCTAGCTGATGAGAATCTATATTTAAAAGAGTCAGTTAGAAAATTACTATAGGAAAAACATCTCTTGCTTTATGTTTAAAAGGGTCTAACTCCGGAAGAAACAAGCAAGGTTTTGGTTACACACCTCCAGAAAAAGGAAAACAAGGCATAATTCTTGAAAAATATCCATTACCAAAATTTGTAAAAGAAACCAAAATGCCTCAGAAAAAGGCCTCTGTAAAAGAAAAAGTTTACAGAAATCATGTTCTAAAAACTCAATACAAAGAAAATAAGAACAACAAAATAATTTATATTCATTGTTGTTCTCATTGCAATAAACTAGGACACACTGTAAACACCTGCACAACAAGACACTTAGTTTGGATCCCTAAAGGATATTTTTATGCATCTAACCATCAAGGACCCAAAAAGCTTGGGTATCTACTTCTGAATAAGTTGTTTGCAGAGTAGCCTTGTAGCATCAGGAACCAAGGATGTTTAAAGCAATAATAGTGTCTCTCAAAAAGGGGGAGCTCTGATTAAGGGGGAGCGCAGAGTAAGGGGGAGAAAAATTGAACTCCTCTATGGTAAGAAATTCTCTCAAAAGAAAGGAGAAAACATGGTAAGATTTTTTCTTTTTGGATTATTGACAAAAAGGGGGAGAGTAAGTATGCTCTATGAATTTTCTGCTTAAATCATGTTTTAAATTATTTTAGAAAATTCGCATAAAATTTGTCATCACTAAAATGAGGAGATTGTTGAACCACTCTATGGTTATTTGTGATCTTGACATTTGGTGATGAACAAAAAATATGATGTACTTAGGTGATAACAAAATATATTATCTTAGTATTGCGGAGATAACAAAAATATGTGTTCATAAAATTTTTTGTTTCATATGTGTTAAATCAATCCCATTCACAGATGACAAGTCAAATTGAATATTTTGTTTCATCTGTGTCGCATCAATCTCATAGCAAAATGCTAAGTCTCTCATTGACGCAATAAGGTGCACTAAAATGAAAAAATCGATGTTTAATCCATATACATCGATTTCAGATTAAGTGCCAAATTAATAAGCGCCACAACAATTTATTTTGATCGATTTGCCTTCCATAACGATTCGCTAAGGCTCATAATAATTTGATAAGTGAGTGCAACGATTTGTCCTCACAACGATTTGTCTTTCATAACGATTCGCTAAGGCTCATAACGATTTTATAAGTGAGTGCAATGATTTGCCCTCTCAACGATTTGTCTTCCATAACGATTCGGTAAGGCTCATAACGATTTGATAAGTGAGTGCAACGATTTGCCCCACAACGATTTGCCTTCCATAACGATTCGCTAAGGCTCATAACGATTGATAAGTGAGTGCAACGATTTGCCCTCACATCGATTTGCTCTCATAACGATTTCTTAAGTGAGAACAAATAATTTGGTTCTCACATCGATTTCTTTATTGAACATAATGATTTGCTTGCATAACGATTTCATAAGTGATCACATCGATTTCTTCAAGTGATCATAACGATTTGCTTATAAATGAACAACGGTTTTATGAGTCATATTCACATCGACTTCTCTTGTATGTTCAAGTGTTTTGGCGCCTAATGAAAAGTCAAAATAACTTTTGACAAAAGTTGCATGCGTAATTTCTCAGTCCTGTCAGAAAAAGATATGACTTATCAGTTTTAGCATGTCAAGAGAAACACAGTAGCATGCACAGTTTTTCACATAAACACTTTTTATGCTAACACTTTCTTTCATGCTCACAGACCTCGAAAGACCACGAAGAATGATCAAGACAAGAGATGAGCAACGGGCAGAACTCCAACGGATCTATTCAAAAGCTGCTCTTATAAAAGATGAAGCATAAGCTAAAGAAGAAATAAGAGAGCATTCCTGAAGATCATTAAAAAGAGTGTACATCCAGTGAAGAACCAAAAACTCCAAATACACTCTGAAAAGAGAGAAAGAGCCTGAGCCCAAGAAGAAGTGTTCAAGCATTTGAAGTATTCGAGCTTTCTAGCTTCCTTTCTTCTCTTTCATTTTCTCCCTGTGCTCATTGTAATCTTGGGGGAGAGTCTGTGACTGTGAGCTAAGTCTTGAGTGTTCATCTTGTAATAGTTCTCAATCTGATCTTTCTTTTCTAAGAAAGATTTTTGTCCAACTGTAGGACTGTATACAATGTAGAACCTAGTTAGGGGTTTGTGTCTAGCAGAACCGCACTGGGGTTTGTACCAGGAGGTTGACTTCTTTACCTGTAAGAGAAGTGAGCTGCCTTTTTGCCCGGGAAAGAGAAGAAGACCAGCTAGAGTGCTGGGTGTTGTAGTGTCTTTAAGGGGGATTGTACCATTGGTTAGTAAAATCTCAAGAGGTTGTTTGGGGACTGGACGTAGAACTTTCATGTGGGAAGGGCCGAACCAGGATAAATCTCTTGTGTTTTTGTGTGATTGTTTATTTGCTTCCGCACTGTTACTCTTTATCACACTAAACTAACCAAACCTTCAAGTGTTAATTTCTGTGTTTAAGTTTCTATTTCAGATTCAGAAAAACTTATTTACCCCCCTCTAGATTAACTTGCTGCCATACCGAAAGGTCCAACAAGTGGTATCAGAGCGAGGTTGCGGGTTCGATTCCCCGGGTGCTGCTGAGGGGGAGTTTGTTGGTTAACTGCCATCGACTCCCTTAGGGAATCGCTGCCACTATGCTGTTATGGGGCAGCATAGTGACATCGGGGCTGGCAACCCAACCCGCCGCAGGGGTAAAACCCTGTGCGAAACCCCTCATGCCCACCACAGCGTTGACGTGGTGCTTTGCGCTTCCGCCTTAAAGATTTGGCTACCGCCTTCACTACCAGCTCGAGCTTTTGGTGCAACAGTAAGGGGCTCGGTCCAACAAACAACTCTCTCACACTCACCAAGAAATGGATGGCCATGGCACCCTTGGAGAACTTCTTAAAGTTCACAATTTCTTCTACATCAAGACAATAAATAGAGTCAATGCACTCTAAAAACACAATCATCAACATCAAACAAAGAAGATGGGTCAAGCTTACCTTGTGGTCGAGTAGGGCACAACTCAGCCCACTTACGATTTTCACCTATCAACAATATTAGTGGTGCCGACCTCTCCCCCGTGAATAGTGCCTCCATGACGGTGGAATGGGATTGGTTACACTCCATCAGGACAACTGACTCGTAAGATATTCTCCACCATTGCATGGGGCATGAGAAGATCTCACCCGACCTTAGCTTTACAAAGAAGAAAAACGACCCTTGCACAACTGACCAAGGTCATGAGGCCTATCACCAAGGTTCGAGGTGCCTTTATGCAACATATAACCACTATTTATGCGTCAGGCTGCACCTAAAGGAGCAACAGGAGAAAAAAGACACCAAACGACGATGTGCTCAGCTAACCTTACGACACATGACTAAGGATGAAAAAAATTAACCTCTAGCTATTCGGTACCAACTAGGAGGCTGCAAGCTCACATATCGGAGAAGCAAAGGTACGAAAGTTGAGACAGGGAATCCTAGTAAGAGCACTAAACGACACATCTAGAAATGGGAGATAATGTGAACAATACATCTATCTTTGCCTTCACGGATTAAGGTGATTTATTTACCCTCATTAAGACAGGAACAAAATGGAACCGTGATGCAACAAACTATTTACAAAACTTAGAGGCATTATCACCTCAATCTTGAACATCCTTCAATTATTAGCTTCGTCTATTGTGAAGGTGGTGATTACTCGACCAAGGGTCACAATAATCCTACTCTTGTTCTCTAACTAAAATTCAAGTTTTGTTTTTGGTTGCCTCCAACCCTTTTGTAGCCTCTTCCTTACCATTTAATTCTCCTGGACCAATTTTTACATAATTTCATCTCTATTCATTGACACTTTGCACTCATAGTTGTCAAGGCAGACGTCTAAGCGCCAAGGCGCTTCCTTAGCCGCCTTAAAATACTCTGCCTTTCTAAGAGTAGAAAAGACGCCCCAAGGCGCTGCTAAGGCGGCCAAGGCGCACGCTAGGGGCGCTTGGGCGCGCCTAGACCCGTTAGAGGTCCGCAATATCCCGCTTAGACAGCAGGTTTAGGTCGATTTTCAGGGCTGAGTTCAGCCCGATTCTAGGAAACATCTTATTTACCTGAATATCATTTAAGTAAATGTTATAATTTGGTGTTTCATTACTTAAGATATTACATGGAAATAAGGACGTACCCCTCATTTGAATCTAATAAAAATATCAAAAAAATCATATCTCTTACAAAAAAAAAGTCAACTCTCCCATTAAAGAAGAAAATCACGATTTTGGTGAATTTAGCGAAATGTTAACTTTCTAATCTCTCGTAATTTGACCTATCTAAAAATTTGATAATTCAAATAAACCATATAGAACATTAAAAATCTAAAATTCAGTAAAAAAAGTTAAACGTGCATGTGACTTCTCTAAGGGAGTCGCTCTCCTACTGAAACCCGAAGTGACTTTTTCAGTAGGAGAGCGGCTCCATTGGAGAAGTCACATGCACGTTGATTTTTTTATCGAACTTTAGATTTTTAGTGTTCCATATGGTTTATTTGATTATCAATTTTTTAGATAGGTCAAATTATGAGAGATTAGAAAGTTAGCATTTCGCTAAAATCACGAAAATCACGATTCTTCTTGATGGAAGAGTTGATTTTTTTTTAAGAAATATTTTTTTGATATTTTATTAGATTCAAATGAGGGTTACTTCCTTATTTACATGTAATATCTTAAGTAAATGACATTTATTAAATGATATTCAGGTAATAAGTATGAAGAAGAAACCGTGTTTCCGTATGGGTAATACCACACACACACACACACACACACACACACACACACACATATATATTATATATATATATATATATATAGTTTTAAGTGTGTTAAGATATGCACTTCTTATTTTTATTTAACATATTTACACGTATGTGTATTACTGGTTGTTTAAAAGTTGGAAATTAGTTTTCTAATGATAGAATGATATTTGCACTTTTTTTCTCATTTAGTGTACTTATTTATTTGAAGATGTCAATTTAATTTTTATGACTTTATGATATATAATGTGAGTTTGTTTACTTGTAGTTTAATTTTTGTTGCTTTCATATAATTTTGACCTTTTTGTTGTGACATTGTATTTTTTTGCAAGTATTTTTTTGTGATACATAGCTATTATATATATTTCTCAAATTTATGTATTATTTTAATAATATATCTATCATATTATGATATGTCATTGTCTTTATGTCAGTCATATTATGATATTTTTATTGAATTTTTATCATTATATATAATTATAGATACTAAATATCATGTAAGAGGGACACTTGAAAACAACTCATACTTGGTTCCGTCATAAACGCCTAGGCACCGCTTAGGCGGCGCCTAAGCGCTTAGGCGATCCGAGACCCCAACTACGCCTTGGTCGCCTTGACGCCTTGACAAATATGTTTGCACTGCATGAAAACCCAACAGATCATGAATCATCACACCGTATGAAAACGTTACATGATTCCTTCTGCACAGTAATGAAAAATGAAGAGTACGTCAACATTTAAGACTTCACCTATATAGAGCATCAGACAGAAAAATATGTGCCCACGGCCTCCTAGCATATAACATACCTTGCATTTATAGTATTGACATTTGAGATTTTTAGTAGTATGATTTGTGTAACACCCCGAAGTGGAATATCGGAGCAGAATTACAGTTATTAAATAGTACAGAGCGAGAAATAAATAACAAATCATTGCACGAATGGAATATTACCAAATAAACTTCAATTTCATTAATAATCCACCAACCTCCATTACAATCACTACTAACTCATCAACTTCATGAACTAACTATTACATCAACGTATCAGAGCCAAACTAGAGGCCAGAATACTTTATTAAAAATCAAACTAATACATACTGACTAATGACTACTAGACTAACTAACTACTACGCCATGACAGCTGATCAGGTCACTCCTGAGCAACGTCTTCATCAGTCCCATCCTTGTAAGTGTGGTCATAACCATCCGACTCACCTGAACACAAGAAATAAAATACGCAGGATGAGCGAATAACGTCCAGTAGGGCTTAATATCTCATAAGAACAAGTATGCTTTAAATAGTTGTCTTAAATGACAGGGTAACGAAAGAGTATAGTCATATATAGTAAGTAACGATAAACAAGAGAACGATAGCACATGTACAGGGAAAATAGCACAACGAGAACGTTAATAGAATGGCCATGTACGATAATAGCACGAAACGATAGCACTTGTATAGCACTTGACTAGCTTGCACTTATATTGATAGCACTTTGATTGTCATAGATTAATCTAGATAGTATAATGACACTGGATGCATGCCGTACACATCCTTGATCATTTTAACTCTCATGGGCACTGACACTTTTCGGGAGCTCTCCCAGGGACCAGATCGGACCCTATTGCACTGACATTAGTCATTTCTTTATCTTAGACAATCACACAAATGGCCAAGAGATACCAAGAAAAGATGAGAAGAGTAGATGAAATAGATGAGAGTGTAGAGAGAACGTGAACATATGAGAGATAGTATAGATAGTAGACGAGATAGAGACAATATCGTAAAACAACGTTAACACCGATAGTAACAGTTGCGCAGCACCAAGTCGGGTACTGACAGTTGGAGAAGTCACAACCGCCCACATAGTCGTGTTCTTGAACATGAGCCTAGTGGTCTGACGTGATCACAAGATAAGGAGGAGAACACACTAAGGCCATGGATCGTACTGATCCCTAAGGGGTAACGGGTATTAGGGTACAACCAGCTCGTCGACTAAGGACGTGCGCAAAGCCAAGAAGACTTACAGAGGCCTTGAAAAGGAGTCCCTGGTCCAATCAGGAGTCTTCCCGGTGGAGAGGTGGTCCATGCCAAGAGAAAGTATGTAAAAACTAGTCTGTCGTGCCTCGAGTGCTTGAAGGCCGAGGGAAACGGGTAACGGTATATAAAACACGCAAGTGAAACGAAGACAAGAGTAATTAATTAAATAAAGAATTTAGTAATTTATTTCGCTAAATTACCAGATATATTATTGAATAATTTAACAAGGTTTAATGGCAAACATGATGGTTAAGTATGTGTAAGTGTAGATGAATCAAGAGAACAAGTATGGTTGTGCATATAGCTTTTAGATTAATTAAATCGACGTAATAATGCTCATTAATAATTACAGTTCGGAATTTACATGACAATACTCTATTTTGGTTTAACATGATTTAATAAACATGTATGACAGGGTTAAATGGGAAAATTAGGGTTCTGGCCGCCATAGTCAGATCGCGACAAGGGTTGCTGTCGCGATCAGGTCGCGACAAGGCGGGACCGGCGCGTTCATGTTTTAGGTTGCGACGCACAGGCGAGGCGCGTAAGGCCATCTTGACGCCCTGGCTTGGCGCGTTCTGTGAATCAGCATTGGGGTGAACCGGGGGCAGGTCGTGACAGTCGACCTATCGCGTTCAGATCGCGACGGTCTTGGTGTCGCGACCCCTTTGAGGTCGTGGTGGATCGGGTTGTCGCGATCTTAGGGAGTGCCTGAGCCCAGAAAAGTGGTTTAGCCCTTTTTCCAGGTGGGTCTACATGATATAGGGTATTCAAAATTCGATAAGAAATTCATAGTGATCCAAAAAGTATGAAACCAATTTTTAAATGACAAGAGACATGGAGATCTATTATTGAGAATGATTAATTAAAAATCAGACATGTATAGAGCATACTTTTGACTATGTTACTTTTCGTTATCCTAAACATACATAGTTAAGATCAACAATTAAATCGTCATGGATACAAAATGAAAATTAGGGCAAATAGGGGCGTTTGAAAGGTAGTATCATGTAGTATTTAAGAGAATAAATTCAGGGCACGAGATCAAGTACATGCAAGGATTCAAAGGCAAACAAGTGGGTTCGGGTTCATGGATATGACAGAGTTGCAAATTTAATTCGCTCAAATACAGTGAACGAAAAAGAGGCAAAACAAGAGGCTTTTGAAGAGGATCATGAAGATACTAGAGTAATTTTTACACGGTTTAAGCTTGAGAGATTGCCTACCTTTTTGTGGTGAAATGGAAAACCCTTGTTTGGTGACGAAGAAAGAGAGAAAACCCTAGCTCCAAGCTTCCTCTCCTTGCTCCTTGCTCCTTGCGTCCACAACCTTCACCTTCGGCCTCCAGAACTTCAGAAACGATCTAGAGGGTGTTAGGGTCGAATTGGGGGTGTATGGTTTGGTTAGAGTCCTAACTTGCTAAAAACTCTTCTTTCTCTATTAAATCTGAATTTTCTCTTTATCTCCTTCTCCCTTGCCATTATCTCTAATTTGGATTGGGAAGAGAGTCAATTTCTTGGCCAAGGGTTTAGGTTGGGGTAAAAACTCTTATTTTGGATATTTATGGATTATTTAATATTTATCTTAACCATTTACTATTTATTAATTAATTACATACGAATTTAAATTAATTATTCATCATCCCATGATGGGTTTCTCAATTAGGCTATATTTGATATTTGAGCCATTAACATAACCTATTTCTAATTTTAGTTAATGAGTATTCCTTTAATCACTTAAATTCTATTTATTCCCTTCTTATTATGATTAAATATATTTATCTTATTTATTAAATTGAAAAATTTTATTTTATATTGAATTTTAAAATCAAGGTTGCTACATAGGGGTGTCAATGGACGGGCCTGGACCGGGGCTGGTCTGGACCAGGTCCAGCCTGGTTTCTAGATGATAGGCTAGGCCCGACCCAAGCCCGAGAAAAGCCAGTTTTCAGAAAAGAGGCCTAGCCCGGGTGAATTTTTAAGGCCCGGCCCAGGCCAGTCCGGCTCGGCCTGGGGGAAATGTGCAGGGCGAGCGGCGGTGCGTGTGGGCGCGGGGGGCGTGGGGCGAGGCGGGGGCGCGGGTGAAGGAGGGTGGGGGGGGGCGGGGCGAGGAGCGGGGGCGCGAGGTGGGGGCGTGGGGAGCGAGGCGGGGGGTGCGAGGCGGCGGGGGGGGCGCTGCGGGTGGGAGCGAGCGAGGCGGATGGGCTCGGGGCGAGCCTGCGGGGCGCGGGGCGCGGTGGGTGCGGGGCGTGGGAGCGGGGTGGGCGTGCGTGTGCACCTGCCGTGAGCGCGGGACGAGAGGGCGTCGGACCGGGAGGGCCGGGGGCATGCAAAGCCCGAATCGGCCCAGATTATTCTAGGCCGGGCCGGGCCGGGCTGGGCTGAAATTTAAAAATAGATAAAAAAAAAATAAAGCCCAAGCCCGTGTTATACCGGGTCGGGCCTCCGGGCCGGCCCGGTCCAATTGACATCCCTCTATTGCTACATCCTCCCTCTCTTAAAAAGAATTTGGTCACCAAATTCATATGATCGTGAGAGGAATAGTGACTTACTGAATAATTCCGGATAATTCTATCGCATTAATGCTTCGGGCTCCCACGTGGCCTCTTTAACTTCGTGATTTTTCCACAGTATTTTGACCACGGGTATAGATCGATTCTGAAGTTGTATCTTCTTATCCAAGACCTCATTGGTCTTTCTTCCTAGGTTATGTCCTTCATTCAAATAATGTCATCATAGCTGATACGTGTGACAGATCATACACGTACTTCCCTCAGCATTGACACATGGAAAACATTGTACGGTGGAGAACTGGGGAGGTAGTGCTAGTCGGTACGCCACCTCGCCAACTCTATCCAACACTCATATGGACCTAGAATATTGGTCTTAGCTTACTTTCATCCCAAACCATTGAAATGCTCGGGTCGGGGATACTTTGAGCATCACATGATCTCCGGCTTGAAATTCTAAGTCCTTCTTCTTTTATCAGCATAGCTCTTCTGGCCTGGACTGTGCTATCTTAATTCTGTCTCTGATAATCTATATATCCCTGCCAGTGCTCTAACCATGTCCTGGTCCCCAGTCATTATTGTTCTCCTATCTCATTCCAGCACACCGGTGATCTGCAACTTCTTCCGTACACGCTTCAATAGTGCCTCTTAATGCTCCCTGATAGCTGTTGTTGTACGCGAATTCTATCAAGGATAACTGCTCATTCCATAGCCTTCAATCTATAGTGCATGCACGAAGCATGTCTTCCACTATCTGGTTGGTCCTTTCTGTCTGTCCATCTGTCTGGGGGTGGAAGGCAATGCTAAAATTAAGTTTAGTGTCCAATGTAGTCTGAAGTCTCTTCCAGAATCTAAAAGTGAATCTGGGGTCACAATAAAACTATGGATATGGGAACTCCATGTAATCTTACAATTTCCTTGACTATAATGTTGCTAACACATCCACACTCCAAGTGCTCTTGATTGCCAAAATGTGTGGACTTAGTCAATCGGTCCACAATAACCTAGATAGTATCAAGTCCACTACGATTTCGGGGTAAACCCATGATGAAATCCATGCCATACTTTCCCACTTCCATTCTGGTATGTCCAGGGGTCTGAGTACACCCGCAGGACGACGATGTTGTGCTTTTACCTCTGACAGTGAGGTAGTGCAAGGTATGCTCAGCCTTCTCACGCTTCATGTTTGGCCACCAAATGACTTTTCATGTCCGGTACATCTTGGTTGCATCTGGATGTATGGTATTTTTGGTCTTGTGGGCTTCATCCATAGCTTTCTTTTCATTCCCTCATTGTCAGACACATGTCCTGGCTTGAAATAATATTCTTCCATCCTCAGCGATGGAGAAATCTGGCTTGTCAGCTATAGTCTCCCTGACTCGGACTAGAAATGGATCATTACTCTGCTGCTCTCTGATCTCGAAAAAAATGTATGGTTGTTGCCTAAGGTTGGCAACTATCATCTTATCACTTCTCTGTTCAATGTTAGATCTAGACTGACGAATTGCTCAAGTAATTATATTTTGCCCATGACTAAGTAGGATAGTGAAGCTACTGCTTCCTACTAAGTGCATCAGCTACTGCATTACTTTTGTTTGGATGATATTGAATGTTGAAGTCAAAGTCCTTCATATACTCCAGCCATCTTATTTGTCTCATAGTAATCTCCTTTTGAGAGAATATGTACTTCAACTCTTGGTGTCAGTGTCAGTAGACAATAAATTACTGTAAGGCCATCGAATTTTATTGCATTAGTGTAATGCATGTAATATTCGTGTTGTATATGTACGTATGTATGTATCTACGCATGTATTAATTAGTATACTTATGTGAGTATGTGTACAATTTAGGTATAATATGTATGTAATGCTTGATGGGTGTGTACATGATAATGTATACATATAACATTATATAGGTGTAAAGGTGCATGGTTTTTGCATGTTTTAGACTTCTGGCCGAAGGCCATATTGGCGTCAATAGCATGACGTCGATGTGGTGTCAGCGTCCCACCTATGGATGCCAACACTAATCCCAGCGTCTAACGATGTGGACGCCAACTTCTCTGACCTGCATGCATTGCAAGCCAGAAATTTCGGAAACAAGGCAACTCACCCATTGGGGAGCTGTCTCCCAACGGTCTGAAAGCCATCATGTCACCCTGTGCGTGGGAGAGAAGCCTCTCCCATATATCTAAACCGAATTTGCTTCCCCAACCCTTCTCCTTGCCTTTTTACAAGAGAGAAAGAAGAGAAGAAACCCTACTTTCCGACTGAGGAAAACCCCACCTTTGCAAACCTAAAACTGAAGATCTAAAGCCTGTTCTGGGGTTCTGCTGCAACAAGGAGCTTGCTGGATCATCGAGGAAGGCTTCCCCGACCTCGACTTGCTGTGGAGGCTGCTAAGGAACCCGGAGGGAGGTGATCTTGGAGGGTGTTTCGCAACTTCTTGGGACTGCCCAAGGAGAGCTTCTCCAAGCCCTAGATCCATTAGTGTATTTTTCAAAAGGCAAGTACCCCATTCATAACATTCCTGTATGTGTCTAGGATGGTTTTACTATTTTTGTATATTTTCCCTCGTGTCCTAGACCCCCAAATTCACCCCATCTTTGGAGCTCGGGTCTGTGTTCTGCACAGACCTGACATTGACGGCAATGTCCCTTGCCGCTAAGATTATGCTTAGCATCCATCGACTATGCCGTTGACCTTGGATTAGCGACTAGAGACCGCCGCCAAGTTCATCTGGACAGAACAGTGACCTGTTCTGCCCCTCTATACGACTATTTTCGATATGTTTCACGATGAGGATATACTGTAAATCATTTATATGCTATGTATATTGTTGGTGTGATGGATGTGGTGTGTGGATGGATTATCACGAATGATAGGACTTAATTATTTCATGAAGATACATGTGTGATGAGTTTTAATCTTGTTAAACCATATTTGCATGATTTAGGACAAGTCTGAATGCTCTAATTTGTGAGGATTATGCATGTGAGGTTCAGTCCCTGTTCTAAATTTCTGAGATTATTCCCATGCTTGTGTGAATTATTGCAAAATTGTTTAGGAAAAAATAGAGATCATGCTAGGTCATGATAAATCTTCCATAAATTAATGGATTGTCCAATAAATTTAGGAATAAATTCTGTGGTTCCATGCTGTTAGGGTTCAGACAGGGAGTGGTTAAAACTGTGCTTGTGTTTAATCCATGTTAAATCGAATTGCGGATAGCATGTGAAATTAATATTAGATTATCTGTAATTCCGTTTTAGTTTAGAAAAATCTGAAAATTTGCATGAAGAATCCTAAACCCGAAATTAACTGTGGTTAAAATTTCAGGTCATTTGGACTAGTATTTAATGTAATATGAATTTTCCATGTAAATGTGTATTTATGCATGCCAATTTGAAACAATTCGATTTAGGTGTAATCTGACCTGATCGGTGATATTTACCTGAATGTAGATTTGGAAATCTGTAGTGTCATGTTAGGAAAACAGAGAAATGTGAATGTGAGAGAGAAAGTGAATAGGATGAGAGTGACATGTGTAAACCCATGTGTAAAATCGGTAAAAATGTGTAATGTGAAAATTGTGCCAAATGTGACACTGCTTCCGTAGAGGGCAGTGGAACCGTATCAGGGAAAAGTCCTCCTGAGAAGGTTCAATGTGTAAGTGACCCTAAGGTCATTAGGGGGAAATCCTGGAGGTGGACAAGTACCACTGGTTAGGGTGGAGACTTGTTCTCCCGGTCTGCGCAGTCCAAGAGTCGCCATTGTATTGCCTAGATGGCGTCTATGTGATGTGATGTGTTTGTGTCCTTCTTTGGTGGTTTGGACTATGTGTCACGGCACTAAATGTGAAAGTGTAAATGTGCATGTGTTCATGTGTTAATGTGAAAGTGAACAATGTGTAATGTGTATGTGTAAAGTGCAATTTATGTGAATTGGGAATTTGTGCAAGGAAAATGTGAGACCAAAAGGTGAGGATATGACATTGTAATCCATGTTGTGACAAATTTGAAACCATGTTAAATCAGTAGCTTCATTATGTTAGGATCATGTCTATATGTGTAAAATGTATAGAATCCATGCTAGGGACAATTAACAAGTATGTATATAAAATTTCATGGTTGGTTGTTCACATGTCGTATTTTAAATAACATTGTAGCTCTCATGTGTAGGGTTATGGTTGCTAAATCATGTGAAAACCAGCAAGTTTAAAGTATGTAAAATGCTCATGTACATACACAAGAATTTGTAGATTTCATGCTAAGTGTGTTTTGTTTCATGTGCGTAGGATAATCATACTAAGTGCTTTCATGTTTAGTTAAAATGCAAAGTAGAATTTCATGAGAAGGAATGATTAGGGGACACGTGTTAGGAAATTATCTTGATAAAGAAATCTGAAAGTATGCATCATGTGTTTACCTATAGAATTATCATGATTGGTTATCCATTTCAAACGTTAAGCATGATATATGTTGAGTTCTTGAAGTTGAGTGTGTAGAGCCTACTATGACATGTACGTGTATGGCATGAGTGGTGTTACTTGCTGAGTCTTTAGACTCACTACTTGCTTCGGCGTACAGGTGTAGTTGGTGACGTGGCACTGTTGGAGGAGACGGACTCCGAGCGCGGAGATTAGTCTTTGGAGTACCCTGTGACTTTTGCATTTCATAGTATGTAAAATTGAACGTTGTATTAGTGTTATCATGGAAAGAATGTATAATGGTGGACATCTATGTATTTAATTTTCAGCAATTTAAATTATGTGAACTTCTAAGTTCTTTAATATTATTGCAATTTCATGTATGTTAAATGTGGAAGATGAATGAATGAAGACAGTGGTTCTTTTACTTCTGCTACTCTGTTCTTATATTCACGTGTATCTCAGCTGAATGTTATTGTTGGGTAAATGTCCCACTGTGGCAACGCTCGCTATACCGACGTGGGTTGGTATAACCGTACCGGTATAATGAGGGTCGTCACAATTACTCCCCATATAGGTAATGCCTCTAGTTCTTGAGTGCAAATACCACTGCGGCTAGCTCTAAATCATGGGCAGGATAGTTGACTTCATGTGGCTTCAGCTGCCTTGAAGAATAAGCTATCACCTTTTCGTTCTGAATTAACATGCAACCTAGACCGATTCCAGATGCATCAGTGTAGACTGAGAATCCTTCATCCTCGACTGGTAACGCGAGGACAGGTGCAGAAGTCAACAATTGCTTCAAGGTTTGGAATCTCTTCTCGCACCCCTTGCTCCAGACATAGGGGTTCTCTTTCCGCGTAAGACGTGTAAGTGGTACGGCTATCTTGGAGAAGTCTTTTATGAACCGTCTGTAGTATCCAGCCAGTCCAAGAAAGCTTTTGATCTCAGTGACATTAGTCGGTCTTTCCTAATTAGCACAACTTCAACATTGGAAGGATCGACAACGATACCATCCTTGGAAATAACATGGCCTAGGAATGACACCTCCTCGAGCCAGAATTCACACTTGTTCAATTTGGCGTAGAGTTGGTTGTCGCGCAAGATCTGCAGAGCGATCCTCAGATGCTCCTCATGCTCTTCCTTGGTCTTGGAGTATATGAGAATATTATCAATAAAGACCACGACGAACTTGTCGAGGTAGGGCCGATAGATGATGTTCATTAGTTGCATGAAAGCTGTAGGAGCATTGGTTAGTCCAAAAGGTATGACTACAAATTCTAAATGACAGTACCTGCTTCTGAAAGCCGTCTTGTAAATGTCTGCATCCTTTATTCTCATCTGATGATATCCCGATCTAAGGTCAATCTTAGAAAAATATTTAGCTCCTAATATCTAATTAAATAATTCATCGACACGAGGCAGAGGATATTTGTTTTTGATAGTGAGATTGTTCAGTTGCCTGTAGTCGATACATAGCCGCATAGATCCGTCCTTCTTCTTGACAAACAACACTGGTACTCCCCAAGGAGAAGTGCTTGGTCTGATGAAACCTTTTTTCAGCAGTTCCATTAATTGCTCTTTCAACTCTTTCAATTCAGCGGGGGACATCCTGTAGGGTTGGTGTGATACCGGTGCAGCTCCAGGTATGAGATCAATTGAGAAATTCACATCTCTCTCTGGTGGAATGCCTGGCAGCTCATCGAGATATTCTTGCACTATATGAATGTCTGATATCTTAGTTGCTTTTTTCTTAACTACAATTGTGGCAAGAAATGCCACACATCCCTTTCTTATCATGTTTTGTGCTTTGATGGCAGAGACGAGAGATAAGTGCCTCTTGTGTCTACATCCCGTGAATGTCAAATTTGGGAATTCACTGAAGGAAAATTTTCCTCTTCTACAATCCACAATAGCCCCATACGTGGATAGCCAATTGGCTCTTAGAATTACATCGTAGCCCTCCATGGGCATGCAGATCAAGTCTGCTCTAAGATTGAGTTCACCAATCTTAACATCAGCTAATTGAAAGTATTTATTCAATTGAGCTTTTTCTCCCAGTGGTGTTGTGACAGGTAATTCAAATTCTATGGATGTGAGTTTTTCATTTAGTGTATCAGCAAATGCTTGTGATATGAACGAATGTGTTGCGTCAATATCAAACAAAACAAATGCTGATTGAGAAAAGACTGGTAAGGTACATTCGATGACTCCACCCTCCTCGGTGGTTTCCACCTCTTGTAGGGCCTGCAGTCGGCCAGCTTCCTCTGTTCCGCAGGATGCTTCTCATTTTCCTTCAGCAATGGGCATTCAGGAATCTGATGATCTCAGCTCCCACAGTAAAGGCATGCACCTGCCTTCCTCCAGCACTCTTCTGCCATGTGACCTAGCTTGTCACAGTGCTTGCATCTCAGTTTGTTGTTTGGAGTAGTAGGGGTTGGTACTTTGGGCTTCCGCTCCTGGCTTGGCCCCTCAGTGATACTTAACGGCCTTTTCTTGCCGTTAGTAGGCTTGTTCGGTGCTCCTGAAGTCTGTTCCTTCTTTACCATTCTGCCCTTGATGCGATCAGTGAGATCGGTCGCATCCTCTAGTAGCTGTGCCCTTTTGACCATCTCTGGATAGTTATGAATATCCATGGGTGACAATTGTGTGATGTAAGCGGGCCTGAGCCCATTAAGAAACCTCTTCGCCTTCATTCTCTCAGTGCCTACCAGGTGATTGGCATAGCACGTCAATCGAGAGAACTGAGCCTCATACTCAGCAACAGTCAAGTTCCTCTATTTCAATGCTGTAAATTCCGAGCTTTTCTTTCTTGAACTCTCTCTGAAAAGTACTTAGAGTTAAAGTGTTCCTTGAACTCTTCCCAAGTGAATTGTGCATCAGCCCGTGTAGCTTCAACGGACTCCCACCATGCACGGGCGTCTCGCTCAAGCTGGAAAGTGACTAGCAGTAGTTTATCTCCATCTGCGCATTGCATAACGCGAAAGATACGCTCAATCTCCTTGAGCCAATTTTCTACCTCATCGGGATCAGTGGTCCCGCTGAATCGAGGCGGGTTCAAGTTGCGGAAATTCCTGTGTAGTTCTCCAGCTCCTCGGTTATTATTATTATTAGCTCAGTAGTTTAAAGTAGTGCTTGTGTGAGCTGTTGAATGGTGTGCTGCATATCATGGAGTTGTGCACGCTTCGCTGCCATTGTTGTGGTTTTAAGTTCATTCAAAAGAGAATGTAAATATAAGATGATGGTTTTTGCACTAAGTTGGTGTATGTGAGTTCATTTTATCTTATTACCCTTGGTTCTATCCATCTCACATAGGTACGGAATTAGACTCTAAGTCGAGGCAGGTCAAACCTAGATCATCTTATATTTAAGAATAACCTAGGCTCTGATACCACAAAGCTGTAACGCCCCGACGCGGAATATCGGAGTGGAATTATAGTTATTAAATAGTACAGAGTGAGAAATAAATAACAAACTATTGCACGAATGGAACAATACCAAATAAACTCCAATTTCATTAATAATCCACCAACCTCTATTATAATCACTACTAACTCATCAACTTTATGAACTAACTATTACATCAACGTATCAGAGCCAAAACTAGGGCCAGAGTACTTTATTAAAAATCAAACTAATACATACTGACTGATTGACTACTAGACTAACTAACTACTACGCCATGACAGTTGATCAGGTCACTTTTGAGCAACGTCCTCATCAGTCCCATCCTCGTGAGTGTTGGTCATAACCATCCGACTCACCTGAACACAAGAAATAAAATACGTAGGATGAGCGAATAACGCCTAGTAGGACTTAATATCTCATGAGAACAAGTATGCTTTAAATAGTTAATGTCTTAAATGGCAGGGTAACGAAAGAGTATAGTCATGTATAGCAAGTAACGATAACAAGAGAACGATAGCACAGGTACAGGGAAAATAGCACAACGAGAACGTTAATAGAATGACCATGTTACGATAATAGCACGAAATGATAGCACTTGTATAGCACTTGACTAGCTTGCACTTGTATTGATAGCACTTTTGATTGTCATAGATTAATCTAGATAGTATAATGGCACTGGATGCATGCCGTACACATCCTTGATCATTTTAACTCCCATGGGCACTGACACTTTTCGGGCGCTCCTCTCAGGACCAGATCGGGCCCTATTGTACTAACATTAGTCATTTCTTTATCTTAGACAATCACACAAATGACCAAGAGAGTACCAAGAAAAGATGAGAATAGTAGACGAAATAGATGAGAGTGTAGAGAGAACGTGAACAGATGAGAGGATATAGATAGTAGACGAGATAGAGACAATATCGTAAAACAACGTTAACACCGATAGTAACAGTTGCGCAGCACCAGGTCGGGTACCGGCAGTCTGGTAGAAGTCACAACCGCCCACTAGCCGTGCTGTGAACACGAGCCTAGTGGTCTGGCGTGATCACAAGATAAGGAGAGAACACACTAAGGCCATGGATCGTACTGATCTCTAAGGGTGTAACGGATATTAGGGTACAACCAGCTCGTCGACTAAGGACGTGCGCCAAAGCCAAGAAGACTTACAGAGGCCTTGACAAGGAGTCCCTGGTCCAATCAGGAGTCTTCCCGGTGGAGAGGTGGTTCATGTCAAGAGAAAGTATGTAAAAACTAGTCCGTTATGCCTCGAGTGTTCGAAGGCCGAGGGAAATGGTAACGGTATATAAAACACATAAGTGAAACGAAGACAAGAGTAATTAATTAAATAAGAAATTTAGTAATTTATTTCGTTAATATACCAGATATATTATTGGATAATTTAACTAGGTTTAATGGCAAACATGATGGTTAAGTGTGTGTAAGTGTAGATGAATCAAGAGAACAAGTATGGTTGTGCATATAGCTTTTAAATTAATTAAATCCACGTAATAATGTTCATTAATAATTAACAGTTCGGAATTATACATGACAATACTCTATTTGGGTTTAACATGATTTAATAAACATGTATGGCATGGTTAAATGGGAAAATCATAGTTCTGGCTGCCATAGTCAGATCGCGACAAGGGTTGTCGCGATCAGGTCGCGACAAGGCGGACCAGCGCGTTCAAGTTTCAGGTTGCGATGCACAGGCGGGTCGCGTTAAGGCCATCGCGATGCCCTGGCTTGGCGCATTCTGTGAACCGACATTGGGGTGAACTGGGGGCAGGTCGCGACCAATCGACCTGTCGCGTTCAGATCGCGACGGGTCCTGGTGTCGCGACCCCCTCTGAGGTCGCGGAGGATCAGCCGTCGCGATCTCAGGGGGTGGCCCGAGCCCAGAAAAGTGGTTTTGCCCTTTTTCCAGGTGGATCTACATGATACAGGGCTATTCAAAATTCGATAAGAAATCGCACAGTGATCCAAAAAGTATGAAACCAATTTTAAATGACAAGAGGCATGGAGATCTATTACTGAGAACGATTAATTAGAAATCAGACATGTATAGAGTATGCTTTGACTATGTTACTTTTCGTTAACCTAAACATGCATAGTCTAAGATCAACGATTTAATTCGTCATGGATACAAAATGAAAATTAGGGCAAATAGAGACGTTTGAAAGGTAGTATCATGTAGTATTTAAGAGAATAAATTCAGGGCACGAGATCAAGTACATGCAAGGATTCAAAGCAAACAAGTGGGTTTGGGTTCATAGATATGACAGAGTTTGCAACATTTAATTCGCTCAAATGAGTGAACGAAAAAGAGCAAAACAAGAGGGATTTTGAAGAGGATCATGAAGACTACTTAGGGTAATTTTTACACGGTTTAAGTTTGAGAGATTGCCTACTTTTTTTGTGGTGAAATGGAAACCCTTGTTTGGTGACGAAGAAAAGAGAAGAAAACCCTAGCTCTAAGCTTTCCTCTCCTTGCTCCTTGCGTCCACAACCTTCACCTTTGGCCTCCAGAACTTCAAAAACGATCTAAAGAGTGTTAGGGCCGAATTGAGGTGTGTATGGCTTAGTTTAAGAGTCATAATTTGCTAAAACTCTTCCTTTCTCTATTAAATTCGAATTTCCTTCTTTATATTCTTCTCCCTTTGCCATTATCTCCTAATTTGAATTGGGAAGAGAGCCAATTTCATGGCCAAGGGTTTAGGTTGGGGTAAGGACTCTTATTTTAGATATTTATGATTATTTAGTATTTATCTTAACCTTTACTATTTATTAATTAATTACATGCGAATTTAAATTAATTATTCTCCATCCCATGATGTGCTTCTCTCAATTGAGCCCATTATTTTATATTTGAGCCATTAACATAACCCATTCCTAATTTTGGTTAATGGATATTTCTTTAATTCGCTTAAATTTTATTTATTCTCTTCTTATTCTGATTAAATCTATTTATCTTATTTATTAAATTAATTTTTTTTATTTTATATTAAATTTTAAAAATCAAAATTATTACAATTTGTTATTATATCACACCACCTATTTCTTCATAGACATCGAAGAGATGGTACTTTCCCATAGGAAGAACTGACATATGTCATTACACATCACCTACGCTGATGATGAAACATTAGTGTAGCTTGAGTGTAGATGAGTAAAACATCTACACCATTCTTCTTCCGGACAAAATTGTCAATTGTCTCTGTTCAGATGCATCTCATACAGAACTTGCATCAAACTTAAGAATTCTATTTTCTCGTTATGTTTGGGTGCCCACCTTAAAGACAAGATGATAATAGCAAATACAAAGAAAAGAGGAATGCCTAAAACAAAATGATGAAAGTAGAAATATTTTCAATATATTATGAAAACACTAGATTTGAAAGAACAGATAAACCGCAAGGTCTCGATCTGTTACCACAAAACATTTTTTTTTGTTCACATTATGGCCTTCATAAACTCTATCTTTCACCTAAGGGTAACGAAATGAGGAAGAAAGTGCACAGAAAGAAGCTGGGTGAAGGTGTTCAAAAGCATAGCACCTAAAATAGTAGTAGCAACTGTTGGTGGTGACAAATGATGGCGCCAACCCGCCGTCGCAAAGCCAGCCGCCGGTCACAAAACCTGCCTAGAATTAATGGCGGTAAACATTATCTTCTGGAGTGTATTATCTTATTTAGCAGAAATTTTATTGAGTGGAGTCATTTAAATTATTATTTAATATTTATATAAATAATATATTTATATAATATAAATAAATATAATATATATAAGAGGTGACCCCACGGAGATAATTCAGTGGAGTCATCTCTTATATAAAAACTCATCAAATTCTTAATTGGGAAAGATTTGTTGTAAACCGCCAACTTGACGATTTGCAACAAACTCAACTCTCTATTGGGGGAGCTGAGGTCATTGGGGGTGGGCCAACCTTAGGATTGTACCCACCCCCAATGAGGTCGTAGTTTGCATCCACCGTGGATGCAAACTATCACCACGGTTTGCACCAAGCGGTGCTCTTCTTAATTTATATGATCATTTCACACACAAAAATTTGAGTGGGGTCATGTGACCCCACTCATTATAAATTACTTCTATCCATGTTAGAGGGTACCAAGGTTAAAAAAAAAAAGAGAGAAAGATTTAGTATATTTTTGTATTATATTTTAAGTGTAATATGATTAGATAATAATTCATGGTGATATCTAATAATTGAGTTGTCATTTATAATTCTTCATATGAGGGGTGTCACATGAATTATTATCTAGTCATATTATATTTAAAATATAATACAAAAATATACTAATTTTTTTTTAAAATACAACTTACTTTTTTCACATGAATGTGCTACTCTAAAAAAAACATCACTGATTTTTACTCTATCACAACAAATCTAAAAAGTGTCAGAACCCAGAAAAAATCCGATTTTCAAGAAAATTTCTCTCACGTGAATCGTTCTCAGATGCTACGTAAGACGGCATCGCCTGTGAAAATTGATAAAAATTGATTTCACGTATACCCGCAGTTTACGGCTTTATTATCCACATCTTTTACAGTTCAGAGTAACGAGATCTCATTATATGTGCAAATCGCACAAAACTTTTAAAAGAAGTTAAAAACAGCCATCGCATAAAGAGGAAACGAGTTCAACTACACCGACCGTACGATTTTTTTAAAAAAGCGATATTATATCTATTTTTTAAGTAAATTAATTAAAAAAATTTGACTGTAATAGTTTTTTTACTATAACATAATTTAACGTATATTATAATAGAAAATAATATTTATTATAATAAATTATAATTTTATTAAAAATTAAAAATAAATTAAATATTTAATATTTTTTATTAATTTAATTTTTGACACAGAGGCAAGAGAATATTATCTCTTTATATCTCATTCAAATTGAAAAGACACCCAAACCGATGTGACGTGTGCAGAAAATAAGGATGCTTTTGTCGGGCTTGCGGGTCAAAATCATCCCAAACTCTGCCTTGGGGCAATGAGACGCCACCCAGGAATTGTTGGGAAAGTTGTAAAAGTGCATAAAACCAGTATAAAGTCTGCAACTCCTTCCTCACATTTCCACCACTCTCCTCACCTCCACCCATCTACTGCTTCAGATGAAGGGCTCTCGGTTGGCAGCTGGCGCCATCTGCCTGGCGCTGGTGTTGCTGCTGGTGGCCTCCCAGCTGCCGGCGGCGGAGTCCGCAACCTGCAACCTAAACCAGTTGCTCCCCTGCTCAAGAGCTTACTTCTCGTCTGTCCCGCCATCCGCCGCGTGCTGCGCCAAGGTGAGGGAGCAGCAGCCTTGTTTCTGCCAATACCTGAGGAATCCCAACCTGAGGAACTACGTGAACTCGCCCAACACCCGCCGGATCGAGGCCGCTTGCAGGGTGTCCTACCCTCGGTGCTGATATGCTCTCTCTTCGGCCCAGTTTACTACGTATTCCACGCTCTGGTGGTTCCATAAATTTGACTACCAATTTGCCTGTAGTATAAGGAGGAGCCCTATCTCTTCTTCTGTTGTAGTTTCAGACTTTCAGCAGCGTTGTCTTCATTTATATCCAAAGGTGCAGGGGCTCCATGGTGAATAAGGATCTTGTGTTGTATGTAGTACTGTCTTGGAAATTGGAAATATAACAAGCTTCCTTCCCCCTTTGTTTCATCCAAATGCAGTGGCATGCATAGACAGAATCTGCTGCATATATGCACCAATCTAATCATCACATTACTTATATATAGCTTTGTGTATGTATAAGGTGAAACCAAATTGGAGGTTTTGTGTGCAATGGAAGGCATCAGGCCCTTTTCGCATATATATGCTAATTACTGAAAGAATTTGGTCCATTTCTCTTGCAAAAATCGATTTCTCCACGCTGAAGAGAAAACCATCATGTCTCCCCTGAAAACCCTCTTCCCCTCGCCGCGGTGCCCCCGAACGCCCCCCCTGGTGTTACCACCCTTCCTTTTTGGAAGATCCGAACCTCCCTCCCCATCTCCCTGTTGGGAGGCTCCATGTCTCCCCTGTTTCGGAGGTTTTTAAGATTTACTACACTTTCCTATTTTACTGCACTTTGTTCTCTCTCATTGGATAGGCACAATATACCAATAACATAGTGTTATTAGCCAATGAAAGGGGCCAAAGTGCACTAGAAGTGCAGTAACCTCATGGGAAGATTTTGCTGAGCCTGTGCTCAACTGAAATTGTTGTCTCTCTGAAAGACAGCTTCTCCAATTTCGGCTGTGGCTTTCAGCTTTTATTCAGCTTCTTGCTGTTGTGTAGATTTTTGACCTCCCTCATTCTTTTAGAGCTGCCCATCTCCATCTCTTTTGGTCTCCATCCTATATGGCTTTTGGGTATCGCCTTGTCATCTTCCTGTGTGATTGTGGGGTCATTTTGCCCTCAAGGTGTTCGTAGTTGTGCCACTTCAAGATTGGTGCTTTTTACCTACGAGCTTATTCCCCTGCTCCACCTACAAGAGTAGGTCCTCCGAGCACTCTATACGACCGTCTGATCTCCGTGAAAGATGATAGACTTCCTCTTTGGCTCTTTCTGGTGATCCTGTGCATCTTAATCGGCGACCAACTGCAAATTCTCTGTCTAGGTTGGGGGGAGGGACTGATCTCGGGGTAGGGTGGATTTCTCTCAATGATTTAGCCACTGAATTGTACAAGAAACAATGTAATTTCTATGGGGTTTGTAGGCCTTAGCCAATTTTCATCTCTTACCTGTTGGGTTTGCTTTTTGTCCATCGTATCTTCCGGAGATGGTTTTGGTGGTTTAGTAAGGTCTTATACTTTATGCTAAAAAAAAGAAAGGAAGGCCTTATACTTGGGAGTTTTGCTTGGACTGTTTCCCTTCCTTTTGTACTGCAACAGCAAGTTTAAGTAAATGAAAAACTTTACTTTTCGTTGCTTTAAAATAAAAGAGAGAGAATCTAAACCAGGGTATGTGTTTCTTTGGACAACGAGCGATTTCTATTAAAATACCTAAACGAAGTTATAGAGTTCAAGCAAAAAGTAGAAAAACTACGTAAGCCAGCATGTTGGCACTGTACGAAAGGGCAAGGCAAACGGAGTCATCAAGCGTTCATCTTTGCGGATCCAAAGTAACAAAATTGGGCTTATTCTTTCCATCCCCACTCAGCTGGGCCCTGCTCCACCGCCAAGCCATGCCACTAGTTAGAATTTTTTATCTAAATGATAAAGAATGAGAATAGGTACAAGATAGAACAAAGACTAGGCACGAATAGAAGGGCATCCAGATTTTTCTAACGTGAATGGACCCACGTACATCACGAGGAAGCGCCGCCCAGCCAGTCCAAATGTGGGGGAGGGGAGAAAAACAGTTAACCTTTTTTATGTTTTTTTTTTTTTTTGGGGGGGGGGGGAGGGTTTAGAGAAAGTGTCAAATGACACCCAAAAACAAAGATAACAGAGCTATATAGTAACAGTCACCAGAGAAACACAAAAGCACAGTGAAACAAAAGCTACATAGATATCAAAATAAACCTTACTAACGTACTTAAACCTCAAAAACTACTCTCTTTATGGAGGTTGCCAATCATTTCCTTCAACAAGAGACAAGGTAGTCCTGCGTTTTGATTCCTGAGAGAAATCTTTTGATAAGATTCTGATAGCAAGATCATCACCAATCCTCTGAGTTTCCTGTTGGAGACCATCTTTAAGCTTAGACCTACTTGGATCCATTCTCCTTCCTCTCTGTCTTCGTTCCAAAGACCTCCGGGCCCTACTGCTGCTATGAGATTTACTCGCCTTTTTTTAAAGGACACCTCCTACGAGATGTTGATCTTCTAGGCAAAAATGCTCTTCTAAGTCCTCTAGCTGATCTCCGTAATTCTGAATTGTTCCGATCAATAGCAACAAAATCAAAAAAATGTCCATGGATTGGCATTGTTTTCCTCTCCACAATCTTAAACCCTAAACCCTAAAATTAGCTAACATGTCGGCGACCTGGTTGTGCACCCTCTGTACACGTACGTGTTGAAAATGATATCTATAGCCACAGAATAAAGAATGATGTCCCTCAAAACGAGAAGTAGCGTCCCTCAGCCTGACTCTTCCATGTCTACAAGACAGGCAAAGTAAAATTCGACAAGCACATTTTGGATGTCGTGGAATAAAACAACACTGGACGTCATCCCTCATCGCCATGGCCTCAACGAGCCGTCTAGTGCAGAATGTGATAATTGTAAAATAACGGAGCTTAAGGTACGAAATTTTATGTCGTAAAGAAGCAAAAAATATATCTTTCTTGTAAAAATGAAAAGAGGGCTATTAAAGTCACCTTCGTAACACTACACATCAAATCTTGGGCTCGAAAGCAGCGCGTCTCCATAACCCATACCGTCAAGAGAATAAAAATGCTACAGCAAGAACTCCGTCACTGCACCGTCACACACTTCTACTCATAATTGCAAAATTAGAGTATTAACACAGTTTTCCTATTTCTCTTTCTCTCCTCTTTTCATCCATAGTACCTCTCTTCTATGGACCTCCCTCACACACTTTCATTTACCAACCATGGTAAATACTCCATGTACTTATAAAGGTGAGTGATAAGAAGAGGGACAAGAGGTGCTTGGGCTCGTACTCTTGTTTTGATGCTTATGGAAGAGAAAACGAGAGAGGGAGATAATGCACAAGAGAGGGGGACAAGAGGCACGCGTGGGCGCCACCGTGTGGCCCTGGTCACACGTGGGCACGCGGCTCCCACTACCACAACAAGGAAAAGCGGGATTTTCGACGGACAGTGTAACGACCCAAGATCCGAATTACCAATTACCAACCAATAATCTGAATCCTAACCTGCCACCCACGAGTCGAAGTCCGGAAAGGTAAGAAGAGAACGTCTGTGGAGAACATATAAGAAAATATACACATCGCAAAATATAAACATTTTACTATATAATATTTCAGTTTAGTACAACTCTGAGCCAATAACAACATATGTAAAGAGTACAGTGAGTACAAGAACTAAGTACTACTCACAACAGCTAAGCGGGACCAGCACTGGAGTGACCAGGCTCCTCTACACCTGAAGCCGACGACGAACCACCTAAAAAGGGAAGGGAGTAAGTCTTAAGAAGAGACCCAGTAGGGACACTAACCCCCACCGGTAACAGTACTACTGATAGTGCGAGAAGTAAAGCAATAATAAATAAACACACTACACAACATACAGAAACTAGTGGCGTAGTACGCAACTCCTCGCAGGAGTGCGCCGAGAGACTGGAACCTCGTAGGTCCAACAACACAACAAGCACACACACACACACAAGGTAGGACCAGCTAGGGTCTATGGCTTTGCGCCTCGACACCACAGAGTCCTCTGACCCTAGCCACGTGTGCACACTCAGACGCTCTCCCTCACGTCTGGTCCTCGACCGGTTTTCCCCTACGCCAGACTCGAACGGTGGAGAAGGGGCCCCACGGAAATCGGCTCATAACCACCACAAGAGGCACGCACTGGACGGAGTTGCACTCGACGTCCAGGCTCACTGGCGGAACAACTCAACGCCAGTCATCAAGACAGAGCCTTCACCTCAACGTCTGGGAAACACAACACAAGCACGGAAGAACACATCACAAGTACAGATGGAGATGCTCTCAACGTCCGGCACATCGTGCCAACAGGTGGGCACCGCGTCTCAACACCTCATATCACGAAAAAGGGAGCTCAGCCTACCGGGACCTACCTGTGAGGTTGACGGGAACATCGATTGCCGCCAACTAGGAAGTAGACGGCAACATCGACTGTAGTCAACAAGGGGTAGACGACAACACCCTGGCCATCTACAAAAAGTAGACGGCCACATGCTGGCCGTTTACCTCCAGTCGACGGCAAGCGATCTTGCCGCCAAGTTCCTTCCTAAAGAACTTGACGTCAACCGATGTTGACGTTAAGTTCTTCAGCTCCCAGCAGCTGAAAACGGCGCCAGGCCGATCCCAAGGGCGATCCGGCCCAAAAATCAACGGTTTGATGAGGGGAAATGCTTTCCCCCATCACAAGGAACCACTAGAGAGCCGGAAAAACAACGATCCAATGCTTGGATCGGCGATTTCACCCCAAAACCCGGCATGGACAAACCCTCCCCAAAAACCGCGATTTCATGCAAATCACACAACACAATCATGGCATTGCAACACAGGGGAGTCAAAGGGCAGAGTCCCTACCTCAAATACGCAATACAACTCCTAATGAACCTCGAATCGCGCCAATTCCCCCGGAGCTTCACCGCGAAGACGACCCTTCCAACCTCTATTTCTCGCCCGATCCGTCGCCGCCATGAGCACCACGACCTCCCCACGAGCTCCGTTGGCCGCTGGAAGAAGTGGAGAAGGAGAAGGGGGTGGGTGGTGGGAAGGAGAGGGAGAGGAATGAAGGAGGAGGGGCCTCGGGTTGCCCCTAAAATCACAGGCCGGGCAGGTTGACATCAACATCTGTTGTCGTCAACTTGCACTGACAATCTTTGACGTCAACGTCGCTTGCCATCAAGTTCATATACGGAAAACTCTGGAAACATCGGTAGACGTCAACATCGCTTGACGCCAAGACTATGTAGACGGCAGCACCCTCACTGTAGCAACCTTGATTTTTAAAATCCCAAATAAAATAAAATTTAATAAATATGATAGATAAATTTAATTAGAATAAAGAGAAAATAAATAGAATTTAAGGGATTAAATCAATACTCATCAAGCTAAATTAGTGATGGGTTTTTCTAAGGGTCCTAACATGAATTGTTGGGCCCAAATGTGAAGAGCCCATCATGGGATGGGAGCTAATTAAGTGAAATTCGTAATAAAAATTAATGGTAATTAGTAAAGGGTTAAAATAATTATTTAATAGCCCATATCTATCCTAAAAAGAGCCCTAGCCTTACCCTAACTTCTTACCCACGAAATTAGGCCTCTCCTCCATCCTAAATAGGAGATAAATGTTTGGAAAGGAGGTGATAAATATGGAAATTTGGAATTTAATGGAAGGGAGGAGTTTTAGAATTGTAGGATTCTATTAGCAACCCAATACACCCCAATTCGACCCTATCACCCCATAGAATGATTGCTGGAGCTCTGGAGGACGAAGGAGCAAGGTGGAGAAGGCTTGGAGCAAGGGGATTTCTACTTCGTTCTTCATTAAAAACCCTAGGATTTCTTATCAGCAAGTGATGAACAGTCCATCCCCATATACTTTTAAATTAATTACATGCTTATTTTGGTGATAAACAAAACCTGTCAAAAGTTTTCTAACCTTGTTTTATTTAGCCTTAAGCACAAAGAAAGTCAAGCATTTGTGGTAAGTACTTACATACATCATTTCTCAGAAGAGCCATAACGATTCCTTCATTAGCTGTAACGATTTCCTCTCAAGTTCAACGATTTACTTGAAAGATTGAATAACCTTGCTGTGTCAAACAAGTCGATGTTATAACGACTCTGTAAGTTATCGTAATGACTCCTTCAGAAGTTATAACGACTTGCTCATTATAACGACTCTGTAAGTTATCGTAACGACTCCTTCAGAAGTTATAACGACTTGCTCATTATAACGACTCTGTAAGTTATCGTAACGACTCCTTCAGAAGTTATAACGACTTGCTCATTATAACGACTCTGTAAGTTATCGTAACGACTCCTTCAGAAGTTATAACGACTTGCTCATTATAACGATTCTGTAAGTCATCGTAACGATTTCTTTAGAGAGTTATAACGACTTGCTCGTCATAACGATTCTGTAAGTCATCGTAACGATTTCTTTAGAGAGTTATAACGACTTGCTCGTCATAACGATTCTGTAAGTCATCATAACGATTTCTTTAGAGAGTTATAACGACTTGCTCGTCATAACGATTCTGTAAGTCATCATAACGATTTCTTTAGAGAGTTATAACGACTTGCTCGTCATAACGATTCTGTAAGTCATCGTAACGATTTCTTTAGAGAGTTATAACGCTTGCTCGTCATAACGATTCTGTAAGTCATCGTAACGATTTCTTTAGAGAGTTATAACGACTTGCTCGTCATAACGATTTCTTTCGAAAGCTACAACAACTTGCATCTCATAACGATTTGATAAGTGTTTCATAACGATTTCTTATATCATCTGTTAATAGAACGACTTGGTTGTGGTAACGATTTCATAAGTTATCATAACGACTTCTTATGAGTCTACAGCAACTTGATCATAACGATTCTATCAGATTTCATAACGACTGCATAAGTCATGTTTCCATTAATTAAATGTTTTCCTGGATTTAAGCTACGTTGAATAGTCAAAGTCGCATCACGTCTGTTTGACTGCCATGCATTTAATAAAGACTGAACGTATCTCTGCACGGATACAGAACATATCTTCCATTCTCGTGTATCCTCTGCATGCATCTTCTAGAACGATAAACTGTCACTACCATATTTGTGTCTATCTGCTCTAACGTTGATTGACATCTGGAGATAGTATAGCTGTCTACCATTAAAGCTCAACCTTGCAGAACCTTAAGGATATACTATCCTACAACATCTGACACAGAAAGAACTACAAGCCAACTAAGAAGATCTCATCACTTTGCGTGCTCCAAAGAACAAAAGACTGTCGACAGGAAGTTTCTACAGATCCTTCAGTCTAACGTACACCAAAGCTGTGAGACAACGGTCATCTCTTCATCCTTATTCAAATTGGAGATATAAATACAAGACGAAGTTCCGAAGACGGAGATTGATCGATGAAGGAAGCATTATTGACATTCAAGAGAGTCTAGAACTCTGCCACTTTCAAGTCTTCAGAAGATCTCTAGAGCCAGAAATTCTCTCCTTTCGATCTTGGCTCCTAGCTCCTCGTGCTGTGAGAAGAAAAATCAAGGAAGAGCTAGATTAGTTCTGAGAGAGTCTCACTGTGTAGATCTTTGACTCTCAGTGCTTGTAGCTTCAGATTGAGTTTTGTAAAAGCTTGATCTAGGGGCTAGTCATTTCCTTCAAGATTTTCTTGTGTTCTTCCCTTCGTGTGTGAAGGAAGACCTGGTGGTGTCCAGGGTGGTGTTTTTCCCTTCGGGAGTGAAGGAAGACCTGGTGGTACCAGGGTGTTGTGTTCCCTTCAGGAGTGAAGGAAGATCAGCTGAGCTGGGTGGTTGTTTTTGTCCATAGGGGGACTGTACCCTAGTTAGTGAAATCCTGAGGATTGCTCAGGGACTGGACGTAGGACTCCTAAGGAGAGGAGATCCGAACCAGGATAAATCTGTGTGTTGTGTGATTGTCTTTATCGTGTGATTGTTGCTTTTACTAACCATTACTAATCCCTTCCAAGAACTCTTTATGTTTGTTTGAGCTCAGGTTTTTATCAGATAAATTTTTTTTAAAAGACCCATTCACCCCCCCTCTGGGTTAGCCAACCGGGCAACAAGTGGTATCAGAGCTAGTCTCTTCGACAAAGAACAAGATCCAACGATCTGAAGAGTAAAGATCCATGGCAGCCCAAGGTCACTTCGAAGGTCAGTCTGTCAACAGACCTCCTTTGTTCGACGGTGAAGATTATACGTATTGGAAGACCAGGATGGAATACTTTCTACAAGGCCATGACTATCAAATCTGGTCGATAGTGGAAGAAGGTGATCTGGTCGTCACAAATGAGAAAGCACAATGGACAGATGAAGATAGAAAGAAAATTCCTTGAACTGTAAAGCTAAGAGCATTCTATGTTGTGCTCTAAGCAAGAAGGAGTTCAACAGAGTTTCAGCATGCAAATCCTCCATGGAAATGTGGGAAAAGCTAAGGATTACGTATGAAGGTACAGACAAAGTAAAGGAGACAAGAATCGACATTCTTGTCACTCAGTATGAAAGATTTCAAATGCAATCAGGTGAGTCTATTACCCAAATGTTTAGTCGATTTACTGACATCACTAATGGTCTAGCCAGTCTAGGAAAGTCATATGAGATTGCAGATATGGTAAGGAAGATTCTCAGATCCTTGCCATCTTCATGGACGGCAAAGGTCACAGCTATCGAAGAAGCTAATGACCTTAAGAGAATGTCAGTAGAAAAACTCATCGGGTCTCTCATGGCCCATGAAATAAATATGGAAAGATTAGGAGAATCTTCCAGTAGAAAGAAGCAGTCCAATGCGCTTAAAGCTAATGGGAACTCATCGAAGAATCCTTGGATAACAGTGAAGATAGCAAAGACAGTGATGATGAAGAAGCCATGCTGTCAAGAAGATTGCAGAGAATCTTGGCCAAAAAGAAGAAGTTCCAGTCTGGTAGGAGGTATTTCAAGAAAAACAAAGATCTCAAGAGACCAGACGGAAAAGATCAGAAGAGGAATGAGCCACTTTGCTATGAATGCAAGAAGCCTGGACATATCAAGGCAGACTGTCCAATGCTAAAGAAAAATGATCACAAGAAGAAGGACAGCTCCAAGAAGTTCAGAAGATACAAAAAGAAAGCCATGGCAGCTGCATGGGAAAACAGCAGCGACTCAGACAGTGAGTCAAGCTCCAGCAGTGAAGAAGAAGAAGCCAACCTAGCTCTTATGGCAAATACCGGGGATAAGGTAACTTCTGATTCCTCTTTTGATTCCTGTAATGACTCAGATTCCGATAATTTGGAAAGTGCATTTAATGAACTCTACGATAAGTACAAAGAAGTGTCTAAACTACTTAAGCTAAGCAAGAAAAATATCACCTGTCTCGAAAATACCAACTCAGATTTAAAATCTGAAAATGAAGAACTAGAAAAACAAATAATGGAGCTTAAGAGAAGAAATGAACTATTATGTGAAAACTTAAAAGACAAGAACAAACAAATCATTGACCTAGAAAAACAGGAAAGCTCAGATGATTTAAGAAAAACGGTAAATGAATTAAATGAAGAAAACAATACACTAGCAAGCACCTTAGAAAAGTTTACAAATGGAAAGAATTCCTTATTATTAAAAGGTGCTAGAAGATCTGGTAAGAATAAACGAGGTTTAGGATACATACCTCCAATTAATGAAGAAGAAATAATCTATCCTGAAAAATATCCAACTCCTAAATTCACTCCAGAACAAGATGTAGCATATAAAGCGAATTTTAAGTACATAGAAAGAGTAACAATAACATCATGTTGTAGTCACTGTAATAAGCTAGGACATTTAAAATCCACCTGTCCAACAAGACATAAGAAGTGGATAATAAAAAGTAAAAGTAATGATACTGACCCATCAGGACCCAAAAGAACTTGGGTACCTAAATCTTGATGTCTTTATTTCAGGTTAATCCTCGAGCATCCAAATGGTATTTGGATAGTGGGTGCTCAAGGCACATGACAGGAAACCTGAAGCTTTTCTCCCATCTCCAAGATGAAGAAGGAACAGTCACTTATGGAGATAATGGAAAAGGAACTGTAGTTGGCAGTGGATCAGTAAACAGCAAAGGAAAAACAGTCATAGAAGATGTGCTGTTAGTCAAAGGTTTAAAGCACAACCTCATAAGTATTAGTCAGCTGTGTGATAGAGGACATCAAATCAAATTTCAAGAGTCAAAATGCAGCATACTAAAGGATGGTGCAGTCATCTTTGAAGCAAATAGAGAGAAGAATCTGTACGTGCTCTACCTTGAAGAACTCAAAGAGCAAAATGTGTGTCTGGCAGCCAGCAAAGACAAATCAACTGATCTGTGGCACAGAAGGCTAGGCCACTGCAGCTTGGATGGCTTGAGCAAGCTCAGAAAGAGGAACCTTGTGGAAGGTCTACCGAAAATCAATGGTAAATTAGAAAGTGTTTGCAGACCTTGTGCTAAGGGAAAGCACACAAAGAGTTCCTTCAAGTCAAAGACGGTGGTGACCACCTCAAAACCCTTAGAGCTCCTACATATGGATCTATTTGGGCCAATGAGACTACCAGTCTTGGAGGAAAGAATTTCGGATTTGTTATAGTAGATGACTACTCAAGATTCACATGGGTATCATTCTTAGAACACAAAAATGATACTTTTGATAATTTTGTTAGCTTCAGCAAGAAAGTCCAGAAAGATCAGAAGTTCAGTATAGTATCCATTCGATCTGATCATGGTGGTGAGTTCCAAAATGAAAAGTTTGCTAGATTCTGTGATGATCAAGGAATTCAGCACAATTTCTCAGCACCAAGGACACCACAGCAAAATGGTATAGCCGAACGGAAGAACCGAACTCTCTTGGATATGGCAAGAACCATGCTTTGTGAATATGAGTTACCAAGATATTTCTGGGCAGAAGCAGTCAACACAGCCAGCTACATTGTCAACAGAGTCATGATCAGGCCAATCCTGAAGAAGACTGCATATGAGCTGTTTAAAGGGAAGAAGCCAAAGATCAGCCATTTCAGAACCTTTGGATGTCCTTGCTTTATTCACAACAACGGAAAAAGGGATATTGGTAAGTTGGATGCCAAATCAGATGAAGGCATCTTCATGGGGTACACCTCTAAACCCAAAGGCTATAGAGTGTTTAATAAACGTACCTTATTGATTGAACAGTCTGTACACATTATTTTTGATGAAACTAACCCCTCCTTGAGAAAGGAAGTAGAAAGTGATAATGATGATGCAGATGAACTGTCCAATAAACTGAAAGACACATCACTTGAAGACAAGGATGATCCGCCTCTGGAAGAAATGCAACAAGAAGAAATTTCTCATGAAACTCTTCCAAAGGAATGGAGATACAAGAAAGATCACCCACCTGAAAACATCATTGGTGATCCATCGGTAGGGGTAAGAACAAGAGGTAACTTGATTCCTTGTGATTACCTTGCTTTTGTATCTCAATTAGAGCCTAAGACAGTCAATGAAGCCTTAACTGATGAATCTTGGATAATAGCAATGCAAGATGAATTAAATCAATTCAAGAGAAACCAAGTATGGTCACTTGTTCCTAGACCATCAGACCATCCTGTGATCGGCACTAAATGGGTGTTCAGAAACAAATTGGATGAATCTGGTGTAATTCTAAGAAACAAGGCCAGACTGGTGGCTCAAGGCTATTGTCAAGAGGAAGGCATAGATTTTGATGAAACCTATGCACCAGTGGCTAGACTTGAGGCTATTAGAATTTTACTTGCTTATGCTTCTGCATTAGATTTAAAGTTATTTCAAATGGATGTTAAATCTGCCTTTCTAAACGGTTTTATAAAAGAAGAAGTTTATGTGGAACAACCGCCGGGTTTTGATGATACAGACTTTCCGAATCATGTTTTTAAATTGCATAAGGCTTTATATGGTTTAAAACAAGCACCTAGAGCCTGGTATGAAAGACTTAGTTCTTTTCTCCTAAAACATGGTTTCAGTAGAGGTCAAGTAGATAGCACTCTTTTTATAAAAACAAAAGTCAAAAATATACTGTTGGTTCAAATTTATGTGGATGACATCATCTTTGGATCTACTGATGAATCCTTGTGCAAGTATTTTGAAAAGCTAATGCAGGGAGAATTTGAGATGAGTATGATGGGAGAGCTCAACTACTTCCTTGGACTTCAAATCAAACAAGGAAAGGAAGGAACTCACATCTGTCAAGCAAAGTACACCAGAGAACTGCTAAAGAAATTTGGATTTGAAAACACCAAGCCACTGTCAACACCAATGAGTACATCAACTAGGATGGACAGTGACAAGGATGGTAAGAAGGTAGATCAAAAGATCTACAGAGGTATGATAGGTTCATTACTTTATCTAACCGCAAGTAGACCTGATATATTATTTAGTGTATGCATGTGTGCTAGATATCAAGCCGACCCTAGAGAGTCACATTTAATTTCTGTGAAAAGAATTTTAGATACTTAGCCAGGACTCATGATCTAGGACTATGGTATCCAAACTCCTGTGATGTAAATTTAGTAGGATATTCTGATGCTGACTATGCTGGATGCAAGGTAGATAGAAAAAGCACCAGTGGTTGCTGTCAATTTCTTGCAGGATGTTTAATCTCATGGTCCTCAAGGAAACAAAATTCAGTAGCACTATCTACAGCTGAAGCCGAGTACGTAGCTGCTGGAAGTTGCTGTACACAACTCTTATGGATAAAGCAACAGCTTGAGGATTTTGGACTCAAAGTCAAGAAAATTCCACTGCTATGTGACAACACCAGCGCTATCAACCTCACCAAAAATCCAATTCAGCACTCCAGGACCAAACATATTGAGGTCAGATACCATTTTATTCGTGATCATGTAGCAAATGGCAATATTGAAATATCGTTTATTGATACAAACAATCAGCTAGCAGATATTTTCACAAAGGCCTTACCTGAAGAGAGATTTACATCTCTTAGAAGGGAGTTAGGCATGTGTATTTTGTGAAAAGATCTTCATTTAAAGCTGGTATAAAAATTCTCAGAATTTAAGAAGGTTCTCTCTCTCCTTTTGTGGCAAAATCAATTCAAAAGTCTCAGTTTAAGCGTTCCGTCCGATAAGTCATAGTCCTTCAAGGCGGTCAACCCGTTTGTCGTTTTCTGACGCCTCACCTTTTGGAGCATTTATATTCTTTAAATCGATGCGTTAACGATTCCTCTTCCTCATTCACCTTTTCCCCTCTTTCGTCCCGACGCATGAGCCGATGCCCTAGCGACTCTTGCCTCTATCCTCTGCAAATTTGAAGCTTCCATCTCCTTCCCGCGAAATCGTTTGAGGGTTTCTTCTCGTCACCCTTCTCTTCAACCCTTCAAACCTTCTCCTACCTGAATCCATGGCCGCACCAGCTATTGCCGGCAGTGTGGGTGGCTACAGCGCCGAATACCTCACCCCAGCGCAGGAGGAGCGTTTCACCTTTGTGAAGACAAAGCTCTGTGGTCACAAGGAAGTAGATGTTTCAGATCTGCAGAAGAATGGAATGAGCAGCATCATTGAGAAGATCAACCAGATGAAGTGGAAAGAACTCACCACTTGCTCAGAAGTAAGTTATCCGGACTTGGTAAAGGCGTTCTTTGTGTGCTTAAGAACAGAAGAAGATGGGGCCCTCGTTTCTTCAGTCAAGGGCACCCTAATCAGAATCGACCAGGAATTGCTTAGGATGCTATTTGGAGTAAGCACATCCGGTTTCAGTGGAATTCATTCAGTAGAAACCCAAGAAAAGGGTTTGGGGATTGTTGGGCCAGGGTTCAAGATGAGGGATGGCAAGCTAGATATCAATCAGTTAAGTGCCTTCAACCGCCTCCTTCACTTCATTGTTTGTCAGATTTTGGTTCCCCGAAGTGCAACCTTCTCCTCTTGCACTAAGGCTGACTCCGACCTGATGTACTGGGCCATTAAAAATGAGGAAATCAATATGGCCGCAGTGATGATAGAGAGAATGAAATTTGCCAGGGAGCAGATTTGGGACACTAAAAGCAAGTTGAATGTGTCCCTGCCCTATGCCCATTTACTCACCAGAATCTTCAGACACTTCGGTGTAGATGTCTCAGGGGCAGTTGTGGAGAAGATGGGCCAAGCTATCAGGTCCAGAAATTTAAAGAAGAGTGGTTTTTCAGTAGTCAATGGGGTCTGGTTCAAGGCCTCAGTTGCAGAAGGTGAAGGACTCATTGGTGAGCCTTCAGTTGCTCAATCCCAGTTGGAGGCAGATTCTGTGATGCCCGAATTGCCACTGGAATCAGGTTCTGTTCCAGTCCTTGTAGAAACAGAGCAGGAAGGGCCATCTATGGCCAGAAATCAATCAGAGGCAGCAACAGCAGTGAGGGCAGAAGAAGACAGGCCAGCAGCAGCAGATCCAGATGTGCTTCATGCTGAAAGGAGAATTGAGGACATTCTCCCAGAAGACATCTTGCCTGTTATGGAGGAGTCTGTGGTATCAGGCCACATCTTTGAAGAAGGTCCAGTGGAAGAAGAGCAGCAAAATCCTCAGGATGATTCGATGGAAATGGATGCTCCCTGTCAGGGGGAGACTGGTGCCGTTGCAGAAGATGCTCCACTTGAGGGGGAGCAATCCCAAGAGACACCAGATGTTGCACCTCCAGCCACCAGAGATCAGGAGGAAGACCAGAGAGAGTCTGAAAATTTGGATGCCAGAGAAGGGGAGACAGCTAGTTCATCAAGTTCTGATGAGGATAATGATCCACCTCCTCCAGCTACAAAGGGCAAAGAGAAAGATATAGCTCCTGAAGTACCCCTTTTAGCTGATGCACCATTTGAAAGACAGGTCAAGCAAAAGATTGTCATCAATTTAAAACCTGTGATTGAGAGGTTGGATGTTCAGGGTGAGCTGCTTTGTTCACTTCAGTCTGATGTGAATTCCATCTTTCTAAGCCAAGCTTCAGCCCGCAAGGAATTGGTTCAGATTCGCTCTGCCATGACATGGTTCCATCAGGAAATGGGGACCATGAAGAATATGCTATCTGACATCCTTCAGGCAGTTGGAGCTCAAGCTCCTGCTCCTCCAGCAGCTCAGGAGCCTCACTCAAGTGTACCTGAGCCCTCCGGGCAGTCAGCAGCAGAAGCCCCAGCAGAAGGGCCAGCTGAAGAGTCAGGGCCATCAGGGCCAGCTGAAGAGTCAGGGCCATCAGGGCCAGCTGCAGAGTCAGGGCCATCAGGGCCAGCTGAAGAGTCAGGGCCATCAGGGCCAGCTGCAGAGTCAGGGCCATCAGGGCCAGCTGAAGATTCAGGGCCATCAGGGCCAGTTGTAATGGAATCAGGGCCACCAGGGCCGGCAGTGTTGGATCCCTTGCCCTCCTTGCCTGAAGAAGTGGTTTCAGATCTTCCACCCATTGCTCCCACTTCTACCAACACTCCCATTCCTCCTTCTCCACCCACTAACTCCACAGCTCCACCTGCTCCACCTCCCTTCAAAAAGCCTAGATCCAGGCCCATTTCCTCTCCCACACCTTTTCCTCCTCATCCTATCACATCCTCTCCTGTTTCTTCTACTTCTCATCTTTCTTCTTCTCAAGAATTTGAGGCCCCTCCAGCATCCTCAGCTAGAGCCTCCTCCTCTTCTGGTACATCTTCATTTCCAGAAGTAGGATCTCTCAATTCTGATGCCTTTCTCAACCCCCCTGCTCCTCCCTCCTTTATCACTATTATTCCTAAGAATGTCCAAATCGACTCTCCCTTTCTTGATAAGATTAAGGATGAGTTTGAAGAGGTTATCCTTAGGTCTGTGCTAAAGGTAGGAGAACACCTTTCCAAGACAGACTCTTCCAGTACTGTTTCCAAGAAACGAAAGCTTTCTTCCTCCACCTCTCCTCTTTACCCTCCCTTGTGGTTTTCTCTTACCGTAACCCACAAGCATACCTCACTCTACAAAGAATATCTTCAAAAGGTTGTCTTTGCCACTCTTCACAATCTTCCTTTTCGTAACCTTTCTGACCATTTAGATGTCATTCTTCCCTATACTCCTCTGTCTAAAGCCGACAAATCCAAAATCTTCTCCTCAGCCCACTCCAAAACTGAGGAGCAATGGGCTAAATCTCATAAAGATTTGTACAATCGCTTTCTTCAGGCTAAGGCAGCAAGGTTTCCTCCCAGGGATCACTCCTTGACCCTTTCTGAGTGGTTCCAGTTTCACCACCAGAACACCTGGGCCCCTGCCATTCAGAAGCTCATCAAGCTGGTCAGGCATTTCCAAATGTTCAACAACTACAGGTATCTCAATAGATTGCCTGAAGTTCAGCTTAGCCAGTTCAAGAGAGCCATCAAGGTCCTTACCCACTCTGAGCAGTCTGAGGAAATCAGAGTAGATTTTGCAACTCTTCATTTACCTGAAGAGATTTTCCTGCCTCAGATTCATTTCTTGATCATGGAATCTTCGATTGGCTCAATCATTTTTGAGCGTTTTGCAAGAGTCATGGGCAGAATCAAGATTCAGAAAGGCCTTCAAGTTGGTTTTCCTAGATTTCTCTTCCGGGAATATCATAGAGGGTTTGTCAAATCTGATGTTCTTGCCCCTCTCCTCTCAGAATGTGAAAGGCTGAATGCCTCCGATTGGTCCAAGCTTTACTCCCTGTCAGCACAACAGCTTACTCATCTGAATGCTGCTCAGGCCAGGGAAGGAAAAGCTCCTGTCTCTCCTGCCACCTTCTTGGATATGAACTCAATCCATCTGGTCCTTGATCCCTACAAAGTTTGGGCTGAAAGGTACAAGGTGTTTTAGCTCTTCGCCAGGAACTCAAGGAGAAACAGATATTCTACCCTGTCACCATGGATCAATTTCTTGCCTGTGCAAGTTTTGGTAAAACACTCATCATCTGCTCCTCCATGGATCCAGATGAGTATGACATGTTTCTTACCAAGCAGCGCAGCATCTATCTATCCAAGATGGCTCCAACCATGGGACCAACCTTCTCCATTGAGAGTGGTGCCTTTAGGCAATTCTTCAAGCGTCAGGAAGAGCAGGCCTGGGAAGCTATTTCTCATTATGCCTCCCTTCTCTCTCCTGCTTTTTATTTGCCTGTACCTCCTCAACCTTAATGAATGGATTGTGCTCTTTCTCCTCATTGTCTCTTCTTCTTTGTCTCTTTCCTATTGCTTTTTGCTTAATGACAAAAAGGGGGAGAATGTTTAACCTACATGTGTCTGACACATTCTTGAATCATGATTGAAGTACTTTAATTCCTCTTTACTGTTAAGTTCTACTCAAATGATGATCATAGTTTTGTCATCACCAAAAAGGGGGAGATTGATGAACAGTCCATCCCCATATACTTTTAAATTAATTACATGCTTATTTTGGTGATAAACAAAACCTGTCAAAAGTTTTCTAACCTTGTTTTATTTAGCCTTAAGCACAAAGAAAGTCAAGCATTTGTGGTAAGTACTTACATACATCATTTCTCAGAAGAGCCATAACGATTCCTTCATTAGCTGTAACGATTTCCTCTCAAGTTCAACGATTTACTTGAAAGATTGAATAACCTTGCTGTGTCAAACAAGTCGATGTTATAACGACTCTGTAAGTTATCGTAACGACTCCTTCAGAAGTTATAACGACTTGCTCATTATAACGACTCTGTAAGTTATCGTAACGACTCCTTCAGAAGTTATAACGACTTGCTCATTATAACGACTCTGTAAGTTATCGTAACGACTCCTTCAGAAGTTATAACGACTTGCTCATTATAACGACTCTGTAAGTTATCGTAACGACTCCTTCAGAAGTTATAACGACTTGCTCATTATAACGACTCTGTAAGTTATCGTAACGACTCCTTCAGAAGTTATAACGACTTGCTCATTATAACGATTCTGTAAGTCATCGTAACGATTTCTTTAGAGAGTTATAACGACTTGCTCATCATAACGATTCTGTAAGTCATCGTAACGATTTCTTTAGAGAGTTATAACGACTTGCTCGTCATAACGATTCTGTAAGTCATCATAACGATTTCTTTAGAGAGTTATAACGACTTGCTCGTCATAACGATTCTGTAAGTCATCATAACGATTTCTTTAGAGAGTTATAACGACTTGCTCGTCATAACGATTTGTAAGTCATCGTAACGATTTCTTTAGAGAATTATAACGGCTTGCTCGTCATAACGATTCTGTAAGTCATCGTAACGATTTCTTTAGAGAGTTATAATGACTTGCTCGTCATAACGATTTCTTTCGAAAGCTACAACAACTTGCATCTCATAACGATTTGATAAGTGTTTCATAACGATTTCTTATATCATCTGTTAATAGAACGACTTGGTTGTGGTAACGATTTCATAAGTTATCATAACGACTTCTTATGAGTCTACAGCAACTTGATCATAACGATTCTATCAGATTTTCATAACGACTGCATAAGTCATGTTTCCATTAATTAAATGTTTTCCTGGATTTAAGCTACGTTGAATAGTCAAAGTCGCATCACGTCTGTTTGACTGCCATGCATTTAATAAAGACTGAACGTATCTCTGCACGGATTCAGAACATATCTTCCATTCTCGTGTATCCTCTGCATGCATCTTCTAGAACGATAAACTGTCACTACCATATTTGTGTCTATCTGCTCTAACGTTGATTGACATCTGGAGATAGTATAGCTGTCTACCATTAAAGCTCAACCTTGCAGAACCTTAAGGATATACTATCCTACAACATCTGACACAGAAAGAACTACAAGCCAACTAAGAAGATCTCATCACTTTGCGTGCTCCAAAGAACAAAAGACTGTCGACAGGAAGTTTCTACAGATCCTTCAGTCTAACGTACACCAAAGCTGTGAGACAACGGTCATCTCTTCATCCTTATTCAAATTGGAGATATAAATACAAGACGAAGTTTCGAAGACGGAGATTGATCGATGAAGGAAGCATTATTGACATTCAAGAGAGTCTAGAACTCTGCCACTTTCAAGTCTTCAGAAGATCTCTAGAGCCAGAAATTCTCTCCTTTCGATCTTGGCTCCTAGCTCCTCGTGCTGTGAGAAGAAAAATCAAGGAAGAGCTAGATTAGTTCTGAGAGAGTCCTCACTGTGTAGATCTTTGACTCTCAGTGCTTGTAGCTTCAGATTGAGTTTTGTAAAAGCTTGATCTAGGGGCTAGTCATTTCCTTCAAGTTTTTCTTGTGTTCTTCCCTTCGTGTGTGAAGGAAGACCTGGTGGTGTCCAGGGTGGTGTTTTTCCCTTCGGGAGTGAAGGAAGACCTGGTGGTACCAGGGTGTTGTGTTCCCTTCAGGAGTGAAGGAAGATCAGCTGAGCTGGGTGGTTGTTTTTGTCCATAGGGGGACTATACCCTAGTTAGTGAAATCCTGAGGATTGCTCAGGGACTGGACGTAGGACTCCTAAGGAGAGGAGATCCGAACCAGGATAAATCTGTGTGTTGTGTGATTGTCTTTATCGTGTGATTGTTGCTTTTACTAACCATTACTAATCCCTTCCAAGAACTCTTTATGTTTGTTTGAGCTCAGGTTTTTATCAGATAAATTTTTTTTAAAGACCCATTCACCCCCCCTCTGGGTTAGCCAACCGGGCAACAGCAAGAACATGTAGGCAATCTCTCAAGCACAAATCGATTAACTTCGGCCATAGGTAGCCTATACATCCATCTATCAAAGACCCATGATTTCCCTATTTTTCGTTGCTCCATAAGGGTGAATTAAATGCCCTAATCTCTATTATCTCTATGCACCCGAGCCTTCATGATTACTTTCAATCTATACATGTACTTAATCCCATGCCATAGAAATATTCTCATAAATACTACATGCTGTTAACTTTCAAACGCCCCTATTTCTCTCAATTTTCATATTGTATCTTTTGCGAATTAAATCAAAATCCATGACTATGCATGTTTTAGGTCACCGAAAAGTAACCTAATCAAAGCATGCCCTATTTATGTCTATTTTCTAATTACTCATGCCTGTTGATAGATCTACGAGTCTACTTTCATTTAAAATTAGTTTCATAATTTTTGGATCACTGTGCAATTTGATATCGATTTTAGTAGTGGGCTGTAACATGAAAGGGAGGGATGGACCAAACTAGGGCAAATTCCCTTTTCTGGGTCGGACCACCTCTCTGAAATCACGACGGCCCGACCCGTTGCGATATCAGAGAGGTCACGACCAGCCAGTCACGTTATAAATGCAACGGCCTGTGCCGTCACGATTTCCTCCCGAACCGCGCCAGGCCGTCCGGTTAAGCTGGTCGCGCTTGGACCACTCGTCGCGTTCTGAAACGCGACTGGTACCCCCGTTGCGATTTCAAGAATTGCGCCAGAACAAAAAATTTCACTTATACCCCTGCTAATTATACCATTTGACCCTTATTTAGACTTAATTAAGTACTGTTATGATTAGTATTAATTTGATTATTAAAATTTGGTAATAATTACATAAATTCAATTAATTAAAAGCCAAAAGCACGATTATACATGCTCTCATGATTTCTTACACTTGCACCCACTAAACATTATTATTTGCAATGAGACCCTATTAAAATACTCAATATATATCTGGTAATTATTAAGTGTATTTATTTCACTTAAATTTCCTATTATTTAAATGACATTTATCTTCGTTTTATTCGTGTGTTTTGTACACCGATATCGCGTCCCTCTGCCTTCGAGCACTCGAGGCAAGACGGACAACGTTTCGTTACACACTTTCTCTTGGCAGGGACCACCTCTCCATTGAGAATACTCCTGACTGGACCAGAGACTCCTTGTCAAGGCCTCTGTAAGTCTCTTTGGCTTTGGCGCACGTCCTTTGTCGACGAGCTAGTTGTACCCTTAAAACCTATTACCCCTTAGGGATCAGTATGATCCAAACGGCCTTAGTGTGTTTCCTTCTTACCTTGTGATCACGCCAGACCATCTAGTCTGTGTTCGTGGCACAGCTAGTGGGCGGTGGTGACTTCTACCAGACTACCGATACACGACGGTGTGCTGTGCAACTATGACTATCGTTGTTTATCGTGGTTTTATGATTACGTCCCTGTCTCATCTACTATCCTTGAACTCTCATCTGTTCACTTTCACTCTACAATCTCGTCTATTTCATCTACTGTTATCATCTATTCTTGGTACTCTATTTTGATGCTCAGTCTGTCCCCATGTACTTTTAATTAATTACATATTTATTTTGGTAATTAACAAAAACAAATAAAAATTCTAACACATTTTTCATAAGTTTTAAGTACAGGAAAATATACCAAGATCAATCAAGCCAATATTGGTAAGCATTACCTTACTGAAGCTTTAATCCTTTCAACTTGATATTTCTCTAAGTCCACATCAACTTCTGTTGAAAGTCATAATGATTTCTTTATGAGCATATCGATTTCAATATAGCCATAACGATTTGATATCACAACGATTTCATAAGAGTTTTAACGATTTCCTTGAAAGACTGGAAAGTCATGTTGTTTCAAACAAGTCGATCCTATAACGATTCTATAAGTCATCGCAACGATTTCTTTTGAGCTCGTAACGACTTACCTGTCGCAACAATTCTATAAGTCATCACAACGATTTCTTTAGAGCTCGTTACGACTTGCCTGTCGCAACGATTCTATAAGTTATCACAACGATTTCTTTAGGGCTCATAACGACTTGCCTGGCACAACGATTGTATAAGTTATCGCAACGATTTCATTAGAGCTCGTAACGACTTGCCTGTCGCAACGATTCTATAAGTTATCGCAATGATTTCTTTAGAGCTCGTAACGACTTACCTGTCTCAATGATTCTATAAGTCATCATAACGGTTTCTTTAGAACTCGCAACGACTTGCTCGCCGTAATGATTTCATAAGTTATCATAACGATTCCTTTAGAACTCGCAACGACTTGATCACCGTAACGATTTCGTAAGTTATCATAACGATTTCTTTAGAACTCGCAACGACTTGCTCACCGTAACGATTTCGTAAGTTATCATAACGATTCCTTTAGAACTCACACCGACTTGCTCACCGTAACGATTTCGTAAGTTATCATAACGATTCTTTTAGAACTCGCAACGACTTGCTCGCCGTAACGATTTGTTAAGTGTTCATAACGACTTCTTTGTTGAAACATGTAAACTTGCTTCCTATAATGATTTGCTCTCTATAATGACTTGTCAGTACTCATAACGATTTCATAAGTCATATAGACAATGACTTTATAGTTTATATCGACTTGACATTTATCTTATCTCATAAAAGCGTTGAATAGTCAAAGTATTCTCTTATCTGTCTAACTGCTGTGCATTTAATAAAGACAGAACGTATCTCTGCATGCATGCAGATGATATCCTTTTATTATTGTGCATATTCTGTCAACATCTTTTAAGAACGAGCTATTTGGGATTGCTATTTTGGTGAATACTCACATCAACGTCTACTGACAATAAGAGACAGCCGAGCTATCTATTGTTCTAGCATTTAATGTGTGCAGGGTCCTAAAGACATTCCGTCATACAATGTTGGACCTATAAACGCCAGAAGACCCTATCTCTTTGCGTGCTCAAATAAATAAAAGATTGTTGAAGCTTCCAAATATCAAGCAGTCTAACGTCTACCAATCTAAGAGGCAACGGTTACTTCAACGGCCGTATTTCAAAAGGAGATATAAATACAAGACAGAAGTGAAGAATGAGAACCAACCAAGTAGAGAACAAGTATCTCATATTCAAGCATTCAAATTCTTCTGCAAGAAGTCTAGAGCCAAGAATCTCATTCCTCATCGCCTTTAGCTCTTCGCTCTCTGTGCTGTAATAGAATTTCTAAGAGAGCCCGTGTAGTTCTGAGAGTGTGTCTTGTTTAGATCTTTTGCTCTCAGTGCTAGTTGCTTCAGATCTTGGCTTGTTAAAAGCTTGATCTGATTCCATTCTCTTTGTGTTGTTTCCCTTCGGTTGTGAAGGAAGACCTGGTGGTATCCAGGGTGCTGTTTCCCTTCAGTTGTGAAGGAAGACCTGGTGGGGTATCCAGGGTGTTGTTATTCCCTTCGGGTGTGAAGGAAGACCAGCCGAGCTGGGTGTTGTAGCGTCCTTAGGGGGACTGTACCCTAGTTAGTAAAATCCTGAGTGGTTGCTCAGGGACTGGATGTAGGACTCCTAAGAAGAGGAGGTCCGAACCAGGATAATCCTTTGTGTCGTGTGATTATTTTCCTTGTGTGATTAGTATTTGAACTAACAGTCACTAACCTTCATCGAAGAACATTTTTGTGAATGTTTTTATTTACAGGTATCGTCTAGATTATTTTTTAAAGACCCATTCACCCCCCCCCTCTGGGCTCGTCAACTGGGCAACAAGTGGTATCAAAGCTAGTCTCTTCGATAAAGAAGAAGATCTAACGATCTGAAGAGTAAAGATCCATGGCAGCCCAATGTAACATTGAAGGTCAGTCTGTCAACCGACCCCCTCTCTTCGATGGTGAAGATTATGCTTACTAGAAGACCAGAATGGAGTACTTTCTCCAAGGTCACGACTATCAGATATGGTCAATAGTAGAAGAAGGCGATCTCCTGGTCACAAATGAGAAAGCTCAGTGGACAGATGATGACAAGAAAAAGATCTCCTTGAACTGTAAGGCTAAGAGTATTCTATACTGTGCACTAAGCAAAAAGGAATTCAACAGAGTTTCAGCCTGCAAATCCGTAATAAAAATGTGGGAAAAGCTTAGAATTACCTATGAAGGCACATACAAGGTGAAGGAAACAAGAATTGACATTCTTGTTACACAATATGAAAGATTTCAGATGCAATCAAGTGAATCCATAACCCACATGTTCAGTAGATTTACAGATATCACAAGTGGGTTAGCCGGACTAGGAAAAACCTATGAGATTGGAGACATGGTGAGGAAAATTCTCAGATCCTTGCCATCCTCATGGACCCCAAAGGTCACAGCTATTGAAGAAGCTAATGATTTGAAAAGGATGTCTTTGGAAAAACTCATTGGGTCCCTTATGGCCCATGAGATCAATATGGAAAGGCTAGGAGAGTCCTCTAGCAGAAAGAAGCACTCAAATGCTCTTAAAGCAGAAGAAGACAAGTCAGATGAGTCATCAGCTGAAGATGAGAACTCAAGTGGCTGTGAAGATGAAGAAGCCATGCTGTCAAAAAGGTTGCAACGCATTCTAGCAAAGAAGAAGAAGTTCCAATCTGGTACAAGACACTTCAAAAGAAATAAAGACTTCAAGAAACCGGATGGAAAGGATCAAAAGAAGAGTGAGCCCATATGCTACGAGTGCAAAAAGCCAGGACATATCAAAGCTGAATGTCCAAAGCTCAAGAAGCCTGAATTCAGGAAGAGAGAGAGCTCCAAGAAGTTCAGGAATTATAAGAAGAAAGCTATGGCAGCTGCATGGAGCAACAACAGCGACTCAGACAGTGAGTCAAGCTCAACCAGTGATGAAGAAGAAGCCAACCTAGCTTTCATGGCAAATACTGAAGAAAAGGTAATCTCTGACTCATCCTTTGATTCTTGTAATGGTTCAGATTCCGACAGTTTAGAAGAAGCTTTCAACGAACTATACAATAAATATAGAGAAGTAACCAAACTATTAAAAATAAGCAAGAAAAACATGGTTTGTCTAGAAAATACAAACTCAGATCTAAAATCAGAAAATGAACAATTAGAAAGCCAGATAACTGAACTTAAAAGAAGAAATGAACTGTTATGTGAAGATCTAAAAGCTAAGAATGAACAAATAACTAAGTTAGAAAAACAAGTAAATTCAGATGAACTGAAAACTGAAATTAAGACACTAACAGAAGAAAATATACAGTTATCTAGCACATTAGAAAATTCACAAATGGTAAGAACTCCCTCATATTAAAAGGTGCTAGAAGATCAGGTAAAAAGAAAAATGGATTAGGGTATACACCCCCAGATAATGAAGAAACCATAATCTATCCTAAAACATATCCAACACCAAAATTTATACCCGAACAAGATATAGCATACAAAGCTAACTTCAAATATATAGAAAAAGTAACCAAATTATCCTGCTGTAGTCACTGCAACAAGTTAGGACATATCATAACAACATGCCCAACAAAACATAAGAAATGGATAATCAAAGGTAAAATCAATGATACTAACCAATCAGGACCCAAAAGAATTTGGGTACCTAAAACTTGATGATTTTACTTTCAGGCTAACACTCGAGCATCCAAATGGTATTTGGACAGTGGGTGCTCAAGGCACATGTCAGGAAATCAGAAGCTATTCACCCATCTCCAAACTGAAGAAGGAACGGTTACCTATGGAGACAATGGGAAAGGCATAGTAATTGGCAGTGGCTCTGTGAGTAACAAAGGAAAAATAGTCATAGAAGATGTATTGCTTGTCAAAGGGCTGAAGCACAATCTCATCAGCATCAGCCAGCTTTGTGACAGAGGTCATCAAATTCAGTTTCAAGAGTCAAAGTGCAACATACTAAAGGATGGAGCAGTAATCTTTGAAGCCAATAGGGAGAAGAACCTGTATGCGCTTCATCTTGAAGAACTCAAGGATCAGATGTTTGCCTGGCAGCAAATAAAAACCAGTCAACTGAACTGTGGCACAGAAGACTGGGTCATTGCAGCATAGATGGCATGAGAAAATTGCTAAAGAAAAATCTTGTGGAAGTCTACCAAAGGTCAGTGCAAAAATGGAAGGTGTCTGTAGATCTTGTGCTAAGGGAAAGCACACCAAGAGCTCCTTCAAGTCAAAAACGGTGGTAACCACCTCAAAACCCTTAGAGCTCCTTCATATGGATCTATTTGGGCCAATGAGGACTACCAGTCTTGGAGGAAAGAACTTTGGATTTGTCATAGTCGATGATTACTCAAGATTCACATGTGTATCATTCCTAGAGCATAAAGATGACACATTTGAAAACTTTGTTAGTTTCAGCAAGAAAGTTCAGAAGGATCAGAAGTTCAGCATTGTTTCTATCCGATCAGATCATGGTAGTGAATTTCAGAATAAAAAATTTGCTAAGTTCTGTGATGATCAGGGGATTGAGCATAATTTCTCTGCACTAAGGACACCACAACAAAATTGAATTGCTGAGAGAAAGAATAGAACTCTATTGGATATGGCAAGAACAATGCTATCAGAATATGATCTGCCAAGGTATTTTTGGGCTGAAGCAGTCAACACAGCAAGCTACATTATCAACATAGTAATGATCAGGCCAATCCTAAAGAAGACTGCATATGATCTGTTCAAAGGAAAGAAACCAAAGATCAGCCACTTCAGGACATTTGGATGTCCTTGCTTCATCCACAACAATGGAAAAAGGGACATTGGTAAGTTGGATGCTAAATCAGATGAAGGCATCTTCATGGGGTACACCTCTAAACCCAAAGGCTATAGAGTATTTAATAAACACACTTTATTAATTGAACAGTCTGTACATATTATTTTTGATGAAACTAACCCTTCCCTGAGAAAGGAAGAAGATAGTGATAATGATGATGCAGATAAACTATCCAAGAAACTAAAGAATACATTAATTGAGGACAAGGATGATCCACCTCTGGAAGACATGCAACAAAAGGAAATTACACATGAAAATCTTCCAAAGGAGTGGAGATACAAGAAAGATCACCCACCTGAGAATATTATTGGTGATCCATCAATTGGGGTAAGAACAAGAGGTAACATGATACCCTGTGATTATTTAGCATTTGTTTCTCAAATAGAGCCAAGGACAGTCAATGAAGCTCTTGGTGATGAATCTTGGATCTTGGCCATGCAAGATGAACTAAATCAGTTCAAGAGAAACCAAGTATGGTCACTTGTTCCTAGACCATCAGACCATCCAGTTATTGGCACCAAATGGGTGTTCAGAAACAAGTTGGATGAGGCAAGTGTGATCTTAAGAAACAAGGCCAGACTGGTAGCTCAAGGCTATTCTCAACAGGAAGGCATAGATTTCGATGAAACCTATGCACCTGTAGCTAGACTTGAGGCCATTAGAATACTACTAGCATATGCATCAGCATTTGACTTAAAACTATTTCAAATGGATGTCAAATCTGCATTCTTAAATGGTTTTATAAAAGAGGAAGTTTATGTGGAACAACCCCCAGGTTTTGATGACACAGAATTTCCTAATCATGTTTTTAAACTTCATAAGGCATTATATGGTTTAAAGCAAGCACCTAGGGCCTGGTATGAAAGGCTTAGTTCTTTTCTTCTAAATCATGGTTTCAGTAGAGGTCAAGTAGATAGCACTCTATTTGTAAAATCAAAAGTTAAAAGCATACTACTTGTACAGATTTATGTAGATGATATTATCTTTGGATCTACTGATGAATCCCTTTGCAAGTATTTTGAAAAGTTGATGCAGGGAGAATTTGAGATGAGCATGATGGGAGAGCTCAATTATTTCCTTGGATTGCAAATCAAGGAAGGAAAAGATGGCACCCACATCTGCCAAGCAAAGTACACCAAAGAACTCTTGAAGAAATTTGGATTCGATAACATCAAGCCACTGTCAACACCCATGAGTACATCAACAAGGATGGACAGTGACAAGGATGGTAAGAAAGTAGATCAAAAGATCTACAGAGGTATGATTGGCTCATTACTTTACTTAACAACTAGTAGACCCGATATTCTATTTAGTGTATGCATGTGTGCTAGGTATCAAGCCGATCCTAGAGAATCACATTTAATCTCTGTGAAAAGAATATTTAGATATTTAGCTAGAACTCATGATTTAGGTCTATGGTATCCAAAATCCTGTGAAATTAGTTTAGTAGGATATTCTGATGCTGACTATGCTGGATGCAAAGTAGATAGAAAAAGCACCAGTGGTGGTTGTAAATTTCTTGCAGGATGTTTGATATCCTGGTCCTCAAAGAAACAAAATTCAGTGGCACTATCTACAGCTGAAGCTGAGTACGTGGCTGCTGAAAGTTGTTGTACGCAACTCCTATGGATAAAGCAACAACTTGAGGATTTTGGACTCAATATCAAATCAATTCCACTATTGTGTGACAACACCAGTGCCATCAATCTCACCAAAAATCCAGTCCAACATTCAAGGACAAAGCATATTGAGGTTAGATATCATTTTATTCGTGATCATGTAGCAAATGAAAATATTGAAATATCGTTTATTGATACAAATGGTCAGTTAGCAGACATTTTCACGAAAGCCTTACCTGAAGAGAGATTCACATCTCTTAGAAGGGAATTAGGCATGTGCAATTTGTGAAAAGAGGTTTGTTTAAAACTGACACATAAATTTTCAGAATCAAGTAAATTTTCTCTCCATGGCGTTAAGCAAAAGAAATTCAAATTATCCCTATAACCGTTCTTGTATTTAAAGTTGGTTTGAATAGTCAAACTCTTTTGTCGTTTTCTACCGCCTTTTGGTGCCTCACTTTCCAATACATTTATTAATTCCCAAAAATCAATGCGAAGAACGATTCACCTCCCGTCTTCAACCTTTTCCCCCTTTCGTCTGGTTGCCTGAGCCGATGCTCTAACGACTCCAACATCTCTCTCTGCTCATTTGAAGCTTCTCTCTTCTTCCTGCGAAGAAATTCTTGAGGACCTTTCTCTCCTCCTTCCTTCTCAACCCTCCAGAAAACCTCCTCACCTGATTCCATGGCTGTATCCATCGTTTCGGGAGTCTGGGTGGCTACAGCGCCGAGTTCCTTACTCCTGAGCAGCAGGAGAGGTTCACTTTCGTAAAGACGAAGCTGTGTGGGAATAAAGAGGTTGATATTGCAGATCTGGAGAAAAATGGGATGCACAGTGTAGTGGCCGCTATTATAAGGATACAGTGGATGGGAATCGCAACCCTCTCAGAAGTAAGCTATCCAGACCTTGTAAAGGCCTTCTATGTTTGTCTGAAATCAGAGGCAGATGGATCCCTGACATCCTTTGCCAAGGGAATCCAAATCAGGATCGACCGTGAGTTTTTGAAAACCCTAGTTGGTGTATGTACATATGGTCACAGTGGAATCGACTCAGTGGATATTCAAGCGAAGGGTCTAGGTATCATTGGTCCAGACTTCAGGCTGAAAGATGGAAAGCTGGACATCAATCAGCTAAATGCCTTCAACAGGATTTTACATTTCATAGTGTGTCAGATTCTGGCTCCGAGAAGTGCTACTTTCTCATCTTGTACCAAGGCCGACTCAGACTTGATGTTTTGGGCCATCCAAAATAGGGAAATCAATATGGCTGAAGTAATGATAGAAATGATGAAGTTCGCCAGAGAACAGATTTGGGATACCAAGAGCAAGCTAAACGTCTCTTTGCCTTATGCTCACCTGTTCACCAAAGTATTCAAACACTTTGGTGTTGATCTATCAGGGGCAGTCACTGAGAAGATGGGCCAAGCAATTAGGTCCAGAAACCTGAAGAAAAGCGGATTTTCATTACATAATGGTATCTGGTCTAAAGCTTCAGTAGCAGAGGGCGAAGTCATCATTGGCGATGGTCAAGTTGATCATCAGGAAGAAGTGCCAGTAACACCTGCAGCAGAACCAGCAGTAGAAGCTTCAGTAGCAGTTGAGCCAGCAGCACCAACAGTTCCAGAATTAGCAGTAGGACCATCAGATCAAGCAGCAGAGCAAGCAGTGGTAGCAGGATCACCTGTAATTGATGTTGAATCTTCACCTCCAGAAGCACGAGCAGAAGAAGCAATGACAGGTGCAGCAGATCCTTTGCCCACCTCCATCGTTGCCTCTATCCTTAAAGAGGTATTGGATTCTATCCACTCCACTCCAGTCACTCCAGAGGCTGGCGTAGAATCAGTGGCAGGAGTTGTGGCATCAGGCCACATTGAGGAATCAATTGCAGCTCCAGTTCGAGAGAAGCAATCAGATGCTCCAGCAGATGTTGGTTTGGAAGAGGCTCCCATTTAGGGGGAGCAAGAGCCCTTGGAAAAGGATGCTCCTGTTCAGGGGGAGCAATCAAGGGAAGGACCAGTAGAAGTAGCTCACAGTTTTGAGCCTATGGGCAGTATACCAGCTGATGAAGACTTGCCTAATGCTCAGAATGATGTCAGAGATGGGGAGACAGCCAGCTCCTCTGACTCAGATGATGATCAGCAGCCTCCAGCTTCAGAGGCCAGGCAGAAAGGAAAAGAAGTAGACTCTGGAGTCCCACTCCTATCAGATACTCCATTTGAAAGGCAGATGAGGCAGAAAATAGTGATCAATTTAAAGCCTGTGATTGAGAGACTTGATGTTCAAGGTACAATTTTGTGTTCTCTTCAGTCTGATGTCAACTCCATATTCATGAGCCAAGCTTCAGCTTCTAAGGAAATTTTCGGTATTAGAAATGCCATGAAATGGTTCAACAAAGAGATGGGGAATATGAAATTAATGCTATCTGAAATTCTGAAGGCAGTTGGAGCTCCAGCTCCTCCTCCTCCTGCACCTCCTGCAGATCAGAACTTGGGTGCTAACACTCCTAGGCCATCAGGGCAATCAGTTCAAGAGTCAGGGACATCAGGGCTAGCACCAGCAGCAGCAAAGGCAGAAGTTAATGTGCAAGGGCCATCTGGGCTAGCTGAACAAGTGTCAGGGCCATCAGGGCCATTGGAGAGTGGACCTGTGCAGACAGAGGTTAAAGAAGAGGTCTTGGCACCTAAGCCTCCAGCTCCTTCTCCTCCCTCTCACACACCGGTTCCTCCAGCTCCTCCCTCAGCTCCTACAGCACCCCTTGCCCCCCAGCCATTCAAAAAGCCTCAATCCAGACCCATCTCCTCTCTAACACCATTTCCTTCTCAATCCACCTCATCTCCTGCATCTTCTATTCACATACTTCCAGCTCTACCTATTTCTGAGGTGCCTCCAGCATCCTCTGCTGGAGCCTATCCTCCTCTGGTCCCTCCCCTGAACCAGTTGATGACATTCCCACTACTTCTCATTCATTTCTTCATCCTTCTCCTCCACCCTCTTTCATCACTATAATCCCTGAGACAACTCAACTTGACTCTCCCTTTATAGAAAAAATAAAGGATGAGTTTGAGGAAGGCATTCTCAGGTCTGTGCTAAAGGTTGGGGAGCACATCCATAGGGCAGACTCTTCCAGTCCTGCACCCAAGAAGAGGAAAATTTCTTCTACCTCCTCCATTTCCTCTGAGCCTAAATACCCTCCTTTATGATTTTCCCTCACAGTGGTCAACAAAAATAAACCACTGTATAGAGAATATCTCTCAAAGGTCGTTCTTGCCACCATCATTAACCTTCCATTCCTCAATATAACAGAGCATTTAAACACCATTCTACCCTTCACTTCTCTTTCCAAATCCGAAAAATCCAAAATCTTCTCTATTGCCCACTCCAAAACCTAAGAGCAGTGGGGCAAAGGCCACAAAGATCTCTTCGAAAGATACATTCTTGCCAAATCTGCCAGATTCCCTCCAAGGGACCACTCCCTGACCTTATCAGAGTGGTTCAGAATTTATCATAGAGAAATTTGGGCACCCTTCATTCAGAAAGAGATCAAGATGGTCAGACACTATGTGTTGTTCAACAACTACAGATATGTCCATCGACTTCCAGAAGTTCAGCTGAGCCAATTCAAAAGGGCTATTTCAGCTCTTAATCCAGGCATCTTATCTCAATCTTAAGATATTCAGGTAGATTTTGCTACCCTTCCTGTGCCTGATGAGATAGCACTACCACAGATACATTTTCTTGTCATGGAGTCCTCTGTAGGATCTATCATCTTTGAACGTTTTGCCAGAGTAATGGGAAGGATTCAAGTTCAGAAAGGCTGCCTGGTTGCATTTCCTAGATTTCTATTTAGAGAATATCACCAGGGGCATGTCAGTGCTGAAGTTCTAGCCCCAATTCTGTCTGAATGTGAAAGGTTGACATCCTCAGAATGGAGTAGATTTTATCCTTTGTCTGCTCAGCAGCTGTTCACCCTGAATGAAGCTCAAGCCAGGGAAGGCAAACCTGCTGTCTCTCCAGCCACATTCTTGGATATGAACTCCATTCACCTTGTAGACAACCCCTTCAAAGTTTGGGAGGAAAGGTACAAAGTGTATGTAGCTCTACATAAAGCTCTCAGAAATAATCACAATCACTATCCTGTTTCCATGGATCAGTTTCTTACCTGTGCCAGCTTTGGGACTACTCATTTCCTGAAGCTGACTATGGATAAGAATGCTTATGCTGAGCTTCTCTATAAGCATCTATATCTTCATCTCAAAAGGATGGCTTCCTCCATGGGACCAACCTATTCTTTGTCTTTTGGAGTCTTTAAAACTCATTTTGAAGAGCAGGAACCACAGGCATGGGAAACTATTTCTCATTTTGCCTCTCTTCTGTCTCTTGCTTACTATCTGTCTGTACCTCCTCAACATTAATGAAACATTCTTGTTTGTGTGCTCCTATCTTTTCTCTTCATTCTTTGTCTCAGATTATCTTTTTGCTTACTGACAAAAGGGGGAGAAAATTACTTAGCATATCTGTACATTCCGGAAATATTCAATTTTCTTTGTCATGCTTATTGTTAAGGGGAGAAAAATACTTAGCATGTCTGAAATACTTCCTGCAAATATTCAGATCCTTTATTCATGGCTATTGATAATTTTGTCATTACCAAAAAGGGGGAGATTGATGCTCAGTCTGTCCCCATGTACTTTTAATTAATTACATATTTATTTTGGTGATTAACAAAAACAAACAAAAATTTTAACACATTTTTCCTAAGTCTTAAGTACAGGAAAATATACCAAGATCAATCAAGCCAATATTAGTAAGCATTACCTTACTGAAGCTTCAATCCTTTCAACTTGATATTTCTCTAAGTCCACATCAACTTCTGTTGAAAGTCATAACGATTTCTTTATGAGCATATCGATTTCAATATAGCTATAACGATTTGATATCACAACGATTTCATAAGAGTTTTAACGATTTCCTTGAAAGACTAGAAAGTCATGTTGTTTCAAACAAGTCGATCCTATAACGATTCTATAAGTCATCGCAATAATTTCTTTTGAGCTCGTAACGACTTGCCTGTCGCAACGATTCTATAAGTCATCGCAACGATTTCTTTAGAGCTCGTAACGACTTGCCTGTCGCAACGATTCTATAAGTTATCGCAACGATTTCTTTAGAGCTGGTAACGACTTTCCTGTCGCAATGATTGTATAAGTTATCGCAACGATTTCTTTAGAGCTCGTAACGACTTGCCTGTCGCAATGATTCTATAAGTTATCACAACGATTTCTTTAGAGCTCGTAACGACTTGCCTGTCGCAACGATTCTATAAGTCATCATGACGCTTTCTTTAGAACTCACAACGACTTGCTCGCCGTAACGATTTCATAAGTTATCATAACGATTCCTTTAGAACTCGCAACGACTTGCTCACCGTAACGATTTCGTAAGTTATCATAACGATTTCTTTAGAACTCGCAACGACTTGCTCGCCGTAACGATTTCGTAAGTTATCATAACGATTCCTTTAGACCTCGCAATGACTTGCTCACCGTAACGATTTCGTAAGTTATCATAATGATTCCTTTAGAACTCGCAACGACTTGCTCGCCGTAACGATTTGTTAAGTGTTCATAACGACTTCTTTGTTGAAACATATAAACTTGCTTCCTATAACGATTTGCTCTCTATAATGACTTGTCAGTACTCATAACGATTTCATAAGTCATATAGACAACGACTTTATAGTTTATATCGACTTGACATTTATCTTATCTCATAAAAGCGTTGAATAGTCAAAGTATTCTCTTATCTGTCTAACTGCTGTGCATTTAATAAAGACAGAACGTATCTCTGCATGCATGCAGATGATATCCTTTTATTATTGTGCATATTCTGTCAACATCTTTTAAGAACGAGCTATTTGGGATTGCTATTTTGGTGAATACTCACATCAACGTCTACTGACAACAAGACACAGCCGAGCTGTCTATTATTCTAGCATTTAATGTGTGCAGGGTCCTAAAGACATTCCGTCATACAACGTTGGACCTATAAACGCCAGAAGACCCTATCTCTTTGCGTGCTCAAATGAATAAAAGATTGTTGAAGCTTCCAAATATCAAGCAGTCTAACGTCTACCAATCTAAGAGGCAACGGTTACTTCAACGGCCGTATTTCAAAAGGAGATATAAATACAAGACAGAAGTGAAGAATGAGAACCAACCAAGTAGAGAACAAGTATCTCATATTCAAGCATTCAAATTCTTCTGCAAGAAGTCTATAGCCAAGAATCTCATTCCTCATCACCTTTAGCTCTTCGCTCTCTGTGTTGTAATAGAATTTCTAAGAGAGCCCGTGTAGTTCTGAGAGTGTGCCTTATTTAGATCTTTTGCTCTTAGTGCTAGTTGCTTCAGATCTTGGCTTGTTAAAAGCTTGATCTAGGGGCTTGATCTTATTCCATTCTCTTTGTGTTGTTTCCCTTCGGTTGTGAAGGAAGACCTGGTGGTATCCAGGGTGCTGTTTCCCTTTAGTTTTGAAGGAAGACCTGGTGGGGTATGTAGGGTGTTGTTATTCCCTTCGGGTGTGAAGGAAGACCAGCCGAGCTGGGTGTTGTAGCGTCCTTAGGGGGACTGTACCCTAGTTAATAAAATCCTGAGTGGTTGCTCAGGGACTAGACGTAGGACTCCTAAGAAGAGGAGGTTCGAACCAGGATAATCCTTTGTGTCGTGTGATTGTTTTCCTTGTGTGATTGGTATTTGAACTAACAGTCACTAACCTTCATCGAAGAACATTTTTGTAAATGTTTTTATTTACCGGTATCGTCTAGATTATTTTTTAAAGACCCATTCACCCCCCTTCTGGGCTCGTCAATTGGGCAACATATTTGGCCATCTATATGATTGTCTAAGATAAGAAATATGACTTATGCCAGTGCAATAGGGTCCGATCTGGTCCTGAGAGGAGCGCCCGAAAAGTTCCATTTACCCATGGGAGTTAAAATGATCAGGATGTTGGCATACATCCAGTGCCATTATTGTCACGTCCCGAGAATTATGCAGCGGATTTATTAATTAAATGCAGAATTATAATTCGAGTCGATATTCCGAGACGTGAACAGTCGGCAAATGAGCCTCTAGCTAGCAGGCACTAAATGTGTATCAACACAACATCATAATAGGGCCCAAATGTTGAACTCAACTACTCTTTTATTAAAATCTCAACTTATTGTATTCAAATGGAACCATTACAGGACTAAGACTCAATAAAAGCAAAAGTACATAATACCTCACTTCCTACTACATTGTTCTAACACTCAAAATAAACTAACTATAGATAGACTCATAATTGGAACGCTCATCACTCGGACGCATTCCCATCCTCGACTTGCACTTCATAGTCACCTAGATTGGGTAAAAGTAGGGAATGAGCAAACTAGCCCAGTAGGATTTATATCTCAATGTGCGGGCAATGATATAAGTGATTAACAATTTAGAACTAGGTAAGCACGATGAATGATATGCAAGTACGAATAAAACTCGTTAACACCTGATACATGAAACAAACTAGAGAGAGTGATTATGATAGAACAAGATTTGTGGACAAGATGACAAGATATAACTAGCAATAGACCACTTTGTACAAGCACGCAAGATTTCACTTGATGTCAAGAACGCAAGATATCACTAATTGCATTAAATGCAGGATGGTCATATCACGCAAGCGAGCAAGAATGTACGAGCATGATAATGTAACACTAATCAGGCACGTAGACACTAATGTACACCGAGAAAAGATCCATCAAGAATGTACACCAGGACACGTGTATGTGGTATTGTATCTATCATTCAACAAGCAAGCAGGACTCCCAGCGTAGATGCAACGCCAGTAATCATTATACCCCATGGTTAACAGTATATTTATGACTCGCCGTCATTGGGGCTAGACTGGAGCCCTTGGACACACGCCGTGCCCTGTCAGCATTCTCATGAAACATTTTAAATGTAGATACCCACAGTCATTAATAATGGCCAATGAGAGTTTCAATAAGTAAGCATATGTAATGTCATGTTCATGATGATGATGAGAATAAGTAATAAGTAAATTGAACATGATTTCATGAGAACAATGGTCAAGAGATAAATTCGGCAGCATAACGGTATGATTTATACTTTAATTCAATCTTTACATTAATGGCTTTAGTCTAGATTGTAAATTGTTGCCCGATTGACAAGCCCAGAGGGGGGGGGTGAATGGGTCTTTAAAATTATTTGATTAATACCTGTACTTAAAAAATAAAACGTTCTTTGATGTAGGTTAGTAACAGTTACTTCAAAGCGCAATCACACAAGATAAGCAACCATTCAACACAAGAACTTATCTTGGTTCGGACCTCCTTTCCTTAGGAGTCCTACGTCTAGCCCCTGAGCAACAACTCAAGATTCCACTAACTAGGGTACAGTCCCCCTAAGGACACTACAACACCTAGCTCAGCTGGTCTTCCTTCACACGAAGGGAATTACACCACCCTGGATGCCCCACCAGGTCTTCCTTTACAATAGAAGGGAACAACACCCTGGATAACCCACAAGGTGTTCCTTCACAGCTGAAGGGAAATAGCACCCTGGATCCCACCAGGCCTTCCTTCACACACGAAGGGAAAAACACCACAAAGATAAGCAATAAGAGCAAGCCCTTAGATCAAGCTTCAACAAGCTAAGATCTGAAGCATAGAAGAACTGAGAGTAGAAGATCTAGAAACACAGAAGACTCTCAAAACTACACAAGCTCACTCAAGATTTTCACTACAATGTAAAGAGCAGGGAGCAATACGAGAAGGAATGAAGTTTTTGGCTCTTAGAATTCTATCAGAAGATTTGAATAGCTTGAGCATTCGTCGTGTATATTATTCTGAATCTCTGTCTTGAATTTATATCTCCATTTAAAATACAGCCGTTGAAGTAACCGTTGTCTCTTAGATTGGTAGACGTTAGACTGCTTGACATTTGGAAGCTTTAACAATCTTTTATCCAGTTGAGCACGCAAAGAGATAATGTCTTCTGGCGTCTGTATGGTCCAACATTGTATGACAGAACGTCTTTAGGACCCTGCACAAATTAAATGCTAGAATAGTAGACAGCTAGGCTGTCTCTTGTTGTCAGTAAACATTGATATGAGTATTCACCAAAATAGTAATGCCAAATAGCTTGTTTCTAAAAGATGTTGACAGAATATGCACGATAATGAAAAGATATCATCTGCATGCATGCAGAGATACGTTCTGTCTTCATTAAATGCATAGCAGTCAGACATATAAGAGAAGACTTTGACTATTCAACGCTTTAAGAGATAAGATAAATATCAAGTCGATATAAACCATAAAGTCGTTGTCTATATGACTTATGAAGTCGTTATGAATACTGAGGAAATTGTTATAGAAAGCAAATCGTTGTATTCATTAAAAAAAAATCGTTATAGTCACTTAACAAATCGTTATGAGCTTTAAGGAAATCGTTGCGCGAAGCAAATCGTTATAAGCGCTAAAGAAATCGTTGCGCGAAGCAAATCGTTATGAGCGCTAAAGAAATCGTTGCGCAAAGCAAATCGTTATGAGCGCTAAAGAAATCGTTGCGCGAAGCAAATCGTTATGAGCGCTAAAGAATTGTTGCGCGAAGGAAATCGTTATGAGCGCTAAAGAAATCGTTGCGATAACTTAAGGAATCGTTACGACGGGCAAGTTGTTACGAGTTCTAAAGAAATCGTTACGATGACTTAAGGAATCATTACGACGGGCAAGTCATTATGAGTTCTAAAGAAATCGTTATGATGACTTAAGGAATCGTTATGATGGGCAAGTCGTTACGAGTTCTAAAGAAATCGTTACGATGACTTAAGGAATCGCTATGACGGGCAAGTCGTTACGAGTTCTAAAGAAATCATTACGATGACTTAAGGAATCATTACGATGGGCAAGTCGTTACGAGTTCTAAAGAAATCATTAGATGACTTAAGGAATCGTTACGACAGGCAAGTCGTTGGGAGTTCTAAAGAAATCGTTGCGATGACTTAAGGAATCGTTACGATAACGACTTGATTGAAACCACATGATATCTCCGTCTTATAAAGAAATCGTTATGATATCAAATCGTTATAGCTCTATTCAAAACGATATACATGAAGGAAATCGTTGTGACTTAGATAATACAGTCTCAAAATTTTTAATGCTTACCACTATTGGCTTGATTGACCTTGACCTTGGAGTATTTCCTGTAGTTACGACTTAGAGAACTTTAATAAGGTTTTGTTAATTACCAAAATACCTGTAAATATAAAAATTACTTGGGGACAGACTGATCATCAATCTCCCCCTTTTTGGTGATGACAAAAAATTATCAATAAGCATGAATATTTCCGGAAAGTATTTCAAACATGCTAAGTTTTTCTAAAGCTAAAGATTTTCGAAATGTATTTCAGACATGCTAATTTTCTCCCCCTTTTTGTCATTAAACAAAAAGATACTCTGAGACAAAGAATGAAGAGAAAAGATGGAAGGTTAGACAACCAACATATATTTATCAGTTTTGAGGATTTACAGATAAGTAATAAACAAGGGATAACAAGGAGCCAAAACACTTGAGTACAGGGATTGCCTGGCGTTCCTGCTCTTCAAAGAAGGCTTGAAAGGCCCCAAAGTCAATTTGATAGGAGGGTCCCATAGTGGGAGCCATCCTTTTGATATGAAGCTGTCTTTGATCTGAAATGAAGTCCCCATACTTAACACGGCCCAGGGCTAATTTGTAAGTTAAGAAGGACCCAAAGCTGGCAAACCTAAGGAAAGCTTCAATCTTGAGGGGATAGTCAATCTTAAGCGACCTAAGCTCTTGCTTTAAAGCAAAGAAAACCTTGTATCTTTCGACCCAGGTCAGATAGGAGTCCCTGATGAGGTGAAGAGAGTTGGCATCCAAAAATTCACCAGGAGACAAGAGAGGTTGATTTGAACTGGCCTGAGAGGCATTTAGATCGCTGAGCTGTTGAGCAGACAACGGATAAAGCTTCTGCCACTCTTCAGGAGACAACCGCTCACATTCAGAGAGAATGGGGGCCAGAACATCTGCCTTGATATGCCCCTGAAGATACTGCCTAAAGACGAATCTGGGGAAGGATAAGTCACGACCATCTTGCACAAATAATCTGGCCATTACCCTTGCAGCTCTCTCAAATATAAGTGTTCCCACAGAAGATTCCATAATCAAGGCATGAAGAGGGGGAAGGAACACTATATTAGGAATAACCAAGGTGGCAAAATCAACCTGAAGGGACTCAGAATGAGCTGCGCTTGAACTGAGGGCCCTGATGGCTGCACGAAATTGGCCCAACTGAGATTCGGGGAGGCAATGTACATAGCAGTAGTTACTGTACATCTGATACTGGCGGATGAATTTGATCACTTTCTGAATGAAAGGGCCAAACAGATGTTTGTGGTGGATCTGGAACCATTCATAAAGGGGAAGAGGTGCTTCCCTAGGTGGAAATATGGCAGCTTGAGCTCGACGGAATTGACTGTATAGATCTTTATGGCTCCGAGCCCACTACTCTTCAGTTTTGGCTTCAGTCACAGAGAAGACTTTGGACTGATGAGCCTTAGATAGATGGGTATAAGGTAAGATAGTGGTGAGATGTTCAGAAAGATTTTCGAAAGGAAGGCCAAAAATGTGGGCAAAAACTACCTTTTGAAGATATTCTTCATAGATAGGTTTCTGCTTGTTGGAGATAGAAAGGGAAAACCACAAGGGAGGATAGCAAGGTTCAGAAGAGACAGAATGGGTGGAGGTGAGTCTCCTCTTTTTAGAGACAGGACTAGAAGAGCATGTCCTGTGAGTGTGGCTTCCAACAGCCAAGACTGAACGAAGTATTGCTACTTCAAATTCATCCTTGATATCCTAGATTTCCACATGTGGGAGTTGGGCACCCTCAGGAATAATGGTAATGAAGGAGGGAGGTGTAGGTGGATTGAAAATAGAGTCAAGAGTGACAGTAGGAAGAGAAAAAATGTCTGATGTAGAAGGGCCAGAAGAAGAGGGCCCAGTAGAAGAGGATGCTGGTGGAAGCTCAGGTAGAGAGGATGGTAGAGGTGAAACAATGGTGGAAGAAACAGAAGATGAAGCAGGAGAGGAGGAGGATTGAGAGGGAAAGGGTGTTGGTGAGGAGATGGGTCTAGGTTGAGGTTTCTTGAATATCTGTGGAGCAGGAGGTGCAGTGGAGGATGAAGGTGGAGATGGAGGAACTGGTGTTTGGGAAGAAGTGGGAGCTCAGGAACCAAAACTGCTTCTTCAGCCAAATTCTGCACAGGCTCAACTCCAATGGCCCTGATGGCCCTTGCTCATTGACCTCTGCCTCTGCTGCTGCTGACGGTCTGGACACTGGAACTGATGACCCTGATTCTGGAACTTGAGCTGCAGGAGGTGGATGAGGAGGAGGAACTTGAGCTCCAACCACCTTCAGAATCTCAGAGAGCATTGTCTTCATGCTGCCCATCTCGTTGTTGAACCTTTTCATGGCATTTCTGATACTTGAAATCTCCTTGGAAGATGAAGCTTGGCTCATGAAGATGGAATTTACATCTGATTGAAGAGAGCATAAGATTTCTCCTTGAACATCTAGTCTTTCTATGACGGGCTTCAGCTGTATCACAATCTTCGGCCTCTGGGTCCTTTGAAATGGAGCATCTGCAAGAAGAGGGACCTCAGATGCCACTTCCTTCCCCTTTTTCCTTGCCTCTGGTGCTGGAGGCTGCTGATCATCTGCCTCAGAATCTGAGGAGCTTGCTGTCTCCCCATCTCTATCATCAAAGTCTGGAGGATTTTCATGTCCCTCCCCCTAAGTTCCACCATTCTGATCATTTGGAATATCATCTACTGCTGGAACTGACTCTTCTGCCATATGAATGTCAGTGTGGCCTGAAGCCACAACTGTCTTTCCTTGAGCTTCCTTCAACTGCTCCCCCTCAACAGGAGCATCTACTTCCATTCTCTCTTGCTCCCCCTGAATGGAAGCATCTTCCATCATAAAGTCTTCAGGAGCAATTGATTCTTCAATGTGGCCTGATGCCACAACTTCTTCCACGGAAACTCCACCAGCCTCTGGAGTGACTGGAGTGGAGTGAATAGAATCCAACACCTCTCTAAGGATAAAGGCAACAATGGAGGTGGGCAAAGGATCTACTGCACCTATCACTGCTTCTCCTACTGGTGCTTCTGGAGGTTGAGATTCAACTGCCACTACAGGTGACCCTACTACTTCTGCTTGCTCTGCTACTTGTACAGACAACTCTGATGGTCTTGCTGCGGGTTCTGGAACTGCTGGTACTGCTGGCTCAACTGCTACTGATGCTACTGCTGCTGGTTCTGCTGATGTTTCTGGAAATTCTTCCTGAACATCAGGAATATCCCCTATGATGGCCTCTTCTTCTACCATAGAGGTCTTAGACCAAACTCTATCAACAACTGAGAACCCACTCTTCCTTAGATTTCTGGACCTAATTGCTTGGCCCATCTTCTCAACTACTGCCCCATATAGATCAACACCGAAGTGTTTGAAGATCTTGGTAAGAAAATGGGCATAGGGCAAAGAGACATTAAGCTTGCTCTTTGTATCCCAAATATGATCACGGGCAAACTTCATCCTCTCTATCATTATTTCGGCCATGTTGATCTCCTTGTTCTGTATGGCCCAGAACATCATATCTGAATCTGCGTTGGTACAAGTTGAAAAAGTTGCACTTCTAGGAGCTAGAATTTGACAAACAATAAAGTGTAGAAGATGGTTGAATGCATTCAATTGATTGATATCTAATTTCCTATCTCTCAGTCTGAACCCTGGTCCTACATTGCCAAGACCTTTAGCTTGGGCGTCCATGGTGTGAACCCCACTGTGCCCAGATGACTTTACTCCAAACAGCAAATGCAATAACTCATGATCTATTTTAATCTGGGTTCCTTTGACATATGAAACCAGAGACCCGTCTGCCTCTGATCTTAAGCATACATAAAAGGCCTTCACGAGATCTGGATAGCTTACTTCAGAGAAGGTGGTGATTTCCATCCACTGCATTCTACTCGTTGCTGCTACTATACTGTGCATGTCGTTCTTCTCGAGATTAGCTACATCCACTGCCTTGTTCCCACAAACCTTGGTCTTCACAACGTGAACCTCTCCTGCTGCTCAGGAGTAAGGAACTCAGCACCGTAGCCCCCAAGACTTCCGAAGATGACATATGCGGCCATGGAATCAGATGAACAGGGTTTCTGGAGGGTTGAGAAGGAAGAAGGGGTGAAAGCCCTCAAGAAATTTGTCGCGGGAAGGAGAGAAGAGCTTCAAACTTGCAGAGAGTCGATGTCCGAATCGTTAGGGCATCGGCTTAGGCAACCAGACAAAAGAGGGAAAAAGGTAGAAGATGGCAGATGAATCGTTCCCACATCGATTTTCGTAATTAAATAAATGCTTTGGAAAGTGAGGCGCCAAAAGGCGGCAGAAAGCGACAAAAGAGTTTGACTATTCAAACCGACTTTTATAAAAGAGCTGCCAAGAAAGATAATTTGAATTTCATTTGCTTAAATCCATGGAGGGAAAATTTACTTAAATCTGGAAATTTTTGTACCAGTTTCAAACAGAAATCTTTTCACAAATTACACATGCCTAATTCCCTTCTAAGAGATGTGAATCTTTCTTCGGGTAGGGCTTTTGTGAAAATATCTGCTAACTGACTATTTGTGTCAATAAATGATATTTCAATATTACCATTTGCTACATGATCACGAATAAAATAATATCTAACCTCAATATGCTTGGTCCTTGAATGTTGAACTGGATTTTTGGTGAGATTGATAGCACTGGTGTTGTCACACAATAGTGGAATCGATTTGATATTCAATCCAAAATCTTCAAGTTGTTGCTTTATCTATAGGAGTTGTGTACAACAACTTTCAGCAGCCACGTACTCAGCTTCAGCTGTAGATAGTGCCACTGAATTTTGTTTATTTGATGACCAGGATATCAAACACCCTGCAAGAAATTGACAACAACCACTGGTGCTTTTTCTATCTACTTTGCATCCAGCATAGTCAGCATCAGAGTATCCTACTAAATTAATTTCACAAGATTTTAGATACCACTGACCTAAATCATGAGTTCTAGCTAAATATCTAAATATTCTTTTTACAGAGATTAAATGTGATTCTCTAGGATCTGCTTGATACCTAGCACACATGCATACACTAAATAGAATATCGGGTCTACTAGCTGTTAAATAAAGCAGTGAACCTATCATACCTCTGTAGACCTTTTGATCTACTTTCTTACCATCTTTGTCATTGTCCATCCTTGTTGATGTACTCATTGGTGTTGATAGTGGCTTGACATTATCAAATCCAAATTTCTTCAAGAGTTCTTTTGTGTACTTTGCTTGGCAGATGTGAGTTCCTTCTTTTCCTTGCTTGATTTGTAGTCCAAGGAAGTAATTGAGCTCTCCCATCATGCTCATCTCAAATTCTCCCTGCATCAACTTTTCAAAATACTTGCAAAGGGATTCATCAGTAGATCCAAAGATAATATTATCTACATAAATTTGTACAAGTAGTATGCTTTTAACTTTTGATTTTACAAATAGAGTGCTATCTACTTGACCTCTACTGAAATCATGGTTTAGAAGAAAAGAACTAAGCCTTTCATACCAGGCCCTAGGTGCTTGTTTTAAACCATATAAAGTTTTATGAAGTTTGAAAACATGATTGGGAAATTCTGTGTCATCAAAACCCGGGGGTTGTTCCACATAAACTTCCTCTTTTATAAAGCCATTTAAGAATGCAAATTTGACATCCATTTGAAATGGTTTTAAGTCTAATGCTGATGCATATGCAAGTAATATTCTAATACCTCAAGTCTAGCTACAGGTGCATAGGTTTCATCGAAATCTATGCCTTCCTCTTGGGAGTAGCCTTGAGCCACCAATCTGGCCTTGTTTCTTAAGATTACACCAGTCTCATCCAATTTGTTTCTAACACCCATTTGGTGCCAATAACTGGATGGTCTGATGGTCTGGGAACAGTGACCATACTTGTTTCTCTTGAACTGATTTAGTTCATCTTGCATGGCCAAGATCCAAGATTCATCACCAAGAGCTTCATTGACTGTCCTTGGCTCTATTTGAGAAACAAATGCTAATAATCACAAGGTATCATGTTACCTCTTGTTCTTACCCCTACAGATGGATCACCATAATATGTAAGGCCCTCGAATTTCCGTCGCATTATTGGTATTTATGTGTGTATGTTTGTGCTTGTGTATGTATGTACATATTTACGTACGTATTAATTAGTATAATTACGTGTGCATGTTTATATTAAATATAAATAATGTATGTATTGCATGGTGATAGTATGGGTATAATACGTATACATATTGCATGTATATATGCATGGTATGCTTGGTTTTCTGATATTTTAGAGTTCTGGCCGAAGGCCACCTTGGCGTCAACCCCAGGCCGTTTAGGTGGTGTCAGCGTCCAGACATGGACGCCAACACTAATCCTGGCGTCCAGCGATATGGACGCCAATCTCTCTGGCCTGCATGCGCAGCAGAGCTGCAAGCTTCTGAAACAAGGCAAGCCAACCATTGGGGGATGTCCCCAACGGCTCTGAAGGCTGTCAAATCAGCATGGTGAGTGAGAGAGACTCTCTTTAGGTCTGAACCCGAAATGGCTCTCCCCACTCCTCCCTTCACCTTGCAAGAGGAGAAAAAGTGAGAAAGAAAAACCCTAGAGAAAGTCTGAGAGAAACCCACTTGGCACCCAAGAATCCATCAACCTGAAGCTTTCCGGAGATTTACTGCTTCAAGGAGGTTGCTGGATCAAGAGGAAGGCTTCCCCGACCCCCTTGCGTGGAGATCATCCAGAGCCCGGAGGAAGAGATCTTGGAGGGACTTTCTGCACTTCTTGGGACAGCCCAAGGAGAGCTTCACCAAGCCCTAAGTCCTTTGGAAGAATTTTTGAAAGGCAAGTGACCTATCCATGATGTCCCGTATGAGTCTAGGTCGGTTTTGCTATTTTTATGGATTTTTTCTCGAGTCCTAGACCCTCCCATTCACCCAAGTTTGAGAGCTCGGGTCTGTGTTTCTGCACAGACCTGGCTTGACAGCAAGGTCCCTGGACGCCCAGATTATGCTTGGCGTCCATCGGCCCTGTCGCTGACTCTGAGTCAGCGGCCAGAGACCGCCGCCAAGTTCCTCTGGACAGAACAGTGAGCTGTTCTGCCCTTCTTATACATTAATTTCGGTATGTTTTCCGTGATGAGGATATATGGTAATCCTATACTCTATGTCTATTATCAATTGTGGTGTGTGGATGAGTGTGATGCGTGATGGTAAATGTAGGATAATTGTACCCCTTTAAACTTGTGAGCATGACTTGTAGAAAATCTTGCAAATCCTTGTTCATGATTAGGATAGTATGAATGTCCTGGTTTGGCTGATCATGAAGATTAGTGGGTCAGTATATGTGGTTGCAATTTTGGTAAATTATCCATGCTTGTGTAAATTGCTAATGAATGGCTCGGTAAAATAAAAGCATGCAAGAATGGTTGTGGTGAAATCCATAGATGTATGATTTAGGGTAAATTTGGTATTCTCAAATCATGCATATATTAGTAGCCTCTGTTTAAAACAGTAAGTGGCAATTTGCAGGATATGCTAAACCCCATGTTAACTTAAGTTGTGAATAGTATGCTAAATAGGTGTTTTATTTTCTGTAAATTCTATTTAGCTCAGAAAAATCTGAAAATTTGAGTGTATGATCTTGAACCCGAAAACAGCATGTGGTTAAAATTTCAGGTCATTTGGATCAGTAAATAAAAAGTTATGTATTTTCATGTGAAATGTGATAATCTACGTATATTATCGTAATGTGATTAGTTATTGTCTAAAACCAACTTGATTGGTGAAATTACTGTGTGTTAAGCTCTTGAAATTCTGTAGTACCATGTTAGGAAAAACAGAGATATTCATGTGAGTGAGGAAGTGAATGTGATGAAAAGTGTGAAGTGTAAAACCATGTGTAAAACGGTAAATGTGTAAATGTGTAACTGTGCCAATGTGACACTGCTTCCGTAGAGGGCAGTGGAGCTGTATCAGGGAAAAGTCCCCCTGAGAAAGTTCAATGTGTAAGTGACCCTAAGGGCATTAGGGGAAATCCTGGAGGTGGACAAGTACCACTGGTTAGGGTGGAGACTTGTTCTCCCGGTCTGCGCAGTCCAAGAGTCGCCATTGGAATGCCTAGATGGCGTCTATGTGTAATGTGATGTGTATATGTCCTTCTTTGGTGGTTTGGACTATGTGTCACGGCACCTAAAATGTGTAATGTGAAATGTGTAATGTGTATGTGTCCATGTGTAAATGTGTAAGTGACAATGTGAATGTGTATGTGTAAAGTGAACCATGTGAAAAGGAAACTTGTGTAAAGAAATGTGAAACTAAAGATGTGAAAATGTGTTATTGAAAACCATGTGAGACAAATCTGAAATCATGTGAAATCAGTGAATTTATGTTATTATCATCATGTTATTATGTGCAAAGATGTCTAGAATCCATGTTAGGGATAATTGGTGAAAACGGGTACAAGATAGCATGATTGTTTGATCACATGATATGTTTTATGCAATATTGTAGCTTTCATGTATAGGTTTACAGCCGTTAAACCATGTGAAATCAGCAACCTAAAGCATGTGAAAAGGTTATGTATGTACTTAAGGACATGTGAAATCCATGCTAGTTGTGTTCCCCTTTCATGTATGTAAAATGTTCATGTTGATAGCTCTCATGTTTTGATTCTTTAAGATTAAAGTTTCATGAGTAATTGAATAGAGAGCATGTGATAGGTGAATTTTATTTTTAGAAATCTGAAAGCATGATTCATGTATAAAATTGTAAAACTTTCATGATAGGTTGAAACTTGAATTGACTAGCATGCTATGTGTTGCAAATTGTAAATGTGCATGTAGAAACCACTAGGACTTGTACGTGTATATCATGAGTAGTGTTGCTTGCTGAGTCCTTGGACTCACTCCTTGCTTCGGCGTACAGGTATAGTTGGTGACACGGCACCGTTGGAGGAGACGGTGGAGACGGACTCCGAGCGCGGAGACTAGCTTTGGAGTTTCTTGAGATTTGTGTATTTCATAAGTATGTAATTTGAACATTGTATTAGAGTATTATGAAAGGATGTATAATTGTGGACAATTTGTATTTTATTTCAGCAATTTAAATTATGTGACTTTAGTTCCTTTTATGTTAATTGCGAATTGCATGTATGTTTAATGTGGATGATGAATGAATGGAGACTGTTGTCTTTTACTTCCGCTACTCTGTTGTATATTCGCGTGTATTTCAGCTGTATGTATCGTTTGGGTAAATGTCCCACTGTGGCAGCGCTCGCTATACCGACGTGGGTTGGTATAACCGTACCGGTATAATGAGGGCCGTCACAGAGATTGGTATCAGAGCGACCGGTTGAGATTGCACATGAATATACCTAAGTCATCATCCCCATTGCATGCTAAGTATGTCCACATGTGTAGAAAACACTAATAAGAAGTGAAAGATAGATAAGAAAATGGTTAGAAACTTAGTAACCTAGCTCTAATAGTGGCTGAAATTTTATTACAGCCATGGCTTCCCGTGGACGACGTGGATGTGCCAGCTCGCGACGACGAGCAGAGGCGTGAGGAGCGGGCGGAGCAGCAGGCCCCGGCCCCACAGGGTCCTGTGCTTCCCCCACCACCGCCAGTGGACTATGGAGTATTCATGCAAGGTCTGGTGCAAGCCATGCAGACGCAGGCTCACACCCAGGCAGCACTCCAGGCCCAGTTGGAGGCCCAGGTAGAATAATGAAACAACCTAGTAGTTTGCTATTTAAATTGTTGATATTGTGTTTATTGTATATTGGTTATTGTTTAATGTAGCAGGCTCAGGCCCCAGCTCAGGACCATGGTGGACCTTCCATCATGGAGCGATTCAAGAGGATGACCCCACCCTCTTTTAAGGGGAGAGTGATCCGCTAATGGCAGAAAGCTGGATGAGGGAGACGGAGAAAATCTTCCGAGCTATCAGGTGTCCTGATGAGGACAAGGTGACATTAGCCACCTACATGCTACAGGTATGTTTTAGTTTATGCTTGTATGTTGTTTGTCAAGTTAGAATTTGTTAGTTAGTGCTTATGAAGGTGTATTGCAGGAGAGAGCTGATGTATGGTGGTCCTCCCTACTACGTACACGCTTTGAGGACGGAGCAGTAGACGTGGCGTGGGACGCGTTCGTGAGGCTCTTCCGAGCCAAGTTCGTCCCAGAGCATATCCAGGACAAGATGGAGCAAGAATTCCTTTCCCTGACGCAAGGATCAATGACCGTCCTGGAATACGAGGCAAGGTTTTCTGAACTTTCTAAATATGCACCGCATATCGTAGAGGATGAGCGCAGGAAGACCAAGAAGTTCGTGATGGGCTCAAGCCATCACTGAGGACGAGACTCGTGGCGTTTGACCACCGCACGCTAGACGAGGCCCTCAGCGCTGCCTGCAGACAGGAGGGAGAAATGGAGCAATATCTGGAGGAGAAGAAGGCTTCGCAGAAGAGGCCGGCAGCGACATTCCAGCGGCAGGATAAGAAGAAAACGGTGTACCAGACACCGCAGAAATCAGTGGCAGTCAGCAACTCTCAGGTACCTTCTGTACGTTCCCCTGGTGTGAAGAAGGAGTGTCCCCATTGCGGGAAGACCCATGGTGGTTCCGAGTGTTGGTTAGTAGCGGGTAGATGCTTAAAGTGTGGGAGCAGCGACCACAAGATCAAGGATTGCCCAAGACTTCAGCAAGGAGCTCAGCGTGGAGCGCCAGCACCAGCAGTAGCGGCAGCCGCGCCAGCTACAGGAAGACCAGGAAGGCCTCGAGCCCCAGCTCGAGTGTTTGCTTTAGCTCGTGAGGACGCCGAGCAGGCGGAGCATGTCACCGAAGGTACAGTTTTACTTTTCGGTGTGCACGCTCGGGTTTTGTTTGATACGGGTGCTACTCACTCGTTCATTTCCGAGCGGTTCGCTAGGCAGTTAGCCCTAGAGTCAGGCATAGAGTCTGAGGAGTTAGAGGTCCCTTTGTCTGTGCACACCCCTGCGGGTACGGTATCGACTAGGAAGTGCATTCCGTCGTTACCTGTGTGCATTGAGGATAGATTCCTAGATGGGTGTTTCTTCTTGCTAAAGATGAAGGACTATGATTGTATCTTTGGTCTGGATTGGCTAGAGGAGCACTATGCGTTAGTGGATTGTCGTAGGAAGAAGATTGTTTTCCGCATTCCTGGTGAGGACGAGTTCTCTCATCCCTTGCCAAAGAACTAGCGGGAAAGTTAGTTATCTCTGCCATGAAGGCGATGCGCATGGTGAACAAGGGTTGTGACGCATTTCTTGCCAGCGTTATGCTAGTACCCGATGCTAGTTCGTCACTGACTCTTGCAGAGATCGATGTGGTGCAGGAATTTCAGATGTCTTTCCCGATGACTTGTCTGGATTGCCACCGGATAGGGAGATAGAGTTCACTATAGAGTTGCTTCCAGGCACCTCTCCTATCTCGAAGGCCCCATATCGGATGGCCCCTGCAGAATTAGCCGAGTTGAGGAAGCAATTGCAAGAATTGCTCGATAAGGGATTTATTCGCCCTAGTGTTTCCCCTTGGGGCGCACCTGTATTATTCGTCAAGAAGAAAGACGGGTCACTTCGGTTGTGTATTGATTATAGGAAGTTGAACCAAGTGACTGTGAAGAACAGGTATCCCTTACCTCGGATTGATGATCTGTTTGACCAGTTGCGAGAGGCATCAGTCTTTTCCAAGATTGACTTGCGATCTGGTTATCATCAGTTGAGGATTCGGAGTGAGGATGTGTCCAAGACGGCATTTAGAACCCGTTATGGACATTATGAGTTTTTGGTCCTTCCTTTCGGATTGACCAACGCCCCTGCAGCGTTCATGGATCTCATGAACCGGGTGTTTAGTCCGTATTTAGATAGCTTTGTTGTTGTGTTTATTGATGACGTGTTGGTCTATTCTCCGGATGAGGCCACACATCGTCAGCATTTGAGGTTAGTCTTAGAGGTTCTCCGTGAGCACAAGCTGTATGCGAAGTTCAGCAAGTGCGAGTTCTGGTTGCGCGAGGTTCACTTTCTCGGGCATGTTATCTCCGGCGCTGGTGTTGCAGTTGATCCAGCAAAGGTCCAGGCAGTTATGGATTGGGAGATTCCCAGGACCCCTTCGGAGATTCGTAGTTTCCTTGGGTTAGCTGGTTACTATCGGCGATTCATTGAGGGTTTCTCATCCATCGCCGCCCCTTTGACAAAGCTGACCAGAAAGGGTGAGAAGTTCGTATGGTCTGAGGCATGTGAGCGCAGCTTTCAGCTATTGAAGGCTAAGCTTACTTCTGCTCCGGTATTGGTATTGCCTAGTGGTCTAGAGGGCTTTGCCATTTATACGGATGCATCTCAGATTGGTTTAGGCTGTGTGCTCATGCAGCAGAGAAGGGTAGTGGCTTATGCTTCTCGTCAGTTGAAGGAGCATGAGAGGAACTATCCGACTCATGATTTGGAGCTCGCAGCAGTGGTTCATGCACTAAAGATCTGGAGGCACTATCTTTATGGTGTCAGATTTGAGGTGTTTACCGACCACAAGAGCTTGAAGTATCTTTTCTCCCAAAAGGAATTAAACCTGAGGCAGAGAGATGGATTGAGTTCTTGAAGGACTATGACTTCGACCTTCAGTATCATCCTGGAAAGGCGAACGTCGTAGCGGATGCTCTTAGTAGAAGAGGTCTTCGCTCCAGCAGGATTGGAAGATGTTGGAGGATGCAGCGTGCTCTATGACCGAGTTAGAGCCATCGTTGTGTCAGGCTTTTGTAGCTCAGCTATCCCTTAGATCCTCAGTCTTGGATGAGGTGATTGAGCAGCAGAAAGCCGACCCTAGATTGTTAGAGTTAGTGGGTAAGGCGGGCATTGCTCGTGATGAGGACGGTGTGATTAGATTTCAGCACCGTGTTTGTGTCCCCGATGTAGTAGATGTCCGTGAGCATGTGTTAGCGGAGGCTCATAGATCGCGATTCTCTATTCATCCGGGTAACACTAAGATGTATCAAGACCTGAAGAGATCATTTTGGTGGTCCGGCATGAAGAAGGATGTTGCGGATTATGTGTCTAGATGTCTAGTATGTCAGCAAGTGAAAGCCGAGCGGCAGCGACCATCCGGCCTTATGCAGAGGATGGATATCCCAGTGTGGAAGTGGGAAGCTGTCACTATGGATTTCGTATCGGGTTTGCCTCGATCTAGAAGGGGCAATGACTCGATTTGGGTAGTTGTAGATAGATTCTCGAAGACTGCTCATTTCTTGCCTATGAAGAAGAAGCAGTCAGTAGAGAGTTTAGCTAGACTGTATGTTAGCGGTATCATTAGATTGCATGGTGTGCCGAAGTCGATCATTTCGGATCGAGATCCGAGATTTACTTCGAGATTGTGGAAGGGTCTTCAGGATGCGTTAGGTTCGGAGCTTAAGCTCAGTTCGGCGTTTCATCCCCAGACCGATGGACAGTCCGAGAGGACTATCCAGACGCTCGAGGATATGTTGAGAGCGTGTGTTCTGGATTGGAAGGATGATTGGGAGCGTCATTTACCTCTTGTGGAGTTCGCATACAACAACAGCTTTCATGCTAGTATTGGTATGGCTCCATTCGAGGCGTTGTATGGTAGGCCCTGCAGATCTCCTTTATGTTGGGAGGAGACTGGTGATAGGCAGTTGATCGGACCGGAGTTAGTTCAGGAAACTTCGGATAAGATTCAGCTTATCAGGAAAAGGCTTGTTGCGGCACAGGATAGGCAGAAGAGTTATGCCGACAACAGAAGAAAGGATTTGGAGTTCGAGGTTGGCGATCATGTCTTCTTGAAGATATCGCCTACTCGAGGTGTTGTCAGATTTGGCAGGCATAGCAAGCTAAGCCCTAGATTCATTGGCCCATATGAGATTCTCAGACGTTTGGGCAGCGTGGCGTACGAGCTAGCATTACCCCCAGCTTTGGCTAGCGTTCACCCGGTATTCCACGTATCTATGCTCAGGAAGTATGTCCGAGATCCGTCTCATGTGATTAGTCATGAGCCCGTGGAGATCCAGCCAGATCTTTCGTATGTCGAGCAACCCGTAGCCATTCTTGACCGGAAGGTTCAGCATCTCCGGAACAAGAGTATTGCGTCGGTGAAAGTTCTATGGCGGAACTTCTCACGTGAGGAGGCTACGTGGGAGCTTGAGGATGCGATGAAGAAGAAGTATCCCCTTTTGTTTGAGTAGTGTCGTTCTAACTTCTGAGGACGAAGTTTCTTTAAGGGGGAGAGGGTGTAAGGCCCTCGAATTTCCGTCGCATTATTGTATTTATGTGTGTATGTTTGTGCTTGTGTATGTATGTACATATTTACGTACGTATTAATTAGTATAATTACGTGTGCATATGTTTAGATTAAATATAAATAATGTATGTATTGCATGGTGATAGTATGGGTATAATACCGTATACTATTGCATGTATATATGCATGGTATGCATGGTTTTCTGCATATTTTAGAGTTCTGGCCGAAGGCCACCTTGGCGTCAACCCCAGGCCGTTTAGGTGGTGTCAGCGTCCAGACATGGACGCCAACACTAATCCTGGCGTCCAGCGATATGGACGCCAATCTCTCTGGCCTGCATGCGCAGCAGAGCTGCAAGCTTCTGAAACAAGGCAAGCCAACCATTGGGGGATGTCCCCAACGGCTCTGAAGGCTGTCAAATCAGCATGGTGAGTGAGAGAGAGACTCTCTTTAGGTCTGAACCCGAAATGGCTCTCCCCACTTCTCCCTTCACCTTGCAAGAGGAGAAAAAGTGAGAAAGAAAAACCCTAGAGAAAGTCTGAGAGAAACCCACTTTGGAACCCAAGAATCCATCAACCTGAAGATTGTCCGGAGATCTACTGTGCTTCAAGGAGGTTGCTGGATCAAAGAGGAGGCTTCCCCGACCCCCTTGCTGTGGAGATCATCCAAGAGCCCGGAGGAGAGATTCTGGGAGGACTTTCTGCACTTCTTGGGACAGCCCAAGGAGAGCTTCACCAAGCCCTAAGTCCTTTGGAAGAATTTTTGAAAGGCAAGTGACCTATCCATGATGTCCCTGTATGAGTCTAGGTCGGTTTTGCTATTTTTATGGATTTTTCCTCGAGTCCTAGACCCTCCCATTCACCCAAGTTTGAGAGCTCGGGTCTGTGTTTCTGCACAGACCTGGCTTGACGGCAAGGTCCCTGGACGCCCAGATCATGCTTGGCGTCCATCGGCCTGTCGCTGACTCTGAGTCAGCGGCCAGAGACCGCCGCCAAGTTCCTCTGGACAGAACAGTGAGCTGTTCTGCCCTTCTTATACATTAATTTCGGTATGTTTCCGTGATGAGGATATATGGTAATCCTATACTCTATGTATATTATCAATTGTGGTGTGTGGATGAGTGTGATGCGTGATGGAAATGTAGGATAATTGTACCCCTTTAAACTTGTGAGCATGACTTGTAGAAAATCTTGCAAATCCTTGTTCATGATTAGGATTAGTATGAATGCTCGGTTTTGGTCTGATCATGAAGATTAGTGGGTCAGTATATGTGTTGCAATTTTGGTAAATTATCCATGCTTGTGTAAATTGCTAATGAATCTCGGCTCGGTAAAATAAAAGCATGCAAGAATGGTTGTGGTGAAATCCATAGATGTATGATTTAGGGTAAATTTGTATTCTCAAATCATGCATATATTAGTAGCCTCTGTTTAAAACAGTAAGTGGCAATTTACAGGATATGTTAAACCCCATGTTAACTTAAGTTGTGAATAGTATGCTAAATAGTGTTTTATTTTCTGTAAATTCTATTTAGCTCAGAAAAATCTGAAAATTTGAGTGTATGATCTTGAACCCGAAAACAGCATGTGGTTAAAATTTCAGGTCATTTGGATAAGTAAATAAAAGTTATGTATTTTCATGTGAAATGTGATAATCTACGTATATTATCGTAATGTGATTAGTTATTGTCTAAAACCAACTTGATTGGTGAATTACTGTGTGTTAAGCTCTTGAAATTCTGTAGTACCATGTTAGGAAAAACAGAGATATTCATGTGAGTGAGAAAGTGAATGTGATGAAAAGTGTGAAGTGTAAAACCATGTGTAAAACGGTAAATGTGTAAATGTGTAACTGTGCCAATGTGACACTGCTTCCGTAGAGGGCAGTGGAGCTGTATCAGGGAAAAGTCCCCCTGAGAAAGTTCAATGTGTAAGTGACCCTAAGGGCATTAGGGGGAAATCCTGGAGGTGGACAAGTACCACTGGTTAGGGTGGAGACTTGTTCTCCCGGTCTGCGCAGTCCAAGAGTCGCCATTGGAATGCCTAGATGGCGTCTATGTGTAATGTGATGTGTATATGTCCTTCTTTGGTGGTTTGGACTATGTGTCACGGCACCTAAAATGTGTAATGTGAAATGTGTAATGTGTATGTGTCCATGTGTAAATGTGTAAGTGACAATGTGAATGTGTATGTGTAAAGTGAACCATGTGAAAAGGAAACTTGTGTAAAGAAATGTGAAACTAAGATGTGAAAATGTGTTATTGAAAACCATGTGAGACAAATCTGAAATCATGTGAAATCAGTGAATTTATGTTATTACCATCGTGTTATTATGTGCAAAGATGTCTAGAATCCATGTTAGGGATAATTGGTGAAAACGGGTACAAGATAGCATGATTGTTTGATCACATGATATGTTTTATGCCATATTGTAGCTTTCATGTATAGGTTTACAGCCGTTAAACCATGTGAATTCAGCAACCTAAAGCATGTGAAAAGGGTTATGTATGTACTTAAGGACATGTGAAATCCATGCTAGTTGTGTTCCCCTTTCATGTATGTAAAATGTTCATGTTGATAGCTCTCATGTTTTGATTCTTTGAAGATTAAAGTTTCATGAGTAAATTGAATAGAGAGCATGTGATAGGTGAATTTTATTTTTAGAAATCTGAAAGCATGATTCATGTATAAAATTGTAGAACTTTCATGATAGGTGGAAACTTGAATTGACTAGTATGCTATGTGTTGCAAATCGTAAATGTGCATGTAGAAACCACTAGGACTTGTACGTGTATATCATGAGTAGTGTTGCTTGCTGAGTCCTTGGACTCACTCCTTGCTTCGGCGTACAGGTATAGTTGGTGACCCGGCACCGTTGGAGGAGACGGTGGAGACGGACTCCGAGCGCGGAGACTAGCTTTGGAGTTTCTTGAGTTTTGTGTATTTCATAAGTATGTAATTTGAACATTGTATTAGAGTATTATGAAAAGGATGTGTAATTGTGGACAATTTGTATTTTATTTCAGCAATTTAAATTATGTGACTTTAGTCCCTTTTTATGTTAATTGCGAATTGCATGTATGTTTAATGTGGATGATGAATGAATGGAGACTGTTGTCTTTTACTTCCGCTACTCTGTTGTATATTCGCGTGTATCTCAGCTGTATGTATCGTTTGGGTAAATGTCCCACTGTGGCAGCTCTCGCTATACCGACGTGGGTTGGTATAACCGTACCGGTATAATGAGGGCCGTCACAAATATTCTCAGGTGGATGATCTTTCTTGAATTTCCATTCCTTTGGAAGATTTTCATGTGTAATTTCCTTTTGTTGCATGTCTTCCAGAGGTGGATCATCCTTGTCCTCAATTGATGTATTCTTTAGTTTCTTGGACAGTTCATCTGCATCATCATTATCACTATCTTCTTCCTTTCTCAAGGAAGGGTTAGTTTATCAAAAATAATATGTATAGACTATTCAATTAATAGAGTGCGTTTATTAAATACTCTATAGCCTTTGGGTTTAGAAGCATACCCTATGAAGATGCCCTCATCTGATTTGGCATCTAACTTACCAATTTCTCGTTTGCCATTGTTGTGTATAAAACATGGGCACCCAAATGTTCTGAAGTGACTGATCTTTGGTTTCTTTCTTTTGAACAGCTCATAAGCTGTCTTCTTCAGAATTGGCCTGATCATTACTCTATTTATGTTGTAGCTAGCTATGTTTACTGCTTCAGCCAAGAAGTACCTTGGCAAGTTATATTCTGATAACATTATTCTTGCCATATCTAATAAAGTTCTATTTTTCCTTTCAGCAACTCCATTCTGCTGTGGTGTCCTTGGTGCTGAGAAGTTGTGCTCGATCCCTTGGTCATCACAGAATTTAGCAAATCTTTTATTTTGAAATTCTCCTCCATGATCTGACCGGATTCCAACAATGCAAAACTTCTTGTCTTTCTAAACTTTCTTGCTGAAGCTTACAAAGCTTTCAAATGTATCATCTTTGTGCTCCAAGAAGGAGACCCAAGTGAATCTGGAATAATCATCAACAATAACAAATTAAAATTCTTTCCTCCAAGACTGGTGGTTCTCATTGGCCTGAATAAATCCATATGAAGGAGTTCTAAGGGTTTTGAGGATGTTACCACAGTCTTTGACTTGAAGGAGCTCTTAACATGCTTTTCTTTGGCACAAGGTCTGCAGACGCCATCCAATTTTGTGCTGACCTTTGACAGACTTTCCACAATATTTTTCTTTAACAATTTTCTCATACCATCTATGCTACAATGTCCTAGTCTTCTGTGCCACAGTTCAGTTGATTGATCCTTGTTTGCTGCCAACAGACATCCTGATCCTTGAGTTCTTCAAGATGGAGTGCATACAGGTTCTTTTCTCTATTGGCTTCGAAATTATTGCTCCTCCTTCCTTCAATATACTGCACTTTGATTCTTGAATTTGAATCTGGTGACCTCTGTCACAAGCTGGCTAATGCTGATGAGATTGTGCTTCACCCTTTGACAAGCATACATCTTCAATGTCTATTTTTCCTTTGTTGCTCACAGAACCACTACCAATACTATGCCTTTCCCATTGTCTCCATAGGTAACTGTTCCTTCTTCAGCTTGGAGATGAGTGAATAGCTTCCGATTCCCTGACATGTGCCTTGAGCACCCACTGTCCAAATACCATTTGGATGCTCGAGTGTTACCCTTGTCATATGTATTTTCCATGAAGTCCAAGTTGGCTTCTTCTTCATCACTGGTTGAGCTTGATCCATTGTTTGAGTCGCTGCTGTTTTCCCATGCGGCTGCCATTGCCTTCTTCTTGTATTTCTTGAATCGTCTGAAGTTATCCTTCTTCTCGTGTCCATCTTTCTTGAGCTTTGGACACTGCCTTGATATGTCCAGACTTCTTGCACTCATAACATGTGGGTTCTCCTTTCTTCAGATCTTCTCCTTCTGGCTTCTTAAACTCTTTATTTTTCTTGAAGAATCTTCTGCCAGATTGAAACTTCTTCTTTTTGGCTAGAATTTGTTGTAGTCTTCTGGACAACATAGCTTCTTCATCATCCACTGTCCTTGCTGTTCTCACTGTTGTCCAGTGATTCTTTTGACAACTCTTCATCAGCCTTGACGCATTTGACTCTTCTTCCTACTGGAGGATTCTCCTAATCTCTCCATGTTTATCTCATGGGCCATAAGGGACCCAATGAGCTTTTCCAAGGACATTCTCTTTAGATCATTAGCTTCTTCAAAAGCTGTGACTTTGGGGTCCATGAGGATGGTAAGGATCTAAGAATTTTCCTCACCATGTCTCCAATCTCATAGGTTTTCCCAAGTCAAGCCAATCCATTTGTTATATCTGTAAATCGACTGAACATTTGAGTTATGGATTCACCTGATTGCATCTGAAACCTTTCATATTGTGTAACAATAATATCAATTCTTGTCTCCTTCACCTTGTCCGTGCCATCATAGGTAATTCTAAGCTTTTCCCACATTTCCATTGCAGATTTGCAGGCTGAAACTCTGCTGAACTCCATTTTACTAAGGGCACAGCACATAATACTCTTTGCTTTACAGTTCTGCGAGATCTTCTTCCTATCATCGTCTGTCCACTGAGCTTTCTCATTTGTGACAAGAAGATCGCCTTCTTCTACTATAGACCATATCTGATAATCGTGGCCTTGCAGGAAGTATTTCATTCTGGTCTTCCAATAAGCATAATCTTCACCATCAAAGAGAGGGGGTCAGTTGACAGACTGACCTTCAATGTTACCTTGGGCTGCCATGGATCTTTACTCTTCAGATCATTGGATCTTCTTCTTTGTCGAAGAGACTCGCTTTGATACCACTTGTTGCCCGATTGATAAGCCCAGAGGGGGGGGGGTCAATGGGTCTTTAAAATTATTTGATTAATACCTGTACTTAAAAAATAAAACGTTCTTCAATGAAGGTTAGTAATAGTTAGTTCAAAGCGCAATCACACAAGATAAACAACCATTCAACACAAGAACTTATCCTGGTTCGGACCTCCTTTCCTTAGGAGTCCTACGTCCAGCCCCTGAGCAACAATTCAGGATTCCACTAACTAGGGTATAGTCCCCCTAAGGACACTACAACACCCAGCTCAGCTGGTCTTCCTTCACACGAAGGGAATTACACCACCCTGGATGCCCACCAGGTCTTCCTTCACAACAGAAGGGAACAACACCCTGGATAACCCACCAGGTCTTCCTTCACAGCTGAAGGGAAACAGCACCCTGGATCCCACCAGGTCTTCCTTCACACACGAAGGAAAAACAACACAAAGATAAGCAATAAGAGCAAGCCCCTAGATCAAGCTTCAACAAGCTAAGATGTGAAGCATAGAAGAACTGAGAGTAGAAGATCTAGAAACACAGAAGACTCTCAGAACTATACAAGCTCTCTCAAGATTTTCACTACAGTGTGAAGAGCAGGGAGCAACATGAGAAGGAATGAAGTTTTTGGCTCTTAGAATTCTATCAGAAGATTTGAATAGCTTGAGCATTCGTCGTGTATATTCTTCTGAACCTCTGTCTTGAATTTATATCTCCATTTAAAATACAGCCGTTGAAGTAACCATTGTCTCTTAGATTGGTAGACGTTAGACTGCTTGACATTTGGAAGCTTCAACAATCTTTTATCCAGTTGAGCACACAAAGAGATAATGTCTTCTGGCGTCTGTATGGTCCAACGTTGTATGACAGAACGTCTTTAGGACCCTGCACAAATTAAATGCTAGAATAGTAGACAGCTAGGCTGTCTCTTGTTGTCAGTAAACATTGATATGAGTATTCACCAAAATAGCAATGCCAAATAGCTTGTTTCTAAAAGATGTTAACAAAATATGCACGATAATGAAAAGATATCATCTGCATACATGCAGAGATACGTTCTTCTTCATTAAATGCATAGCAGTCAGACAGATAAGAGAAGACTTTGACTATTCAACGCTTTAAGAGATAAGATAAATATCAAGTCGATATAAACCATAAAGTCGTTGTCTATATGACTTATGAAATCGTTATGAATACTGAGGAAATCGTTATAGAAAGCAACTCGTTGTATTCATTAAAGAAATTGTTATAGTCACTTAACAAATCATATGAGCTTTAAAGAAATCGTTGCGCGAAGCAAATCGTTATGAGCGCTAAAGAAATCGTTGCGCGAAGCAAATCGTTATGAGCGCTAAAGAAATCGTTGCGCGAAGCAAATCGTTATGAGCGCTAAAGAAATCATTGCTGAAGCAAATCGTTATGAGCACTAAAGAAATCGTTGCGCGAAGTAAATCGTTATGAGCGCTAAAGAAATCATTGCGCGAAGCAAATCATTATGAGCGCTAAAGAAATCGTTGCGATAACTTAAGGAATCGTTACGACGGGCAAGTCGTTACGAGTTCTAAAGAAATCGTTACGATGACTTAAGGAATTGTTACGACGGGAAAGTCGTTATGAGTTCTAAAGAAATCGTTACGATGATGTAAGGAATCGTTATGACGGGCAAGTCGTTACGAGTTCTAAAGAAATCGTTACGATGACTTAAGTAATCGTTATGACGGGCAAGTCGTTACGAGTTCTAAAGAAATCGTTACGATAACTTAAGGAATCGTTACGATGGGCAAGTCGTTACGAGTTCTAAAGAAATCGTGAGATGACTTAAGGAATCGTTACGACAGGCAAGTCGTTGCGAGTTCTAAAGAAATCGTTGCGATGACTTAAGGAATCGTTATGATAATGACTTGATTGAAACCACATGATATCTCTGTCTTATAAAGAAATCGTTATGATATCAAATCGTTATAGCTCTATTCAAAACGATATACATGAAGGAAATCGTTGTGACTTAGAGAAATATAGTCTCGAAATTTTTAATGCTTACCACTATTGCTTGATTGACCTTGACCTTGGAGTATTTCCTGTACTTAAGACCTAGAGAACTTTAATAAGGTTTTGTTAATTAACAAAATACCTGTAAATATAAAAATTACTTGGGGACAGACTGATCATCATAAATCACCCTCACGAGAACATGAAGAGAAAGGAAGTGCACGCTATCTTCAGGGAACTTCAATGGTACAACCAACTCGTCGGCCATGTGGGAATCCATGGTCAGAGGAGATTTACAGAGGCCTTGGAGAACAGGTCACTAGTCTACCGATTCGGAATGACCGGTAGAGAGCTTCCAAATTCCCAAGAAAGGGCTGCCTAACAGTGCGAGGGTGTAGTGATGTACGTGTCTTAATTCACAATCCATTAGTCTCAAACTCACGGAAAGCATTTAACGTAATGGCATGTAATGAACAATGCATTTAACTACACGTGGGTTTGCAAGATTTAAAGATAATAATTATCATTTAATCAAGGTAGAATAGTAACAAGAGTCAATCACAAGTTTCATGAATGATCATATCATTAAGAAAGCAATTAGAATAATATTCATGTAATTAAGGCTTTTTAAATGGGTTAAACACTTTTAAGCCATTAAATAGACATCATGTAATGATCAGACCCCAGACATGAAACTTACATAATAATATCATGTTAAATAGACCTCGGGTATATGCGGTAAGACTTACAAGAAAACACGTGGTTTCATGTAAAAAAATCCTGTGATCGCGATGCACCCCAGTAAGGGTAGCGACGGGGTCAGGTCAGAACGCGACAGAGCCTTGTAAGGATCGCGACATGCTTGTCTGATCAGGCAGGCAGATCGCGACAGGGGCATATGAAGAAGGCGACATGTCTGTCAGACCCGAAGGTCAGATCGCGACAGACACTTGTAAGGATAGCGACGGGTCAGGACCAGAACGCGACACAGGGATGTGAACAACGCGACGGGGCAGTCAGACTAGGCAGCGCAATAGCGATGGGGCGCTTCGACACGATCAGAACGCGACTAGTGTGCTGTCGCAACAAGACCTCAGAACGTGGCCTATCGGGCCATCACGTTCGCAGGGTCTGCGCATGAAACAGACAGAGAAAGGATAGTGCTTTGGATTGCGGACCAAACTTTCCTTATTTTGACACAGAGTTGTTCTAAAATTAAGAACAAATTGTATAGTGCATGAAAAATCACGAAACTAGTTTTAAACCAACCTAGACATGCAAGGGTGTTTCTAGTAAATCAGAATTAGAAAACAATGATGGTTTCGATAGGTTTTAATCAGGTCAAACACAACATAAAACCAAGTGCAACCTAAAAATATAGTTTCATGCAGTAACCTTCTTACCACACTTATAACTCTCTAACTAATGACATTTGGACAAAATGTTCAACACAAGACCTGACGAGGACAACTAGTAGACAAATGTTCATGTTGAGGGTTTGCTCTAATTCGGTCTCAAATTACATGCAACATATAAAGAATAGGAAAAGCCCTAACAGTGCACAACTTGGGGAAAACGCTTAAAATTCAAAATCTACTCAATGAAATTTGATGAAACCAGAGGGAAACGAAAGTTAACTTGATGCTCTACACATTGGTATAGGATATGTTAAGATTTGGCCCAATAAAACCTACCTTTTGGGTTGATGAAGTCTCGTTCTTTAGAAATCCCGTGTTCAGACCATTGTTTGTAGAACGCCTAATACTCCGTGTATATTGCATGGAATTTAGGCATTCCACTTGGGTTAGGAAGTAGACTCGACCCTCTTTCCATGGGTATAAGCCTTGCAAGGTTTGGTTTAGGTTTGTACTACCTTTGGTCAACTTCAAGTGGACGGTTTGTGCAGGTCGTAGCAGACGAACGGGGGAAGAAGATGAGCTTGGTATGCTTGATCTCCTACTCTCCAGCCTCCAAGAGCTCCTCCACACGACCCCAGCAAGTTGTAAACTCGTCCCTAGGGTTTGGGTGAAGAGTATTTAAGCATCCATGGTGTTTAGTAGTCCTATTGTAACTAGGAAAGAATGGTTGCGGGGTTGGCATGTTGGTTTCCTATTTTTGATGATTCTTCCTCCATTAGAGAGTCTTAGCCATCAATAAACCTCCATGGATGGGTAGGTACGAATTTGTTTTGCCAAGATTGCAAGATCCCTTCCCAATCCATTCAAATTACCTCTTCCTAATTTCAGCTTATTTAAGCTACGAATTTCCATGCATTTTCTTGATTTATTGGATTTTTGGGTCATATGTGGTTCATTGGCCCAATTTAGATATTGGGTCATTAATATATAATGTTGGAAGTCTCTCAAACATTTTTACCAAATTTTTGGTTGCTTCGTATTTCCGTGTTAACAGTTTTCTGACTTGTTTCCTAATTTAGATAATCGGTCACCATGTGATGTACACTTGGTTAAATCAGATTTTTCATCGTACGATTTTCTTTGTGGAACATTTAAGAATAATTTGTGGGGTTGATTTATAATTTTTATGAAATTTTCTGATGTGTTTTAGCACATACGATAATGATTCGTATGTTTTAAATGCTTTGATATTATGGAAATTATTTATTTCCATTTATTTGAATTTTTATATAGTTAAAATTTCCGGGGTGCTACACCCTCCCCCACTTAAGAGAATTTAGTCCACAAATTCATGTATAGAAAGTTTTTGTACAAGTGAGGTGTACTTACTTGTGAATAGCTCCGGGTATCTTTTGCGCATTGCTTCCTCGGTTTCCCACTTGTCATCTTCGTCCATGCGTTGATTCCATCTAACCCTTACTAGTGGAATGACCTTGTTCCTTAGTTGGCGCAGTTCCCGATCCACGATCTTAACTGGCTTCTCTTGATAGGTCCCGTCTTTGTTAAATTCCAAGAGTTCATATTCTATGACATGCCACGGATCTCGCACATACTTTTTCAACATGGATATGTGGAACACATTGTGTATTCCATCCATTTGTGGTGGTAAAGCGAGATGATATGCCACCTCACCGACTCTTTCAAGGATTTCGAAAGGCCCGACAAACCTTGGTGACAACTTGCCTTTAATGCCAAAACGCCTGATCCCATGACCTGGAGACACTTTTAAGAATACATGTTCACTAGCCTGAAACTCCAGGTCTCTTCTTCTATTATCTACATATGCCTTTTGTCTTTGCTGCACCACTGCCATTCTTTCTTTAATAAGCTTTACCTTCTCTGTGGTTTCCCTTATCATCTCTGGTCCTAGCATTTGTTTTTCGCCAACTTCATACCAGTATATTGGAGATCGGCAACTCCTGCCATAAAGTGCTTCAAATGGTGCCATTTGAATGCTAGCTTGATAGCTATTATTGTAGGCGAACTCCATGAGAGGTAAGTGTTCATGCCAGCTACCTCCAAAATCTAGGACACATGCTCTAAGCATATCTTCAATCACCTGGTTGGTTCTCTCCGTCTGACCATCTATCTGTGGATGGAAAGCCGTGCTAAAGTTTAGTTTAGATCCCAAGGAGTAGTGCAGTCTTTTCCAAAAGTGGGATGTAAACCTAGGGTCTCTATCAGACACGATAGACACCGGTACTCCATGTAATCTGACTATTTCCTTCACATACAATGCAGCCAGCACATCTACTGACCACTTATTCTTCATTGGCAAGAAGTGAGCCGACTTAGTTAAGCAGTCAACAATAACCCAGATACCATCGAATCCACCTCTAGATTTGGGTAGTCTGAAAATAAAGTCCATCCCTATGCCTTCCCACTTCCATGCCGGGATTTCTAGGGGTTTGAGTTTTCCTGCGGGTCACAAGTGTTCCGCCTTGACCTTTTGACATGTTAAGCATCGTGCGACATATTCCGCCACTTCTCTCTTCATATTAGGCCACCAAAAGCTTCTTTTCAAATCATGATACATTTTGGTAGTTCCAGGATGAATGGTATACCTGGTCTTGTGAGCCTCATCCATAATCATTTTCTTTGTCTCTGCATGGTCGGGTACACAGACTCGATCCTGGAACAATAGTCTTCCATCTTCAGTTAATGAGAAATCCGGCCTCTGGTCTAGATTAGCCTTAATCTCCACAAGTACAGGGTCATTGTCTTGGAGTGTTGTGATGTCCTCCGATAGTGTAGGTTGTGCTCTAACACTAGCAACAATGCATCCCTTCTTTTTGATGTCAGCATCAATATTTAACTTGGCAAAGTCTTCTAATAACTTCCATTCGTCCACCATTAAACTTGACAATGTGATCATTGGATTTCTATTAGAGCATCTGCCACAGCATTTGCTTTTCCGGATGAATTAGATCGTGAAGTCGAAGTCTTTGAGATACTCCAACACCTCCGCTGTCTCATATTCAAGTCCTGTTGAGAAAACAGATACTTCAAGCTTTTATGGTCAAAACACAATGAATTTCTCACCATATAGATAATGACGCCATATCTTCAAGGCGAAGACTACAACAGCTAGCTCCAGATCATGTACAGGATAATTGTCCTCGTGCTTCTTCAATTGTCTGGACGCGTAGCATATAACTTTCCCATTTTGCATCAGCACACAGCTAAGGCCAATCCCGGATGCATCGGTGTATAATTCAAAACTACCCCCGGTAACTGGCAGTGTCAGTATGGGTGCCGAGGTAAGGTGCTCTTTCAATGCCTTAAAACTTTCTTCAGATTCCTAAGTCCATACAAATGGATTCTCCTTTCTGGTAAGCCTGTGATAGCCCATGAATGCGTCGTTAAACACGTGACTAACAATCTCAAAATTATCGACTTGCACTAACGATTTTAACAATAGTTAAGTAGTGAGAGCCGAGTTGAATCCACGGGGAACTAGATTTAGAGTTGAAAACCTTGAGTTTTTATTTAGGAAAATAATATGGTGATATTTAAACTAAGTTGCATTAAATAAAACTAAACTAATTAAACTAAGTAAATAGAGAGAGAGATAAAAAGTGGATTAGAGACAAAAAGACAAAGATCTGAAATTGCATTCCACTAAACAAAATGATCAACAAAGATTGTTTTATACTAAACCAAATAAATCCTATCCTAAGAAAATTGGAAATTAGATAGAGAAAGGAGAGAGAGAACGAAAGAGAGAGAGAGAATAGAAGAGAGAGAGTGCGAGAGGGATAGGAGAGAGAAGAGAGAAAATAGAGAGAAGAGAGAGAGCGCGAGAGATAGAGGAGAGAGAGGAGAGAAGAGTGAAAAGAGGGAGAGGAGAGAGAGCGCGAGAGAGAGAGGAGAGAAGAGAGAAAAGAGAGAGGAGAGAGAGAGCGTTGGGAGAAGAGAGAAGTGAACGGGAGAGAGAGAGGGGATAAGAGAGAGAAACGAGAGAGGAGGGAGAGAGGCGGCGAGGCCCACGTTGCATGCATGCAACGTGGGTGGGGCGCGCGGGGGCCGCGCAGGGGGGGGCGCGTGGAGGCGGCAGGCGGGGGCGCGTAGGCAGGTGGGCGCGGGGCGCGAGCGGGCCAGGCGGGGGCGCGTGTGGGGAGCAGGGCGGCCTGGTAGGCGCTGGGCGTGCCTGCGCGCATGGCTGGGGCAGGCGCTGCGCTACTGCTGCTTGCTGCTTCTGTGTGAAAGAGAGACCGGGGGAGAGGAAGAGAAGGGGAGAGAAGAAGAGAAGGGAGGAAGAAGATATCGGAGAAGGAGAGAGGGGGGGGGGAGAGAAGAGGGAAAGAAATCATCGCAAGAGATAGAGGGGAGAGGTTTATAAAGTGGTAGAGAAAGAGAGGAAGGGGGAGAGAGAAAAGGAAAGAGAGATTTTTAGAAAATAAGGGAGAAGATTTTTAAAAGTGAGAAAGTGTTTTTGAAAAGAGAGAGAGGGAATATTTAAAAAAAACATAGAATCTCTCATTATTCTCTTTTGATCCAATCAAATTTATTGGCCCATTTGACACTTCATTTCTTGGCCCATTAATCCTGCAAATACAACATAGTAGAGATTTAATCAATTATCATTTTTGTAATAAAGTGACAATGAATTTGTGTAAAATTAAGGACCATAAGATAATAAAATAACATGATTATCATTAATAACATCACCATTATCACACCCCCAACTTACTCATTGCTAGTTCCTTAGCAATGCACACAAGTGAATAATTGAGACTAACAAGAATTCAAAATATCATACTTCATGACAAGAAAGTAAGAATGAGAATGCTTGGTCATAAGTATTTCAAGTTCCAGTCGAGAGTGTCAAAGGCAAATATGTCAGTTCATGTCATTAGACAGTTCCTCAAGATACACACAAAATTCCATGACTTTTTTGTTCAATGTTTGAGCATCAATAACAGGATGCATGGGCTTTTTACTTATCACTGAGGGATGGTATCAACTCTACACTCCTTAAATTCGATCCTCGAATTACAGGTAGCTTTCACTCTGCCTAATTCTCTTTTCATGCTCGTTTTTTTTTTTTTTCGTTTACATGGTGCTGCACTCCCTTCACCGTTTGACGCGAGCCTCAACTCTTACCTTAGGAGCCACAGGCCCAGTTACTAAGATCAGGGGCATTTTCCATGTTCTTTTTTTTCTTTTTCACTACTACAACATTTTCACATTATTTGTAGGCAGGTAGCTTTTTCCCCACGATTGGTCGTCAATAGGAATGTAGAATATCAATCAATCAACCTGAATGTTAGGTAAAACTCTCATCATCCATTTGAATAGCTCCTAATAATACTTTTCTATGTTGATGAAATTTCAAATGTATTTTGAGGAAGATGCTAAAAATATAACTAGTTAACTCACCCCTTCAACTTACCACCTTCACAAGTACACACTATGAGTCAAGCTAGAAGTAAAAAAAAATTCTTGCATGAAATATGAAGCATGAAGCACAATGTTAGGGACAAAAATACAAAAATTTGAAATACAATTGTCTCTCCCCCCAACTTAAATGACATTGTCCTCAATGGCATAAAAGTAATGACAATAGAATAAAGCCAATGTAAGTTAAGAAAGGAGAGATGCAACCTGATGATCACATGTGGGTGGTTGCACACTAGCTTTATGAAAGGATAGTGGCCAACAAACACCTAAGACACAAAATAAAACGAAATCAATAGAAATCAATTTTCCTAAAAATATTGGGTTGCCTCCCAACAAGCGCTAAGTTTAATGTCTTCAGCCAGACACTTGGGGGTAACAGGGTCACGTAACACCCCCAATCAATTGACGCCAAATTTTTTCTTTGTAGGGCATTACCAGCCATGGTAGGTCAAGTGGTCCACACGTACCTTACAGATCAGTAAGTGATAGAGAAATTGAGGCACTCAAGATCATATCTTCAATTAAGAAATTTTCATTTGCACACTTAAGATTTTTATATGTGTTGAACACATCAATGCGGACTTTATTATTTTCTCCATTTTCACCCACAACTTCCATTTTCAGATCCTCTTTCATGATGTTCAGGTCAGATGAGTTGAATGCTCAGAGGATCGTTTAAACTCCACAGGCTGACTTGTGTCAAAAATAGTAGCATGATCTGGAATGAAATGGATATGACTTTCACACAAGGATGCTTAAAAGCTTCAAGTGTAGTTGACCAATCAGCTAGTGATAGCATGTCCATGAACATGTTGGATTTGCCAAGGTTAGGGTGAGGTAGGAATTCTATGTCTTTCTCAACATCAAGAGAGACCCAGTCAATGTGGACTTTAGGCAGAATTGCTAATTCATCTCTTACCCAATAAGAATGATGATGATTACACCCAGCTCTTTCTCCACACTCACATCTTCTCTGTCATCCACTTGAAATAATGTCACATCAAACTCGGACCCAACCTCTAGATGACATTCTTTTTCCTCTCCCCCCAACTTGAGTTCAACTAACTCATTAGAGTTTTCCTCAAATATGACATTATGGATGGAGTCTTCTTGATGGTCAGTTTCAAGTTGGGCCAAGACAATGGATTGATTTTCAATGGCATCCATCTCCTCCTGATTTGACTCATTAAAATTATCTCATTTTCCAAGTGGGCATGTCCACAATCATGTTGGACTGAGAAGTTGTGGATGGAATTTGAGAGTAAAATTGTTGGTCACAATCAAGATAATGATGTGCATGATTGTCAATGTGTTGGCATGGTGACTGACTATCTTGCCTCCTTCTAATTTCCATTAGTTGAGTAATCAGGAGGTCAGTTTTGACAAAGGATTGCTCCAATTCTTGTTGTTGTTGGGTGAATGTTTGCTCAAAGACTTGTTGGTTATCATGAATTTTTGCATAAATTGCCCAAATTGATCATCAAAGAGGCCTGATTGTGGGGGAGAAGTATAAGTGGACTGTGGATATACATGTCCCTCATGATGGCTTTTGTCATGAATATCAATTGGCATTGGGCCCAATGTTGAAAGTTGTGGATAGGTGGACTTTGGGCTTGGGCCAGAATAGGTTGATCTCTAAGTGTTAAGTGTGGCATTACTTCTCCGAGTGGTTGGAAGAGTGTGCCTTCAGGAGCATTTGTTAAGCACACCGGCAGATCAATGCCAAAAAATCCTCATTGAACCATGAGATGATTTCAGCACCAAGAAAGGGTCCTTGAATTTCCCCTTGTGGATCTTGGTAAAGCCAACTCAATTCTGTAGGAGGGACATATTGTTCATCTTTTGGGTAAGGAGTGGGTGTGGATAACACTTGAAAGGTTTGGGTCTGTTCTTGGGTTGAGGGAGGTGATGAGATGTAAAGTGGGTCAACATATTCCTCCACCCTGAATCATACATGTGATCTTTAATTGGGTGACCATGAATCAGATGGGCTTGAGTCCATTTGGAGCCATTGGACTGGTAAGTAGAGGTTGATGGATAAAGTGGGTGAGGTTGAGAGTGCATACCATAGTGGGCTGATCCAATTTGTTCAATTGAAGTGTCAATTCATAACCATGATTGTCAACCCACATAAATCTCTTTTTTTTTTTATTTTTTTTGTTGTTTTGAAATATCTAATTTTTTTGTATTTTCAAATAAGTTAGCAAACAATTAATCCTATGACACCTATGGTTCCCTAGGACATAAACATTTGATTTCTCACTAATCAACTGAGGCCTAACTCAAATCCACTCTCAAGCTCGTTAACTGGCCAGGTAAGAGGTGGGAAAGTGGGAGGTTCCCCCCGCTCTCACAGGGACCTAATTAAGTAACCACTTGTCTACTTAGGCATTTTCCAATAAACCTCTAGCCTTAGACACCAGTCTCCAAACTTGATAGTGGGCCCAAGTAGGCCTAAGTCTCAAAGCGAACCCTAGGTCAAGTTTCTACTTTCTTTTATTGGGCTTGGGAATGCAAAAGATGCAGGAAGTTGTGGTTTGAGGGCTAAGGAAGGGTGATCAAATCCCCACCTTATCTTGTTAAGGTAATTGCCCTTAAAGTATTTTGGAAATGATGTGCACACCACAAAATCAAGCAAGGGGTTCTATGCAAGCATGGAAATGCATGATCATGCTTTCTAAAAAAAAGGTTCAGATTCTCATCTTGCCTCCCGCAATCTTCGACAAGAAAAGAAACTTTCAAACAAAAGAAACTACCTAAACATGGAAATCTAAATGATGCATGTCCTAAAGATGGAAGGTTTCTATCTTGACATGACATCTTTGATTGGATTCAAGTGATTGATTTTTTTTTTTGGATTTTGGATTTTTTTTAATTATCTAAACATGGTAACTAAGAAAAGGAAACTAAATCAAGAGGGTTTTATTGGTACTTACCTCCAACGCAATCCTCGTTCTTTTGGAAATAAAAATAAATGGAAAGAGTGAGAGAAGGAAACTCACCTCACTTACCTTTTTTTTTCTCTAATTTTCCTTCAGTTTTCGAATTTTTTCTTTCCAAACAGAACTTTTACCTACAGATTCAGCTTTCAGCGACAGTTTTCTGACAGATTCTTCAATTTGCAATTTTCAGGATTTTTCACTTTTTATTTGATACCTACAAAAAGAAAGAAATATTAGCCTGAATATATACAAAAAAAACAAAGATTATCAAAACTAAAAATCTAATTCCCCGGAAACGGCACCAAAAATTGATAGCCCACGAATGCGTCATTAAACACGTGACTAACAATCTCAAAATTATCGGCTTGCACTAACGATTTTAACAATAGTTAAGTAGTAAGAGCCGAGTCGAATCCACGGGGAACTAGATTTTAGAGTTGAAAACCTTGAGTTTTTATTTAGGAAAATAATATGGTGATATTTAAACTAAGTTGCATTAAATAAAACTAAACTAATTAAACTAAGTAAATAGAGAGAGAGAGATAAAAAGTGGATTAGAGACAAAGAGACAAAGGTCTGAAATTGCATTCCACTAAACAAAATGATCAACAAAGATTGTTTTATACTAAACCAAATAAATCCTATCCTAAGAAAATTTGGAAATTAGATAGAGAAAGGAGAGAGAGAATGAAAGAGAGAGAGAGAATAGAAGAGAGAGAGCGCGAGAGGGATAGGAGAGAGAAGAGAGAAAATAGAGAGAAGAGAGAGAGTGCGAGAGATAGAGGAGAGAGAGGAGAGAAGAGCGAAAAGAGGGAGAGGAGAGAGAGCGCGAGAGAGAGAGTAGAGAAGAGAGAAAAGAGAGAGGAGAGAGAGCGCTGAGAGAAGAGAGAAGAGAACGGGAGAGAGAGAGAGGATAAGAGAGAGAAACGAGAGAGGAGGGAGAGAGGCGGTGCGGCCCACGTTGCATGCATGCAACGTGGGTGGGGCGCGCGGGGGCCGCGCAGGAGGGGCGCGTGGAGGCGGCAGGCGGGGGCGCGCAGGCAGGCTGGGTGCGGGGCGCACGCGGGGCCAGGCGGGGCGCGCGCGGGGAGCAGGGTGGCCTGGCAGGCGCTGGGGCGTGCCTGCGCGCGTGGCTGGGGCAGGCACTGCGTTGCTGCTGCTTGCTGCTTCTGTGCGAAAGAGAGACCAAGGGAGAGGAAGAGAAGGGGAAGAGGAAGAAGAGAAGGGAGGAAGATGAGATCGGAGAAGGAGAGGGGGGGGGGGGAGAGAAGAGGGAAAGAAATCATCGCAAGAGAGAGAGGGGAGAGGTTTATAAAGTGGTAGAGAAGAGAGGAAGGGGGAGAGAGAAAAGGAAAGAGAGAGTTTTTAGAAAATAAGGGAGAGATTTTTAAAAGTGAGAAAGTGTTTTGAAAAGGAGAGAGGGAATATTTAAAAAAAATATAGAATCTTCATTATTCTCTTTTGATCCAATCAAATTATTGGCCCATTTGACATTTCATTTCTTGGCCCATTAATCCTGCAAATACAACACAGTAGAGATTTAATCAATTATCATTTTTGTAATAAAGTGACAATGAATTTGTGTAAAATTAAGGACTATAAGATAATAAAATAACATGATTATCATTAATAACATCACCATTATCAGCCTGGACAATGGTACAACTATTTTTGAGAAATCTTTAATGAAGCGACGATAATAACCGGCTAAACCCAGAAAGCTCCTAATCTCCGAAACAGTGTCGGCCTTCCCCAGTTTTTACCGCCTCTACCTTAGATGGATCCACAGAGATTCCCTCCCTGGATATGATGTGACCAAGGAAGGACACTTCCTCCATCCAGAATTCACACTTACTAAGTTTAGCATAGAGTTGATTATCTCTGAGCACTTGCAGAGCAACCTTCAAGTGTTCCTCATGTTCTTCTTTGGATTTGGAGTAAATAAGAATGTCGTCAATGAACACCACTATAAACTGGTCCAAGTATGGCCTATAAATATTGTTCATAAGTTGCATGAAAGCCGCTGGAGCATTTGTTAAACCAAACGGCATGACCACGAACTCATAGTGACCATATCTACTCCGGAATGCAGATTTGTGAATATCCTCCTCCTTTATTCTTAGTTGATGGTAGCCTGATCTTATATCTATCTTGGAGAAATATTGTGCACCGGAGATCTGGTCAAACAGCTTGTCGATGCGGGGCAGTGGATACTTATTCTTTATTGTCAACTGGTTTAACTGACGGTAATCAATACATAGCCTCATTGTCCCGTCCTTCTTCTTGACAAATAGCTCTGGCGCTCCCCACGGGGATGTGCTAGGCCTGATAAAAGCCTGATCTAGCAATTCTGGATCTGTCTTTTCAACTCCTGCAATTCAACAGGGGACATGCGATATGGAGCTTTTGAAACAGGGGCTGCCCTAGGGAGTAATTCAATGGTGAAGTTTACCTCCCGCTCAGGTGGTATACCAGGTAATTCCTCTGGAAATACATCGGGATAGTCCCTGGCTATTGGAATGTCTTCTAGGGTTGGTTTCTTCTTTTCAGTTTCCAAGACGAAAACTAGGAAAGCATCACAACCCTGGTTGATCAGCTTAGAAGCCTTTAGGGAGGATATCAAGATAGGGTGTTTGTGATATCGAGTGCCAAGTAGTGATAGAGTTGGAAGGTTTGGTCTTTTAAAAGTGACCCTCCTATGGCGACAGTTTACATCAGCATCATATTCAATTAGCCAATTGACACCCAAAATGGCATCATAACCCTTCATGTCTAAACAGATAAGGTCGGAAGGGAGATTGTGTCCTCCAATTATAGTTTCACATTTTGGCAAGTAGTGAGTGAGTTCAGATTCTGAGCCTAGTGGAGAGGTACAGTGATCTTGGATTTCAAGGGTACAGGTTTGACAGGTAGAGTTGCAGCAATGTGGTGGAAATAAAAGAATATGCAGCTCCAGTATCAATAAGCACAAAAGCAGGTTGAGAGTGTATGGAAATGGTACCTTCCACCATACCCCCTTCCTCGGGTAGGTCAGCTTCTATGACAGCATTAAGGCGTCCCTGACGCCGTGGTACATTCTGAGCTTTGCCTGGTTGGTCCTTCATCATTGGACAGTCAGGAATACGGTGGTCACGACCACCACATCTCAAGCATGCCCCGAGCTTCTTCCAGCATTCATCAGCTCGGTGCCCTGGTTTATCACAGAATTTGCAGTTTTCAGCCAACTGCCTACCTTCCATTTTAACTCTTTTGTCTCCCGCAGCATCTCTTCCGATATTCGGCCTCTTGTTGTTGTTGTTGTTACGAAAGGTTGGAGCAATATTAGGTGCTCCCTTCTTGACGAAGACCGGCTTGGAGTTGTCCTTGCCCCTCAAGTCCTCTACTTTGGCCATGGTGTCTTCTACCAGCTGAGCTCTTTGGACCATCTCGGTGTAAGTTTGAATGTTGTGTGGTCTGAGCCTTTCAATGAACATGGGCCTGAGCCCATCCATGAAATGATTAGCCTTCAGTCTTTCAGTTCCCACCAGGTGTGGGGCATACACAGCAAGACGCGTGAACTGAGTCTCATACTCAGCCATGGTCATTCCTTTCTGTTTTAGTGTGGCAAACTCCGCTGCCTTCTTCTCCTTGACTCTCTCAGAGGAATACTTTCCCCGGAATATCTCCAGGAATCCGGCCCACTCCAGTTCAGCTACAGTAGGCAGTGGGCCGAGGTGGCCTTCCACCATGCTCGAGCATTTAGTAAATTGGAAAGTGGCTAGTACCACCTTTTCCTGTTAGTGCATGCATGACTTGGAAGATCCTTTCTATCTCCTCCGTCAGTTTTTGCCTCGTCCGGATCAGGGGATCCAGAGAAACGAGGAGGGTTTAAACTCCTAAAATTCGGTGCAGATCACCGGCTCCATTCCTTCCAGCTCCAGCCTGATTTCCAGCCTGAACTACATTTGTAATGCCTGGGTCAATCCAGCCACGTTTCTTGCATAGCTTGCCACTGATTACGAGCCATTGCAGTTGAGTGTAAGAGTTATGAGGGTTCTTGAGAAAAGGATGGAAACCAATAATGTCTCTAGATACATTATAAGAGTCAATGGTAGGAGTGTTTAATTCTTTCAACATATTCCTAGTCTCTACCCATTCTCACCAGGTACTGTATTTAATTTCCATGACCTAGGTTCCATAGGTATCTCCTATTCCTGAGATGTATCCTATTTGGTATTCCTAGGCTCTGATACCATTGAACTGTCCGTCCCGAGAATTACGCAGCGGATTTATTAATTAAATATGGAATTATAATTCGAGTCGATATCCCGAGACGTGAACAGTCGGCAATGAGCCTCTAGCTAGCACGCACTAAATGTGTATCAACAAAACATCATAATAGGGCCCAAATGTTGAACTCAACTAATCTTTATTCAAATCCCAACTTATGTATTCAAAAAGAACATACAGGACTAAGACTCAATAAAAGCAAAAGTACATAATACCTCACTTCCTACTACATTGTTCTAACACTCAAAATAACTAACTATAGATAGACTCATAATGGAACGCTCATCACTCGGACGCATTCCCATCCTCGACTTGCTCTTCCTCTTGAACTTCATAGTCACCTAGATTGGGTAAAAGTAGGGAATGAGCAAACTATTCCAGTAGGATTTATATCTCAATGTGCGGGCAATGATATAAGTGATTAACAATTTAGAACTAGGTAAGCACGATGAATGATATGCAAGTACGAATAAAAAACTCGTTAACACATGATACATGAAACAAACTAGAGAGAGTGATTATGATAGAACAAGATTTGTGAACAAGATGACAAGATAGAACTAGCAATAGACCACTTTGTACAAGCACGCAAGATTTCACTTGATGTCAAGAACGCAAGATATCACTAATTGCATTAAATGCAGGATGGCGATATCACGCAAGCAAGCAAGAATGTACGAGCACGATAATGTAACACTAATCAGGCACGTAGACACTAATGTACACAAGAAAAGATCCATCAAGAATGTACACCAGGACAGTGTATGTGGTTATTGTATCTATCATTCAACAAGCAAGCAGACCCAGCGCAGATGCAACGCCAGTAATCATTATACCCCATGGTTAACAGTATATTTATGACTCGCCGTCATTGGGGCTAGACTGGAGCCCTTGGACACACGCCGTGCCCTGTCAGCAATCTCATGAAAATTTTAAATGTAGATACCCACAGTCATTAATAATGGCCAATGAGAGTTTCAATAAGTAAGCATGTGTAATGTCATGTCATGATGATGATGATGAGACTAAGTAATAAGTAAATTGAACATGATTTCATGAGAACAATGGTCAAGAGATAAATTCAACAGCATAACGGTACGATTTATACTTTAATTCAATCTTTACATTAATGGCTTTAGTCTAGATTGTAAATCACCTCACGAGAACAAGAAGAGAAAGGAAGTGCACGCTATCTTCAGGAACTTCAATGGTACAACCAACTCGCGTCGGCCATGTGGGAATCCATGGTCAGAGGAGATTTACGGAGGCCTTGGAGAAAGGTCACTAGTTCTACCGATTCGAATGACCGGTAGAGAGCTTCCAAATTCCCAAGAAAGGATGCCTAACAGTGCAAGTGTGTAGTGATGTACGTGTCTCAATTCACAATCCATCGGTCTCAAACTCACGGAAAGTATTTAACGTGATGGCATGTAATGAACAATGCATTTAACTACACGTGGGTTTGCAAGATTTAAAGATAATAATTATCATTTAATCAAGCTAGAACAATAACAAGAGTCAATCACAAGTTTCATGAATGATCATATCATTAAGAAAACAATTAGAATAATATTCATGTAATTAAGGCTTTTTAAATGGGTTAAACACTTTTAAGCCATTAAATAGACATCATGTAATGATCAGACCCAAGACATGCAACTTACACAATAATATCATGTTAAACAGACCTGGGTATATGCGGTAAGACTTAAAGAAAACAGGTGGTTTCATGTAAAAAATCCTGTGATCGCGATGCACCCCAGTAAGGGTAGCGACGGGGTCAGGTCAGACATGCAGAGCCTTGTAAGGATCGCGACAGGCTTGTCTGATCAGGCAGGCAGATCGCGACAACAGGGCATATGAAGAAGGCGACATGTTTGTCAGACCCGAAGGTCAGATTGCGATAGACACTTGTAAGGATAGCGACGGGTCAGGACCAGAACGCGACACAGGGATGTGAACAACGCGACGGGGCAGTCAGACCAGCCAGCGCGATAGCGACGGGGCGCTTCGTCACGATCAGAATGCGACTAGTGTGCTGTCGCAACAAGACCTCAGAACGCGGCCTATCGGGCCGGCGCGTTCACAGGGTCTGCGCCTGAATCTGACAGAGAAAGGATAGTGCTTTGATTGCGGACCAGACTTTCCTTATTTTGACACAGGGTTGTTCTAAAATGAAGAACAAATTGTACAATGCATGAAAAATCACGAAACTAGTTTTAAACCACCTCGACATGCAAGGGTGTTTCCAGTAAATCAGAATTAAAAACAATGATGGTTTCGATAGGTTTTAATCAAGTCAAACACAATGTAAAACCAAGTGCAACCTGAAAATGTAGTTTCATCAACAACCTTCTTACCATGCTATAACTCTCTAACTAATGACATTTAGATAAAATGTTCAACACAAGACCTGACGAGAACAACTAGTAGACAAACTTTCATGTTGAGGGTTTGCTCTAATTCGGTCTCAAATCACATGCAACATATAAAGAATAGGAAAAGCCCTAACAGTGCACAACTTGGGGAAAATGCTTAAAATTCAAAATCTACTCAATGAAATTTGATGAAACCAGAGGAAAACGAAAGTTAACTTGATGCTCTACACATTGGTATAAGATATGTTAAGATTTGGCCGAGAAAACCTACCTTTGGGTTGATGAAGTCTCGTTCTTCAGAAATCCTGGTTCAGACCACTGTTTGTAGAATGCCTAATACTCCGTGTATACTGCATGGAATTTGGCATTCCACTGGGTTAGTAAGTAGACTCGACCCTCTTTCTAGGGGTATAAGCTTGCAAGGTTTGGTTTAGGTTTGGCCTACCTTGGTCGACTTCAAGTGGAACGGTTTGTGCAGGTGTAGCAGACGAACGGGGAGAAGAAGATGAGCTTGGTATGCTTGATCTCCTACTCTCCAGCCTCCAAGAGCTCCTCCAATGACCCCAGCAAGTTGTAAATTCGTCCCTAGGGTTTGGGTGAAGAGTATTTAAGCATCCATGGTGTTTAGGAGTCCTATTGTAACTAGGAAAGAAGGTTTGCGGGGTTGGCATGTTGGTTTCCTATTTTTGATGATTTCTTCCTCCATTAGAGAGTCTTGGCCATCAATAAACCTCCATGGGTGGTAGGCACGAATTTGGGTTGCCAAGATTGCAAGATCCCTTCCCAATCCCATTCAATTACCTCTTCCTAATTTCAGCTTATTTAAGCTACAAATTCCATGCATTTTCTTGTTTATTGATTTTTGGGTCATATGTGGTTCATTGGCCCAATTAAATATTGGGTCATTAATATATAATGTTGGAAGTCTCTCCAAATTTTTACCAAATTTTTTGGTTGCTTCGTATTTCGTGTTAACAGTTTTCCGACTTGTTTCCTAATTTGGATAATCGGTCATCTTGTGATGTACACTTGGTTAAATCGGATTTTTTTTCGTATGAATTCTTTGTGGAACATTTAAGAATAATGTGTGGGTTGATTTATAATTTTACGAAATTTTCGATGTGTTTTAGCACATACGATAATGATTGTATGTTTTAAATGCTTTGGTATTATGGAAATTATTTATTTCCATTTATTTGAATTTTTATATAGTTAAAATTTCGGGGCGCTACAATTATACGATCAAGATTAAATCTATGACAATCAGTCAGTGCAAGCGATTCAAGTGCTATCTATACAAATGCTATCATTACTAGTGCACCGTTGTGCAACTTTACGTGCTATATCGTTACATGGCCAATATCGTTACATGGCCAATCCATTATCGTGTTTGATGTGCTATTTTCCTTATACTAATGCTATCATTCTCTTGCTAACGTTACTTTGCTCTACATGACTATGCTCTCTAGTTATCCTGCCATTTAAGACATTAATCACTTAAAGCATGCTTTTTCTTACGAGATATTAAGTCCTACTGAGCGTTATTCGCTCATCCTGCATTGTTATTTCATGTGTTTCAGGTGAGTCTGATAGAGATTACCACACTCACAAGGAGGGGAATGAGGATGATGCTCAAGAGTGACCTGTTTCATCAAACCACTACTTATTAGTTAGATAGTTAGTCGTCAGCTAGTCAGTATGTAATAGTTTTAGATTTGAATAAAGTACTATGGGCCCTAGTTTGGCTCTGAGTAGAGAATGTAATAGCTAGTCGATGAATTATTAATGAAGTTGAATTCATTTGGTATTATTCCAATTGTGTCATGTTTGATGTTATTTATCGCTGATACTATATTTAATAACTATGATATCGCTCCAATATTCTGCGTCAAGGCGTTACACTCGCCGTCTACATTCTTGACGTCCACAAGCTTGACGTCAACCTACTGTTGACGTCAACACCCTTGACGTCAACATGCACTATTCCAGAAGAAGGCCCGTTAAGGGTCCAATAAGGCCCAAGGCCTTACAGCCTCCCCCCTTAAAAGAATTTCACCCTCAAAATTCAAGCAGTGCAAGGGGAAGAGAACTCACCAAAAAGGTACGAAAACTACTCGCGCATCTCGTCCTCCCACTCCCAGGTCGACTCGCCTCCTGAGTGCCGCTGCCAAGCAACACGAACCAGTGGGATTGCCTTGTTCCTCAACCTCTAAACCTGGCGATCCTCAATGTACAGTGGATACTCTGGTACTGTCAACACTGGTGTCACCCCAGCCCACTCCATACTCGAGAGAACGTGTGACTCATCTGAAAGGTACCTCCACAACATTGACACATGAAACACATCGTGGACGGCTGCCAACTCTAGCGGAAGCTGAAGCTGGTACACCAAACCTCCAACATGCTCGGTAATGGTGAAGGGTCTAATATAGTGGGGAGTCAACTTCCCGCGTCTACCGAACGTCATCACCCCCTTCATAGGGGACACCTTGACGAAAACCTGGTCCCCAACTTGAAACTCGAGTGGTCGCCTGTGCTGATCAGCATAACTCTTTTGCCGGCTCTGCACAGTTTGAAGCCTCTGCCTCACAAGCTGAACCACCTCCACTGCCAGCTGCACTAACTCTGGTCTAGTGATGACTCGCTCGCCTACCTCAAACCAGTCAAGAGGAGTACGACACGGTTGTCCGTACATGGTCTGTTAGGGTGCCATACCGATACTGGAATGGTAGCTGTTATTATATGCAAACTCGACCAATGGTAAGTGAGCTACCCAAGATCCCTGCCACTCCAGACAACAAGCTCGCAGCATGTCCTCCAAGGTCTGGATAGTCCGCTTTGACTGACCGTCTGACTGTGGGTGATAGGCGGAGCTAAATGCTAACTCTATCCCCAAGGCTCTCTGAAAACTGCGCCAGAACCCGGAAGTGAAGCGAGGATATCTATCTGACACAATAGAGATCGGCACCCTGTGCAAAGGAACAATCTGCTCTACGTACAGTCTGGCCAACATGCTCACACCCCAGCCAGCTCTAATGGGCAAGAACCTGGCATTCTTCCTCAGTCTGTCCACAAGCACTCATATACCATCATATCCTCCAGCTGTCCTCGGCAGTCCACACACAAAATGTATCGTCACATGGTCCCATTTCCGCATGGGAATCTCCAACGGTTGTACAAGCCCCCCAGGGTGCTGGTATTCAGCTTTCACCTACTAACAAACCCAACACCTGGCAACAAAAGTCGTTATGTCTCTCTTCATCCTGGGCCACCAAAACTGTCATCTCAGCCTAGGTACATCTTGGTTGACCCTGGATGAATCGAGTACCGGGACCCATGTGCCTCATGCAAAATTGCTCTCCTAATAGACTCCTCATCAGGAACATAGAGTCTGTCCCAAAACCTAACAGTCCCATCATCGTGCAGCTCAACCTCTGGGAGTAGCAACACTCTGTGCAACTCAGGATTTGTTTTTTGGGCCTCAGCAACCTGTCTCACAATAGTAGGAGTTGCTAACAAAATGCCTAGCATACACTGTTGTCGTCTGGTGGAAACTCTGAAGGATCCCTCTGTCGCAGACTGCCACAACTGCCACTCTCTCAGCATAAGGTAACTCACCTGTGCCTTCCTGCTCAGGCCATCTGCAACCACATTTGCCTTCCCAGACTGGTACTCAATACTGAAATCATAGTCCTTTAGATATTCCATCCAACGACGCTACCTCATATTTAGGTTCTTCTGAGAAAAGACATACTGCAGACTCTGGTGGTCAGTGTCAACCACAAACCTCACTCCCTACAGGTAATGACGCCAAATCCTTAGAGCAAAAACCATAGCTGCAAGCTCCAGGTCGTGGGTCGGGTAACTCTCCTTGTGGGGCTTTAGCTAACGTGACGCATAAGCCACCACTCTGCCATGCTGCATCAGTAATGCTCCTAAACCAAAACTGGAAGCATTGTGCAGACCTTGAAACCCTCCGAACCTCAAGGCAACACCAGGATCGATGCTGACGTGATGTAACGCGCCGACGTGGAATATCAGAGAGGAATTACAGTTATTAAATAGTACAGAGCGAGAAAATAAATGACAAACCATTGCTCAATTAGAATAATATCAAATAACCTCCAATTTCATTAATAACCCATCAACTAACTATTGCATCAATCCATCAGAGCCATAACTAGGGCCCATAGTACTATATTAAAATCCAAACTATTACATACTGATTGATTGACTATTAAAACTAAAAACTACTACGCCATGATAGCCGATCAGATCACTCCTGAGCAACATCCTCATCAGTCCCATCCTCGTGAGTGTGGTCATATCCATCCGACTCACCTGAACATACGAAATAAACACGCAGGATGAGTGAATAAAGCTCAGTAGGACTTAATATCTCATGAGAACAATCATGTTTTAAATAATTAATGTCTTAAATGGCAGGGTAACAAAAGAGTATAGTCATGTAGAACATGTAACGATAGCAAGAGAGCAATACCACTAGTATAGTGAAAATAGCACAATGATAACGATAATAGAATGGCCATGTAACGATAATAGCACTTGAATAGATAGCACTTGAGTAGATAGCACTTTGATTGCAACGATTAATTGTTATAGTATTAAATGGCACTGGATGCATGCCACACATCCTGATCATGTAACCCTTGCAAGGAAATAGCACTCTTCGGGAGCTCTCCCAGGACCAGACCGGGCCCTATGCACTGGCATATAGCACTTGTTTATTATTCTGACAATCAATTGTATGGCCAAATAGAGTACCAAGAAAAAATGAGAGTAATGGACGAAATAGATGAGAGTATATGTGAAAGTGAACAGATGAGAGTAACGAGATAGTAGATGAGATAGGGGTATAATCGTAAAACATCGTTAAACCATGATAGTAACAATTGCACAACACCAGGTCGGGTACCGGCAGTCTGGTAGAAGTCATAACTGCTCACTAGCCGTGCTATGAACACAGGCTAAATGGTTCGGCATGATCACAAGGTAAGAAGGTTACACTAAGGCCGTTTGGATCATGCTGAACCCTAGGGGTGTAACGGGTGTTAAGGGTACAACCAGCTCGTCGGCTAAGGATGTGCGCCAAAGCCAAGAAGACTTATGAAGGCCTTGACAAGGATTCCCTGGTCCAGTCAGGAGTCTTCCCGGTGGAGAGGTGGTCCATGCCAAGAGAAAGTGTGTAGAAACTGGTCCGTCGTGCCTCGAGTGCTCGAAGGCCGAGGGATACAGTAACGGAGTATAAAACACGCAAGTAAAACGAAGACAAGTGTAATCATTTAAAATAGGGAATTAGTAATTTATTTCGCTAAATTACCATATACATTATTGCATAAATAAATAGGGTTTAATGGCAATCATGAATGTTTAGTGTGTGCATGTGTAAGAAATCAAGAGGACAAGAAAGATTGTGCACATAGATTTTAAATTGATTAAATTTATAATATTATTACCCATTAATAATTATTCAGATCGGATTATTCATAACAGGGTTTAATTGAGGCTAAACAATGGCTAAATAGCAATTAGAGCAGGGTATATAAGCAAAAACCAGGTTCTGGCCACGACAGTCAGGTCGCGACGCACAAGAGTGTCGCAATCAGGTCGCGACGCCAGAGGCTGGCGCGATCAGAGAATCCAGGTCGCGGCCCACAGGGGTGTCGCGTTAAGGCTATCGCGACGCCCTTGCAAGGCGTGATCTGTTGAATCGGCTTGGGGTCAACCGGGGCATGTCGCGACATGTCGCCCGTTGCGATCAGATTGCGACGGTCCTCCTTGTCGCAACCCCCTCCTGAGGTCATGACGTATCGGGCTGTCGCGATCTCAGGGGGTGGCCCGAACCAGAAAAGGAGATTTTTCCCTTTTGGGTGGGTTCAATCCCTCCAATGCAAGATATATAGCACTTCTAAAATCCAAATAAAATCACACAGTGATTCATAATCATGAAACTAATTTTAATCGAAAGTAGACATGGAGATCTATCACAGGGCACGATTAATTAGAAAAATAGTCATGTATAGGGCATGCTTTGACTAGGTTACTTTTCGTTAACCTAAACATGCATAATCAAGAACAACGATTTAATTCGCCATGTACACAAGATGAGTATTAGGGCAAATAGCGGCATTTGAAAGGTAATAGCAAGTAGTATTTATGAGATTTAATTCAGGACATGGAATCGAGTACATGCAAGGTTTCATAGTAAATAAGGGGGTTCAGGTGCATGGATATGACAGGGTTGGAATATTTAATTCACTCTCATGGATGAACGAAAAAGAGCGAAACAAGAGGGCTTTTAAAGGGGATCATGAAAACTACTAGGGTAATTTTTACACGGTTTAAGCTTGAGAGATTGCCTACCTTTTTCGTGGTGAAATGAAAACCTTGTTTGGTGACGAAGAAAAGAGAAGAAAACCTAGCTCCAAGCCTTCCTCTCCTTGCTCCTTGCGTCCACAACCTTCACCTTCGGCCTCCAGAACTCCAGAAACGATCTAGAGGGTGTTAGGGCCGAATTGGGGTGTGTATGACTGGTTTAAGAGTCCTTCTTTCCTAAAACTCTCTTCTTTTCTTAATAATTCAAATTCCTTATTTATCTCTTTCTCCTTGCATTTATCTCCTAATTAGGGTGGGAACAGATCCAATTTGTGGGTAAAGGTTTAGGGTAGGTGTAGGACTCATTTTAGGATAGATTTGACTTTTTTAATAGTTATTTAACCCTTTTATTTATTAATTAATAGATACAAATTTCTCTTAATTACTTCTCCTCTATAATGGGCTCTTCATATTTTGGCCCATTCTTTCAAGCTTGGGTCATATATGCAACCCATTTTTTTTAACTAAATGGGTTAGGATTTAAATTTCCTTTTACTTCACTTATTCCTCATTTATTCAAATTAAATATATTTATCCCATTTATTAAATTGAAAATTTTTTATTTTATTTTGAATTTAAAAATCAAGGTTGCTACACGTGAGCAGTCGCTTCAACTCCATGAAGCTCTGCTCACACTACTCCGACCACTCAAACGGTACTCCCTTCCTCGTCAAACGAGTCAGGGGTGGTGCAATCTGTGAGAAATCTCTAATAAATCTGTGGTAATAGCCAGCCAAACCAAGAAAACTGTGGATCTTTGTCACTGAACGGGGTCTCTCCCACTACAAAACTGCCTCGACCTTCGCTGGATCCACTGAAACTCCATCACTTGAGATCACATGTCCTAAAAAGTGAACCTGCTGCAACCAAAACTCACACTTGCTAATCTTGGCATAAAGTTGGTGCTCTCGCAGAGTCTGTAACATGATCCTCAGGTGCTGGGCGTGCTCCTCCTCTGAAGCAGAGTACACCAGAATGTCGTCAACAAACACCACAACAAATTAGTCTAGGTACTGGTAGAAGACCTATGCATCAGATCCATGAAGGCTGCTGGCACATTGGTGAGTCCAAACGACATCACCAAAAACTCAAAGTGCCCGTATCTTGTCCTAAATATTGTCCTCTCCTTATCTAAATCTCTGATCCGCAACTGATAGTAGCCTGATCTCAAGTCAATCCTAGAGAAAACTCGAACTAACTGAAGCTGATCAAAGAGATCATCAATCCTAGGCAAAGGATACCTATTCTTGATGGTCACCTGATTTAGCTTCCTGTAGTCAATACACAATCACAAGCTACCATCCTTCTTTCTCACGAACAACACTGGAGACCCCAAGGAGAAAAGCTAGGGCAAATATAGCCTTTCTCCAACAACTTCTCTAGCTGTCTCTTCAACTCCCACAACTCTACTGGTGCCATGCGGTACGGTGCCTGTGCAAAGGGTGTGGTGCTAGGTACCAGCTCAATGGTGAACTCAATCTCTCTTTCTAGCGGCAGACCAGGCAACTCATCTAGAAAGACATCCGGAACTTACACACCATGGGAATGTCCTCAACTCCCCAAGAAACCTGGTCAACAAGCACGGCAGTAGCAAGGAAACCCTGACACCCAGAAGCTAACAATCTTTCTACCCTCAAAGTAGAAATAAAAAAGCAGGAAGTAAGAGGGATGATACCCTGAAAGTAGAAGGCAGATCCTCCAAGTATCTGAAGGTACACCTTCTTCTTGCTGCAATCCATCACACACCGTACTGCTCAAGGCAGTCCATACCCAAAATGACATCAAATTCTTGCAACTGCATAGAAAACAACCAGGCTGGCAATCACTGACCCTAATATGCACTGGTACCTCTTCAAGATAGTAGGAGGTAAGGGCAAAATCCCCTGTCGGCAGCTCCACAACAAGGTCGCTGGACACTCCCATGTCCAGCTCCTCAAGGGAGTCTAAAAACTCCTCAGACACAAAACAGTGGGAGGCACCGGAATCAAACAAAACTCTAGCTACAGAACCAAGGATAGTCACAGTACATTCCACAAGGTGAGCTGCCTCAGCCTCCGCCTGGGTCATGTTCATGACACAAGCCCTGGTCTTCGGCCTACCTGAACTCATGGTCTGCCGATGCTGCTGCAGGGGAACCTGTTGCCTAGCTAGCAAGCCCAGAGGGGGGGTGAATGGGATTCTTAAAATTTGAGAACCTAAAATCTGTTCACAAATAGTCACACAAACACACTTTGATAGTTGTTAGTGTTAGTAAAGATAAACAGCAAACACACAAAGGCAATCACACTACACAAGGATTTATCCTGGTTCGGATCTCCTCTCCTTAGGAGTCCTACATCCAGTCCCTGAGCAATATCTCAGGATTTCACTATCCAAGGGTACAGTCCCCCTTATGGACCCTTACACACCCAGCCTCAGCTGGTCTTCTCTTCACAACCTGGAAAGGAATTACAACACCCTGGATACCACCAGGTCTTCCTTCTACGTGAAGGGAACACACACCCTGGAACCCCCAAATCTTCCTTCAACACGAAGGGAAAGAACACAAAAATGAGGAAATGAAAGCAAGCCCCTAGATCAAGCTTATACAATGCTAGATCTGAAGCTAAGACTGAGAAAGAAAGGATCTGCAGAATTGATCTCTCTTAGTACAAGAGGCTCTCTCAAGGATCTTCACTAATCTCAGAGAGCAAGAGTGAGAACAGATGTGAGTGAAAAACTTGGCTCTTCAGTTTTCTCACAGAAGACTTGGAAAAATCATTGAAAGCGTTGTGTCTCTTATTGATGTCTTCTTCTGGAGCTTTAGTCTTTTTATATATCTTTTATTTGAAATTTGAACGTTGAAGTGCTCGTTGTCTCTAAGCTTTTGTTTACGTTAGACTGCATGTCACTGTAGAACAATCTTTAGCTTTCCATGCACGCAACAGGATCTTCTCTGATATCTGTTATCCTCTATATTGTCCAACGTTGTATTGAGGTGCGCTGTCAGAGACCTGCACGCATTAAATGCTAAAACAATAGACAGCTAGGCTGTCTCTTGTTGTCAGACAACGTTAGATTGATTTTATATCAAGAAGAAGTTCCATTCTGTTCTTCTAAAAAGATGTTTACAGTGTAAGCATGGAAATAGAAGATATCATTTGCATGTACTGCAGTGATACGTTCAGTCATAATAAATGCATGGTTGTCAGAAAAATATACGTGAAGACTTGACTTTTCAACGAACTCAGAAATGAGTTCAAATATCAAATCGTTTATTCCATGAAATCGTTATATGCATGACTTATGAAATTGTTATGCAAATGAGTTGATATCCATGTAAATCGTTGTGCACTTATAAGCAAACCGATGCACATACAAATCGTTATAACTCTATAATCAAATCGTTATGAGTAAGTTGTCAGAGACAAAACAATGTGAGCAAATCGTTGTTTGCTGTATCGAATCATTACGGCGACTAAGTCGTTATGTAACTAAGCAAATCGTTACAGTGACAGAGTCGTTGTGTAACTTATCAAATCGTTACAAGGATCAAATCGTTATGACGGTATAGGTAAATCGTTGTTTTACTTAAGAAATTGATGTGAGAGCGAATCGTTGTTCTTTCTTATGAAATCGTTGTGAGAGAAAATCGTTGTTCTCACTTAAGAAATCGATGTGAGTGCAAATCGTTATTCTCACTTAAGAAATCGTTGTGAGAGCAAATCGATGTTCTCACTTAAGAAATCGAAGTGAGAGCAAATTGTTGTTCTCACTTAAGAAATCTATGTGAGAGCAAATCATTGTTGTCACTTAAGAAATCGATGTGAGAGCAAATCGTTGTTCTCACTTAAGAAATCGATGAGAGAGCAAATCGTTATGAACCAAGACGTTATGCTTTCTTAGCGAATCGTTATGGAAGCAAATCGTTATGCTTTCTTAGCGAATCGTTGTGAGATCGATGCGATCACTTAGCGAATCGTTATGGAAGCAAAGCGTTATGCTTTCTTAGTGAATCATTGTGATACAAGAGGAAGTCGTTATAGCAAATAGAAAATCAATGTGTACTTAGAGAAATTTCATGCTTTGAACTTACATTGCTATAGAGTAAATGATACTTACCCATTTAGTTTGATATTTCTTATTTCATTTCCTGTACTCAAATCTCATAGAAAATATGTTAGATTAAACTTTATTTAGTTTGTTAATCATCAAAATAAATATGTAATAATTTAAATTACATGGGGTTAAACTGATCATCAATCTCCCCCTTTTTGGTGATGACAAAACATAACAATAAGCATAGATGGTCTGAAATGAATGTAAATGAAATTGCAGAAATATAAGAAATAGATTTCAGAAGTGCTATATTTCTCCCCCTTTTTGTCATTAAGCAAAAAGATACCACAAGGTGATGAAGACAGAGAGAAAAGATAGGGATAAAACAAGAGAGATATATTTAGTTGCCCTGAGGAGGTACATCAATGTAGAAAGTAGGAGACAAGAGAGAGGCGTGCCGACGAATAATTGGCAAGGCCTGGCGTTTTTGCTCCTCAAAATAATCCTAAAAAGCCCCAGAAGATATGGAGTAAGATGGTCCCATGTCAGGTAACATCCTTTGAATATGAAGCTACCGCTGAGTACGCAGAAAACTGCCATATTCATCGGTGCCAAGTGAAAGTTTGTAGGTACTGAATGAACCAAAGCTGGCGAACCGAAGAAATTGTTTGATCTTAATAGGAAAGTATAACTTATGCTGCAGAAGATCTTTCTTCAAGTCCAAGAACAGCTTGTACCGCTCGACCCACTGAAGATAAGGGTCCTGAACTAAATTGATAGAATCAGGTCCAAGAAGGCTTCAGCTATGAGAGTAGGCTTGCCGGCCTTAAACAGGGAGCTGTTCAGGGCTTCCAATTGAAGAGCTGACTGGTTGTAGTGCTTTTCCCAGTCCGTGGGAGAAAGCCTTTCACATTCTGATAGAAGAGGAGCAAGGACTTCAGAGGAGGAAAATGGCCTAGGTGAAATTCTCTGAAGACAAACCTTGGAAGGAGGGAAGTCGACCCTGTTGAGCTGATATCCTTCCCATGACTCGAGCGAATCTCTTAAAAATGACAGGACCAACTGAGGAGTCCATGATCAAGTAGTGCAGCTTAGGAAGAAACACAGAGTCTGGAATTTTTAGGGTGGCGAAATCCACTTTGAAAGAGCAGTTGACTGGATTTTCAGTTTTTAATGGAGCAACGGCTCCCTGGAACTGTCCCAACTGAACTTCAGGTAACTTGTGAAGATACCGATAATCATTGAATAATGGAAGTACCTGATGAGCTTCACTTCCTTTTGAATAATAGGTGCCAGAGGGATTATGATGAATGACAAACCACTCAGAGAGAGTGAGTGGAGAGTCCCTGGGTGGAAACCTATCTGACTTTGCAAGAAGATATTTCCTATAGAGAGCCGAGTGCCCTTTAGCCCATTGATCTTCAGATTTGCATTCAGCCATTTTGAAGATTTTGATTGATAAGTTTTTGAGAAGTGGTTGTAGGGAAGGACAACATTGAGGTGATTAGTGAGATTTAGAAAAGGAACACCAAAAATGGTGGTAAGAATACATTTTGGAGATATTCTCGATAGAGAGTGGTTCCTTCAATTTTCAATAGTGAGGGAAAACCAAAGAGGAAGAGCAAGAGTAGTGGAGAGTTTCTCTTTTTAGAGACAAGACTAGAAGAGTCAGTCCTGTGGACATGAGAGGCAACTTCAAGAACTGAACGGATGGTGGTGATTTCCAATCATCCTCAAATTTTTCTAGAAATGGACTTTCGAGTTGAGCACCTTCAGGAATAAAGGTGACAAAGGAAGGAGGGGTAGGAGGATGGAGAAATGATTGATGGGTAGAAGAAGGTGTGATGGATGGTCCATCTAAATAAGGACCAGAGGAAGATGAGGCTCCAGCTGATGATGAGGCTGGAGAGTCTTCTGGAACAGGAGGAGGTGGTGGAATGGATGTAGAGGTGGCAGGAGAAGGAGAGGATTGAGATTGAAATGGAGTTGGGGAAGAGATGGTGTGATGACCCTCATTATACCGATATGGTTATACCAACCCACGTCGGTATAGTGAATGTTATCACATTGAGACATTTACCCAAACACTATCACATGATTGAGATATACACAAATATAGATACAGAGTAGCGGAAGAAAAGAACTACTAGTTTTCATTTCATCATCCACATTAAACATACATGATTCAAATGACAAATTTAAGAGAAATAAAGTCCACATAATGAGATACTAAACTCAAATACATAGTTTTTCTACAAATTCCATAGTTCTATTACAATGTCTCATTACATACTATGAAAGCAAAAGTCACAACGTCGACTCCACCAAGCTACTCGCCACGTTCGGAGTCACTCTCCACTGTCTCTTCCAAAGGTGTCGGGTCACCAACTAAACCTGTACGCCGAAGCAAGGAGTGAGTCTAAAAGACTCAGCAAATAACTCCATACACATCATTCATGCTTACATCACAGTAGGTTCTACATTCCAATTCACGAAGCAACACATATAGCATGTTTGAACATTGATAAGAGACAACCTATCATGGTATTTCTACAAAATTTAAAACATATGGTACATGATTTGAGTCATTCCAAAATGAATATCCTATCACATGCTTACTACTCATTCAATCACATTAATCTACAACATGATAGCAACTAACATGGGGTTCTCACATGCGTAAAAGGAAACATTCTATCATGGTTCTACACATTCTTGCACATGCACACTATCATTTCATACACTTTAAGGTTGCTGTTATAGCATTATTCACATTAACATATCATGGATCATAATTTCACAATCTAACACATTGGTTTCACATGTTTGCACAATACTCGTTCACATAGTTCTCTTTTACACATTGCCCGTTTACACATGTTCACACTACACAATTTACACATATCCACATTCACATTTCACAATTTAGTGCCGTGACACATAGTCCAAACCACCATTAGAAGGACACATCACATTCACATAACACATAGACGCCACCTAGGCAACACAGTGACGACTCTTGGACTGCGCAGACAGGGAGAACAAGTCTCCACCCTAACCAGTGGTACTGTCCACCTACAGGATTTCATCCTAATGCCCTTAGGATCTTAACACATTGAACCTTCCCATGGAGACTTTTCCATGGTACGGTTCCACGGCCCTCTATGGAAGCAGTATCACACATGGCACATTCTTACACATTACACATTCCGATTTTAACACACATATTACTCATGATATACACATGTCTTCACATTCTCTCACTTATACACATGGCTCTGTTTTCCTATTCATGATACTACTGTTGATAGAAATCAAACATTCAATACTTTACGCTAATCAGGCTGAACAATGCATAATCAAACCACATTCATGATAACATGCATTAATCACTCGTTTTCACATGGAAATCTCATATTGCCTTTTCTGTTATCCAAATCACATGAAGATTTAACCACACATGTTTTTAGGTTATGACCACACATGCAAATTTTCACATTTTTCTGAGTTATATTTGTATTTACAGAATTAAGACATTCAATCTCATGCCATTCATAATTCAATTTATCATGGAACATAACATGAATATCAGATTTGACATTTCACAGATGAATCTATCATACACATGTTATAGGAATTTTCCAAATTTATTGCACAACATACAATTTACTGTGGATTTTTAGAATCCTACACATGCCTTCTATTTCATTTCAGAGAATTACAGTAAATCACACGAACATGAACAAATTCTCAAATTTGCAGGGTATGAACTGACACATATACACATGGTATAGAAAAATCTAGGGCATTTAATTCCTCAGGAATCATGTAGACAGTAGGTGAACATGCATAATCCATTTTCCCAACATGTATTTCAATAAATCTAATAATTTATGCCATCCAAAGAAAAACACAGAAATTTCCACACACATCACATTATCTATTTTACATAACATATAAAAATTACACTATATCCTCATGCGTCAAAGTCCGGAAAATACTTATTTAAGGTAGAACAGTTTACTGTTCTGCACTGAAGAACTTAGCGGCAGTGTCTGGCCGTTCAAGGAGATGGACGGCAAGATCGCTGGCCGCAGATTGGAGATCTTAGCGGCAAGAGGCCTTGACGCCAAGTTCCTGTCTATGCAAGAACACAGACCGAGCTCCAAATAACAGAGGAATGTGAGGATCCAGGACACGATAAAATCACATAAAAATGGTAGAAACCTCCTAGACACATATATGGACGAAGTGAATGGGTTACTTTCCTCTCAATAAACCTCTAAAGGGATCAAAGTTGTTGTTGAAGCTCTCCTTGGGAAGTCCCAAGAAGCCTCCAAACTCTTCTTGCTCCGGGTTCTTGGTCGATGTAGACGCCAAACCAACGTCGGGGAAGCCTTCCCCTATGTCCCAGCTATCCTCCAGTCGGTGTAGATCGTCGGGAGAAGCCTTCAGTCGCCGGATTCAAGCTTGCCAAGTTCAGGTTTCCTTCAATCCAGAGCTAGGGTTTCTCTCCTCTCTTCAAAGAGTCAAGAGAGCTCTTCTGGTGCAGAAGGGGTTTGGTTTATAGGAGAATGGGTTTGGGATATCCCGGAGGGGTGATGTGAAGGCCTGATAGCCGTTGGGGACATCTTCCCAATGGGTGAGGTAGCTGCCCCTGGAATTTCAGGGTCTGCTGCACTGAGTTTCAGAGAGCTAGACGTTTACATCTATGGACGTTCACATAAGCATTGGCGTCCATCGAGGTGGACGCTGGTTCATCATGGACGTCCATCCATGTTGACGCCAATTTGGCCCTTCGGCCAGAACTTGAAACATGCAGAAATCATGCTTAACCTATACATATATACATGAAACCTATGTAGTATAAGGTGTACACTACTACATCATGCATTCAAATAATACTTATTATCTAATTACACATATGCATAAACATGGTCACACATAACATGACTCAACGCAAAATAAATAAAATGGCAACAAGATCGAGGGCCTTACACCCTCTCCCCCTTAAAGAAACTTCATCCTCGAAGTTTAAACAAAACTACTCAAACAAACGGGGATACTTCTTCTTCATCGCATCCTCAAGCTCCCAAGTAGCCTCTTCTCGCGAGAAGTTCCGCCATAGAACTTTCACCGACGCAATACTCTTGTTCCGGAGATGCTGAACCTTCCGGTCAAGAATAGCTACTGGTTGCTCCACATACGACAAATTTGGCTGGATCTCCACTAGCTCGTGGCTAATAATATGAGATGGATCTCGGACATACTTTCTGAGCTTAGATACGTGGAAAATAGAATGAACACTAGCTAAAGCTGGGGGTAAAGCTAGCACATATGCCACGTTGCCCAATCATCTGAGAATCTCATACAGGCCAATGAATCTAGGGCTTAACTTACTATGCCTGCCAAACCTGACGACACCACGAGTAGGTGATATCTTCAAGAAGACATGATCACCGACCTCGAACTCCAAATCCTTCCTCCTGTTGTCGGCATAGCTCTTCTGCCTATCCTATGCCGCAATAAGTCTCTTCCTGATAAGCTGGATCTTATCCGAAGTCTCCTGAACTAACTCCGGACCGATCAACTGCCTATCACCTGTCTCCTCCCAACACAAGGGAGATCTACAGGGTCTACCATACAACACCTCAAATGGAGCCATACCAATACTCGCATGAAAGCTGTTGTTATATGCGAACTCCACAAGAGGTAATTGACGCTCCCAATGATCCTTCCAATCCAGTACACATGCCCTCAACATATCCTCGAGCGTCTGGATAGTCCTCTCGGACTGTCCATCGGTCTGGGGATGAAAAGCCGAACTGAGCTTCAGCTCCGAACCTAAGGCATCCTGAAGGCCCTTCCACAACCTCGAAGTAAATCTCGGATCTCGATCCGAAATGATCGACTTCGGAACACCATGCAATCTATTGATGCTACTAACATACAATCTAGCCAAGCTCTCTACTGACTGCTTCTTCTTCATAGGCAAGAAATGCGCAGTCTTCAAGATTCTATCTATGACTACCTAAATCAAGTCGTTGTCCCATCTAGACCGAGGCAAACCCGAAACAAAATCCATAGTGACAGCTTCCCACTTCCACACAGGGATTTCCATCTTCTGCATAAGGCCAGATGGTCGCTGCCGCTCGGCTTTCACTTGCTGGCATACTAAACACCGGGATACATAATCTGCTACATCCCTCTTCATGCCAGACCACCAAAAGGACCTCTTCAAATCCTGGTACATCTTGGTGTTACCCGGATGAATAAAGAATCTCGACCTATGAGCCTCCGCTAACACATGCTCACGGACCTCTACCAAATCAGGGACACAGATGCGGTGATGAAACCTAATCACACCATCCTCATCACGAGCAATGCCCGCCTTGCCCACTAACTCTTGGATTCTAGGGTCAGCTTTCTGTTGCTCGATCACCTCATCCAACACCGAAGACCTAAGAGACAACTGAGCTACAAAAGCCTGGCATAACGATGGCTCTAACTCAGTCAACGCGCAAGCCGCATCCTCCAACATCTTCCAGTCCTGCTGGAGAGGTGGTCTCTTCCTACTCAGGGCATCAGCTACGACATTCGCCTTCCCAGGGTGATACTGAAGGTCGAAGTCATAGTCCTTCAAGAACTCAATCCATCTTCTCTGCCTCAGGTTTAATTCCTTTCAAGGAGAAAAGATACTTCAAGCTCTTGTGGTCGGTGAACACCTCAAATCTGACACCATAAAGATAGTGTCTCAGATCTTTAGTGCATGAACCACCGCTGCAAGGTCCAAATCATGGGTCGGATAGTTCTTCTCATGCTCCTTCAACTGACGAGAAGCATAAGCCACTACCTTTCCTAGTTGCATCAAAACGCAACCAAGGCCAATTCGAGACGCATCCGTGTAGATAGCAAAACCTCTACACCGCGGAAAAACTAATACCGGAGCTGACGTGAGCTTAGTCTTCAACAATTGAAAACTACTCTCACACTTCTCGGACCAGACAAACTTCACTCCCTTTCTGGTCAGCTTAGTCAATGGGGGCGGTGATGGACGAAAATCCCTCAATAAATCACCGATAGTAACCAGCCAAACCAATAAAACTCCGAATCTCCGAAGGGGTCTTGGGAGTCTCCCAATCCATAACTGCCTGGACCTTTGCTGGATCAACTGCTACACCAGCACTGAAGATAACATGCCGAGGAAATGAACCTCGCACAACCAGAAATCGCACTTGCTGAATTTAGCATACAGCTGTGCTCACGAAGAACCTCTAACACTACCCTCAAATGCTGACGGTGTGTGGCCTCATCCGGAGAGTAGACCAACACATCATCGATAAACACCACAACGAAGCTATCTAAGTACGGCCTAAACACCCTGTTCATGAGAACCATGAATGCTGCAGGGGCATTGGTCAATCCGAAAGGAAGGACCAAAAACTCATAATGTCCATAACGGGTTCTAAACGCCGTCTTGGACACATCCTCACTCCTAATCCTCAACTGATGATAACAAGATCGCAAATCAGTCTTAGAAAAGACTGATGCATCCTACAACTGGTCAAACAAATCATCAATCCGAGGTAAGGGATACCTGTTCTTAACAGTCACTTGGTTTAGCTTCCTATAATCAATGCATAACCTAAGTGACCCATCTTTCTTCCTTACAAAAAATACAGGTGAGCCCCAAGGGGAAACACTAGGGCGAATAAATCCCTTATCTAGCAATTCTTGCAACTGCCTCCTTAACTCGGCTAACTCCGCAGGTGCCATCCGATATGGAGCCTTCGAGATAGGAGAGGTACTCGGAAGCAACTCTATGGTGAACTCTATCTCTCTATCCAGTGGCAATCCAGTCAAATCATCGGGAAAGACGTCTGGAAAGTCCTGCACTACCTCGATCTCTGCAAGAGTAAGTTACTCATCAGCCTCTGGTACTAATACCACACTGGCAAGAAAAGCGTCACAACCCTTGTTCACCATGCGCATCGCCTTCATGGCAGAGATGACCAACTTTCCTGCCAAGTTCCTTGGCAAGGGGTGAGAGAACTCATCCTCACCAAGAATGCGGAAAACAATCTTCTTCCGACGACAATCTACTAACGCATAGTGCTCCTCTAGCCAATCCAGACCAAGAATAGCATCAAAGTCCTTCATCTTTAGCAAGAAGAAACACCCATCTAGGACTCTATCCTCAATGCACACAGGTAACGACGGAATGCACTTCCTAGTCGATACCATACCCGCAGGTGTGTGTACAGACAACAGGACTTCTAAATCCTCAGACTCTACGCCTGACTCTAAAGCTAACTGCCTAGCAAACCGCTTGAAAATGAACGAGTGAGTGGCTTCCGTATCAAACAAAACCCGAGCGTGCACACCTAGAAGTAAAACCGTACCTTCGGTGACATGCTCCGCCTGCTCGACATCCTCTCGTGCTAGAGCAAACACTCAAGTTGGGGCTCGAGGCCTTCCTGGTCTTCCTGTAGATGGCGCTGCTGCTGCTACCGCTGCTGGGGCTGGTGGTCCACGCTGGACTCCTTGCTGAAGTCTCGGACAATCCTTGATCTTGTGGTCGCTGCTCCTGCACTTCAAGCATTTTCCCACTACCAACCAACACTCGGAACCACCGTTTGTCTTCCCTCAATGGGGACACTTCTTCTTCACACCATGGGAACGTTGAGAAGGTACCTGTGCACTGCTGGTTGTTACTGATGCTGCGGTGCCTGGTACACTGCTTTCTTCTTGTCCTGTCGCTGGAACGTAGCTGCAGGCCTCTTCTGCGAAGCCTTCTTCTCTTCCAGATATTGCTCCATCTCACCCTCCTGCCTACAAGCAGCGCTGAGGGCCTCGTCCAAGGTACGATGGTCAAACGCCACTAGCCTCGTCCGTAGTGATGGCTTCAGGCCCATCACGAACTTCTTTGCTTTCCTGCGCTCATCTGTCACGATATGATGTTCATACTTAGATAATTCTGCAAACCTGACCTCATACTCGAGCACGGTCATGGAGCCCTGGGTCAAGGAAAGGAACTCCTGCTCCATCCTGTCCTGAATATGCTCGGGGACGAACTTGGCCCGAAAGAGCCTCACGAACTCGTCCCAAGCAACCTCAATAGTGCCGTCCTCGAATCGAGTACGCAGTAATGAAGCCCACCACACATCAGCTCTCTCCTGCAACATAACCTTCATAAGCACCAACTAGCAATTCTAATTTACCAGAACATACAAGCATATAAAACTAATGCATACCTGTAGCATGTAGGTAGCCAAAGTAACTTTATCCTCATCCGCACACCTAATAGCCCGGAAGATCTTCTCGATCTCCCTCATCCAGCTCTCAGCTAGCAACGGGTCGCTCTCCCCCTTAAAAGAGGGTGGCAACATCCTCTTGAATCTTTCCATGATGGAGGGTCCACCATGGTCCTGAGCTGGGACTTGAGCCTGCTACCACAAACAACAAGCAACGCATATTCAATACAACATCATGCCATTAAATAAAACAGGCTACTAGTTGTTTCATTATTCTAACCTGAGCCTCCAACTGAGCCTGGAGTGCAGCCTGGGTGTGGGCCTGTGTCTACATGGCCTGCACTAGACCCTGCATGAACACTACATAATCCACAGGCGGCGGTGGGGGAAGTACCGGACCCTGAGGTGCCGGGCCCCGCTGCTCAGCCTGTTCCTCACGTCTCTACTCGTCCTCACGAGCTGGAGCACCGCCACCTCTACCACGCGAAGCCATGGCTGCAATAAATTTCAGCCATTATTAGAGCTGCGTTAATTTATTTCCTAACCATTTTCTTACCTATTTTCCATTCATTATTAATCAATTCTTTACATGTGGACAATTCTATAAAGATTTAGCATGTAATGAAGATGATGATCATGTATATTTATGTACAATCTCAATCGGTCGCTTTGATACCAATCTCTATGACGACCCTCATTATACCGGTACGGTTATACCAACCCACGTCGGTATAGTGAATGTTATCACAGTGGGACATTTACCCAAACGCTATCACATGATTGAGATATACACAAATATAGATACAAAATAGCGAAAGAAAAGAACTACTAGTTTTCATTTCATCATCCACATTAAACATACATGATTCAAATGACAAATTTAAGAGAAATAAAGTCCACATAATGAGATACTAAACTCAAATACATAGTTTTTCCACAAATTCCTTAATAGTTCTATTACAATGTCTCATTACATACTATGAAAGCAAAAGTCACAACGTCGACTCCACCAAGCTACTCGCCACGCTCGGAGTCACTCTCCACTATCTCTTCCAAAGGTGTCAGGTCACCAACTAAACCTGTACGCCGAAGCAAGGAGTGAGTCTAAAAGACTCAGCAAATAACTCCATACACATCATTCATGCTTACATCACAGTAGGTTCTACATTCCAATTCACGAAGCAACACATATAGCATGTTTGAACATTGATAAGAGACAACCTATCATGGTATTTCTACAAAATTTAAAACATATGGTACATGATTTGAGTCATTCCAAAATGAATATCCTATCACATGCTTACTACTCATTCAATCACATTAATCTACAACATGATAGCAACTAACATGGGGTTCTCACATGCGTAAAAGGAAACATTCCTATCATGGTTTCTACACATTCTTGCACATGCACACTATCATTTCATACACTTTAAGGTTGCTGTTATAGCATTATTTCACATTAACATATCATGGATCACAATTTCACAATCTAACACATTGGTTTCACATGTTTGCACAATTACTCGTTCACATAGTTCTCTTTTTACACATTGCCCGTTTACACATGTTCACACTACACAATTTACACATATCCACATTCACATTTCACAATTTAGTGCCGAGACAAATAGTCCAAACCACCATTAGAAGGACACATCACATTCACATAACACATAGACGCCACCTAGGCAACACAGTGACGACTCTTGGACTGCGCAGACCGGGAGAACAAGTCTCCACCCTAACCAGTGGTACTTGTCCACCTACAGGATTTCATCCTAATGCCCTTAGGATCTTAACACATTGAACCTTCCCATGGGGACTTTTCCACGGTACGGTTCCACGGCCCTCTATGGAAGCAGTATCACACGTGGCACATTCTTACACATTACACATTCTGATTTTAACACACATATTACTCATGATATACACATGTCTTCACATTCTCCCACTTATACACATGGCTCTATTTTCCTATTCATGATACTATTGTTGACAGAAATCAAACATTCAATACTTTATGCTAATCAGGCTGAACAATGCATAATCAAACCACATTCATGATAACATGCATTAATCACTCGTTTTCACATGGAAATCTCATATTGCCTTTTTTTGTTATCCAAATCACATGAAGATATAACCACACACTTTTTGCAGGTTTATGACCACACATGCAGATTTTCACATTTTTCTGAGTCATATTTGCATTTACAGAAATTAAGACATTCAATCTCTTGCCATTCATAATTCTATTTATCATAGAACATAACACGAATCTCAGATTTGACATTTCACAGATCTGAATCTATCATACACATTGTTATAGGAATTTTCTCCGAATTTATTGCACAACATACAATTTACTATGGATTTTTGAGAATCCTACACATGCCTTCTATTTCCATTGCAGAAATTACAGTAAATCACACGAACATGAACAAATTCTCAAATTTGCAGGGTATGAATTGACATATATACACATGGTATAGAAAAATCTAGGGCATTTAATTCCTCAGGAATCATGTAGACAGTAGGTGAACATGCATAATCCATTTTCCCAACATGTATTTAAATAAATCTAATAATTTATGCCATCCATAGAAAAATACAGAAATTTCCACACACATCACATTATCTATTTTACATAACATATAAAAATTACACTATCCACATGCGTCAAAGTCCAGAAAATACTTATTTAAGGCAGAACAGTTTACTGTTCTGCACTGAAGAACATAGCGGCAGTGTCTGGCCGTTCAAGGAGATGGACGGCAAGATCGCTGGTCGCAGACTGGAGATCTTGGCAGCAAGGGGCCTTGACGCCAAGTTCTTGTCTGTGCAAGAACACAGACCGAGCTCCAAATAACAGAGGAATGTGAGGATCTAGGACACGATAAAATCGCATAAAAATGGTAGAAACCTCCTAGACACATACATGGACGAAGTGAATGGGTTACTTGCCTCTTAATTAACCTCCAAAGGGATCAAAGTTATTGTTGAAGCTCTCCTTTAGCAGTCCCAAGAAGCCTTCAAACTCTTCTTGCTCCGGGTTCTTGGTCGATGTAGACGCCAAACCAACGTCGGGGAAGCCTTCCCTTATGTCCCAGCTATCCTCCAGTCGGTGTAGATCACCGGGAGAAGCCTTCAGTCGTCGGATTCAAGCTTGCCAAGTTCAGGTTTCCTTCAGTCCAGAGCTAGGGTTTCTCTCCTCTCTTCAAAGAGTCAAGAGAGCTCTTCTGGTGCAGAAGGGGTTTGGTTTATAGGAGAATGAGTTTGGGATATCCCGGAGGGGTGATGTGAAGGCCTGATAGCTGTTGGGGACATCTCCCCAATGAGTGAGGTAGCTTGCCCCCGGAATTTCGGGGTTTGTTGCACTGAGTTTCAGAGAGCTAGACGTCCACATCTATGGACGTTCACATAAGCATTGGCGTCCATCGAGGTGGACGCTGGCTCATCATGGACGTCCATCCATGTTGACGCCAATTTGGCCCTTCGACCAGAACTTGAAACATGCAGAAATCATGCTTAACCTATACATATATACATGAAACCTATGTAGTATAAGGTTTTCACTACTACATCATGCATTCAAATAATACTTATTATCTAATTACACATATGCATAAACATGGTCACACATAACATGACTCAACACAAAATAAATAAAATGGCAACAAATTCGAGGGCCTTACAGATGGTGCGAGGCATAGGTTGTTTGAAGGTGATGGGTGCTGGAGGTGCTGTGGATGAAGAAAGTGGTGAAGGAGGGGCTGGTGTTGCAAGAGATGAAGACTTAGGGGTTTCGGGAGCAGCTCCAGGCTCTTCTACTCGTTGATTCACACCCTCGGAGATCATTGGCCCTGGTGGCTCAACCACAACCTCAGATGGCCCTACTGGCCCAGACTTCACGGCTTCAGCAACAGGTGCTTTCTTCTCAACAGCTTGTTGCTCAGATGGTTCTACTACAATTGGCCCTCATGGCCCTTCATTTTCTTCTCGTGGCCTTAGCCTTGATGGCCCTGCATTTTCTTCTGCTAGCTTTGGCCCTGATGGCACTGCATTTTCTTTTGTTGGCCTTGGCCCTGAACTACTCACGGGTTCAGCAGGAAAGGGAGCTGGAGGGGCAGAGGTGGATTGCACCCTGGAAGAGATAAGCTTCTTGACACTGTCAAACTCACCTTTCATCCATCTGCATAATTGCTTGAACATTTTAAAATCATCTCTCAAGTTATGTACCTCAGTGGACAAGGCTCCAATCTCGTTTGCTGCTGAGGTCTGGCTGATAAGGATAGACTAAATATCAGACTGCAGAGATGTGAGAGTCTTGCCTTGCTCATTCAGCCTTTTAATATTGGGCTTCAACTGAATCTTCAGTTGCTTCTCCTTGGTCCTCCTATGTTCTACTCTTTTCCTTTTGCTATGTGCCCTTGCAATGGGCTCCTCGAATTCAACATGCTCTTCATTATTCATAGGGACACTTTCAGTGTGCTCCCCCTGAGGAGCTGCCTCCTCATCAATAGATTGCTCCCCCTCAATAGGAGCATCTATCACTGATACATTTTCATGTGCAACTACTTGCTCCCCCTGATTGGGAACTTCCTCCATCACTATTTCTGCAGTGTGGCCTGATGCCACTGCTTCTGCTACTTGATCATTACTAATTATGGGCTCCTCTAGAGTGCTATGGATGGAGTCCAGTACATACCTGAGTACTGAGGCTACTCGAGAAGGAGGAGGAACAACTTCTGAAGATTGCCCAACGGGCTCAATCTGCTCAGGCAAGAGATCCTCAATTCTGCTGGCTGCTGTATTGACCTGAACATCTGTTGCTACTGCTTCTGGTTCCTCCGGAACTGATGGAATCTGTTCCTGCTATTCTGGAATACTTAGTACTTCTACTCTAGCTTCCTCTGCTGGTACTGCTGTTGCTGATTCCTCTTGAATCATTGGGACTGCTGCTGCTACAGCTACTTCTCCTACTTCTTCCTGGACTTCTTGGGCTTCGCCAATAATGGCCTCACCCTCAACCATAGAAGTATTTGTCCATACACCATTTACAACTGAAAACCCGCTCTTCCTTAAGTTTCTGCTGCGGATTGACTGCCCCATTTTCTCCACAACTGCTCCAGACAGATTAATGCCAAAATGTTTAAAGATCTTAGTGAGCAGATGGGCATAAGACAGGGACACATTTAATTTACTCTTCGTGTCCCAAATCTGAGCATGGGCAAATCTCATTCGCTCCAAGATAACCTCGGCCATGTTTATCTCCTGGTTCTGGATGGCCCAGAACATCATGTCTGAATCTGCTTTGGTGCAGGTTGAGAAGGTAGCACTCCTCGGAACCAAGATTTGACATACAATAAAATGCAGTAAGCGATTGAAGGCATTATCTAGTTAATATCCAACTTTCCATCCTTCAGCTTGAACTCGGGACCAATAATACCTAGCCCCTTTACCTAGCCCCTTGCCTGGGTGTCGACAGTGTGAACCCCACTGTGATCGGTGGTGCAAACTCCAAATAAGGACTTCAAAAGATCATAAGTGATTCTTATTGGGATTCCTTTGACAGACGAAGTCAAGGATCCATACTCCTCAGTCCTTAAACAAACGAAGAAAGCCTTCACCAAATTTGGATAGCTTACCTCATATAAAGTTGTGATTTCTGTCCATTTCATCCTATCCATGGCTACCACAATGCTGTGCATCCCATATTTCTCCAAATATGCAATATCCACAGCTTTATTTCCACAGAGCTTCATCTTCACGGAGGTAAATCTTTCCTGCTGCTCAGTTGACAGGAACTTAGTTCCGTAGCCCCCGACGCTCTCGGAAACACCAGAAGAGGCCATGAAGTTGAACGAGAAAGGTTTCTAGAGGATTGGAAAGAGGATTGGAACAGAAGCCCTCAAGAAATTTCTGGCGGAAAGCAGTTGAAAGCTTGAAATCTCAGGGAGTCGATGCCGAAGTTGATAGGGTATCGCCTTAGGCAGGTAGAAGGAGATGAAGGTGGTATGTGAATCGTTGCCACACAAATTTCAGGATATATAAATTAAAGATAAAGAGACTTTTCGAAAACGGAGGCGACATGATGGCAGAAAATGACAAACTGACTAGTTCGAGACAAATAAGTCCTTTTAAAAATTCGAACCGTCAAGGATATTTAAACAAGCAGGCAACATTTGGAATTTTGCTTAAATTCAAGGAGTAAAAAAGTTGATATTCTGAATATTAATATCTCAGTTTTATACAGATGATTCTTTCACAATTTACATATGCCTAATTCCTTCTAAGAGAAGTAAATCTCTCTTCAGGTAAGGCCTTTGTGAAGATATTTGCTAACTGATTATTAGTATCAATGAAAGAAATATCTATGTTACCATTAGCTACATGATCACGAATAGAATGATATCTAACCTCAATGTGCTTAGTCTTTGAATGTTGTACTGGATTCTTGGTTAGATTTATTGCACTGGTGTTGTCGCATAATAGGAGAATTGTCTTGACTTGAAGTCCATAATCCTCAAGTTGTTGCTTAATCCATAGGAGTTGTGTACAACAACTTCCAGCAGCCACGTACTCAGCTTCAGCTGTAGACAATGCTACTAAATTTTGCTTCTTTGAGGATCATGATATCAGACATCCTGCAAGCAATTGACAACAACCACTGGTGCTTTTTCTATCTATTTTGCATCCAGCGTAGTCAGCATCAGAGTATCCTACTAAATTAATTTCACATGATTTTTGATACCATAAACCTAAATATCTAAAAATTCTTTTGACACTAATTAAATGAGATTCTTTAGGGTCAGCATGATACCTAGCACACATGCATACACTAAACAGTATGTCAGGTCTACTTGCAGTTAAGTAAGTAGTGAACCTATCATACCTCTGTAGATCTTTTGGTCTACTTTCTTACCATCCTTATCACTGTCCATTCTTGTTGATGTGCTCATAGGCGTTGACAGTGGCTTGCTATTTTCGAATCCAAATTTCTTTAGAAACTCCTTGGTGTACTTGGCTTAACAGATGTGAGTTCCTTCCTTTCCTTGTTTGATTTGCAATTCAAGAAAGTAGTTGAGCTCCCCCATCATGCTCATCTCGAATTCTCCCTGCATGAGCTTTTCAAAATACTTGCAAAGTGATTCATCAGTAGAACTAAATATTATATCATCAACATATATTTGAACAAGCAGAATATGTTTGACTTTAGACTTAACAAATAATGTACTATCTACTTGACCTCTAATGAAACCATGGTTTAATAGAAATGCATTTAAACGTTCATACCATGCTCTTGGTGCTTGTTTTAATCCATATAATGCTTTGTGCAATTTAAATACATGATTCGGAAAATCAATGTCATCAAAACCTGGAGGTTGTTCTACATAAACTTCCTCCATAATAAAACCATTTAAAAATGCTGATTTAACATCCATTTAAAATAATTTCAAGTCTAATGCGGATGCATATGCAAGTAGAATCCTAATTGCCTCAAGTCTAGCTACAGGTGCATAGGTTTCATCAAAATCTATGCCTTCCTCTTGGGAATAGTTTTGAGCTACCAATCTGGCCTTGTTTCTTATGATCACGCCAACTTCATCCAATTTATTTCTGAACACCCATTTGGTGCCAATCACTGGATGATCTAATGGTCTAGGAACAAGTGACCATACATGGTTTCTCTTGAACTGATTCAGTTCATCTTGCATGGCCAAAATCCAAGATTCATCACTGAGAGCTTCATTGACTGTCCTAGGCTCTATTTGCAAGACAAAAGCTAAATAATCACATGGAATTACATTACCTCTTGTCCTTACCCCTACAGATGGATCACCAATGATGTTTTTTGGTGGGTGATCTTTCTTATATTCCATTCCTTTGGAAGATTTTCATGTAAAATTTTCTTTTGTTGCAGGTCTTCCAGAGGTGGATCTTCCTTGTCCTCGATAGATGTATTCTTTAATTTCTTGGACAATTCTTCTACATCATCAATATCACTATCTTCTTCTCTCTCAAGGAAGGGTTAGTTTCATAAAAAATGATGTGTACTGATTGTTCAATAATAAAGTACGCTTATTAAATACTCTATAGCTTTAGGTTTAGAAGCATACCCCATGAATATACCTTCATCTGATTTTGCATCTAACTTCAATGTCTCTTTTGCTGTTATTGTGGATGAAACATGGACATCCGAATGTCCTGAAGTGATTGATCTTCGGCTTCTTTCCCTTGTACAGTTCATATTGTTTTCTTCAAGATAGGCCTGATCATCACTCTGTTGATAATGTAACATGCCGTGTTGACTGCTTCATCCCAAAATACCTTGGCAAATCATATTCTGATAGCATTGTCCTTGCCATATCCAACAGGGTTCTATTTTCCTCTCAGCAACTCCATTTTGCTGTGGTGTCCTTGGTGCTGAGAAACTGTGTTCTATCCCTTGGTCATCACAGAACTTGGCAAATTTTCATTTTAGAATTCTCCTCCATGATCTGACGGATCCCAACAATGCTGAACTTTTGTCTTTCTGTACCTTCTTGCTGAAGCTTACAAAACTGTCAAATGTATCATCTTTGTGCTCCAAGAAGGATACCCAAGTGAATCTGGAGTAATCATCTACTATAACAAATCCAAAATTCTTCCTCCAAGATTGGTGGTCCTCATTGGCCCAAATAAATCCATATGTAAAAGTTCTAAGGGTTTAGAGGTTGTTACCACAGTTTTCGACTTGAAGGATGACTTGGTGTGCTTTCCTTTTGCACATGGTCCACATATACTATTCAATTTTGTACTTACTTTGGGTAGGCCTTCCACCAAGCTTCTCTTGACCAATTTTCTCATGCCATCAAGACTGCAATGACCTAGTCTTCGGTGCCATAGTTCTTGTGATACCCTGAATTTTCATTCATTTTATATTGTGCATGTATATTTACTTATTGTGTGTATAACATATGTATTCAATTGTGTGCATGCAAGAATTTCTTTTGTTGTATAGAGTATTCTTAGTTAACTTATTCCATATCGCATCTTAACGATATTATGCATGTACTATTTAAATCTTGAAGTGCATATTATACTACTTATTCCATGGATATTGTGTGTAAATATATGAAGTACATATGTATATATGCATGTTATCTTATACATGTGATATCTATCTATCTAATTCTATGTACATGAAGTTGTCTATAGCATATGTATATAGTACTTAAATAACATTGTACATGTGATAGGTAAGTAATGCTATAGGCCATGTTAGTACATGAAAGTTATTTTTGTACAAGTATATATATATATATATATATATATACTATATATATATATATATATATAAATGTTCATGCATTATCTAGCTATTAATGTATGTAGATCTCATGCATATTGTACGTGTTGTGCACATAGTAAGAAATTATTATCATAATTTGTAAATTATTATGAGTTTATTTCCATGCATGTAATATATATTTAAATGTGTATGAATTATTTAATTATTAATGTGCCTATTGTATTTAATTATTTTATGCATGTTGTAAGTAACCATGGTGTGTATATGTATACATACATATGTTATTCTTGTTTAAATGAAATCTATCTACTTTAAGCATGTTAAATATTTATGGTGTTAGGTACTTGAATGATAATGTACATGTAGAATTTACTAATGATGAACACATTTCATTATAAGTTCATGCATGATGTATGTGATCATGAAATGTGTATGTATATGTGCATATATGTATGTTATTGATGCATATTATCCTTAATTATGATTAGTGTAAGTTATATTTAAATAAATTATGTAATGCATGTACTTTATGTGGTAAGGATATATGTAACTATTTTACATATACTAAATTGTTTTAGTGTATTTATGCATTTATTTTAAGGTTTGACGGAGTTTTGACTGCACCGTGCAGTGGGCGGCCAAGACCTGGACGCCAACTGCCAGGACTGTGAATGGCGTCCACATCCCTGGACGCCAATGCACAGTGGGCGGCCACCCCCTGAACGCCAACCCCCTGTTGGCGGCTAGCCCCTTGACGTCAACTGTGTAGTTGACTACAACCGATGTTGACGTCAATATCCTCCTGCGTAACGGTTCCAGATTTGTTAATGCTCGCGTTTTGGCCGGTTCCAGATTAGGAAACCCATCCTAATGCGTAGGAAACCTACCCTACTACGTACCCCAAACCCCAAGCCTATAAAATACCCATCCTAGGTCGAGGAGAAGGCTTTTAGCATTTGGTGAAACCCTTGGACCCGAGATGAGGAAAAGCTGATCTTTGGAGGGCCGGATCCATTGACTGGAGGTGTTCCCTGAGGAGCTACACCAACTGGAGGATAGACTATGCATAGGAGAAGAGATCCCAACTCCGAGGGACCGTCTACATCCACACCAGATCTAAGGCGTTTCTGAGCACCTTCTTGGCAGGGCCGAGGAGGGCTTCACCGATGATTATTGATCTTTGTAGATTTTTTTAGAGGCAAGTAAACCAAGATCTTAATCCTATACATGTCCCCTAAGTCCAAGGTATTTTTCTAGATTTTTTCTCGAGTTCGAGAACCCCAAATTCACCCTTGTATGGAGTGCTATATGTGTGTGCTGCTAGGAGCAGGTTGGCAGCAGCATCTGCTGCAGTCAAGTTCTTGAGTTAGCGGCAAGGGATGCTGTAGTTGAAAGTAAACGGCCACATCCCTTGACGTCTACTTCTTCAGTGTCCTGAAATTTTGCTTTTTGATCTTTTTAAGCTGTTTAAATGATTTCTAGATGTAGTTACATGCTGTAAATCTTATGGGTGATTGTAAACAGTCATTAGGTCATATCATGAGGTTGCCCTAATTTTCTGTGAACTGTGTTAATTATTAAAATTCAATAATTACATTATGAGCATTACATAAACATGATTAAATCTAGTAAAAATAGATTTTCTGTAAGTTAGAGTCTTATAATTTTTATATAATAGCATGAGGTCTGCTATTTGAATTCTGAATTGTTAGCACCCAACTATGTTCATATGTTCCATGTATAAAGATATTTCAATGAAATTGCCTGAAATATTGTTTAAATTGTAGAAATTATGTTTACTATTCGAAAAATCTGGAAAATTGTATATGTGATATGTTTACTATTATTAACCTATGATAAAAATTTGGAAGTAATATGATGACATTAATTGTAATTATTAGTTAAACTAAGGGAACTATTCACATTTGATATGATAAAACTAATCTTGTGTAATTCAGTGATTAACAGCAAGTCGAAGACCGAATTATGAGTTGTTTTATTTCTAAAAACTTTAGTATCATGATTAGGCTAACTAGACATGTGCAAATGATAAATAAGATATGTAAAGTGATAAATAGTATATGTAAAATATGTAAATAGAGTGTGGAAATGTGATAAAGTGAATGTGTAATAATTGGGCCAAGAATGACACTGCTACCCTAGAGGCTTCGAGAGCTGTACATAGAAAAGTCCCTATGGAAGGCTCTACATTGTAAAAGTATGACCTAAGCGCATTAGGAAAAATCTGGAGGTGGACAAGTACCACTGAATAGGGTGGAAAGGGCTTCTCCCGGTCTGCGCAGTTACTAAGATTCACCACTACATTGCCTAGGTGGTGGGTATGTGATTATGAGTTGTGTTATGAGATACGTGTTATGAGATGCGATGAGTTGTGCTATGAGATGAGTTATGAGTTATGAGATATTGATTTGTGTCCTCTATTAGTTAGTTAGGACTATGTGTCATGGCATTTTAAGTAATGAAATATGAATAAAGTGTGAGATGATATGCGAATGTGGCACATGATGAGTGCAAATGATATAATATGTGATAAGTGAAAACCAAAGGGTAAATGATATGAAGAATGTGTGAAAAGATATGTAAGAGAGAGAGTAAATATGAATGAGAAGGTGATGTCATGTGAAACCAATATGATAGTGCATATGTTCATACTTCCATGTATTAATAATTAAATTGCAATATCATGTCATGTATTCATTAATCTTCTTGTAATAACGTATGTGAGTATATATATATATATATATGTATATGTGTATACATGCGAATTATGCAACACAAAAAGGTGAACATGTGGAATTGCTAAATGAATAAGATAAATAGTAAATAGATCTAATTCTATGTAATTTAGTTTGTTTCATGTCAAAACAGCAAGTAAAGTGTGGCTATGAATGTGATAAATACATGTAAGAATGTTAGTTCCATGCTAGATGTAATGTTCAATTAGTATAAAGTTCCATGCTTAGGTGCTTATTGTTGCCAACCAATTTGACCATGTTTTAACTTTTCAATTCATTCTATAAAGTATGAAACCATGTGTATGAGATTTAATTATATTAAAATAGCAAGAAAAATGTACAATTAAATGTGAAAAGTGCATGTGAAAAGTGAATAGTCATCATATTAGGTTGTTCTTTTCTTTATGCTCAATTCTATGTTCTAGTTGTAGAAATATATCATGAAATGGAATAATGTGTGGATGGATGAATCATGCTACATGTTAGGTGTAGAAAATATGTACAAGTGTATAATATAGTACCCATAATTTAGAATAAACACCCGATAGACTAAAACATGTTTAAGTGATTAACATATGCATTGATAGTTAAGAGTAAGTACCATGTGTATTTTGTAGTTTAAATGATAGTATGTATTCTTTAGTGTTTAATAGCTTAACATGAATGTGATATGTTTAAGATTAAGCCTTTGGTTTGCTTGCTGAGTCTTTGGACTCACCCTTGCTTCGGCGTACAGATGAGACATGTATTCACGTTTTGGAGGAAGGCATAGCGAATGTTGATCTCTTGGAGGAGTAGCTTTTGAGGAGCGATTAGCAGTTGTACTTTTCTTTTTCATAGCTTGAATAAAGTAATTGTATGGACAATATTGGACAACGTAGTTCTTTTATCATGTAATAATGTGGACATTGTCATTTTATTTCGCTATATACACTGTGGAATATGTGATGGTGATGGAATAAACGTTGAGTAATTATTTTTATTTCCGCTGTTATAAATTGCTATCCACGTACTTTTCAACCTATCGGCTAGTGTTAGGTTATTATCCCACTGTGACGGCACTCTTTATACCGATGGGGATTGGTATAATCGTACCAGTATGAGGAGGGTCGTTATAGTTCTGTTGACTGCTCTTTATTTGCTGCTAAACAAATGTCCTGATCTTTTAGTTCCTCTAGATAGAGCACGTACAGGTTCTTTTCTCTGTTGGCTTCAAAGATGATTGCACCATCCTTCATAATGCTGCACTTTGACTCTTGAAATCTGATTTGATGTCCTTTGTTGCACAGCTAGCTGATACTGATGAGGTTGTACTTCAGTCCCTTGACGCATAGAACTTCTTCAATGACTGTCTTGCCTTTGCTGCCTACTGAACCACTGCCTATTACAGTCCCTTTTCCATTATCTCCATAGGTGACTGTACCTTCTTCAGCTTTTAAATGGGAAAATAGCTTCCTGTTCCCTGACATGTGCCTTGAGAAACCGCTGTCTAAATACCATTTGGATGCTCGAAGGTTTCCCTGCATTAAAAACATCAAGCTTTAGGTACCCAAGTTCTTTTGGGTCCTGGTTGGTTAGTGTCATCATTTTTCTTTTTGATTACCCATATTTTATGTTTAGTAGGACATGATACTTTAATATGACCTAGCTTATTGCAATGACTGCAGCAAGACATCTTAGTTACTTTTTTAGTTGGTGTGTATTTAAGATTTACCTTGTATGTTGTGTCTTGTTCAGGTGCAAATCTAGGTGTAGGATATATTTTAGGATAAACTTTAGTTTCTTTGTTATCGGGAGGTGTATAACCTAATCTATGTTTCTTTTTACCTGACCGTCTAGCACCTTTCAATAATAATCTAGTTTTACTGTTTGTAAATTTTTCTAAAGTGCTTGATAATTTTTCATTTTCTGTGGTTAACGTGTTGACTTCTTGTTTTAAATTATTTACTTTCTTGATTTTCCAAATTTGCTAATTGTTCATTTTTATTTTTCAAGTCGTCACACGGTAATTCATTTCTCCTTTTTAGTTCATTAATTTGTTTTTCCATTTGCTCATTTTCAGATTTTAAATCTGAATTAGTATTTTCTAGCATGTAATGTTTTTCTTGCTTACTTTTAGTAATTTAGATACTTCTCTATATTTACAATATAGTTCATTAAAGGCTTCTTCTAAGTTATCTGAATCAGAATCATTACAAGAAGAAAAGGATGAGTCTGAAGTTACCTTATCTTCTGTGTTGGCCTTGAAGGCCAAGTTGGCTTCTTCTTTTTCTTCATTGCTTGAGCTCGACTCACTGTCTGAGTCACTGCTATTGTCCCAAGCCGCTGCCATAGCTTTCTTCTGAATCTTCTTGGTTTTCTTGAACTTTCCTTCTTTCTGTATTCAGATTTCTTGAGCCTTGGACACTCTGCCTTGATATGTCCGGGCTTCTTACATTCATAGCAAATTGGCTCACCTTCTTGATGTCCTTTGCTTCAGTTTTCTTGAAATCTTTGCCCTTTTTGAAGTAACGTCTTCCAGATTGATATTTTCTTCTTGGCTAAGATACGTTGTAGTCTTCTTGATAACAAAGCTTCTTCATCTTCACTGTTTTCACTACTGTCTTCGTTCTCAGATTCTTCCTTAGAGCTATCTTCTGCTGCTTTGAGGGCATTCGTGTGGTTCTTTCTACTTGATGATTCTCCCAATTTTTCCATCTTTATCTCATGGGCCATGAGGGACCCAATGAGCTTTTCCAATGACATCCTTTTCAAGTCATTGGCTTCTTCTATAGCTGTTACCTTGGGAGTCTAAGAAGATGGTAGAGATCTAAGGATTTTCCTTACCATGTCTCCCATCTCATAGCTTTTTCCTAATCCTGCTAACCGGTTGGTGATGTCTGTAAATCTGCTGAACATCTGTGTAATGGTTTCTCCTGACTGCATCTGGAACCTCTCGTATTGTGTCACTAGAATGTCTATTCTGGTTTCCTTTACTTTATTAGTATCTTCGTATGTGAATCTTAGCTTCTCCCGCATCTCCATCGCTAATTTGCAGGCTGAAACTCGGTTAAATTCTTTCTTGCTAAGTGCAAAGCATAATATGCTCTTAGCTTTGCAGTTGAGAGAAATCTTCTTTCTATCATCTTATGTCCATTTGTCCTTCTCGTTAGTGACTAGAAGGTCTCCTTCTACAATTGACCAGATTTGAAAGTCGAAACCTGTAGGAGGTACTCCATTCTTGTTTTCCAATAGGTGTAATCTTCTCCATCGAACAACGGTGGCCTGTTGACTGACTGACCTTCGGAGTGACCTTGGGCTGCCATTTGATCTTTTTCTTCAGATCGTTGGATCTTCTTCTTTGTCGAAGAGGCTAGCTCTGATGCCACTTGTTGCCCAGCTAGCAAGCCCAGAGGGGGGGTGAATGGGATTCTTAAAATTATTGAGAACCTAAAATTTGTTCACAAAACAGTCACACCAACACACTTCGATAGTTGTTAGTGTTAGTAAAGATAAACAGCAAAACACAAAGGCAATCACACTACACAAGGATTTATCCGGTTCGGATCTCCTCTCCTTAGGAGTCCTACGTCCAGTCCCTGAGCAATATCTCAGGATTTCACTATCCAAGGGTACAGTCCCCCTTATGGACCCTTACACACCCGCCGCAGCTAGTCTTCTCTTCACAACCTAAAGAGGAATTACAACACCCTGGATACCACTAGGTTTTCCTTCTATGTGAAGGGAACACACACCCTGGAACCCCCAGGTCTTCCTTCAACACGAAGGGAAAGAACACAGAAATGAGGAAATGAAAGCAAGCCCCTAGATCAAGCTTTTATAATGCTAGATCTGAAGCTAAGACTGAGAAAGAAAGGATCTGCATAATTGATCTCTCTCAGTACAAAGGCTCTCTCAAGGATCTTCACTAATCTCAGAGAGCAAGAGCTAGAACAGATGTGAGTGAAAAACTTGGCTCTTCAGTTTTCTCACAGAAGACTTGGAAAAATTGTTGAAAGCGTTGTGTCTCTTTTGGATGTCTTCTTCTGGAGCTTCAGTCTTCTTTATATATCTTCTATTTGAAATTTGAACGTTGAAGTGCCCGTTGTCTCTAAGCTTTTGTTTACGTTAGACTGCATGTCACTGTAGAACAGTCTTTAGCTTTCCATGCACGCAACAGGATCTTCTCTGATATCCGTTATCCTCTATATTGTCCAACGTTGTATTGAGGTGCGCTGCCAGAGGCCTTCACGCATTAAATTCTAAAACAATAGATAGCTAGGCTGTCTTTTGTTGTCAGTCAACGTTAGATTGATTTTATATCAAGAAGAAAGTTCCATTCTGTTCTTCTAAAAAGATGTTTACAGTGTAAGCATGGAAATAGAAGATATCATTTTGCATGTACTGCAGTGATACGTTCAGCCATAATAAATGCATGGTTGTCAGAAATATATACATGAAGACTTTGACTTTTCAACGAACTCAGAAATGAGTTCAAATATCAAATCGTTATATTCCATGAAATCGTTACATGCATGACTTATGAAATCGTTATGCAAATGAGTTGATATCCATGTAAATCGTTATGCACTTATAAGCAAGCCGATGCATATACAAATCGTTATAACTCTATAATCAAATCGTTATGAGTAAGTTATCAGAGACAAAACGATGTGAGCAAATCGTTGTTTGCTGTATCGAATCGTTACGGCGACTAAGTCGTTATGTAACTAAGCGAATCGTTACAGTGACAGAGTCGTTGTGTAACTTATTGAAACGTTACAAGGATCAAATCGTTATGACGATATAGGTAAATTGTTTTTTCACTTAAGAAATCGATGTGAGAGCGAATCGTTGTTCTTTCTTAAGAAATCGTTGTGAGAGCAAATTGTTGTTCTCACTTAAGAAATCGATTGGAGAGCAAATCATTGTTCTCACTTAAGAAATCATTGTGAGAGCAAATCGTTGTTCTCACTTAAGAAATCGATGTGAGAGCAAATCGTTGTTCTCACTTAAGAAATTGATGCGAAGACCAAATCGTTGTGAGAGCAAATCGTTGTTCTCACTTAAGAAATCGATGTGAGAGCAAATCGTTGTTCTCACTTAAGAAATCGATGAGAGAGCAAATCGTTATGAACTAAGACGTTATGCTTTCATAGCGAATCGTTATGGAAGTAAATCAGTATGCTTTCTTAGCGAATCATTGTGAGATCGATGCGATCACTTAGCGAATCGTTATGGAAGCAAATCGTTATGCTTTATTAGAGAATCGTTGTGATACAAGAGAAAGTCGTTACAGCAAACAGAAAATCGATGTGTACTTAGAGAAATTTCATGCTTTGAACTTACATTGCTACAGAGTAAATGATACTTGCGCATTTAGCTTGATATTTCTTGTTTCATTTCCTGTACTCAAATCTCATAGAAAATATGTTAGATTAAACTTTATTAGTTGTTAATCACAAAAAAAATATGTAATTAATTTAAATTACATGGGGATAAAATGATCATCAGAAGCTGCTGGTGCTGCTGCGCTTGGGGCTGAGGCTAACTCTTCTGCTGCTGGTCTCGAGGTAATAGGGGGCAATCTCGCGCCATGTGACCCAGCTGGTCACACCGGTAACACCGACCAGCGAACGAATGCTGGCCCTACTGTTGAGGCTACCCAAAAGGCTGCTGAACACTCTCCACTGACGGCTGCTTCTGCTCTGCCTGCCTCCTGTCACGTCAGAACCTCCTCTGGGACCCTGACCTCGACGACGTCCCTGCAGAAGAGGACGTGTAAGGGGTCGTGGTCCTCGAGCTCGGCTAAGAGCTACTCTGCTGCTGCCTCTGCTGAGACGACCTGCCTGTGTCCGAACTGCTCTGGTCTTCCCACGGTCCGTAGAGTGTCATCCTCAAGTGCCGCTACTATTTGATAGGCTGCGTCAAGGTCGGTGATGCGAGCAACTATAGTCACCTGCCTGAGCTCCGGCCTCAATCCTCTCACAAACTGCTGGGTCCTGAGGCCCTTATCTGCCATAATCTGCGGCGCGTAGCGCCCTAACTCCACAAATCTGGCTTTGTACTGGACACAATCATCTCGCCCTGAGTCAAATTCAGGAGCTGATACAGCCTCTCAGTCCTGACATATATGGGGCAGAAAGCTCTCTCAAAAGCTGCCACAAACTCCAGCCAAGTGATCTGCCTGAGTGGGTGAGACTGGAAAGTGATCACCCACTCCGAGGTCCACCAGGCCAGTGCCTGACCCTGCAACTAGTAACTCGCCAACAGAACTCTCTCCTCTGGTGCACACTCCATGGAACGGAAGGTCTGCTCTATCGCATCTAACCACGACCGGGCCGCATCTAGATCAGGCTGTCCCAAAAACTAGCGAGGTTGGAACTGCAGGAACTCTCTCAATGCCCTCTCGGAACCTCCCTGAGGTGCTGTGGCGTCGCGGTGCTGAGTGACAATATGAGCCATCCCCTCGAGAAAACGGGTCCAGTCAAATCCCTGAGCTGGCTGAGGAGGAGGTGGTGGCGGAGGTAGAAAACCACTGTATGCGTCCTGCGCTCTAGGCTGAGTCTATTGTGGTGGCGGGGCATCACTAGCCTCTTGCTGAGGTGCCTGCTTTGCCACCTCCTCAACACGACGTCGCCTAGGTGCCATAATGGATCTACACAGGACATGCGCACACATCAATACACCAAATAACTCCGGTCCACTTCCTGCTACTGTACTCTTCATGCTCTGAGTTATCTTGAAACATTTTCCTATATATCTCGATAGACCAGGCTCTGATACCAACTATAACGACCCAGGATCCAAATTACCAGTTACCAACTAGTAACCTGAATCCTGACCTGCCACCTACAAGCCGAAGCCCGGAAGGGTAAGAAGTGAACATTTGAGGAGAACATATAAGAAAATGTGCACACCGCAAAATTTAAACATTTCACTATATAATATTTCAGTTTAGTACAACTCATAGCTGATAACAACATATGTAAAGAGTACAGTGAGTACAAGAACTAAGTACTACTCACAGCAGCTAAGCGGGACCAGCACCGGAGTGACGAGGCTCCTCTACACCTGGAGTCGACGACGAACCACCTGAAAAGGGAAGGGAGTGAGTCTCAAGAAGAGACCTAGTAGGGACACTAACCCCCACCGGTAACAGTACTACTGACAGTGCGAGAAGTAAAGCAACAATAAATAAACACACTACACAACACACAAAAACGGGTGGTGTAGTACGCAACTCATCGCAGGAGTGCGCCGAGAGACTGGAACCTCGCAGGTCCAACAACACAACAAGCACACACACATGCACACACACACACAAGGTAGGACCAGCTAGGGTCTATGGCTTGGCTCCTCGACACCACAAAGTCCTCCGACCCTAGCCACGTGTGCACACTCAGACGCTCTCCCTCGTGTCTGGTCCTTGACCGATTTTACCCTATGCCGGACTCGAACGGTGGAGAAGGGGCCCCACGGAAACCGGCTCGTAACCACCACAAGGAGCATGCACTAGACTCAGTCGCACTCGATGTCCAGGCTCACCGGCGGAACAGCTCAATGCTAGTCATGCAGACGGAGACCTTCACCTCAACGTCTGGGAAACACAAAACAAGCACGAAAAAACATAGCACAAGCACAGACGAAGATGCTCTCAACGTCTGGCACACCATGCCAATAGGTGGGCACCGTGTGTCAGCACCTCATATCACGAAAAAGGAAGCTCAGCCTACCGGGACCTACTTGTGAGGTTGACGGCAACATTGATTGCTGCCAACCAGGAAGTAGACAGCAACATCCACTGCCGTCAACAAGGGGTAGATGTAGATGGCAACATGCTGGCCGTTTACCTTCAGTCGACGGCAAGTGATCTTGCTGCCAAGTTCCTTCCTAAAGAACTTGACGTCAACCGATGTTGATGTTAAGTTCTTTAGCTCCCAGCAACTGAAAACGGCGCTAGGCCGATCCCAAGGGCGATCCGGCCCAAAAATCAATGGTTTGATGAGGGGAAATGCTTTCCCCCATCACAAGGAACCACTAGAGAGCCGGAAAAACAACAATCCAATGCTTGGATCGGTGATTTCACCCCAAATCCCGGCATGGACAAACCCTCCCCAAAAACCATGATTTCGTGCAAATCACACAACACAATCATGGCATTGCAACACAGGGGAGTAAAGGGGTAGAGTCCCTACCTCAAAAATGCAATACAACTCCTAATGAACCCCGAATCGCGCCGATTCCCCTGGAGCTTCCTTCCAACCTCCGTTTCTCGCCCGATCCGTCGCCGCCACGAGCACCACGACCTCCCCACGAGCTCCCGTCGGCCGCCGGAAGAAGTGGAGAAGGAGAAGGGTGAGGGTGGTGGGAAGGAGAGGTAGAGGAATGAAGGAGAAGGGGCCTCGGGTCACCCCTAAAAATACAGGCCGGACAGGTTGACGTCAACATCTGTTGCCATCAACTTGCACCAAAAATCCTTGACGTCAACGTCACTTGCCATCAAGTTCATGTACGGAAAACTCTGGAAACTTCGGTAGACGTCAACACTGCTTGACACCAAGACTATATAGACGGCAGCACCCTCGCCGTCTACCCTTCTTTGACATCCACAAGCTTGACGTCAACCTACTATTGACGTCAACACCCTTGACGTCAATAGGCACTATTCCAGAAGAGGGCCTGTTAAGGGTCCAATAAGGCCCAAGGCCTTACAGACAGGATCCGTCGGAACTCCGCCAAAAATCCGTCGGAAAACACTCCTTCCGACAACTTTCTGGCCAACGACCATCGAAAATCGTCCGTCGGAAAAATACTATCAGAAATTACCGATGGGTAAAAAATCCGTCGGCAATCAGTTAGTACTTCTGACCGAAAGTTTTCGGTAAATTCTGTCGGAAACTTGTCAGTAAAGTCCGACGGAATATTTAGTCGAAAAATTATTCGGTACATTCCGACAGTAATTCATCCAGAAATTCCGTCAAAAAATCTGTCGGTAAATTCCGTCGGATAGGTTCTGTCAGAAAAAATTTTTGTCAGAACTTCCGACGGTTTTGCCGACAGATAGGTTCCGTCGGTAGTTTTGTGTGCCGATGTTATTTCCGATGGACAATATCCGTCGGAAAATCTGTCGAAAATAGCCATTTTTTAAATACACTGAAATTAACAATTATAAATTACAAAACCTGCTAAAATATTCATACATTCCATAATAAATAACAATCAAACATAAAATCATCAATCATAACAAATATAAATCATACACAATAATAAGAAATAAAAATCAAGAAAGGTATGCTGGATCGTCTGCTGTCCTAGCCTCATGATCATTAGGTGCCAGAGGATCCTATATTAAAAAATATATATATAAGAAACAAAATAAAAAATAATATACAAACATTATTTTTAAAAATTTAAATTTAAAATATATGATTATTCACTAAGTTTAATTAGAAAATATTTATGATCCTTTACACTTAGGTTTTTTTTAGATTAGTAATTTGAGCGCCGAACCCAAATCGGGAATCTAATTAGAATTCCGTCAGTTCCCACACGTCACTTTCACCCACCCGATCGTGTCAGAGTGAACGGCACGCCGATCAGATCTCTATTTCTGATTTTGGACCCCCGGGTTGCGTGTCCCGATCCTTTACACTTCATTTTTTTTAATTAGTGGTTTGAGCGTCATACCCAAACCGGGAATCCGATTAGGATTTCATCAGTTCCCACACGTCACTTTCACCCACCCGGTCGTGTCGGAGCGAGCGACACGCTAATCAGATCCCTATTTCAGATTTTGGACCCCCGGGTTGCGTGTTTTGATCCTTTTCATTTATGTTTTTTTAAGATTAGTGGTTTGAGCGCCGAACCCAAACCGGGAATCCGATTAGGATTCCGTCAGTTCCCACACGTGACTTTCACCCACTCGATCATGCCGGAGTGAACGACACACCGATCGGATCTATATTTGTGATTTTGGACTCTCGGGTTGCATGTTTTGATCCTTCTCATTTATGTTTTTTTTTTAATTAGTGGTTTGAGCGCCGAACCCAAACTAGGAATCCGATTAGGATTCCATCAGTTCCCACACGTTAGTTTCACCCAGCCGGTCATGTCAGAGTGAAGGGCACGCCGATCGGATTCCTATTTCTGATTTTTGACTTCTGGGTTGCATGTTTTGATCCTTTACACTTATGTTTTTTTAAATTAGTTGTTTGAGCGCCGAACCCAAACCGGGAATCCGATTAGGATTCCGTCAGTTCCTACATGTCACTTTCACCCACCCGGTTGTGTCGGAGTGAATGACACGTTGATCGGATATCTATTTCTGATTTTGGACCCCCAGGTTGCCTGTTCTGATCCTTTACACTTAAGTTTTTTTTAAATTAGTGATTTGAGCGCCGAACCCAAACCGGGAATCCGATTAGGATTCCGTCAGTTCCCACACGTCACTTTTACCCACCCGATCGTGTCGGAGCAAACAACACGCTGATCGGATCCCTATTTCTGATTTTGAACCCCCGAGTTGCGTGTCCTGATCTTTTACACTTAGTTTTTTTTTAAAAAATTAGTCATTTGAGCGTCGAACCCAATCCGGGAATCCGATTAGGATTCTGTCAGTTCCCACACGTCAGTTTCACCCACTCGGTCATGTCGAAGTGAACGACACATCGATCGGATCCCTATTTCAGATTTTGGACCCCCGGGTTGCTTGTTTTGATCCTTTTCATTTATGTTTTTTTAAGATTAGTGGTTCAAGCGCCGAACCCAAACCGGGAATCCGATTAGGATTTTGTTAGTTCCCACACGTCACTTTCACCCACCCTGTCATGTCGGAGCGAACGACATGCCGATCGGATCCCTATTTCAGATTTTGGACCCCCGGGTTGCGTGTTCTGATCCTTTTCAAATATGTTTTTTTATGATTAGTGGTTTGAGCACTGAACCCAAACCGGGAATCCGATTAGGATTCCGTCACTTCCCGCACGTCACTTTCACCCACTCAGTCGTGTCGGAGCGAACGTCACGCCGATTGGATCCCTATTTCTTATTTTGTACCCCCGGGTTGCGTGTTCTGGTCCTTTACACTTCAGTTTTTTTTGTAGATCTTTTTTTTTAATATACATATCAAGTGGCTTTTTTATCCTTCCATAAGTTGATTGTATAAAGGGACCTTCTTTTTAGGTTTCTTAATTTGGATTTCTTTTTTTCCCTTTTGAGCTTATTGGACACCGACTTATAAATTGAGCAGGGTGGCCTCCACTTGTATGTGAGGATAGATATCAGACATGTCTTCAATGAGTCTTAAGCTATGGGAAGATGGGAAAGTCTTATTATCTACTTCTTAAACAATAATTGGGTTTTTTAAGATTAGTGGTTTGCGTGTTTTAACAATTTAGATTAGTGGTTTCATTTCATTCAAACTATATGAAATTATTAGTAATATTGACCTGAGGGGCTTGCTGTGAGGAACCTACTCCTCAGATGGTAGAGATCAGATGTTGGACCATGGTGCCAAAGTGCAGTTGTAGCTCTTCCCGGATGAGGGTTCTCATGTCCTCTCCACCACTGCTGGGCGTCGCAGCAGATGAACTCGCGTAGGCTGGAGGAGCGACGGAACTCGCATATGAGGACAACACTTGAGTAGTATCCAAGCTATCCCCAAAGCCTTACACTCGGCCCTCCCGCTGCGTCGACCCAAGCATCTAGATCCAAGTCTGGCTGGGGAGTGCCCTCTGCATAGCGATCCGTCATCGTCCTGTCATAGGTCTCCTGCAAAACAAATTAAAATTGTATTATTTAAATCCTATTTTTTTAATTTCTAAATTAAATTCAAAAATTATATTTGGACTTACGGCAATCATGCGAGTACTCTCGATGACATAGTCATCCGTCCCCTTCTGCTTATGAGTCCGATCAAATAACTCGCGAAAAGTAGGGGCACGCTCAGCTCGTGTCGCTTACAATTCAACAAAAGTAGTTAGTTTCACAAAAATAATTAATGTATTAAGCAATTGAACAATAATATGCTTACCAATTTCTGGCTGTGGGTCGCATAAGATACGGACCCACTAGTATGCACATTCTTCTCCGATGAGCTACTCGATTGCATTTAGCTGCCTGTGACCTCTCCTGCCATGGTCCAGTAGCCCAACGATGACAAAGGGACTCCAATAGTCCCTCCTCATCCACACTGGGCCGTAATACATCCAAGCTGTAGGATCCTGGCTGTCTGTGGTCTTCCCTGCCTTGTCCCCGGCCTCCCACATCGACTTTTTGAAATTAGTCTGGGCAGTAGACTCCCAGATGACTCGTGCTCAAGGGAGATCCTCCGGTCTCGTGAACATGTACCTCCACTATTTAGAAATGAAATTACTCAACTTTGTGCACTAATAGAGAGAGAGAGTAATTAAAGAAATGACTTCAAATTAGTAAAAAATAATAATACCGTGAATATGTGAAATAACAACTCCCGAACGGACGGGGTGAACTCTTTCCATGAGTCCACTGGTCCTGGAACATGTGCGTGCACCAACGAGGTAATATAGAGGGAAGGAGAACTTGGATATATCTTCCCCATGCAATTGCACATTAATTTTCTACATGAACTATATAACATAAATTACAAATATAGTAAGTTTGAAGTGATCAAGTTTACCCAGAAATCCAGCATGGTTGGCGTCCAGCTAGCTGAGCCACCTCCTCCACCGCTGGATGATGGCTCTCTACCTCTATTGAAAACAATTAAGTACACAATTATTACAAAAATTGGAAGACAAGAAACATACTAAAGTATGGAAACATACATGTACCTGGCGGTGATTGGGATGGGAAAGATGACGCTACTGGGCAAGAGGCGGACCCAGCAAAATTATATGCACGTTAGAAAATATAAAGTTAATATGAACAGTAATATATAGAGTTTTTTGTTTGGGTACATATATATACCTGTTGCCGGGACAACCAGCGTAGTCGGGGAGGCGGACCCTGCAAAATTATATGCACATTAGAAAATATGAATTTAATATGAACAGTAATATATAGAGTTTTGTGTTTTGGTACATATACATATACATGTCGCTGGGACAACTGGCGTAGTCCGGGAGGCGGACCCTGCAAAATTATATGCATGTTAGAAAATATGAATTTAATATGAACAATAATATATAGGGTTTGTGTTTGGGTACATATACATATACCTGTCGCCGAGACAACTGGCGTAGTAGGGGAGGCGGACCCTGCAAAATTATATGCACGTTAGAAAATATGAATTTAATATGAACATTATAATAAAAGAATTGAGTTGAGCACATATATACCTATCCGCGTAGACCCTCGGCCTACAGAGGTAGATCCCCTCCCAGTACGTCCTCCACGTACCATATCTCTATTGAGAACAATAAAGATATAACATGTCATCAGTACTCAAATTTGAAGTAGCTATTTAATAACATATAATTAGAAACAACACTCAATTCTTACAAATTTTTATAATATTATCTATATTCATCATCAGATGCTGAAGATATGTCTAATTCAGCGTCATCTTCATCATCCTCTTCATCCTCATCATTAGTCCACTCTTCCTCCTCATCAGACTCCACCTCCCGCATAAGGGCATTTGGGTCAACTTCTTCCTCTTCATTATCCTTATATAAGAAAATTGGTTCATTTATATCATCTACAATAAACTACGTAGAAGGATCCAACTCTCGTGCGTCACTCTAGACTGATTGGAAAAAATTATTATTAACATCTTCGAGCTCTATATCGGTCGGGAGAAGCTCATACTCTGGGAATAGCCTTGTTTTTACTCTACAAGCAGCCCACCAATCTCTCAATTTGAGGGACGAATAGTTCGAATAATAAACTTGTTGGGCTTGTGCTGTTATGAACCTTCACGAACGCCTATTCACACTCAGTGACTCCTCACAGATGCATGTTTTCCAAACATGCACCAGAGTCACGAATGTGATCCAGCAGTCTGTCCCTGGTGGTAAGAAGGTCAGGTGACCTTACTGCCCATTCTGTCAACCAGTACGATATTTTATGAAGACTAACAGAATGGGCAGTAAGGTCACTTGACTTTCTTACAACCAAGGACAGGCTGCTAGATCACATTCGCGACTCTGGTGCATGTATGGCAAACATACATCTATGAGGAGTCACTGAGTGTGAATAGGCATTCGTGAAGGTTCGCAGCAGCCCCATGGGCAAGTAGGCAGTCCCTCTCCATTTCTCCGAACCTGACTCTCCCAAAGTTTTTCATGTCAGCTACTAGTTGTCGTGTAAGTAGGTGAAATTCAAGAACACAGGGCTAGTGCACCCACTTTTTTTTTCTTTGAAGTTGTTCGACACCTTGCAAGATATTTTTTTACTACGAAATTTTTTTCTTGAATTTTTGTATAAACCTCGGTTGGCATGGTGTTTTATCCAATTAAGATCCTCTTTACTAATTTTATTTGAGATCTCTTGATTAATTATCGGTTGTCTTCCAATTAAGATCCTGTTTACAATTTTTTTTTGAGAAATTTAAAGCGGATGTTTATGGTAAATTTGTATATCTGATTCCAAAAAGGAGTAGATAATTGAGAAGTCTAATTTTTTTCTATAAAATTCAAGTTTGTATATATGGTAGCCATCTCACTGGTATTCCACTGAAAGAGGGGGGGAGGAGGAGTGCTCATGTACAACATAAAAGCAGAAAAGTCATCCTACATTTCAAGAAATAAACAGATAGGAGGAGCAGGAGGGGGAGGGGAAGGGGAAATGGCGGGGTGGGGGGGGGGGGGTTGCACAGGAAGGGGGGAGGGGAGGGGCAGTGGCGGGGTGTGGGGGGGGGTGGCATAGGAAGGGGCGGGGGGGAGGGTAGTGGAGGTGAAACGCCGGAGGGGGAGTGGCAGTGGCGGGGTGGGGGGGTTGCACAAAAAGGGGGGAGGGTAGTGGAGGTGGGGCGCTAGAGGAGGAGGGGTAGTGGCAGAGTGGGGGGGGGGGGGGGTTGCACAGAAGGGGGAGGGCGGTGGCGGTGGGGCGCAGGAGGGGGAGGGTAGTGGCGGGGTGGGTGGGGGGGTTGCACAGGAAGGGGGGGGGAGGGAGGTGGCAGTGGTGAGGAGGGGCAGTGGCGGGGTGGGGGGGGGAGTTGCATAGGAAGGGGAGGTGGTGGTGGGGCGCAGGAGGGGGAGGGGCAGTGGCGGGGAGGGACAGTGGCGGGGTGGGGGGGGGGGGAGTTGCACAGGAAGGGGGGGAGGGCGGTGGCAGTGGGGCGCAGAGGGGGAGGGGCAGTGGCGGGGTGGGGGGCGGGGGGTGTTGTAAGGAAAAGGGGTAGGGCGGTGGCGGTGGTGGGGCCGCAGAAGGGATGGGAGGGGGTGGGACGGGGTGGGGGTGGGGGTGTGCAGGTAGCAGAAAGGGGAGGGGGTGCCGGTAGGAGGGGGGGGGGGGGGGGGGCGGAAGGGGTGGGGTGCCGGGGATGGGATTCATAACGATTTGGTAAGTTCCACATCGATTTGGTCTTCATAACGATTCGATAAGTTCCACATCGATTTGGTCTTCATAATGATTCGATAAGTTCCACATCGATTTGATCTTCATAACGATTCGATAAGTTACAACAACGACTTGGTCAATATAATGACTCGATAAGTTACCCAACGGTTTGCTTGCTGTAACGATTCGATAAGTCACAACAATGACTTGGTCTGTATAACGATTCGATAAAGCAAAACAACGATTTGATTGCTACATCGACTCGATAAGTGAAACAACGATTTGGTTATAACAACTCATTCATAACGACTTGCTCATAACGATTTTCTTATACTCTCATAACGATTTGTCTCTACAACGATTTGGTGATGATTGTATAACGATTTTTGTTCACATCGATTGTTTATACAGTGTGCAACGATTTACATAAAACTTGACTCATTCACATAATGATTTCATAAGTCATACTCACAACGATTTCATGAGTTATAACGGCTTGATATTTAAACATATTCAAATATTTTGAAAGTCAAAAGTCTTCCCTCGCTTTTCTCCGATATCCATGCATTTATTATGACTGAACAATTCACTGCACAATGCATGCACATACATCTTCTATTCCTATGCTTATATTAGAAACATCTTTTTGGAAAATAAATTGATATTTCTATTTTGATGAATATTCATTCTGACGTTGACTAACAACAAGAGACAGCATAGTTGTCTATCATTTAGCATTTATTGTGTGCAGGTCTCTGACAGCACAACTGTTTACAACGTTGGACAAAATGGAAGATGAAGGATATCGAGAAAGATCTTCCCTTTGCATGCGTGGAACGTAAAAAACCGTTGACTAGAAGCTCTACAATACCATGCAGTCTAACGTATACCAAAGCATAGAGACAACAGACATATCAATGGCTACTTCTTCAAGAGAAGATATAAATACAAGACTCAAGACTCTTGGAAGACAACCTTTTGAGCAAGAACTTTTGAAACGATCAACATGATAGAAAAGCATTGAAGCCAAACAGTCTTAGAAGAAGAGCCTTTGTCCATTCCAATCCTCGTAGCTCTTGCTCTTGTGTTCTTGTCAAAATCTTTTAGAGAGCCTTTTTGAGTTCTGAGAGACTTCGCCTTTGTAGATCTTTCAGTCTCAGTCTCAGCCTCAGATCTGATACTTGTTGTAAATCAAGTCTAGGGGCATTTTGCCTTTATTCATATTCCTATGAAGTTCATCTTATGGGGTGAAGAGGGGACTGTTGAAACAGGTGGTTTTATTCCCTTCGTGTTGAAGGAAGGCCTGGGTTCTAGGGTGTTGTATTCCTCTTCAGGTGAAGAAGAGAAGGCCAGCTGCGGCTGGATGTGTAAGTGTCCTTGAGGGGGACTGTACCCTTAGGTAGGGGAATCCTGAGTTGTTGCTCAGGGACTGGACGTAGGACTCCTGTGGAGAGGAGGTCCGAACCAGGATAAAAGCCTTGTGTAGTGCGGTTGCTTGTTTGTGATTGTTGTTGTATTTACTACTAACACTAACAGTCAAACATAGTGTTTTGTGTGAACGTTTTTGTTGACAAGTTTAGATAATCATATTTTAAGAATCCCATACACCCCCCCTCTGGGCTTGCTAGCTGGGCAACAGTGGTATCAGAGCTAGTTTCTTCGACTAAGAAGATCTAACGATCTGAAGAGAAAAGATCAATGGCAGCTCAATGGCATTTCGAAGGTCAGTCCATCAACAGACCACCATTGTTCGATGGTGAAGATTATACCTACTGGAAAACACGAATGGAATTTTCCTTCAGGGCCAATTATCAGATTTGGTCTATTATAGAAGAAGGAGATCTTCTGGTTACAAATGAGAAAGACAAATGGACAGAAGATGATAAGAAAAAGATCTCTCTCAACTGCAAGGCTAAGAGCATATTGTGTGTTGCGCTCTTAGTAAGAAGGAGTTCAACAGGATCTCTGCCTGCAAATCCGCAATGGAAATGGGGAGAAGTTGAGGAAACCTATGAAGGCATGGATAAGGTAAAAGAGACAAGAATAGATATTTTGGTGACACAGTACGAGAGGTTCCAGATGCAGTCAGGGGAATCAATAACTCAGATGTACAGTAGATTTACAGACATCACAAACGGGTTGGCTGGTCATGGAAAAAGCTACGAAATGGGAGATATGGTCAGAAAGATCTTAAGATCCCTACTAGCCTCGTGGACTCCAAAAGTGACAACAATAGAAGAGGCAAATGACCTAAAAATAATGTCATTGGAGAAACTCATTGGGTCCCTAATGGCCCATGAGATCAACATGGAGAGGTTGAGAGAGTCGTCAAGCAGAAAGAAACACACCAACGCTCTCAAAGTTGAAGAAGACACATCAGAAGAAGTTTCAGATGACAAGGAAAGCATGGGGAGCAGTGAAGATGAAGAACCTCTCCTCTCCAGAAGACTGCAAAGGATCCTTGCAAAAAAAGAAGTACTAGTCTAGAAGGAGACACTTCAATAAAAACAAAGATTTTAAGAAGCCAGAAGGTAAAAACTCAAAGAGAGCTGAGCCCATCTGCTATGAGTGCAAGAAGCCTGGACATATCAAAGCAGAATGTCCGAAGCTAAAGAAGACTGAAGTCAGAACGAAAGACAGCTCCAGAAGGTTCAGAAGATACAAAAAGAAGCCATGGCAGTAGCTTAGGACAACAGCAGCGACTCAGACAGTGAGTCGAGCTCAAGCGAAGAGGAAGAAGAAAAGGCCAACCTGGCCTTCATGGCAAACGTTGATGATAAGGTATCCTCTTACTCATCTTTTTCATCATGCAATGAATCTGAATCCGATAGTTTAGAAGATGCTTTTAACGAACTATATAGTAAATACAAAGATGTGTGTTAACTGTTAAAATTCAGCAAGAAAAATCATGCTTGTTTAGAAAACACCAATTCTGATTTAAATCTGAAAATGAGTAATTAGAAAAACAAGTTACTGAACTTAAAAGAAGAAACAAATTAGTGTCTGAGGATTTGAAAAATAAAAATGAACAAACAGAAAGACTAGAAAACCAAGAAACAGTAAGTAAACTAAATCAAGAAATTAACACACTAACAAAAGAAAATGAAAAATTATCAAGCACATTAGAGAACTTTACAAACGGAAAAACTACATTAATACTAAAGGGAGCTAGAAGGCCAGGAAAGAAGAAATATGGCTTAGGATACACCCCTCCTGATAATGAAGAAGCCGTAGTACATCCTAAGATATATCCAACACCCAAGTTTGTAGCTGAACAAGATACTGCATACAAGTCTAATCTTAATATATTCCAACTGAAAAAATTAAGTGAAACGTCTTGTTGTAGCCATTGTAACAAACTAGGTCACATTAAAAATAACTTGTCCAACCAAACATATAAATGGATAATTAAACGGAAAAATGATGATACTAAACCAACCAGGACCCAAAAGAACTTGGGTACCTAAAGCTTAGTGTTTTCATTACAGGGAAGCCTTCGAGCATCTAAGTGGCACCTGGACAGCGGATGCTCAAGGCATATGTCAGGCAACAAGAAGCTGTTCTCTCACCTTGAAGCTGAAGAAGGCACAGTAACATATGGTGACAATGGTAAATGAAAGGTGATAGGTTGCGGATCAGTTGGCAGTCAAAGAAAAATCATTATTGAAGATATACTTTGTGTAAAAGGACTCAAGCACAATCTTATTAGCATCAGCCAGCTATGTGATAAAAGGCATTAGATTAAGTTTCAAGAATCAAAGTGTAGTACCATGAAAAATGGTGCAGTTGTGTTTGAAGCGAACAGGGAAAAGAATTTGTATGTGCTCTATTTAGAAGAATTGAAAGATCAAGATGTATGTCTGGCAGCAAACAAAGAGCAGTCAACATAACTTTGGCACAAAAGATTGGGCCATTGTAGCTTGAATGGAATTAGAAATCTAATCAAGAGAAATCTAGTGGAAGGACTGCCCAAGTAAGTACAAAAAAGGAAGGCATTTGTGGGCCGTGTGCAAAGGAAAGCACACTAAATCATCCTTCAAGTCAAAGACAGTGGTAACAACTTCAAAACCACTGGAATTAGTACATATGGACCTATTTGGACCAATGAGACCCACAAGTGTTGGAGGAAAGAACTTTGGATTCGTCATAGTCGATGACTATTCTAGATTTACATGGGTATCTTTTTGGAGCACAAGGATGACACATTGATAGCTTTGTTAGTTTCAACAAGAAAGTTCAGAAAGATAAGAAGTATAGCATTGTCAGTATTCGATCAAATCATGGAGGAGAGTTTCAAAATGAAAAATTGCAAAGTTCTGTGATGATCAAGGAATAGAACATAATTTCTCAGCACCATGGACACCACAACAAAATGGAGTTGCTGAGAGAAAGAACAGAACCTTATTGGATATGGCAAGAATAATGCTGTCGGAGTATAACTTACCAAGATATTTTTGGGCTGAAGCCATCAACACATCGTGCTATATAATCAACAGAGTGATGATCATGCCAATTCTAAAGAAGACTACATACGAGCTATTCAAGCAGAAGAAACCAAGGATCAGTCACTTCAAAACCTTTGGATGTCCTTGCTTCATCCACAACAACGGAAAAAGGGACATTGGTAAGCTAGACTCATGATCAGATGAAGGTATATTTATGGGGTATGCTTCTAAACCCAAAGGATATAGAGTATTTAATAAGCGAAGTTTATTAATTGAACAATCAGTACATGTTCTTTGATGAAACTAACCCTTACTTGAGAAAGGAAGTAGATAGTGATGTTGATGATACAAATGAATTGTCCAAGAAGTTAAAGAACACATCCATCGAGGACAAGAAGATCCACCCTTGGAAGATCTACAACAAAAAGATACATCACATGGTAATCTTCCAAAAGAATGGAGATACAAGAAGGATCACCCATTGGATAATATTATTGGAGATCCATCGGTTGGGGTAAGAACTAGAGGTAACGTAGTCTCATGTGATTATTTAGCCTTTGTATATCAAATAGAGCCTAAGACAGTCAATGAAGCACTGTCTGATGAATCTTGGATATTAGCCATGCAAGATGAACTTAATCAGTTCAAAGAAACCAGGTATGTCCCTGTTCCAAGACCATCAGATCATCCTGTGATTGGCACCAAATGGGTGTTCAGGAACAAATTGGATGAAGCTAGTGTGATCACAAGAAACAAGGCCAGACTGGTAGCTCAAGGCTATTCCCAAGAGGAAGGCATAGATTTCGATGAAACCTATGCACCAGTGGCTAGACTTGAGGCAATTAAGATTTTACTTGCTTATGCATCTGCATTGGGTTTAAAACTTTTTCAAATGGATGTTAAATCAGCATTTCTAAATGGTTATATAAAGGAGGAAGTTTATGTAGAACAACCTCCCGGTTTGAAGATATGATTTTCCAAATCATGTTTTCAAGTTGCATAAAGCATTATATGGATTAAAGCAAGCACCTAGAGCTTGGTATGAAAGGCTCAGTGCATTTTTATTGAATCTTGGTTTTATCAGGGGTCAAGTAGATAGTACTCTATTTTTAAGTCTAAAATCAAACATGTATTGCTTGTACAAATTTATGTAGATGAAATAATATTTGGTTCTAACGCGATCTCTTTGCAAGTATTTTGAGAGGCTTATGCAGGGAGAATTCGAAATGAGCATGATGGGGGAGCTCAATTACTTCTTCGGATTGCAAATCAAGCAAGGAAATGAATGAACACACATTTGTCAAGCAAAGTGCACCAAAGAATTATTGAAGAAATTTGGGTTTGAAAATGCCAAGCCACTGTCAACACCAATGTGCACATCTACAAGGCTAGACAGTGACAAAGATGGTAAGAAAGTAGACCAAAAGCTCTACAGAGGTATGATAGGTTCAATACTTTATTTGACAGCAAGTAGACCTGATATATTATTTAGTGTATGCATGTGTGCTAGGTATCAAGTAGACCCTAGAGAGTCTCATTTAATTAGTGTCAAACGGATTTTTAGATATTTAGCTAGAACCCATGATCTAGGATTATGGTATCCAAACTCATGTGAAATAAATTTAGTAGGATACTCTGATGCTGACTACGCTGAATGCAAAATAGATAGAAAAAGCATCAGTGGATGTTGTCAATTTCTTGCAGGATGTCTAATTTCATGGTCCTCAAAGAAGCAAAATTCAGTAGCACTGTCAACAGCTGAAGCTGAGTACGTGGCTGCTGGAAGCTGTTGTTCACAACTCCTATGGATTAAGCAGCAACTTGAGGATTATGGACTGCACATCAAGACAATTCCCCTACTGTGCGACAACACTAGTGCAATAAATCTCACCAAAAATCTAGTTCAGCACTCAAGGACAAAGCATATAGAGGTTGGATATCATTTTATTCGAGATCATGTAGCTAATGGGAATATAGATATTTCTTTTATTGATACCCAAAATCAGTTAGCAGATATCTTCACAAAGGCCTTACCTGAAGAGAGATTTACATCTCTTAGAAGGGAATTAGGCATGTGTAAATTGTGATAGATTTATCTGTATATAATTGAAACAACAATAATATCAGAATAACAATTATTCTCTCCCCTAAAATTAAGCAAATTCCATAAAGTTCTTTTCACAATAAATATCTTGACTGTTTTCTATTTTAAAAGTCTTTATTTACCTCGAACCTATCTCCAGTTGTCATTTTCTGCATTTATGACATTATCCTCTCAAAAAGTCACTTTTTCTTTATCTGATAAATCCCGCAATTTGTATCATAACGATTCACCTCCCGCTCTCATCTCTTTCAACTTGTCTGAGACGATAAGCCCTATCGACTCCGGCATCGACTCTGTGCGATTTCAAAGCTTCCATCCCCTCCCATGAAAAATTTTCTGAGGGCTTTTGCTCAAATCTTCTTCACGACCTCCTAGAACCCTCTCTTGCTCAAAACCATGACCGTTTCTAGAGTTTCTGGCACCGTCGAGGGCTATGGGGCTGCTTTCCTCACCGCAGAGCAACAGGAAAGGTTTACAACCGTAAAGACGAAGATGTGCGGGAACAAGGCAGTTGATATTGCTGATCTGGAGAAGAATGGGATGCACAACATCGTTGCAGCTATGCAGAGAATGCAGTGGACCAAGATGGCAACTCTATCAGAGGCAAGTTATACGAACCTGGTTAAAGCTTTTTATGTTTGCTTGAAGTCAGAAGCAGATGGATCCTTGACCTCTACTGTCAAAGGAATCCAGATTCGTATCACATATGAGCTATTGGAATCTTTGTTTAGAGTGTCTACCTCCGGTCACAGCGGGGTAAACATTGTCGATGTTTAGACTAAGGGTTTGGGGATAGTTGGTCCCGAGTACAAGCTCAAGGATGGAAAGATCGACATTAACCTATTGAATGATTTCAAGAAAATCCTACACTTTATCGTGTGTCAGATTTTGGTTCCTAGGAGTGCCACCTTCTTCACCTGCACCAAGGCGGACTCTTATGTTCTAGGCCATCCAGTACCAGAGTATCAACATGGCAGAAGTTATTATGGAATGAATGAAGTTCGCAACCGCTCAGATTTGGGACAAGAAAAGTAAGCTGAATGTGTCCCTTCTGTATGCCCATTTGATATCCAAAATTTTCCAGCACTACAGGATTAATTTGACTGGGGCAGTCTCTGAGAAGATGGGTCAAGCTATTCGAAATAGGAACTTAAAGAAGAGTGGATTTTCTCTTGTGGCTGGAGTTTGGACCAAAACTTTAGCAGCAGAGGGCGAGGCCATTATTGGCGAAGCCCTAGAAGTCTAAGAAGAGGCAGCTTAGACAGAGGTAGCAGCAGTAGAACCAACAATTCCAGTTCAGCAAGACGATGCCAGGGCAGAAGTGCCAGCAATCCAAGAGCAGCAGGAAATGGTCAGGGCCAAAATTTTAGTGGTTCAGGAAGACCAATCAGCAGCAGCAACAGCAGAAGTCAGTGTTGAGGTTCCTGCAGTCGGTGAAAGCAGGATTGAGGACATTCCTCTAGAGCACATTGAGCCGTTAGGCAAGTTGAAGAGGTTGTCACCCCCACTTCCATGTAGCCTCAATTCTTAGAAGTGTGTTGGATTCCATTCCCAGCACTCAGGGGGAGCAAGAGTAGATGACTGTAGAAGTCTATCCAGAGACTGTGGCACCAGGCCACATTGAAGATGTTGTTTGGAAGAAGCTCCAGTTCAGGGGGAGTAAGAAATTGTGTCTGAGGTTGTGGAAGCAGGCCACAATGAGGATGTGCAGAGGAAGATGCTCCTATTCAGCGGGAGAGAAATATGTTGAGAAGGAAGCACAGCCTCAAGGGGAGCACACTGCTAGTGCCCCTATTGAAGATCAGTTTAGAGAAGGTGTTTTAACAAGCCCTTCTAAATCAGAAGAAGAAAATGTAAATATAGAGAATGTGGAGCTCGTTGCTAGGGCAAGTGAAAAAGGAAAAAAAGTGGCTTCGGAGATCCCTCTACTCACCAGGAAGCCACATCAGAGGTTGAGGAAGAAGAAGTTGAAGCTCAATCTGAAGCCTATTGTTGCAAGAATGGATGAGCAAGGAAAAATACTTTGCGCTGTGCAATCTGACATCGCATCAATTTTTATAAGCCAGAGCACTGCAGCTAAGGAAATGGGCATGATTAGAAATCCCTTTCGTTGGTTAAGAAGTGAGCTCCTCAGCATTAAGGAGTCTATAGCTGCTATTTCTGATATTTTGAAGGTGCAATCTCCTCCTGCAGCACCTGCCAGTAGCTCAGGGCCATCAGGGCCAAGTATTGTTGAAGAAAAGGCAGTTCCAGGGCAAGCTGAAACTGTGAAGTGTGGGCCATCAGGGCCAATAGAGGATATGTCTGGGCCACCCGAGCCAGTGGAATCAGTGGCTGAGCCTGTCAGAGCAGAAGAACAAGCTGTAGCCTCTGAGCCCCCCAGCTCTTCTCCTCTTCCAACTCCAGCCCCTCCTTGTCCATCATCATCCTCCACAGCACCTCCAGCCCCTATCACTTTCAAACAACCCATTCCAAGAACTATTTCCTCTCCTATACCATTTCCAACTCAGTCCTCCTCATCTTCTGCCTCCTCCACTCACATTCCTCCACATCCTCCTTCTTTTGAGGTTCCTCCAGCCTCCTCATCAGCTGGAGCCTCCTCTTCTGGTCCTTCCTCCTTTGGACCATCTGATGTTCCTTCTTCTACAACTCATTCCATCCTTTATCCTCCTACTCCTCCCTCTTTTATCTCTATTATTCCGGAGAGTGCTCAAATTGATGCCCCTTCCTTAGGGACATCAAAGATGAATTTGATGTAGCTATCCTCCATTCGTTTTAAAAGTTAGTACTCATGTTCATAGGACAGGCTCTTCTAGCCCTCCCTAAGAAAGGAAGACTAACTTCCACTCATTCCGTTTCTTATGAACCTTGCTATCCACCCCTTTGGTTTTCTTACACTAGATAATAAAAACAAACCGCTGTATAGATAATTCCTTCAAAAAACTACCTTTGCCACTCTCTTTGGTCTTCCACATCTCAACTTAACAGACCACCTAAATATCATTCACCCTCTTACTTCTCTATCAAAATCTGAAAAATCCAAAATCTTTTCTGTGGTTGAAGCCAAATCAAAAGAGCAATGGGCTCGGGGCCACAAGACCTTGTATAATAAGTTTCTGCATGCCAGGTCAACCAGGTTTCCTCCCCGGGATCACCCCTTGACACTCTCAGAATGGTTCCAAATTCTTCACAAGGACACCTGGGCTCCAGTTGCTCAAAAGGAGATCAAGATGCTTAGGTACTTTAAAATGTTCAATGATTATCGATATCTCAATAATCTACCTGAAGTTCAGCTTGGCCAATTCCGGCAAGCTATACATAATCTTGGTTCTCATGATGCTCATACCGAAGCCATCAGGGTTGATTTTGCCACCTTAAAGTTGCATGATGTAGTCTTTCTCCCTCCTCTTCATTATCTGGTCATGGACTCCAATGTTGGCTCCATCATCTTTGAGCGTTTTACCTGAGTCATGGGGAGAATTCATGTACAGAAAGGTAATCTGGTTGCATTCAATAGATTCTTGTTCAAAGAGTACCATCAAGGCCACATAAATGCAGATGTTCTTGCCCCTCTCTTGTCAGAATGTGAGAGGTTATCTCCAGCAGATTGGGCCAGATTCTACCCTCTTTCTGCTCAACAGCTTGATGATCTGAATGCCTCTTAAGTCAGAATCAATAAGCCTCTTGTCTCAGCTGATGAATTTTTGGACATGAACTCCATTCACCTTGTTCAAGATCCATTTGCAACATGCGTTGAGAGATACAAGGTTCATGTAGCCTGAGACTAGAACTGAAGCAAAAGCAGATTTATTATGCAGTCTCCATTGATCAGTTCCTCTTCTGCACCAGCTTTGGAAAAAACAAGTCATTACAAAGTTTCCTTTGATAGAGACCGCTATGCTCAGTTCTTAGAAGAGAAGTGGGACCTTCATCTCCAGAGGATGGTTCCTGTCATGGGGACTTCCTATTTTGTAGCTTGTGGGGTCTTTAGGAAATTCTTTGAAGAGCAGGAACTTAAGGCTTGGGAAATCATTTCTCATCATGCCTCTCTTCTGTCTCCTGCCTTCTACCTTCCTGTACCCCTCAAGAGTAATACAAACACCATCTTTACCTCACATTTATCTTTTCTCTTGCTTTCTTTGTCTCATCTATATATCTTTTGCTTAAATGACAAAAAGGGGGAGAAAAATAAACATTCTGAAATATCTTCAGATTTTTAGCTCATTTTACTTAGACCTATTTCAGAACCATTGTGTTAATGTTATGTTTTGTCATCACCAAAAAGGGGGAGATGATGATCAGTCATCCCATGTAATTAAATAAATTACATATTTATTTTGCTGATTAACAAAATCAAAGAAAGTATGATCTAACAAGTTTTTATGAAGCTTAAGCACAGGAGGAAAATCAGGCGAAATCAAGAAGATATGTAAAGTATTTCTTACACTGTAGCATTTAAAGTATAGAGCATATAATTTTTCTAAGTACACATCGACTTCCTATGTGTTATAACGATTTCATTAGAGTCATAATGATTTCCACTTCTATCGATTTCATTTTCACAAGGATTTGATAAAGTATCATACTGATTTTGATTTTATAATGATTTCATAAGTGTTGCATCGACTTCGATCTCACAACGCTTCGCTAAGTGTTCATAACGATTTTGATCTCACAACGCTTCGCTAAGTGAGCATAACGATTTGCTCTTACAACGATTTGGTAAGTGAGCATAACGATTTTGATCTCACAACGATTCGCCAAGTGAGGACAATGATATTCTCTCACAACGATTTGGTTCTTGTAACGATTTGAGAACGACGACTTGGTCTCACAACGATTTGCCTTCATAACGATTCGATAAGTTCCACATCGATTTGGTCTTCATAATGATTCAATAAGTTCCACATCGATTTGGTCTTCATAACGATTCGATAAGTTCCACATCGATTTGATCTTCATAACGATTCGATAAGTTACAAAAATGACTTGGTCATTATAACGACTCGATAAGTTACACAATGATTTGCTTGCTGTAACGATTCGATAAGTCACAACAATGACTTGGTCTGTGTAATGATTCGAAAAAACAAAACAAAGATTTGATCGCTACATTTACTCGATAAGTGAAACAACAATTTGGTTATAACAACTCATTCATAACGACTTGATCATAACAATTTGCTTATACTCTCATAACGATTTGTCTCTACAATGATTTGGTTATGATTGTATAATGATTTTGTTCACATCGATTTTTTTATACATGTGCAACGATTTACATAAACATTGACTCATTCACATAACAATTCATAAGTCATACTCACAATGATTTCATTAGTTATAACGGCTTGATATTTAAACATATTTTAAATATTTTGAAAGTCTAAAGTAGTACCTCGCTTTTCTCTGATATCCATGCATTTATTATGACTAAACATTTCACTGCACAATGCATGCACATACATCTTCTATTCCTATGCTTGTATTAGAAACATCTTTTTGGAAAACAAATTGATATTTCTATTTTGATGAACATTCATTTTAACGTTGACTGACAACAAGAGACATCATAGCTGTCTATCATTTAGCATTTATTGTGTGCAGGTCTCTGACAGCACAACCGTTTACAACGTTGGACAAAATGGATGATGAAGGATATCAAGAAAGATCTTCTCTTTGCATCCGTGGAACGTAAAGAACCGTTGACTGGAAGCTCTACAATACCATGCAGTCTAACGTATACCAGAGCGTAGAGACAAAAGACATATCAACGGCTACTTCCTCTAGAGAAGATATAAATACAAGACTCAAGACTCTTGGAAGACAACCTTTTGAGCAAGAACTTTTGAAACGATCAACCTGATAGAAAAGCGTTCAAGCCAAATAGTCTTAGAAGAAGAGCCTCTGTCCATTCCAATCCTCGTAGCTCTTGCTCTCTATGTTCTTGTCAAAATCTTTTAGAGAGCCTTTTTGAGTTTGAGAGACTTCGCTTTTGTAGATCTTTCACTCTCAGTCTCAGCCTCAGATCTGATACTTGTTGTAAATCAGGTCTAGGGGCATTTCGCCTTTATTCACATTCTTGTGAAGTTCCTCTTCTGGGGTGAAGAGAGGACCTGTTGAAACATGTGGTTTTATTCCCTTCGTGTTAAAGGAAGACCTGGGTTCCAGGGTGTTGTATTCCTCTTCAGGTGAAAAGAGAAGGCCAGCTGCGGCTGGATGTGTAAGTGTCCTTGAGGGGGACTGTACCTTGGGTAGTGAAATCCTGAGTTGTTGCTCAGGGACTGGACGTAGGACTCCTGTGGAGAGGAGGTCCGAACCAGGATAAAATCCTGTGTAGTGCGGTTGCTTGTTTCTGATTGTTTATTTACTACTAACACTAACAGTCAAACGTAGTGTTTTGTGTGAACATTTTTGTTGACAGGTTTAGATAATCATATTTTAAGAATCCCATTCACCCCCCCCCCCCCCTCTAGGCTTGCTAGCTGGGCAACAGGGGAGGGGGTACATGTGATCGGCTGCAGCGGCGGCGGCGTAGGTCGCGGCAGTGGCGGACGGCGATGGTGCAAGGCTTGACGGTGGATGCTAGGGGTGGTGCAGGTCATAGGAGCCGGTGGAGTCGTCGGTCGCACAAGGAGAGAGAGAGAGAGAGAGAGAGAGAGAGAGAGAGAGAGAGAGAGAGAGAGAGGGTTTCGCGGGATGTGGTAGGGGTGGGAAAATGAGGGGTTTTCGATGGATATGACGACGGAAATACCTTCGTCGGAATTTTTCCGATGGACATAGTTTTGTCGGAATAGCCGTCGGAATGTCCGCAATAAGTGACATTACCGACAGACATTTCTGATGGATTGATAGTCGTCGGAATTTTCGACGGATATTTCCACCAAAATATATCTGTCGGCATGTCCGTCTGTATTACCGACAGAATATTTCCATCGAGAATATTCATCGGTAATGCCACTAATTTTTGTAGTGTACATGGTCTTGGCTGAGTGTCCTATACATGTAGGCGCTCGCATGTGCAAACCACTTGGGCCACATGGATAGCAGCTTTAATGCGCATGCGGCCCAACATCTCCCACTTGCCCATTCAGGGCCGACAATACATCTGTTTTTTTTTTTTTTCTACTACATACGATCTCAACGGCCATATAGAAAATGAAGTGTTCAACCTTTGTGAGATTTGTCGACTCATCAACAAGTGTTTTGTTAAGTTGTCATCTTACTAATAGATCACTCAATTAATCTTAGTATGTATCTCGGGCACTTACTATTCACTTGATTCGACATTCTGGATCTCTCAAAATATGCAGTTCTGAATCCAAATGCTAAGCATTCTTGACCCTATCACCACATAGGAAACAGAGCCTCCCGAGATATGAGCAATGAAGCATGGTGAGATAGTAAGATGCCTTCCCTATGTTGCTTATACCAATCCAATTTTCTTGACTGCTTTCCTAGACATATCCCGTTGGATGGTATAAACCATCGCCCTAAGTAGTATGCTAAGACAGTGACATCAAGCTTCCTTTTCATGACATATCATTGAAGGTCATTCGGTGTACATTGGGAATCACACACAAATATGATTCATGTGCTCACACAATGATGAAGGGGGATCCATTCATCATTCTCATATGCTATCCTATATTACACATGAGGTATCATATGCATGCTGCAACATTCTACCAATTATATGGGCGTGTCAGAAATAATAGATATTATAAAACACTACACAGACACAAGTCTAGTTGTGATCAACGTGGTTGATCAGAGTCTCACAAACCAGTCACTCCCCCGTTTAGCACCTTCTTGTGACCTATGTATCCAAATATTACAGGCTCCAAGGGATTGGAGCTAAATCTTTATGGTCAATTTGAGTCAAATATCATCCTGGCCTCGATCAAGGCAACATATTAGTATAACTTGGGATATTGTCTTTGCTCCTAGACCTCTGGGGCATCACAATATCAAATGCCTCATCTTTGCTCGCCTCATCTTTGCTCGCTTAGGTGAATCACCCATGTGAGAGAGCTGATTCAAGTCTGGTGACACTTTGACGATATGCAAAGCAACCAATCGTTCAAGTAGATATCATTGAACAATGAACAAACTTGAATAATGTCAAGCACAGTAAATTATCACAAGTTATAATTTACAAAGACCCATAGACCTACAATGGGCAACAAAACATTCTCTGGCTATCTATTTTGTTAGTGGATTAACTACCATTCGAGCAAAACTAATCTATTAGTGCACCACTAACCCTTTTCCCAGCAGATCAGGACATAGTTGTAATGAATATCAAAATATATTTTTTTGCCATAAAATTTAGGATCTTTGGCGAACGCCAATGCCAACATGTTGTTTACATACAACAGTACACCCTCATCACTATGAGGTATAATATCCAATCACTGTAAAAAATTGTGTAGCCATACCGCCTCTTGGCTAGTGATAGAATAAGCCACATATTTGACCTCCATTATGGATAGGGGCATGCAAGATTATTTCTTACTTCATTACGATATATCTCCACCAGCCATTAGGAACACAAAGCCTGAAGTGGACTTGCGCTCTTCTCACTCACTAGCCAACCTGCATCACTATACTTGATAAGTTTAAGTCACCCCTCTTGTAATGTAGTGCATAACTTGATGTCCCTCGCAAGCATTGGAAAACCCTCTTAATTGATTTTCAATGTGTAGGGCATTACTCTGGTAACAGATAACTAACATCATTGTGAAGCTAATATTTGGCCGAGTACATAACATGGCACACATTAGACTTCCAATAGCAGTGACATATGACACTCCATACATTTTTCCTTTTTCTTCATTCTTAGGGCAATGGCAAACACTCAAGACACCCTTTATCAAGTGGAGTACCAATGGGCTTGTTGTAAGGCCCTCGAAATTTTTGTCATTTTATTTTGCAGCGTGTTGAGTCACTCTTCTGTGTAACTTCATGTATGCATATGTAGATATCTACGTACATATTAGCTAGGTGTACTTATGTATGCATGTGTATGTTTAGATGTAATTACTGTTTGTTTGCATGGTGTAGTAGTGTGTACACTATACTATATATATTGCATGTCCATATATATAGCATATATATGGTTTTCTGCATGGTTTAAACTCTGGCAGAAGAGCAAATTGGCGTCAACATGGATGGATGCCCATGTTGAATAAACGTCCATGTCGATGGATGTGGACGCCTACTTCTCTGAATTTCTGTGTGCATCAGACCCTGAAATTCTGGGTTGGGCTTGCTCATCGATTGGGGAGATGTCCCCAACGGCTCTCACCTCTCCCATCTTGCCCTGCGTGAGATCCCAAGCCCCACCTTATAAAAACATTACCCCTTGCAACTTGAAAGAGCTCTCTTGGCTCTTTGCAAAGAGAGAAAACCCTAGCTGAGAGAACAGAGGAAACCTGAACTTTGAGAGCTCAGATCCGGTGATTTGAGGCTTCTTCCAGCGAGCTATTTCAACTGGGAGGAAGATTGGACATAGGGGAAGGCTTCCCCAATGCTGGGCTGAAGGCTACATCAACCTAGAACCCGGAGGAAGGAGTTTGTGGAGGTTTCTTGGCACTGCTCAAGGATAGCTTCAACAACCATTTTGATCCATTTGGAGGTTTTTCTAAAGGCAAGTAACCCTTACCCGTTGTGCATGTACATCTCCAGTAGGTCTTAGGTATTTTATGGGATTTTATTCGTGTCCTGGAACGCCACATTTCCCCCATCTTTGAAGTTCAGTATGTGTTATGCACAGACAGGAACTTAACGGCAAGATCTCTTGCCATTAAGATCTTCATTTGGCGGCAGACGATGATGCCGTTAACCTCTGTGAACGGCCAGCCCTTGCCGTTTAGTTCTTCAAGACAGAACAGTGAACTGTTCTTCCTTATATATGATTATTTTTCAGATTTATTCGCATGAGGATATATTGTAAATGTTATATGCTATGTAATATAGATAATGGAATGCATTGTGAGATTTCTGTGAATTTTGTAATTAGTATAATTGTTAGGTTTATGTGAAATGCATGTTAGATAAAGATCTTGGATAGGATAGCTTGTTGTTCATCCGATTCGTAAAGAATTTGAATGCCATAATTTTTCTAGATCATGCGTATGTATGTCAGTCTCTGTCCCGAAAATTTGGAAATTTTCCCATGATCATGTGATTTATTACAATTTATGTATTAAAAATAGAAAACATGTGTAGGTTCTTGTAAAACTCACAATAAATTGTATGATGTGAAATAAATTCGGGGAAAACTTTTTTGGTAATATGAATGATAGATGCAGGTTAGTGCACTGTCAAAACAGACCTTTATATTATGCTTCCATGATAACTGATTTATGAATGCCATGTGGTTGAATGTCTTATTTTCGGTAAATTTAATATAGTTCAGAAAAATATGAAAATTTGCATGTGTGGTCTGAAACCTGCAAATAGCCCGTGGTTAAAATCTCACATGATTTAGGCAATAGTAGAGTACATTGTGGAATTTTCATGTAAAAATGAGCTATTAATGCGTGCTTAACATGATTATGGTTGGATAATGTGTTTTCAGCATGATTAGAGTAAGTTGCTAAGTGTTTAAATTTTGTCAACAGTAATATCAAGTTAGGGAAAAATAGAGCCATGTGTAAACCGTATGAAATGTGTGTGTTAAAAATCGGAATGTGCAAAATGTGCCGTGTATGACACTGCTTCCATAGAGGGCTGTGGAACTGTACCGTGAAAAAGTCCCCATGGGAAGGTTCAATGTGTTAAACTCCTAAGGGCATTAGGATGAAATTCTGGAGGTGGACAAGTACCACTGGTTAGGGTGGAGAGTACTTCTCCCGGTCTGCGCAGTACCAAGAGCCGTCACTATGTTGCCTAGGTGGCGTATATGTGTTATGTGATGTGAATGTGTCCTTCTAGTGGTGGTTTGGACTATGTGTCACGGCATTTAAATGTGAAATTGTGAATGTGTATATGTGCAAATTGTGTTGTGCGAACATGTGAATGTGTAATGTGCAAATGTGAACAATGCGAACGTGTAAATGTGTAAACATGTGAAACCAATGTGTTAGAATGTGAAATTGTGATTCATGTTATGATAATGTTAGATTCATGTCAAAACAACAACCTTAATGTGTTTATAATGGTGTTTTATATGTGCAAAAGTGTGTAGAATCCATGTCAGGGGTATTTCCTTCTTATGTGTGAAAATCCCATAGTAAATTACTATCATGTTGTAGTTAAATGTAAGCGTAGCTCTCATGTGAATGAATGGGTAGAAAGCATGTGGTAGGTATTTCATTTTGGATTGACATAAACCATGTACCATGCGTAGTGAAATTAGTAGAAATATCATGATAGGTAGTTTTCTATTATTGTACAACCATGCTACCTGTTTTGAGTTAATGCAATTGAATGTAAGGCTTACTTGTGATGTATGCATGTATGATGTGTATGAAGTTTACTTGCTGAGTCTTTTAGACTCACTCTTGCTTCGGCGTACAGGTTTAGCAGGTGACCCTACTTCCTTGGAGGAGACCGTTGAGAGTGACTCCGAGCGAGGATAGTAGAGTGTTGTGGAGTCACCATCATTGTACTTTCACTTTCATAGTATGTAATTGAGACTTATGTAATTGAAGCTTATGTAATTTGTGGATGAACAATGTAATTTGAATTTTATATTTCATTATGTGGACTTAGTTCTTTAAATTGCTATATGGATCATGTATGTTTAATGTGGATGATGAAATGAAAAGACAGTAGTTCTTTTACTTCCGCTACTCTGTATTCATATTTGTGTACATCTCAATCATGTGTGTTAGTGCTTGGGTAAATGTCCCACTGTGACGAGACTCACCATACCGACGTGGATTGGTATAATCGTACCGGTATAAGTAGGGTGGTCGCAGAGATTGGTATCAGAGCAACCGGTTGAGATTGTACATAAATATACATAAGTCATCATCTCCATTACATGCTAAGTCTTTATAGAGTTGTCCACGTGTGTAGAGTTGATTAATAATGAATGAAAGATAGATAAGAAAGTGGTTAAGGACTAAATAACGTAGTCTCCAATAGTGAGCTAAATTACTGCAGCATATGGCTTCACGCGGTAGACGTGGTGGTGTTCCTGCTCGTGAGGGCGAGCAGAGGCGTGAGGAGCAGATTGAGCAGCAGGCCCCGGCACCTCAGGGTCCTGTACCTCCCCCACCTCCACCTGTGGATTATGGAGTGTTCATGCAGGGTCTAGTGCAGGCCATGCAGACGCAGGCCCACACCCAGGCTGCACTCCAAGCTCATATGGAGGCTCAGGTTGGAATAATAAAATAAGGAGTAGTTTGTTTTATTTAATTGCTTGATGTTGTGTTGAATATGCGTTGCTTGTTGTTTGTTGTAGCAGGCCCATGTTCCAGTTCCCCAGGCTCAGGACCATGGTGGACCCTCCATCATGGAAAGATTCAAGAGGATGTTGCCACCCTCTTTTAAGGGGGAGAGCGACCCATTATTATCTGAGAGTTGGATGAGGGAGATCAAGAAGATCTTCCAGGCTGTTAGGTGTGCGGATGAGGACAAGGTTACCTTAGTCGCCTATATGCTACAGGTATGTGTTAGTTTTATATGCTTGCTTATCCTGTTAAATTGGAACTGTTAGTTGGTGCTTATGAAGGTTGTGCTACAGGAGAGAGCTCATGTGTGGTGGGCTTCCTTACTGCGTACCCGATTCAAGGACGGTGCTATTGACGTTGCTTGGGATGAGTTCATAAGGCTCTTTCCGGCCAAGTTCATCCCCGAGCATATCCAGGACAGGATGGAGCAGGAGTTCCTTGCCTTGACTCAGGGCTCCATGACTGTACTCGAGTACGAGGCCAGGTTTGCTGAGCTATCAAAGTATGCACCTCACATAGTAGCTGATGAGCGCAGGAAGGCAAAGAAGTTTGTGATGGGCCTTAAGCCATCACTGAGGACGAGGCTAGTCGCGTTCGATCATCGTACCTTGGACGAGGCCCTTAGCGCTGCTTGTAGGCAGGAGGGTGAAATGGAGAAGTACCTCGAGGAGAAGAAAGCTTTGCAGAAGAGACCTACGGCCCCTTTCCAGCGGCAGGATAAGAAGAAGCCAGCGTACCAGACACTACAGCGTCCAGTGGCAGCCAACAGTACTCAGGTACCTTCTCAACGTTCCCATGGTGTGAAGGAGTGTCCTCATTGCGGGAAGACACACGGTGGTACGGAGTGTTGGATGGTAGCGGGAAAATGCTTGAAGTGTGGGAGCAGCGACCACAAGATCAAGGATTGTCCGAGACTTCAGCAGGGAGTTCAGCGCGGAGTGCCAACCCCAGCAGCAGTAGCAGTAGCAGCGCCAGCTACAGGAAGACCAGGAAGGCCTCGAGCCCCAGCTCGAGTGTTTGCCCTAGCACGAGAGGATGCCGAGTAGGCGGAGCATGTCACAGAAGGTACAGTTTTACTTCTAGGTGTGCACGCTCGGGTTTTGTTTGATACGGGTGCCACTCACTCGTTCATCACCGAGCGTTTTGCTAGGCAGTTATGTGACGGACTGGGGTACTTATGCTCAATAAGGCTCCATATCCAGATCCGCCTCCCGTGAACGGACCGAAGTCTCGCAAGGGATATCTCACACACGTGTCCAGTAAGAGTATAAAAGACAAACCACAAGAATATAAGACACAAGAAAGTACATGTGCTCATATCTATTCACAAATTTGTACAACTGTCCCATTACATTAATACATGTCTAATTAAAAAGAGTACAACTACCTGGGGCATACCCCGAGGGAGCACAAGCTCACACAACACTAACTACTACACTACTGCCGGTGGTACAAGTCTGACACAACGCCACTGCAAGCCAAACACACGGCAAGCCCTGAAAAGAACTGTAGGGGAGTGAGCCTCAACAAGTCACTGGCTCAGTAGGGGCTACCCAAAACAACACCGTAACCACAGACACCTCAACCCCAATGGGTTTCACTGGCAACATCAATAGCCAAACCATTTCATGCTCACATCATGACAATAAATAACAATTAAACATACTCATGATAATAAACATAAAGTCCTCAAAAGAAAAGTAGGACTACAAGACTAATATAATATCATTAGTCAGCCCAACTACTAAAGTGCCTAAACCACAGTCTCACTGGCACACTGCTATAACAACTGGTTGCCTAAGCTATAAGCCACACAGGCAAGTCACTGCCTAAGCTGCAAGTTCCACAGGCAAACCTCAAACACTTGAGTAACAGGACTACTAATAAAGAGCTGGTCCTTTATACTCCAAATCTTACTACGTCGGAAACTACACACAAGATAACGGAACTGGCTACCACGAAGCCAATCCATAATACACTAAAACTATAATTGGAATCATACCCAAGAAGAGGAAAACTCAACAAGTAGAAGGTCTCACACGACCTCCACGGAGCACAGCTCTACTAAACCATATTATGCCTAGGCCACAAGCCTCATCGGTAAATTACCCACAAAGGTAACATAATTAATAATCACAAACTAGCCCACAATAAATTATAGACAAAGATCTACTTAAAAAGGATAAGATACAACAAGTGGCAGGTCAAACCACAAGACCTCCACAACACACAAGTACCCGGAAGGGTTGGTACACAATGTACCACCACAAAACTACAAAGTAACCCATGAAGGGAACAAATACCTGCTACTCTGAGGTACCACAACACAAACACCTAAACAAGAGTACAAGTAGGTGATAAACACCACACTGAACCACAATTATATTGTGCTTTCACTTAGACACAACATTACAGGTAAAACCTTAATCGACGAGTCACACAAACCATAACTCAGTCACAATTGTGCCAACACCAGGGCACACCTCGAACAGGTCAAACCTCGACCACGAGTCACAAACTCACAAACTACAGCCAGTGGCAAAGCACGAGTCGCGAAGAACGACGTCACCACAACCACAACTAGAGCTAACATAGCACGAGTCAGAAAGAACGACACCACCACACGAGAACAGACTACTAGCTGATCAGGCCAGTATCCAACCCGGACAACACAACACAAGAACAACCTCTCAGCCTCGCAGTCACGGACGAAAGGTCCAACTACCGCTCCACGAGAACAAGTCAAACAACTGTGGAGACCAACCAACACCACACCTGCAGACACACAACTGCAGGCCCATGCCTGGCACCTCTAGAGTATCTGGCCGGAGCACCCTAAAGTGAGGCACTGAAAAATAGGACTAGCTGGGGACCAGTGTCGACTACTGGTGTCCGTACACCCAACTACGAGCGCGCTACAAGCGACTACACACCCATAAACACAAGCCGCTGCCCTACTGTCGTCTTTCCCTCAGCCGGACGTACAACTCAAGCACAGGAGTGAGGGTGTCCAGGAAGACGACACAAACCTCAACGGTACAACACAAGTATCGGGACAAAACCCCGAGCAAAACAAACACACGTGCTTGGCTCACAAAGAACCTGGGGTACCCGACTAGAGAGGCATTCCGGAATAGGCGCTGGACCACCACACTCAGCAAGCTTAAACCACGATACTAACACATATAGCCTTTACTTAAAATTCACAATATACAAGTGTTAGGATTAGCTTAACATCGGTCACCATATGACCCCAAAGCTATCCTACACCAACACAAACCTGAACCACAAACTTGCCTATCATTGGTCACCTCATGACCTCCGTGGCAACACACACCACTTAATACATAAATCAATATAATATTATTCGAAAGACAACAACGAACCAGGGCTAGATCGGTGTGGACCTTCACTGCCCAAACACCACAAAGTCATGGCTAGGCTCACACAAGAACCTCATTGCCCAGTTACTACGACAAATCATAAGAATTACTTTACGACAAAGTGTGTAGTATGCACGCACCCAAACCACGTAGACAACACGTGTATAATACACCCTGGTTGGTGTACCACACGTCATCCACGTAAACCACATGTCCAACACATGGACAACATGCTCACATACTTAAACCATTACGTACATCACACATCATTCATGTAAAACATGCCCATTACATGAGCAGTATGCTCCAAGAGCATAACAAGTGCACTGGCACACACCGGTCATCGCCATGCACACACAACACGCAATATTCATAACCAGAAAAGCTACGTAAACCTCACTACATGATACATGCACAAGTTGGCGGCAACATCGACTGCCGCTTATAAGAAGAAGACGGCAATGGATCTGGCCGTCTATATCCCGGCTGAAGAACCTGGCGTCAATCGATGTTGACGCTAAGCTCTTCAACCCCAGTTCCTGCAGAAACCCTAAACTGATTCTACAGGTTTTACAACCATCAAAACAATGAGAAAACATGAGGAAACTATTTCCAAGCCAAACATGCATCATTTAAGATTTAATCTACATGAATTAACCATTAAATTCCATCAAACCACCCTTAAAACCCCGCATGAATACCATGACCCGAAATTGCCATTTTCATGCAGTTTCATGCTTTCAAATTATTCTATTACAACCTATAAGAACTACAAGGGTCATTCCCTACCTCAGAACACGCTCAAACCCTCCGAATTCTCCCGAACCATGCCGAACCTCCACAAGCTCCCACGGGAATTGCACCACGCCACGGCGTTTCCTCGCGCAATTCGGCAACGCCACACGTCCCACGATCCTCCAACCACCCTTCAGTACCTGTTGGAAGCCTTAGAAACACGGGGACGCGAAGCTAGGGCAAGGGGAAGAGAGAGACAGGTGGGAAACCTGCTCTCGGGTGACCCTATAACCTGCAGAATTCTCAGGTTAGCGTCAACCCCTCTGCCGCTAAAGACAACCGCCACACTAAACGTCTACATCTAATGCCGCCAAGATCATGCAGTCAACGGCCACTTACCTGGACGCCAACAAGTCAACGACCACCCCTGTCCGCCAACTCCTACTCAACTGCAGCAGGTCCTATTTCATTTCGGGACCTAACCTACACCACACCTACACACACCACGCGTCTACACCACACTGGCCTTACAATAGCCATCACAACCACAACACACACAATCCAAAAGGATCCGAAAATAAGCGACGTTACAAGTTAGCTCTAGAGTCAGGCGTAGAGTCTGAGGATTTAGAAGTCCCGTTGTTTGTACACACACCCGCGGGTACGGTATCGACTGGGAAATGTATTCCATCGTTACTTGTGTGTATTGAGGATAGGGTTTTAGATGGGTGTTTCTTCTTGCTAAAGATGAAGGACTATGATGCTATTCTTGGTCTGGATTGGCTAGAGGAGCACTATGCGTTAGTAGATTGTCGTCGGAAGAGGATTGTTTTCCGCATTCCTGGTGAGGATGAGTTCTCTCATCCCTTGCCAAGAAACTTGGCGGGAAAGTTGGTTATCTCTGCCATGAAGGCGATGCGCATGGTAAACAAAGTTTGTGACGCTTTTCTTTCCAGCGTAGTGTCAGTACCCGAGGCTGGTGAGTCACCTACTCTTGCAGAGATCGAGGTAGTGCAGGATTTTCCAAACATATTTCCCGATGATTTGTCTGGATTGCCACCGGATAGAGAGATAGAGTTCACCATATAGTTGCTTCCAGGCACCTCTCCTATCTCGAAGGCTCCATATCGGATGGCACCTGCGGAGTTAGCCGAGTTAAGGAAGCAGTTGCAAGAATTGCTAGATAAGGGATTCATTCGCCCTAGTGTTTCCCCTTGGGGCGCACCTGCCTTGTTCGTTAAGAAGAAGGATGGATCACTTAGGTTATGCATTGATTATATGAAGCTAAACCAAGTGACAGTGAAGAACAGGTATCCCTTACCTCGTATTGATGATTTGTTGACCAGCTGCAAAATGCATCAGTCTTTTCTAAGATCGATTTGCGATCTGGTTATCATCAGTTGAGGATTAGGAGTGAGGATGTGTCCAAGACGGCGTTTAGAACCCGTTATGGATATTATGAGTTTTTGGTCCTTCCTTTTGGATTGACCAACGCCCCTGCAGCGTTCATGGATCTCATAAACAGGGTTTTAGGCCGTACTTAGATAGCTTTGTTGTGGTATTTATTGATGATGTGATGGTCTACTCTCCGGATGAGGCCACACACCATCAGAATTTGAGGGTAGTGTTAGAGGTTCTCCGTGAGCACAAGCTGTATGCAAAATTCAGCAAGTGCGATTTTTGGTTGCGCGAGGTTCATTTTCTTGGGCATGTTATCTTCGGTGCTAGTGTAGCAGTTGATCCAGCAAAGGTCCAGGCAGTTATGGATTGGGAGACCCCCAAGACCCCTTCGGAGATTTGTAGTTTTCTTGGTTTGGCTGGTTACTATCGGCGATTCATTGAGGGATTTTCATCCATCGCCGCCCCATTGACTCAGCTTACCAGAAAGGGGGTGAATTTTGTGTGGTCCGAGACATGTGAGTGTAGCTTTCAATTATTGAAGGCTAAACTTACTTCTGCTCCGGTATTGGTATTACCTAGTGGTGCTGAAGGTTTTGCCATTTATACATATGCATCTCGGATTGGCTTAGGCTATGTGCTAATGCAGCAAGGAAGGGTAGTGGCGTATGCTTCTCGCCAATTGAAGGAGCATGAGCGTAACTATTCGACTCATGATTTGGAGCTTGCGGCAGTGGTTCATGCACTAAAGATCTGGAGACACTATCTTTATGGTGTCATATTTGAGGTGTTCACTGACCATAAGAGCTTGAAGTATCTCTTCTCCTAGAAGGAACTAAACCTACGGAAGAGGAGATAGATTGAGTTCCTCAAGGACTACGACTTCGATCTTCAATATCATCCAGGAAAGGCGAATGTCGTAGCGGATGCTCTTAGCAGGAAGAGGTCTTCGCTCCAGCAAGATTGGAAGATGTTAGAGGATGCGGCGTGTGTGATGGCTAAGTTAGAGCCCTTATGTCAGGCTTTTGTGGCTCAGTTGTCCCTTAGGCCTTCGGTATTGGATGAGGTGATCAAGCAACAGAAAGCCGACCCTAGACTCCAAGAGTTAGTGGGCAAGGCAGGCATTGCTCGTGATGAGGATGGTGTGATTAGATTCCATCATCGAGTATGTGTTCCTGACATTGTAGATGTCCGTGAGCATGTTTTGGCAGAAGCTCATAGGTCGAGCTTCTCTATTCATCTGGGTAACACTAAGATGTACCAAGATTTGAAGAGGTCCTTTTGGTGGTCCAGCATGAAGAGGGATGTAGCGGATTATGTATCTAGGTGTTTAGTGTGACATCAAGTGAAAGCCGAGCGGCAGCGACCATCTGGTCTTATGCAGAAGATGAAAATCCCAGTATGGAAGTGGAAAGCTGTCAATATGGATTTTGTTTCGGGTTTGCCTCGATCCAGACGGGGTAATGACTCGATTTGGGTGGTCGTAGATAGATTCTCGAAGACTACACATTTCTTGCTTATGAAGAAGAAGCAGTCAGTAGAGAGCTTGGCTAGATTGTATGTCAGTAGCATTATTAGATTGCATGGTATGCCGAAGTCGATCATTTCGGATCGAGATCCGAGATTTACTTCGAGGTTGTGGAAGGGTCTTCAGGATGCTTTAGGTTCGGAGCTAAAGCTCAGTTCGGCGTTTCATCCCCAGACAGATGGACAGTCTGAGAGGACTATCCAGATGCTCGAGGATATGTTGAGGACATGTGTGCTGGATTGGAAGGATGATTGGGAGCGCCATTTACCTGTAGTGGAGTTCTCATATAACAACAGCTTTCATGCGAGCATTGGTATGGCTCCATTTGAGGCGTTGTATAGAAGGCCTTGCAGATCTCCTTTATGTTGGGAGGAGACCGGCGATAGGCAGTTGATCGGTCCGGAGTTAGTTTAGGAGACTTCAGATAAGATTCAGCTTATCAGGAAGAGACTTGTTGCGGCACAGGATAGGCAGAAGAGCTATGCCGACAACAGGAGGAAGGATTTGGAGTTCTAGGTGGGTGAGCATGTCTTTTTGAAGATTTCACCTACTCGAGGTGTCGTCAGGTTTGGCAGGCATAGCAAATTAAGTCCCATATACATTGGCCCGTATGAGATTCTCAGGCGTTTAGGAAGCGTGGCTTACGAGCTAGCTTTGCCTTCGGCTTTAGCTGGCGTACATCTCATTTTCCATGTATCTATGCTCAGGAAGTATGTTCGAGATCCGTCTCATGTTATTAGTCACGAGCCAGTGGAGATCCAGCCAGATCTGTCATATGTGGAGCAACTAGTATCTATTCTTGACCGGAAGGTCCATCATCTCCGGAACAAGAGTATTACGTCGGTGAAGGTTCTATGGCGGAACTTCTCGCGGGAGGAGGCTACTTGGGAGCTTGAGGATGCGATGAGGAAGAAGTATCCTCATCTGTTTGAGTAGTGTTGTTTAAACTTTGAGGATGAAGTTTCCTTAAGGGGGAGAGGGTGTAAGGCCCTCGAAATTTTTGTCATTTTATTTTGCCGCGTGTTGAGTCACGCTTGTGTGTAACTTTATGTATGCATATGTAGATATCTATGTACATATTAGCTAGGTGTACTTATGTATGCATGTGTATGTTTAGATGTAATTACTGTTTGTTTGCATAGTGTAGTAGTGTGTACACTATACTATATATATTGCATGTACATATATATAGCATATATATGGTTTTCTGCATGGTTTAAACTCTGGCCGAAGAGCAAATTGGCGTCAAAATGGATGGACATCCATGTTGAATAAACGTCCATGTCGATGGACGCCAACTATGAGATAAACGGCCATGGATGTGGACGTCTACTTCTGTGAATTTCTGTGCGCAGTAGACCCCGAAATTCCGGGTTGGGCTTGCTCACCGATTGGGGAGATGTCCCCAACGGCTCTCACCTCTCCCATCATTCCCTGCGTGAGATCCCAAGCCCCACCTTATAAAAACATTACCCCTTGCAACTTGAAAGAGCTCTCTTGGCTCTTTGCAAAGAGAGAAAACCCTAGCTGAGAGAACAGAGGAAACCTGAACTTTGACAGCTCAGATCCGACGATTTGAGTCTTCTTCCGGCGAGCTATTTCAACTGGGAGGAAGATTGGACATAGGGGAAGGCTTCCCCAATGCTGGACTGAAGGCTACATCAATCTAGAACCCGGAGGAAGGAGTTTGTGGAGGCTTCTTGGCACTGCCCAAGGAGAGCTTCAACAGCCATTTTGATCCCTTTGGAGGTTTTTCTAAAGGCAAGTAACCCTTACCCGTTGTGCATGTACATGTCCAGTAGGTCTTAGGTATTTTATGGGATTTTATTCGTGTCCTGAAAGACCACATTCCCCCATCTTTGAAGTTCAGTCTATGTTCTGCACAGACAAAAACTTAACAGCAAGATCTCTTGCCATTAAGATCTTCATTTGGCGGCAAACGATGATGCCGTTAACCTCTGTGAACGGCTAGCCCTTGTCGTTTAGTTCTTCAGGACAGAACAGTAAACTGTTCTTCCTTATATATGATTATTTTCGGGATTTCATCGCATGAGGATATATTGTAAATGTTATGTGCTATGTAATATAGATAATGGAATGCATTGTGAGATTTCTGTGAATTTATGTAATTAGTATAAATTGTTAGGTTTATGTGAAATGCATGTTAGATAAAGATCTTGGATAGGATAGCTTGCTGTTCACCTGATTCGTGAAGAATTTGAATGCCATAATTTTTCTAGATCATGCGTATGTATGTCAGTCTCTGTCTCGAAAATTTGGAAATTTTCCCATCATCATGTGATTTATTACAATTTATGTATTAAAAATAGAAAACATGTGTAGGTTCTTGTAAAACTCACAGTAAACTGTATGATGTGAAATAAATTCGGGGAAAACTTCTGTGGTAATATGAATGATAGATGCAGGTTAGTGCACTGTCAAAATAGACCTTGATATTATGCTTCCATGATAACTGATATATGAATGCCATGTGGTTGAATGTCTTATTTTCTGTAAATTTAATACAGTTCATAAAAATATGAAAATTTGCAAGTGTGGTTTGAAACCAGCAAATAGCCCATGGTTAAAATCTCATATGATTTGGGCAACAACAGAGTACATTGTGGAATTTCCATGTAAAAATGAGCTATTAATGCATGCTTAACATGATTATGGTTGGATAATGTGTTTTCAGCATGATTAGAGTAAGTTGCTGAGTGTTTAAATTTTGTCAACAGTAGTATCAAGTTAGGGAAAAATAGAGCCATGTGTAAACCGTATGAAATGTGTGTGTTAAAATCGGAATGTGCAAAATGTGCCGTGTGTGACACTTCTTCCATAGAGGGCGGTGGAACTGTACCATGGAAAAGTCCCCACGGGAAGGTTCAATGTGTTAAAATCCTAAGGGCATTAGGATGAAATCCTGGAGGTGCACAAATACCACTGGTTAGGGTGGAGAGTACTTCTCCCGGTCTGCGCAGTACCAAGAGCCGTCACTGTGTTGCCTAGGTGGCGTATATGTGTTATGTGTTATGTGATGTGAATGTGTCCTTCTAGTGGTGGTTTGGACTATGTGTCATGGCATTTAAATGTGAAATTGTGAATGTGTATATATGCAAATTGTGTAGTGAGAACATGTGAATGTGTAATGTGCAAATGTGAACAATGCGAACATGTAAATGTGTAAACATGTGAAACCAATGTGTTAGAATGTGAAATTTTGATTCATGTTATAATAATGTTAGATTCATGTCAAAACAACAACCTTAATGTGTTTATAATGGTGTTTTATATGTGCAAAAGTGTGTAGAATCCATGTCAAGGGTATTTCCTTCTTATGTGTGAAAATTCCATGCTAAATTGCTATCATGTTGTAGTTAAATGTAAGTGTAGCTCTCATGTGAATGAATGGGTAGAAAGCATGCGGTAGGTATTTCATTTTGGATTGACATAAACCATGTACCATGCATAGTGAAATTAGTAGAAATATCATGATAGGTAGTTTTCTATTATTGTACAACCATGCTACCTATTTTGAGTTAATGCAATTGAATGTAAGGCTTACTTGTGATGTATGCATGTATGATGTGTATGGAGTTTACTTGCTGAGTCTTTTAGACTCACTCTTGCTTCGGCGTACAGGTTTAGCAGGTGACCCTACTTCCTTGGAGGAGACCGTTGAGAGTGACTCCGAGTGAGGAGAGTAGAGTGTTGTGGAGTCACCATCATTGTAATTTCACTTTCATAGTATGTAATTGAGACTTATGCATTGAAGCTTATGTAATTGTGGACGAACAATGTAATTTGAATTTTGTATTTCATTATGTGGATTTAGTTCTTTAAATTGCTATATGGATCATGTATGTTTAATGTGGATGATGAAATGAAAAGATAGTAGTTCTTTTACTTCCGCTACTCTGTATTCATATTTGTGTACATCTCAATCATGTGTGTTAGTGCTTGGGTAAATATCCCACTGTGACGAGACTCACTATACCGACGTGGATTGGTATAATCGTACCGGTATAAGGAGGGTCGTCGCACTTGTAATTGTGGATTAAAAAATGCTTCAAAATTTATTAATATATGTTTCTTGAGACAAATTCAGTGATCCTTTTGAGTGGTTCTGTACAATTTTTACTCTAAGCACATAGCACACTTTACCCATATCTTTAATCTCAGAGATGAAAAATAGCCATTCCTTGGTTGCATTGATTAACTCCATGTTATTTCCAACTATCTATAGCCATTCCTTCATGGCATAATTAATTAACTACATGTTATTTCTAACTATCAAGATGTCATCAACATATATTGACAAAATGAGAAATCTTACTCCCACTCACTTGACATACATAGTGGACTTCTTCGACCATCTCAAAACCATATAAGATAATCGCTTTATGAAATTTTAAATACTATTGTCTGGATAGACGATTGTTTTAGACCATGTATAGAGTGTTTGGGGTGGCAAAATTTTTGCTCTTCACTTTTAGCCTCAAACCCTTCAGGATGTACCATATTAATTTCTTCATCTAGTTCTCCATTAGGAAATAAAATCATTACATCCAATGGAATAATTTCAAATCAAGATGCATGATAATAGCTAGAAATAGGCAAATAGATGAGAATTTCACTACTGTGAGAATGTCTCATCATAGTCTATACCCTCCTTTCAGGTATAACTTTTCTCCACAAGTCATACTTTTATATTTGTCAATTGCCCCATTTGTCTTGCATTTGAGCTTGAAAACCCACTTGTTTCCAATTGCCTTGCACTCAGGTGGGAATTCCACTAACTCCCAGACTTCATTCTACGCCATTGAATGTATTTCCTCCTGCATTGCAGCTTCTCATTCTTTCCTAGATGACGATGTAAGAGCTTCCAAACTAGATATGGGCTCCTCATCATCTATGGACCTATAAATAAGTACTCCATCTTCGAAATGACAATAAGGGATGAGCCCACGCTTGCTACGATGCAAAGAATCTTGACTTTCTAGTGGTTCTAGTGGTGCACTCCCACTGGGCGCACTCCCACTAGGTTGATCATTCCTAAACTTTTCGGCAGACAAGGGAACATATTCCCTACATTGACCAGAAGATACTAGGGTATGAGATTGTTCATCTATCTCATAAAGATAAAGACTCTTTCCACTATCGCCAAGGCTTGAAAATTCCTTTTCTAAGAAAACAACTTCTTAAATCGCTTGTTATGTCATTCCTCCATCTAGATGTTGTACATACATGATTCTTATTGAGCTTTCAGGGTATCTTATAAAGATAAGCGTTTGAGCTCTAGGGCAAAGTTTGCCAAACTTGCTCGACATGTCATAGACATATCCCCCCATGGGTGCAAATGATCTAAATCAAGCTTGCGACACGCCACAATTCATATGGGGCAGAAAAAAGTGACAATGAAGGCACACAGTTCATTGATCTAACCATATCCAACAACATCCTATTCCTTCACTCAGTAACACCATTTTGTTGCGATGTATATAGGATAAGTTGCTATCGTATACCCCTTTCCTCACACAATGTTTTGAACCAACCAATAAATATTCGTGCCCATGGTCTAATCAATGAGCTTTAATACTCTTATCTTTCTGATTCTCAACATCCACTAAGAAATGCTCGAAACAATTCAGTGCTTCATAGCGATAAGCAATCAAATATGTGAGAAAATAGGAGTAATTGTGTTGAGTCCTAATGCTTAGTGGTCTGCAGATGTCAAAATGGATTATCTCTAATGATTCTAAGGCTCTTATAGCCTTGCCAAAAGGATTGCGGCATGCTTTACTAGGTAACACAGGTCACAAGCCAACAAGTTGATCTTCGGGAGTGACCACAAAATTCCTTCTTGAGCTAATTTAGTCGTCCTATCATACCCTATGTGGCCTAGGTGTAGATGCAAGATTTGGCCCATCCCCGCGTGACTCCATGGCTCAATAAGGCCCGTTTGACCATTTGTTGACTTGCCTCGGATCCCATGTAGACGGCAACATCGATTGCCGCTGACACCTTGTTAATGGTACACTCCCCGGACGTCTACTCTGGTAGACGTGCTTTTTTGGATCATCCACGCAAGGCTCATTTCTTAGCCCATTAGGCCCATTATTCAGTAGGCGCAATGTTATCTCCATTAAGATCTCCAGGGTAGCTTGTGCCCTTGTCGGCAGGCCCGATTGTCGTTGCTCCATTTATGATGACAAGAGCTTGGTCACCTGACATGTTTGAGCTGTAGAATTCACTATCGTCATGATCTTTTGGCGACACAATCATATATCGCCTACATTTTCTCTAGAGGTAGCCTCTTCTGTCGTTAGCCCTTGTTTAGCCCGCGGTGCATATGTGCATGCCATTTCCGCCACCTTCCAACTATCTCCTGTGTGTGTGTTCGATGCTATACTAAAATCCACTTAAACCCAACTTAAAATCCAAATAAATAAAAATCACATAATCTATAAAACCTACATAAAATAAAATCCATCACCACCACTTAAACCAACCTTAACCAATCCCATAATGGATATAAATAATTAAATAACACAACAATTAAATCCATGAAAACAACAATTAAAATATATCTCACATAAAACCCATAAAAATCAATAAATAAACTAATCATGCCATCAATTAAAACCCACTTAAAATCTAAATAAAATGAACTAAATAATAAAACCCATAGCTGAGTTCCATAAAATCCACATAAAACCCACTATGATTAAAACTCAACTAAAAATAATTAAAAATCAAATCCACACAAATAAACCAACCCATAAAATCCACATAAAACAAAATCGTCCAATAATAATAATAATAATAATAATAATACCCACACATACATCCAACCCACTAAAAACATACCCATCCATACCCACTTAACCATAAAATCCATATACAATTCAAACTATTAAAAACATACACCACCACCAACAAATAATAAAGAAATAACAACCATACCCATAGCCTTTACCTCCACGTAACCCATGTGAAGCATCCCATCCACATCCATTTAAAACCCTTAAACAAATGCAACACTCATATCCACGTAAATCCAACCCCATTTAAATCTAAGCAAATTAAACCCCAAGAAATGCCTCCACGCATGCACTTATCCACACAAGAGGGACCCAGTCAAACACACTGTCCAGCCACGTCTCACCCTCTCATCTCACTGTCGCACGCCCATATTCCATTTGTTCGCTCATGAGTAGGGGTGAACACAGTCCGGTTCGGTTCGGTTCCCATTTTTGGGTGAACCGAACCGAACCGAAATACTGTTCAAACCGAACCGAACCGAACCGGTTCGGTTCGGTTTAAGCCAAAGTTTAATTCCAATTAATACGCAACTGTACATCTTGCATGGTGGTGAAGGCGTCGGCCACTATACCGAGTGGTCAGGGGTTCGAATCGCCTTTTGCACAAAAAAGGCTCACTTTTAAACATGTTTTCATATAAAAAACTTGATGGCGGAAGAGAGGAATCGAACTCCTCTCGCCGCGCTCACCTCTGGCCTTTCTTACCAACTGGGCTATTTACTATTTGAGTACAAAATATACATATTATATATATATTCGGTTTATTTCGGTTCCACAATGTGGAACCGAACTGAACCAGTTAGATGCCCAACCCGAACCGAAACCGGTCGGTTCGGTTTGATTTTTCGGGTTGGACCAAATTATGAACACCCCTACTCATGAGATCCCCACGATCTGCCCCCGGAAAAAGAGGAGCCAAAATGCCCACTCCTTCGACACCCTCGTCGCCGTAAGACCAGCGCTAACCTCTCCCACTTAAACTGCCCACATCCCCGTCTCTTTAGGAAGCCATGCATGCGACGAGGTGATAAGGACGCCGCCTTCGTTCCATCTGGGGGGGAAGGATCGGAGTAATAGAGAGAAGAGGGTTGCTTCCTAGAACGGCTTGGTCTCCGCCAACCCGTCCTACCTCCTAGTACGCGAAGCCTCGTGCATCTGGTCCCTGGGAGAAACACGCAGCAGCCCCGTGCTCACCATCGCGAACACCGCCCTGCTCCGTCTCAGACTCTCATGCTCGTCCCATGGCTGCCGCCTCCACCATACACAACACTGCATCAGTCTCGAACACTACCTCGGAAGGCCAGTCCACAACTTCTGTTCACCGCCCATGTTGGAGTATCATCTTGCCTCGGAGAAATGACCACATAGTTGCCACGCCTACTAGACAGGGATTTTCCTTTCTTCCCTGCTATCTCTTCTTATTTAACTTGTGGTCATACACATTGCATATTGATCACACTCTCACACACACGGAGCACGTAAATATATTTTTTTCACACCATCCTAAGGGGTTCTCTTTAAAAAAAAAGGAGGGAGGGGAGCGGCCATAGCGTTTGGCCGTCTTCCCTCTCAAGCCTCCAACGGTAAGACACCCCAATTGTGTGTATTTTTTTTATATATGTGAACGCATGTTATCATAATTTTCAGTCTAATGGGTCTTTTGTGCTTGTTGCTTTTGCAGGAAAATTGAAGCTACACCGTGAAGCCCTCACCCTTTGGCCGGCCGGAGGAGGAGGAGTGAAGAACCCATCATCTCCACATCGAGGTATTACCCGATCACATCTCCTCCGGGCGGAGGTAAAAAGTCTCTGGCGATCACTCATCATTTCCCTGTTGCCATCTTTTCGCCAAGATGAATATGGACATCGTCATCGAAAAATAACGTCCACATTAATTTTTCTTGCGATCACGGTGGGACACATATTGCTTACCACGGTGACATCACTTCATTCTTCCTGTTGTTTTGATTAGTGGATTCTGAAATAAAAATTTCACTTATTTTAATGTCTATGTTGCATGCTTCAACGTCAGCATGCTCCTTGCAAATTTCATGGATTATTTTATGGCAAATTAGCATGGCTCGTGGGTTTCTTTTGCATGTGGAGGGATTATTTTAACATGAATATTGCATGCCATCGTGGTGACCTTCGTGCCAATTTTGCATGCTATTTTCCATGCAAATCTTGGCTGCTGTATCTCTTAAAATCATGCACGTGTTGACGTTTTGATATCCTGCCATTAATTTCTTTCTGCATAAAATGGCATGCCATTGTCCTATCCTAGTGTGTTTATTTTTGTTATTTTGTAGTTTTTTAGCCGTTGTCAGTTGTTGCTGTTGTGCTTCTCATCTTGCTTAGTTATGTGATTACCTTGTCTCCCTGCTTGTATATATTTTATTTCTTTCTAGTTAGTGTGTTCAGTTATATTTTATTCCACTTTTCCCTGTCTTCTTATTTCCCTCTCTATTTGCGGGTTGGTGAGTGGTGAGTGAGCAGCCTCTTCACACATTCTACGATAGCCCATCTTTGGTTCACGATCTTTTACTTGGGGATTCCCTCTCAGGTAAATCAGATCAGTGCCAAACGAGAACTCTGTAAGTCCTTACATTCTGTGGATTCCCTCACGGTACGGGGCAAGAGGACCTTCACCTTGTGTCTAGAAAATCCGGGTGTGTGTTGTGAGTTCACGAGTCTACACCGTGTTGACTATACCTTGTCTCCCTCTTCTCTTGAGAGAACAATCAAGAAAATCACTCTAAGATTGGCCACAATAAGTTTAAAAGCTATCTGGGATGCAACTCTTGATAAACAATCCATTTTCAATGCTAGTGGCACATTGGTGTGTCATATATCTTCTCAATGATAGTGTCAATTGTTGTCTGTTGAGTGTTGGACATGTGGTGTTGATGTATGAGTTCACTATGTGTGCTAACTTGACATATGAGTTTGGATGGAAGTAGCCAATGGAAAATTCACTGTTTGGGCGATCTTCTTCCTCAACTCCTCTCCTCCCCCAAGAGGATGTGGAGTTGTCTCATCTCCTTTCACGTTACTCCCCCAGTCAGATCCTTCAATTCTTGTCCAGAGGCAAGACATCTTGTGTTTCTACTTCAACCGCCCTGGCCAAGTCTCAAGCTCAATCTAATGTTCCTTATGGCAGGGTCCCGTCCAACAATACTACTCAATGTAGAACCCCTACCCAAGTTGGATCCTCCATACCACGCAAATCATTGCACTCTACCTCTCTTGAAGCTCCTCCACCACAAGATTACATCCATTGGAGTGAGATGGAGGGGTATGCCAGGATGCTCATAGCTAAGTATTTGCCAAAGTATCATTCTTGGAAGAGCTATTGCAAACTCCCACCTGTATGTTTCCCACTAAGATTCAAGTTTCCCAAATACAGGAGGTATGATGGGACTACTGATCCTCACTTTCACCTTGCCACATTCCTTATGGATTCTTGTCAATGGTTTCATGATCGGGCCCTACTTGTCCATTTGTTCTACAAATCACTTGAAGGTGAGGCTCTTTCATGGTTCATATCTCTCCCAGCTACATACCTTGTCAACTTTGAAATTCTTTTAGAAAGGTTTATAGCTCATTTTGAACATTTGACAAGTCCAACCCCTACACTTTCCGATTTGGTGGCGGAGAAAATGAGACCAGATGAATCCTTCCTTCAAGTTGCTAATAGGTGGAGAGACATGGCTTTTAGATCAGGTCTGGGCATCCGTGAGTCTCAAGCTATCCCTGTTCTAATTCATAATTCCACTCCTGAGCTTCGATCATTACTTGAGCTAAGCTACATTTCCACATTTGCTCAACTATGTGATCGAGCAAGAATTCTTGAGTCCTACTTGGAGGACCCCTCTCGCCCAGTCCAGTTCAAACCACCTTCATGTTGTGACCCTATTTGGACTGCTACCACCTCAACTATACAACACTCTCATCCAAACCCGAGTCAAAGGCTCCAACTCATTCTCCCTCCTTCTAAAAGTGTGAGATCACAACCAAACATTCATCCAGTCTCACACTCCATTTACTCTCGTTCTAGGGATAAAGAGTCAGTCCATCATGAGGAGGTTGTAGATGAGGCATTGATAGGGGAGAAATCCATCCAACTCGTGACTGTAGGAGTGGTTTCAACATTTCCTTGCCCAAACAAAGAGGTGATAGAGGAGGTAGAGGCACCTATTAAGGAGAAGCAGTATGCAGCAAGAGAATCAGCCAAGCTAGGGGCATCCTATCATTGCTCGACTCAACCCATCACCCAAATTGTCAAGCCATCCAATCTAGTTGCCAAGCCCTTGCAAATCCAAATCATTTTGTCACTTATCTTAAGAGCAGCTTTGCAGACCCTAAATCCTCTCCTGTCGGAACCTGAATATCCGAGATCTATAGGATATGGGGTCATTATTCCTTGGCAATCAGTTGAAGCTTTCTGGAGAGCTACTGTTCTCCATGCACATCAGGAGACCAAGCCAATTTTTATCAGGCTAATGTGCCATGTTAGCTTACTTGCAAAGCTTGCACCCAGCTCATTCCCTACCATGCTTGGTCCCCTTCCTCTCATCAAGTCAACTTCCTTAACTGTTCTTCGAGTCCCTCAATCTCATTCATGTTTGACCATTTCAACAAGGACTAGAAGTGATTTGATCTCCACTCAGTTCCTTATAGTTTGCTTATCATTCAAGAACAGGGGCAACCCTTTCGTTCCAGCTGAATCCATCTACCTCCTTTTCAAACAAGGCACTTTCAGGGGGCACTTTGTCTACTTTGTTATATGTGTTGGCTTTGGCTTCAAGGGTCATACCATCGTTTATATGGTCCATTGTCCATTCTTATACCAATTTCATATTGGGCCATCTTTAGATGTTGAGATCTCTGTGATGGGCAATTCATCTCAGGGTTGGGGCACACCATTTCAGCTCCTCACACTCATTTCTCAAGGGCAATCCACACTGGTCATGAGAACTTCATCCTTGTTTATGTCAAACTCAACTCCTTTCTTTATGCTTGAGGGGGACCCCACTTCACTCAATCTGCCCTCTGCTAAGCCTTCCGACTTTGAGGAGTTCACTTCTCTCCAATGTTCATTCTATCACAAGGGGCATGCATTCCTCCTATGGACCATGTTGTTCATTGTGTGCTCCCTCATCTTTCCATTAGTGTACATTCTCCATCCTTATCTTACTCAATTCACAAATATCACCATCAAATCCTTTCTTCTTGTCTTCTATCTCACTCCTTGTTTCACCTCTTACCATTACCATCCAAGGTGGTCATGCGAGAAAGATAAATATTAGCTTGCAGGTACCTCCTTGAGAGCATTTCATCGCTTGAGGCCAATTTGCTTCATAAGGCTCATCTTCGACAATGGCTAGAAGGCCCAGGTAAGATCTCTACTTAGGGGCATTCCGCTCGGGATGTTCTTGCTCATTGTACATACCATTTTCATAATTGTCCAATTTATGGTCTATCTTTCCTCTTATTCAAAAAAAAAAATCATCACAAAATCAAAAATCCAAAAAAATTAGTGGTACCATGTACATATGCTTACATCTTCTTGTTTTCTTATTAAAAAAAAAAGGATTGGCAACTATCGTGGGTTTCATGTTAAAGAGTAAGAGGCACCTGAGTGAACCTAGGACCTTGGTCTAACAAAGTCATAGAGATTTCTGTCAGGCGTCAAAACCAAGCTTTTGGAGAACGAATCAACATACACACACCACACATCTCAAAATTTTGAGTCATCACTCCAAGACAGTTATTTGTCTCAGGACATAACAAAGGTTACAATCCTCCTTCTTCTTCTACTCGATGGATTGAGTCATTCAACACCTTTAAACTGTTGAGCTTAATAGTCAAGGCAACTTCCTCTAAGGTGAGACTAAGACACAGAGCACGTGAAGAGGGAAGTGTCCCCGCAGGCAAACAAAAGAAAGAACAAAGAAAAGTCAATCAATAGAAAAGAAAAGAAAAGAAAAGGAGCCTAGTCGTGATCGTGCCTGGAGATAAAATCCCCATCCAATTCAAAGTCAAATGCTACATTGCTTGAGTTTTTCCCTAGCCGATTGCGGTAGGGCAATACGGGTGCTCGGCAAAGTAGGGGTTGCCAGGTTCTGACCCTGGGGTCCACGAAACACCTCACCTTGAGCCCGTTAAGCCACACATGGCCAGGTTCTCTCATCCAATTAGCACCTTGCAAAAGCCTAGGGGCAAACAAGTCAAAAAATTTATAATCCGAAATCACCTGAAGGGGCATGTTGTCAAGACTATCTCAGCTCATCCATTTAATGGTTTTGCTGATCCTCCCGAGAAGTTTATCCCCTTATTTCTTCCTTTCTCCCTTGAGGATTCCAAACCTCTGAGGTGTCTGAAGGACAAGTTTCTTTTGAGGATGACAGCTCCATTTTTTAAATCACACTTCATGTTAATCTGTTCACAAGGGGCAAGGTTATTGCCATGAAGAATCTCCATATTTCTGCTAGGCCAATTTTCCTTTACTTCATCAGCCTCGCGCTCTTTCATTTCCATAACGATGGTTGCCGGGCTTTGACCCCAAAAAAAGTGTTTTCATGTTTTCCCTTATGCATTTGCTTTCTTAAAAAAAAAATCCAAAAAAATATCATTTGCTTTAACATCGTATGTACATATTTGTTTCCAAGTTAGTATTTTGCTTTGCTTGTACATATTTCTTTTTTCTTTAATTTTGTTAATAAAACTCAGTCTCTTGACCTTGCTTCAAGAAAGGTATGTCATTCTTAGGCAAGGGCCTGAAGTCGGAGCTTCACTGATCACTTTTTTCTTAAGTGTTATATCAACAGAGAAGTATCCAGAAGCTAAGGAGAGGGTCCAAAAAAAAAAAACAGATTGAGAAAGGGATTGACCAAAGTGGCACTTCATTGAATCATCCGCCCGAGGTTCGCAGGTAGTCAATTCCTGGCTATCATGTTCAGGTATGTCTAACCTAGGGTTTAGCTGCACCAGAGGCTAATAACTTGGCGACCAGGAACCAAAAGTTCCCCTTCACCAAAAACCGTGACGGGTTTGTGATCTCTCAGTTATTTGATTGGCCTTTAATAATTCCTTTGGTTTACTAACTTGCATTTAGATAGGGCAAACCCTGCATCCATCATGTCATTTTCTCTGCTAACTTTACTAACTGAGGAAGAAAGATTTTCCCCTATCTCGTGCTTTAAAGTTATCATGGTGGCTAGAAATGAGTTCTGCTAGTCTTTTCTTCAACTAAGATTAATCAAGTGAATCTCAAGTCTATCCTGATCCAGCAATTGTCTGTTCACCCAGATCCCAAGTTTAACGGGTCAGCACCATCTTCTTGAATATCCGAGCTGAATATCGGGTCTTTGTTGCCCCCCTTCTCACTTGTCCCACCGTGCATGTCACAGATAATCATTCCAGCCTTGTTGAGTTCATTTGAACCTTTGCCAGTCATGAGCTTATTTCTGGACTTCAGGCTTTCCAAACATTGATTTCAATTAGTATCTTTTGATAGTCCTTTGAGAGATCAACCAATCCTTGTCTCCACAACCACCTAAATCTGGACAGACGTCCTAATTAGGTCAGCGAGCCCACACGAGCTCTGGTTATGAGACTCTCTCGATTCAACCGTCATATTACAACTGTCACGCCCAATATTTAGCAGCGGAATAAATATCGGGGGACGTGAACGATACAAATAGGAGTATCACAGTTGAATAACGCAGAGTCACGATTGAATATAATAACACTTTTCAAATCATAATAACATCATCAAAGGTACTCTTTATTTCATTTCATTCAACTAGATACAACCTTACAAGAAAGAACCATCTAAAGGTCCATTATTCAAATAAATCTTCCAGAAAAGTTAACTAATACATAGACTACTCAATTGTCCATTTCTAAACTATCATCGACACATATGGAGGGTGCTCTTCACTCTTGCCCTATCCCATCGGAATACACTGGTTCTTCATCACTTCCTGAAAAAGGGTAGGATGATAGGGTGAGCGAACTAGCTCAGTAGGATTTACATCTCAATATTGTGCGGGCACTAGTATACATGATTAACACTTTAGATAGGCAGATATGCATATGAATATGACGACAATGCATGCAATACTATCAGATTGAATAGCAGAATAGAACGGATTACATATCAGATCAAATGTCGAGTTGCATATACAATGGACAGATATTTCAAGAGTAGAATCGTATCATATGAGATAGGCCATATTCTGACAGATATCATGCGTTTACATGAACAGACGTATCATATCATGTCAAGTCAAACTTATCATATCAAACAAAGGCACATTTTCACAATCTTGCGTGTTTGTTGTGCTATGCCAAGCACCAAGAGTCCATACTCCCGCAGTTAACAAGTACATTGGGGTGCTCCTCCCCAAGACCAGACAGGGCCCCTATTGCACAGGCATTGGATCAAGTTTTGGACCGGAGTCCCACGTTGTGCCGAACAAACAGATTCATATTATGGCCACAGAGTTTCAACAACAAGCTCGTAGTAAAAGGAACATGATCATTCATACAGTCAAGGAATGACAAATAGCTCAAAAGAACAAGGCAGGATAACGACGTATCTTATGTTTCATAGTCATTAATGTCTTGACGTGAGGATGTTCTAAAGACAGATCATATGTAGAACATGTACTTTCCTAACATGTATGCATATGACAAATAATCAATTGAACACCGAAAAACATGTAGCCATGAAACTCATATGCAAATCATAACATTAACACCACTAACATGTATTATCCCCACATTCATATCATATTCTTATCTTATCAATTGACAATAAGCAAGATCACAAGATATCCAATGAACATAAGGACAATCAGGATTACACATTAGAATCATATTCGTATCATTACCATTTTCTTCAATGGGTTGATTTATTTTAGGTCCATGCATACTATATAACATCATGCTCATGCTTGTAGACATCATGGAATGATCAGACCCAAAATATGCAAAATCTTGTAAGGGTAGTGTCGACACTAGATCAAGTGGTGTCGACACAATGCTTCAAACTCAAGACAAAATCATGCAAAACTGGTCAAGTAGTGTCGACACGAGATCAAGTAGTGTCAACACAGTGCTTCAAATACAAGGCAAAAAGGTCAAGTAGTGTCGACACGAGATCAAGTAGTGTCGACACTAGAGACAGCTTCCAGAAAACCCTCTGGCCAATATGGGACAGTGTGTCGACACTAGATCAGGTAGTGTCGACACTAGATCAGCTCCCAGGAACTTTCTGGGTCAAACTGGGACAGTGTGTCGACACTAGATCAGGTAGTGTCGACACTAGAGAGCTTCCCAGAACACTTTCTGGGCTGTTTTGGGACAGTGTGTCGACACTAACCCAAGTAGTGTCGACACTAATGCTCTTCCAGAACAAAACTTATAGGTCATGTGGAACCCGAAAACACATCTCAGGCAGCGATTCAATTCCAACTCTTATAACTCTCTAACAAATGACATTTAGAAAAAATGTTCAACACAAAAGATTAATAGGACAACTAGAAGAAGAACTTTGATGTTGACGGTTTGATCTAATTCTGTCTTTAATCTTGACAAAACATATGAAGAATAGAAAGTCAAGTGTAGCCCGAAATAGCAGTATCATGCAATGACTCTCTTCCCATGCCTATAACTCTCTAACGAAAGACTTTTGGACAAAACGTCCAACATAAAATATGATCGTGACTTTATGTATAAGAACTTTCATGAAGGAAGTATAGTCAAATTCGGTCTCGAATCATGTGCATAATACGAAGAATGGGAAAATCCCTAACTGTGCGAGACTTCGGGAAAAACTATGAATACGCAAGTATACTCCATGAAATTGAGTCAAACCAAGTGCAAATGATCCTAGACTCAAAGATCTATATGATGGTGTTGGTTTCTTTAATCTTGGTCTGAGAACACCTACCTTTATGAATATCTAAGACCAGTCGACGTTCTGAATGCAACAGATGATGCAGGGGATGGAACTCCGGGTTCCCAACCTTTCTCCTTCTCCTCAGAAGCTCTAGCCTACCTCCAAACGATCCCAACTCATTGTTAAACCTTCCCCAAGAGTTTGAGGATGAGTTCTTATAGATTTAGGTTGTACTTAAGAGTCCTAACGAGACTAGGAAAGGGGCTACGAGCTCTGTTTCCCACTTTCCATAAAATCTGAGATTCTCTTACCCAAAAGAGGTAGCAAAGGTTTAGGAAACCACCAATTGGGGTTGGGTTCGATTTTGGCTTACCTTGCATGACTAATCACCCATCTTTTAACCCTAAATTACCCTCACTAATTATTGCACAATTACATACACAAATTTTTGGGTAATTTCCTGTCCTAGTTTATTTATATCCTTGGGCCAAATGTGCTCCATTGGCCCAATCTTGTTAATGGGTCATTAACACATGGTGTTGGAAGTCTCTCCAATATGTTATTAATCTATTCTCCTTTATTTACAAAGTTTTTAAATTACTAAATTTCTGGGGTGTTACAACAACTCCTTTGACTCAGACACACCAGAAACTAGTCAAAGTCCAACACGGCAACGCCAGGGACCCTAACATTGGGTTGCAGTTGTAGTTACACGGGTAGATCACTCTCCCTCTTATCCACATTTGTCTCTCAGACGATTCGTCATTTGTTTCTAGCCTAAATCTTTCGTATGGCTTGCTAGATTTCCTATCCTCGGAGATGGCCCTTCCATTAAATCTCTGCATCCTTTGTTTACCGAGACACCAATCTTTCAGTCCGCTCTGCTCCCCTGCAAGACCGGATGTCTCGGAGGGGCATTTGTAGATGCGAGATTTGGCCCATCCCCGCGTGGTTCCATGGCCCAATAAGGCCCGTTTGACCATTTGTTGACTTGCCTCAGATCCCATGTAGACGACAACATCGATTGCCACTGACACCTTGTTAATGGCACACTCCTCGGACGTCTACTCTGGTAGACGCGCTTTTTGGATCATCCTCGCAAGGCTCATTTCTTAGCCCATTAGGCCCATTATTCAGTAGGCGCAATGTTATCTCCTTTAAGATCTCCAGGGTAGCTTGTGCCCTTGTTGGCAGGCCCGATTGTCGTCGCTCCATTTATGATGACAAGAGCTTGGTCACCTGACATGTTTGAGCTGTAGAATTCACTATTGTCATGATCTTTTGGCGACACAATCATATATCGCCTACATTTTCTCTGGAGGTAGCCTCTTCCGTCGTTAGCCCTTGTTTAGCCCGCAGTGCATATGTGCTTGCCATTTCCGCCACCTTCCAACTATCTCCTGTGTGTGTGTTCGATGCTATACTAAAATCTACTTAAACCCAACTTAAAATCCAAATAAATAAAAATCACATAATCTATAAAACCTACATAAAATAAAATCCATCACCACCACTTAAACCAACCTTAACCAATCCCATAATGGATATTAAATAATTAAATAACACAACAATTTAAATCCATGAAAACAACAATTAAAATATATCTCACACATAAAACCCATAAAAATCAATAAATAAACTAATCATGCCCATCAATTAAAACCCACTTAAAATCTAAATAAAATGAACTAAATAATAAAACCCATAGCTGAGTTCCATAAAATCCACATAAAACCCACTATGATTAAAACGCAACTAAAAATAATAAAAATCAAATCCACACAAATAAACCAACCATAAAATCCACATAAAACAAAATCGTCCAATAATAATAATAATAATAATAATAATAATAATAATAATACCCACACATACATCCAACCCACTAAAAACATACCCATCCATACCCACTTAACCATTAAAATCCATATACAATTCAAACTATTAAAAACATACAACACCACCAACAAATAATAAAGTAATAACAACCATACCCATAGCCTTTACCTCCACGTAACCCATGTGAAGCATCCCATCCACATCCATTTAAAACCCTTAAACAAATGCAGCACCCATATCCACGTAAATCCGACCCCATTTAAATCTAAGCAAATTAAACCCCAAGAAATGCCTCCACGCATGCACTTATCCACACAAGAGGGACCCAGTCAAACACACACACACGCCCCTCACCACCATCTACCAGCCACGTCTCACCCTCTCATCTCACTGTCGCACGCCCATATTTCCATTTGTTCGCTCATGAGATCCTCACGATCTGCCCCCGGAAAAGCAGGAGCCAAAATGCCCACTCCTTCGACACCCTCGTCGCCGTAAGACTAGCGCTAACCTCTCCCACTTAAACTGCCCACATCCCCGTCTCTTTAGGAAGCCATGCATGCGACGAGGTGATAAGGACGTCGCCTTCGTTCCATCTGGGGGGGAGGGATCGGAGTAATAGAGAGAAGAGGGTCGCTTCCTAGAACGGCTTGGTCTCCGCCAACCCGTCCTCCCTCCTAGTACACGAAGCCTCGTGCATCTGGTCCCTGGGAGAAACACGCAGCAGCCCCGTGCTCACCATCGCGAACACCGCCCTGCTCCGTCTCGGACTCTCATGCTCGTCCCGTGGCTGCCGCCTCCACCATACACAACACTGCATCAGTCTCGAACACTACCTCGGAAGGCCAGTCTACAACTTCTGTTCACCGCCCATGTTGGAGTATCATCTTGCCTCGGAGAAACGGCCACATAGTTGCCACGCCTACTAGACAGGGATTTTCCTTTCTTATCTCTTCTTATTTAACTTGTGGTCATACACATTGCATATTGATCACACTCTCACACACACGGAGCACGTAAATCTATTTTTTTCACACCAATCCTAAGGGGTTTCTCTTAAAAAAAAAAGGAGGGAGGGGAGCGGCCATAGCGTTTGGCCGTCTTCCCTCTCAAGCCTCCAACCGGTAAGACACCCCCCAATTGTGTGTATTTTTTTTATATATGTGAACGCATGTTATCATAATTTTCAATTTAATGGGTCTTTTGTGCTTGTTGCTTTTGCAGGAAAATTAAAGCTACACCGTGGAGCCCTCACCCTTTGGCCGGCCAGAGGAGGAGGAGTGAAGAACCCATCATCTCCACATCGAGGCATTACTCGATCACATCTCCTCCGGGCGGAGATAAAAAGTCCCTGGCGATTACTCATCATTTCCCTGTTGCCATCTTTTCGCCAAGATGAATATGGACATCGTCATCGAAAAATAACGTCCACACTAGGCAAGCATGATGTCGCAGAATCCAAGTATTTATGAGTCAACATAGACGCTAATACGGAAGAAGAACAACAAAAATCTACATTAAGATCTAATATAAAGAAACTATCACGGATCACACCATGTCCATAAACAACATTCTCCAAGACAATATTAACAGAACTATCAAAAAATGTTAGACAAAATCCTAATGCTAACAATGTGGAAATTGATAAGAGATTATATCGGATCCTAGGCACATAGAGCACATCGTGCAAAAGCAGCATTTATCCATTTCCCAAACGGAGTTGGTACAAACCAACTCCCTAGACTTCTTCATTAGTACCATTACACATCAAAACTATTTGCTTGCCTATTGGAGTCTGATAGTAATGTACAAAACTCGCTTGATCCATTGTTATATGCTTTGTTGCTCCTACATCCACAATCCACATAGGAGTAGAACAAGCATCTAAAACATGTGTACAAACATAAGTACATGGGGAGCTAGGGACATGAGTTGCTCTTTTCGGCACAAGACACTTATGAGTCCCTCTTTCTGCCATGCTTCCCATGGAAACATTTGAATATTTTATCCATCTTAAGACTTGGTGCAGTGTCTTGCCCTTTCATTTTCTTTTATGGTCCCTTCTTATTAAAATGTTGACTACTCTAAGCGACATTAGTAGTGGCACGATGCAGCATTTCGCACCCAACTCCTAACTCCACGTGCTGAGAAATATCTATAAAACTCTTAATATTCTCATTGTGAGTAGGAATATGCTTCTTTTGACTCTACAAGTTTGGCAAGGACTTGATTACAACCTGCACCTACTGCTCATCAGTGAGTTCATGTCTTGTTGCCTTCAAATCATGAATAATGGCTGACAGCACCCTAAGGTACACAATCATTGCATGGCGTGAGTCCTTTCAGTATGTCTCAAGTTTCAACACAAGAGGCCTTAATTGGGTCCCAAAAGTCCCACCAAAATCAAATCTTAACTGATCCCACATTTCCTTGGTAGTAGTGCAGTTCTCAAACTTGCCTATGAGATCATCCACCATGGCACTTAGCAAAGTAAAGCATGCACTATGATATCTCTTAAACCAAGGTATCTTGGCCCTGGCGATGCTAGATACTACTAGTGTAGCAACTCTGATTTTCAGATCATAAATAAATAAAAATTTAATTAAATAAATATGATAAATAGAATTAAATTAGATTAAAGAGGGAATAATTGAATTAAATCAAAACCCATTAAACTAAATTAGGAATGGGTTGTACTAGTGGTCCAAACAAAATAGAATGGGCCCAAATGTGAAGAGCCCATCATGGGATGGGAGCTAATTAAGTGAAATTCGTACTAAAAATAGTAATAATTGGTAAAAGGGTTAAGATAAATATTAAATGACCCATATATATCCTAAAAAGGAGTCCTAAGGAAAGGGAGAGTTTTTAGAAGGAATTCTATTAGGTATATAAAGGAGAGAAATAGGGTGATAAAGATGGAAATTTGGAGTTTTAAGGAAAGGGAGAGTTTTTAGAAGGAAGGACTCTCTAAACCCACCAATACACCTCCCAATCTTACCAACCAACCCTAGATCGTTGCTGAAGCCTGGAGGATGAGGAGGAGGAGTTCTGGACGTGGAGAGCAAGGGGAGGAAGCTAGGAACCAAGGAGGGATTCTCTTCTTCGTCATAAACCTAGGTCTTCTTTACAACATGAAAAGGTAGGCAATCTCTCAAGCACAAATCGATTAACTTGGCCATAGGTAGCCCGTACATCCATCTATCAAAGCCCCATGATTTCCCTATTTTTTGTTGCTCCATAAGGGAGAATTAAATGCCCTAATCTCTGTCATCTCCATGTACCTGAACCTACATGTTTGTTTTCAATCCATGCGTGTACTTGATCCCATGCCATGCAATTATTCTCATAAATACTACATGGTGTTAGCTTTCAAACGCCTCTATTTCCCCCAATTTCCATCATGTATCCTTTGCGAATTAAATCGTTTTCCTGAACTGTGCATGATTTAGGTCACCGATATGTAACCTAATTAAAGCATGCACATACCTTGTCTATTTTTTAATTACTCATGCCTCTTGATAGATCTATGTGTCTACTTTCATTTAAAACTAGTTTCATAATTTTTTGATCATCGTGCGCTTTTTTATCGATTTTTGAAGTGGTCTGTATCATGCATGGGAGGGAAGGACCAAACCCAAAAAGGGCTGTTCCCCTTTTCTGGGTCGGGCTGCCCCTCTGAAATCGCGACGGCCTGACCCATTGCGATCTCAGAGGGGACACGACCGGCTGGTCTGTTGCGTTATAAATGTGACGGCCTATGCCGTCACGATTTTCCCACTGAACTGAGTCAGCCCGGCCAATTTAGCTGTCGCGCCTGGACCGCCCGTCGCAACATGAATCGCGACGGGTACCCCCGTGGCGTTTTCAAGATTTGTGCCAGAACTGTAAATTGCTCTTATGCCCCTACTATTTATGCCATTTGACCCTTTTTTAGACTTAATTAAACATTGTTATGCGTAGTATTGATCTGAACCTTAATATTTTGTAAAAATTACATAAATTCAATTAAATAAAAGCCATGTGTACAATCTCTCATGCTCTCATGATTTAATTACACATGCACACAGTTAACATAAATGTTTGCCATTTAAGATCTTATTAAATTATTTAATAATCTATCTGGTAATTAAATGTAATTATTTCACTTAAAATTCCTTATTATTTAAATGACACTTGTCTTCGTTTTATTCGCGTGCTTTGCACACCAATATCGCGTCCCTCTGCCTTCGAGGACTCGAGGCAAGATAGACAACGTTTCGTTACACACTTTTTCTTGGCATGGACCACCTCCCCATTGGGAATACTCCTAACTGGACCAGTGACTCCTTGTCAAGGCCTCCATAAGTCTCCTTGGCTTTGGCGCGCGTCCATTGCCGACGAGCTGGTTGTACCCTTAAAACCCGTTACACTCTTAGGGATCAGTACGATCCAACGGCCTTAGTGTATTTCCTTCTTACCTTAGTATCACGTCGGACCATCTAGCATGTGTTCATAGCACGGCTAATGGGCGGATGTGACTTCTATCTGATTGTCGGCACCCGACCTAGTGCTACGCAACTATTACTATCGACTGTTTAACGTTGTTTTACGATTATACCCCTATCTCATCTATTATCTTTATAGTCTCATCTGTTCACATTCTCTCTACTCTCTTGTCTATTCGTCTACTATTCTCATCTATTCTTTGTACTCTATTTGGCCATCCATATGATTGTCTAAGATAAAAAAACATAACTTATGCCAGTGCAATAGGGCCCGATCTGGTCCTGGGAGTGTAATCACGGGGAATGTGCGCCCCCAAGACACGCAAACATGTATTAACTATAGAAGCATGGGAACATGGATGTGATCGCCACCTAGATAGTTGCCTAATAATGAGGATGATGGGGGCTAACTATACTAGGAAATGGAAAGAGGACAGAAGGACTTACTGAGATCGTGACGGGTATCCCCGTTGCAATGTGCTTGATGTCGCGACACCCGGGTAGGGCGCGTCTCTTTGTCGGGTCGCCCTCCTCCGCCGCGTCCTCTGTAGTGCGGGAGAAATGTGAGAGGACCTTCTTCCTGCTCTTCGGCCGGCCAGAGAACAAGAGCTGTTCGTCAGCTTTCACTTGGGTGCCTGCCAAAAGAACGAAAATAAGAAAAGAAACCCTATTAGAACAAGTGTAAGAGTAGTAGCTATTCGTAAAGGAGGAGAAAAGATGAAACATGGAGGAAACGAACCTGGGGGGTGGTTTTTAAACCCCTAGGGTGCATGGAAAATGTAGGAGGAATATGGAAATGCAGCCTATCTAAAAAATAGCAAAATGCATGAAAGAGAAAGGAAGAGAAAGGTAGGAAGAAAGAGCCCCAAAAGGGTGGAAGAGATGTGTAAGGCTTTGTGGTGGCTGTTTTCTGCCACCTAAGCCCATCTCGTCAAGGCCCATCAACGCCTTTCCTTTGGACGTGGCCTCCTCGCACGGTCCCACGCCTCCATACGGATCGGATGAAAGGGGACCCACACACCAGTCACCCCCTAGCGAAGCAGTGCCGAGCTGGTTAGCGGGCGGCTTCCGAACAGGGACCTTAATCCTGCTGTGCGGAATGACCCTGGATATCACCGAACAACACGTTCGAGCCCCCATGAGGGTCACCTACTCGGACGGTGTGTCCAGGGGTTGCCGAGCAGGTTCTCTGGTTTACACCGCGGTCATAACCGCCCCAGACCACGCGCTCCATCATCAAGAGGCACGAACTGCCTAGCATCCCAACGGGCGCCCAAGCGCATAACTCCTCCCGTTATGCGCGCCCATCAAGGCGCCTTTTCAGGCACGATTTACCAACGTTACGCACGTCCGCCTTGGCACCAACGCCTATAAAAACACAGGTACAGGACCATGCATGGGTACGTTTTCTCTCTCACGAACACACTCTCATACTCCGAAACCCCCTGCCTTACAAGCCTCTCGCTGACTTAGGCATCGGAGGGTTTCCCCGGTCTTCACCGGGCCCCCTGATCCAGTTCACACCGGCGTTCATCTTCCCCATATTCTCTAGTGGAGGTCCATTTGGCTCCGGCCCAAACAGGATTACACAACCACATTTGGCGCCGTCTGTGGGAAGCGACGTAGCCATGGCTCTCGGACGATCCTCATACCAGAACGTGGGGGAGCAGGGCGACGAGATCCCGTCAGTCATGAGGGGACTCTCGCCGGCAATCCCCCCCTGTGGACGTCGCCATCGCCCCTCCCGGCATTAACAACGACATCCCTGCACCAGTTGCTGCCGCGCCGGCAACATCCCTCGAAGTGGCAGAACTTCGGGGGCAAATGCAGCAGTTGACAGGTGTCTGCCTCGCCCTGCTGGCCCAGATGGCTGGACCACCGGCCCCGGCGGTTCCTCTGTCGCAAGAGCGGCAGGCGGAGTCGTCGCATCGGCACTCTCGCGTCCTCCCGGCGCCTCAGGAGCAGCAGGCAGACTCGCGGCGCCGATCGCATCGAGCCCCGTCCGAGGAGCGGGCGCCGGAACGCCGCGGGCGTTCGCCCCGTCGCTCCGTCGCCTCCCCCCGTCCACCACGATCGGTCGTGGGAGGCAACTCCCACGCGTCCGGACGAGGGGGCCCCGTCAACTCCGAACAGGAGCTCGCCAGGCGCCTGCGGCATGTGGTCGACCTCGAGCGCCGCGTGGACGCGATGGTTCAGCGTGCAGAGGGGAAAACTCCAGCGGAAGACGACTTGGACTTCCGCTCCCCTTTCAGCAGGGAGATCCTGGAAGCTCAGGTCTCTTCCAAGCTCCCTCTCCAACATCGCACCCTACGATGGCACCACCGATCCGGCCGACCACATTCATGGCTTCGAGTCGCACATGGTGTTCCACGGAGCATCGGATGCGGCCAAGTGCAGGGCTTTCCCTGCAACTCTTAAAGAGACCGCCAGGGCCTGGTTCGAGACCCTCCCTGCGGGCTCCATCACCTCCTTCCGCCAACTGAAGAAGTCCTTTCGGGACAACTTCCTTGGTGGAAGGTCGCAGCCGCGAACGGCGGCTTCTCTCCTGGCCGTGCGCCAGAAGAAGGGCGAGGCACTCTGGGACTTCGTTAAGAGGTTCCGAACAGAGGCGCTTCGCATCTCGCGCCTTGACGTCCCTCTGGCAACCAGTGCCCTCATTCAGGGCACCCGCGACGGCTTTTTGCAGAGGACCCTCGGCGTCCAGCAGCCCGCTACCCTCGCCGAGCTGCTCTCCATCGCACAGCGCCACGCGGCTTGCGAGGAGAGCTTAGCAGCGAGTAGGGACGAGCAGGGGGAGCAGTCAGATAAGAAGCGGCCTTCCGACAACGATTCCGACCGAGATCGGAAGAAAGGACGACGCAACGGTGACTCTCCGCGCCGTCCGCGCCCCTTCACCAACTACACCCCTCTCACTGTGGCACCCGAACAGATCCTGGCGGAGATCAGGAACGAAGCATTTGTTCAATGGCCACAGAGGATGCGCTCCGACCCCCGGAAGCGTGATTAGAACAAGTACTGTCGCTTTCATCGCAACCACGGCCACGACACCTCCGAGTGCCGCCAGCTTAAGGACGAAATCGAAGACCTTATCAAGCACGGCTACCTTGGACGGTTCGTGCGCCGGAATGAAGAGCGCCCCAGATGCCGAGAGCGTACTCCCGAGCAGTCGATTAACAATGAGCCCAATGGGCAAGAGATCAACGTGATCGCGGGAGGCTTCGGCGTAGGCGGAGAAAGCACTCGAAGCTGACGCGATTACGCAAGGCGAGTGCATGTCGTAGATAGGCCCTCGGCATCTCGGCCGGCCCCATATCCCGCCAGTCCTGCCCGTGCACAGCCCGAGGAGGCAATAACCTTCTCGGACGAAGATCTTGTAGGGGTTACGACCCCACACACTGATGCGTTGGTCATTTCGGCCACCATCAACCACTGTAATGTGCGCCGGATTCTGGTAGATAATGGAAGCGCCCCCGATGTCTTGGCTTACGATTGTTTCGTCCTCATGGGCTTAAAAACCGATCAGCTCGCTCCCATAAACTCGCCTCTGTTCGGCTTTTTGGGAGTTTCGGTACAGCCCATGGGAAGAGTTCGCCTCCCGATCACCTTAGGGACGGCTCCAAGGATCGTGACCAAGATTGTTGACTTCTTGGTCATCAACAACATGCCTGGATACAATGCCATCCTCGACAGAGGTCTGATCGGGCGCATCAAAGCAGTACCATCGTCACTCCATCAAAAGATGAAGTTCCCAACCCCGAGCAGAGTCAGCGAAGTGCTCGGGTGCCAGCGCTGTGGACGTTTCGTTTCGCCTCCGTCTTCGAATGCCGACTGGTGTGGCCTTCTTCGACGGTGGTTCACGGACGTGCCGCTCCTTCATTGGTGATGGAGAATGTGCCGGTTGACCCCGTTGACCCCGAGTTGACTGCGTTGACTGAGGAGAAAACAAAGGAAACCGGTGATATAAGGAGATAGTTGCGATCGCCAGGGCCTTACCTGTGCCCAAGGGGTTGTTCTGATCACGTTGATGTAGCAGCCTCGCGTCGCGGGTGATGGTAGAGATCCAACTTCTCCTCCTTCAGCGGCCAAAGGAAGAGAGCTCCACGGTCTTCTTCGGATCATTCCTGCCACAGAACAAGACTCAATTAGACCCTAAATAGTGCAGCAAACGTTCAAAACGAAATGTGGAAGGCCCAAAAGGAGAGTCCCGTACCGGTTGCGGACTTGAGAAGAGGGGTGGCCAAGTGTTATGACCACCCTTCTTCCCTCCATTTTTGGTTGGGAAACCCTTTTTAGGTGTGTAGGAAGGTGCCCTACGTGCCTAGAGTGTGTGGGAAAGGGTGTGTGACATGCAAGTATCTAAGAGAGAAAAGGAAGAAGAGAGGAAGAGGGGGGAGGTGATCCTCGTTGTTGGTGATGCTAGCTCGTTGCAGAGGCTCCTTCAACTCCAGAGAAGCCTCCTTGGGCGTCCCAAAGGTTGAGAGGAAGTAGAGGATGACTTGGTGAAACTTGGGTGTAACTTTCTCTCTCCTCTCTCAAAGCTTGAGCATATGGATGTCCAGCCTCTCCCCCCTGTTCAGAGGGACCAAGGGGGAGTTATATAGACAGTGAGCTGGGTTGAGAGCATTGGATGCTCAAGTGTGAAGAAACACACTTGTACATGTGGCAATCTATGTGTTTAAGCTCCAACAATAGGGAGAGGCCAAATGGGATTTTTACTGGGTCAAGGGACTGCCAAGGTGGCCCATATGCCCGTTGGGAACGGCTACATGCGTTGCATGGCCGAGACAAGGGCGCTAGTGGGCTGGAATCTCGGGTTAGTTGCGCAGACCTGGTAAACCCTATTGACGTCCATGGATCAGGCCGCCAACCTCATGCAGACGTCCAGAGAGGTGGACGCCAACATGGGTAGCGTCCAGGGGGCTTGACGTCCAACAAACAGTAGGCGGCCATCGATGATGCCGTCTACATGGGATCCGAGGCTGGTCAACACATGGTCAAACGAGGCTTAATGGGCCAAATAGCCTTGCGGGAGATGGGCCAAATCTCGCGTCTACAATTGCCGCTCCGAGACGTCGGCCTTGCAAGGGAGCAGAGCGGACTGAAAGGTTGGTGTCTCGGTAAACAAAGGACGCAGAGGGCATCTCCGAGGATAGGAATTCTAGCGAACCAAACGAAAGAGACAAGCTAGAAACAAATGACGAATCGTCTGAGAGACAAATAGGGGTAGGAAAAGGTATGATCTACCCGTGTAACTACAACTGCGACCCAATGGCAGGGTCCCTGCATGGCCGTGTTGGACTTTGACTAGTTTCCGGCGTGTCTGAGTCAAGGAGTTGTAATATGACGGTTGAATCAAGAGGTCTCCTAACCGGAGTCGTGGGCTCGCTGGCCTAATCAGACGTCGGTCCCGAATTTAGGAGGTCACGAAGACAAGGAGTTGGTTGATCTCTCAAAGGATTATCAAAAGATTCTAACTGAATCACATGCCTTGAAAGCCTGAAATCCGGAATTAAGCTCGCGGCTGGCGAAGCCAAATGAACTCAATAAGGCTGGAATGATCATTGTTGAAAGCACGGTGGGACAAGTAAAGAAGGGGCAACACAGACCCGATATCACCCTGGATAGTCATGAAGGACGAACCCAGTAGCTACCTGAGCTGGGGAGCCATGGATCAATGATAAATCGAGGAAAATCACCATTTTTTTTTTTTGATGTTAGTAAGAAGGTTAGCAGTGAAAATGCATGCTGGTTGTGTGTCTAAAATGCAAGTTAGCACCAGAGAAATTCTAAAGCCATACGAATAACTGAGAATCGCAACACCATCATGTTTTTGATGAAGGGGAACTCAGGGTTCACGGTCGCCAAGTTATTCGCCTCTGGTGGGGTCCTATGTTGACATACCTGTAAGCTCCAAGTCGCATGAGCGGTCCTAATTGAAGCGCAGCTTGTGCTTGAACATCTGCAAGACACTTGAAGCACAAGATTGAAGAGTAACAGCCAACAAATATGAGACTTTGAAGTTTTGAAATCTGCGGATGGTAGCGTCCATATCACAGCCGCCAATACATAGTCAACGACCAGGGATGTTGCCGTTTACTACCTACTGACGTCCGCCGATCTGGACGTCTATATGCCATCGGAAGTGCCGAAAAACAGGTGATAGGAGCCCATAAGACTCCTATCATCTTCCTCCTCCGTCCCGTCCTCCCTGCTCTTGTTGCGAACCAGAGAACTGAGAGGTCAAAGAACACAGAAAAATGGCCTCCTCATCGACCAGCAAGTCTACAGAACAATCCCCGGGATCTGAGCGAGGTTCCGGGTCATCTGAGCACTCGTCTAGCCAATGGAAGGTAAGTTACGTTCACTCTTTGCTTTTGCTTTTCTGAAAACGCCACGAACACTTCCCTTATAGCACTCCTACATACAGGAAGTTCCGCATTTCCGAGTCAAGGCCAGTACGGCCTTTTCTTGGCTCGTGAACTTGGTGAACGCTATAACCCTGGACATGCGGAACTTCATTGGGCTGTGGATCTAGGTTTCATGGTTGTGCTGGCGACACATGAAATATGTGGTGGGGATTTGACGCCCTGGGGGCGTTGGGGAGAGATGGCATCCGCACACCACACATTTGTGTTCCAAGGATTCGAGGCGAGCGTGCTGCTGAAGGAGTAGCTGTTCTTGGTTGGAAGCGATGTTTGGAGTACGATGCAGCGACCCCTCTTCTCCCGTGGGAAGAGATTCTTGCTGACTCGTGCGGGACAAAAAGGGTGCTGCGAATGACGAACAAGAGGGATCCTCCTGGACCGGCTGGCTTGGTGGCTGATCCAGCATGCGAGGGAGATTGGCGGAGAGAGGGCAACCCGGGGATTGACACTTGCCTGGCTGGTGTTTTCCTGTTCCCCCACGAGTGGCGACTTCATCCTCTATGAGCATGTGGGGATTCTGTCTCTACTGTGGCGCGGGCAGTCACTTGCCCCTGCAGTGCTGGCCCACCTGTACAGTTCGCTCACCACCATGAGCCTAGGCGGACGCACGTGCGGGAGCTTGTTCCTGCTTCAGGTATGGATGGAAGCTCCTTTGAAATTGATTTTGCTGACGCACACCTACCCCCTCCAGAGTCTTCCTTCGGAGTTCAGTGCACTGCAGCAGGGCATGGTACGAACCAAGGATGAAATCAAGTGTTTGACAGCACATTGAGGGCAGAGAGGCTTGGAGGGATTACTTGGCCTTTCTGGTGATAGAGAACGTCATTGTGAGGCCACTCTTCATGAGGCGATGGATTCCGGTGAGACCAGGGAGACAGAGATTTTTGTGGTTGGTTGGAGCTGATCAGATGACGGTGTATCAGCCACATCGATGCCATTGTCAGCTTGGGATTCCGCGAAATTCCCACTTCATTCAACGGTACTGATGTGATTGCTACTGGGAGAAATGAGAAGATGATGAAGAAAGCTTGAAGACATGGAAGAAGTACCAGTGAGTAAGAAAGTGGGACTGGCAGTGCAGAGAATCCAGAAGAAATATGGCATACGAAGATTTTCAGACACCATCTGTCCTATCTCTTGTGATTTCTTCATGGCCCGTAGGGCCAAGTGATGTGCTTTTTTATTTTCTAATAAGTGTAACACAGGATTGACTAATAAACAGTAGACTTTTTTTGTGTTTTCAATTTGATTTGAATGCTTGAAATGGTTGAATGATCATTGAATAGATGGGACTGAAATGAAGCCAAAATGTCAAAAAAGGGCCCAATTGGTTCTGGATGAGGGTTCTGTAAGCACTGAGGGCGCCGGATTGACGTCGTATCACGGCCGCCAGCAATAGTAAACTCAAGAGATGCGGCCGCGACATGTGACTGAATGTCGACGTCCACATATGTAGCCGTCTAGTTTAAACTAGACGTCCACATCTTGGCCGTCTACAAGACTTCGAGGTCTGACATTAAGGGACTTGCGTCCAGACCCTGGCCGCTGAAGGTACGTCGCGGCCAGAGCTTGACGCCAGATAAAATTAAACGGCCAGAGATTGACGTTAAACATAAACGCCTTTTTTTTTTTGAACCGACGCCTTCTCCCGGCGCCATTCCTCTTCCCAAGCGCCGGGAGAAGGAAAACCGAAACCACACCCTCTGCTCACTTTGCTGTGACACGATGAGGACGAGAGAGAAGCGGACCATCACCCGGGCCGTCGCCAATGGAGGAGGAAGAAAAGAGGTGGAGATGGCTACGGCGGGGAAGAAGAGAAGTGGCGGTAGAGGACGTACCGGAGGGGGACGAGACCGAGGGAGGAGATGAACGGAGGCGGAGGCACCTCGACGACCTCGGGTGAGTACCCTAAACCTCTGTGTGATGTGATTTCATTTGGTGAAAAGAAGGGGAAACGGGGAAGTGCCGTCGGGTTGGCAGAACTTGACGGCAACATCGGTTGCCGTCGAGTTCCTCCTGGCGTCCAGCCCCTTGCCGTCAAGATGATTTTGACGCAATGGGTTGGACGTCGATACGAACTCGACGGCCACCCCGGGACGCCGACTGTGAGTAAACGCCATGCCTTGCCGCCAACTTTGAGTAGAACGCCATCGATACTGACGTTAAGCTTTCTGTGTTTTCTGCAGGTAGGGCCGAATGAGGAGCAGACCTGGGATTTACGCTGGGCGTGGACCATGCGCTTCCAGAGGCCCAGCAGATCAGATAGCGAGGATGGGGCTCGGTCCATCTCCTGTCGTACGCCCTTTCACTTAGATGTGCCGTACCTAGAGGCGCTGAGGGAGAGATGGAGGAGGACTGCAAGGCATTCATCATGCCTTGGGGTCACATGATACCCACATTGGAGGATGTGGCGTATCTGATGGGACTGCCGGTTCAGGGAGAGCCGTAGTTGGATTGGAGAGGAGGGACTACTATGATGACCATAGAGCTACTGGGGCCAGAGTTCGTGGCCGGGAGGAGGAGACCGATCCGAGCATCCTGCTCGGATCGCTGTCAGAGGCGTTGGATTGAGGGGAGGAGGAGAGGACCCCTAGAGTCACTTGGAGAGTTCTACGCTGGAGTGCGGGGTCACTCGACCTAGGAGACCGAGCGAGGAGCGCTCGTGCGGATTTTCGTCAGCTACCTCTTCGGACGCCTGTTGTTCGCGACGCAGTCATCACAATAACTGCAAGTTCGTGCTGTTGCTGAGGGACTTGGCGCAGGCGGGGAGGTACGCTTGGGGTGCTGCGATGCTGGGACACCTTTTCTCTCTCCTCCCCAGCAGCTCGCAGCGCTCTCAGAGCACTGGGGCCTCACCCCCTTCCTTCAGTACGCAATTTTTCCTTTAAAGCTCAACTTGAATTTCAATTGATTAAATTGCTTGACTGACTGACTTTCTCTTCTTGCAGATCTGGGGTACACCCCCTTCCCCATGGGCGCGGGACACTTGAGAGGGGCGCCAGATGATGTGCCTCTCATGACGAGGTGGGAGGTGGCCCCGACCCCAGGGTCACCGACAGGAGAGCAGGGGATGTGCGGGTCGCACTTGACCACTACCCGCATGATCATTGAAACCCTCAACTAGCTTTTGCATTCTCTCAATTACTGCTGCATTTGATGTTACTGACCAGTGTTTTCTCATTCTTCTTAGGTGGTGTGGACCCCATGTGTGGGAAGCGGACGCCTCGCACCCGGCGTGGCGGCAGGTCCCCCTGTTCGACGCCACCCTCCTTTTACTGTGCCTCGGGACATGTGAGGTACTGTACTTGGAGTTGGTGGTACGGACCCTGGGCTGGCACCAGCCGGCCATCGAGGTGCCCTCCCTCGGAGAGAGGACACTCACGCCGGCGTTCTTTGCCGAGACCGCGACTGGGGCAGACCACGGCAGCACCGTCGCATCTGGCGCGAGGGCGGCGAGCAGGTGGTACGATGACCGACCTCCAGGACAGCTCGGCTTATATGGAGGACTACCAGCACGATACGCCGGCGACTCCGGCTTGACCGACGAGTGGTGAGTGAAACTCCTAACTCTAAGCCTTGGTCGGATCTGAATTTGATTGATTCTAACCTTGAAGCATTTGGCAGATGCCGGAGTCAGGCCATCCGCCTCTTGGAGGGCGACTGGCCGAGCAGGAGGTGGAGCTGACGAGGCTCCGGGCGAGGTCAGGACATTGGTAAGTAACATTAACCTTGATCTTGAATTTGACATTGATTTGATTTGATTTCTGACCAAATTTTTGTGCATGCAAGAGGAGAGCTATTGAGAGCACAGGCGAGCCGGGATGCGGGGCGAGCTCGTCTGCCCAGCCGGCCGGAGGGGACCTGGCGGTCCGCTTGCAGAGGGCCCTGGACCGAGCGGAGCGAGTCCGGGAGCTTGAGGAGCAGGCTCAGAGATTGGGGCTCAGGTAAGACACCAAACTAGCACTTTCTTTCAAAGTCTATTGAATGTTCTAACATGCTGCCCTTGACATGCAGCGGCAGAGGAGATGTGGCTACTCTCCAGGCACAGAGGAGATTTGCGGCTGGAGCTAGAGGCGCGGATTTCCGGTCTGGAGGCCAGGTAGACCTTTCTTCTTTCCTCTTTTTCCTGCACATGTTCAGGACTGATCCTCTTTGCTTTTGATGCGCAGCGGCGGACCATGTGACAGCCATGAGAGTTGAGGGACGACCGGGCCCCATGAGGGGTCGCCTGCTCGAGCCCGAGAGAGTCAGAGGAGCCGAACAGCTCGGACACGGATTGCCGGATTACGAGATCCTCAAGGACCGGGTGCTGAAGAAGCGCCGGAGCAGCAGCGGCAGGCCAGCAGGCGCCGCGAGGACCGGATCAGCGTTCGCCTCCCTTGACGACATCGTGTCGCTAGGGGACCCCTCCGTGGTGCAGGAGGGTGCGAGACCCGAGGCGTCCACGGCTTCCAGACCTCCTCTCCCAGACCGGCGTCGGGAGAGGGAGGAGATGAGGTGAGCAGCTCCCCAGACAGAGGCCTGCGAGGGGGAGAGTAGAGAGGAGTGACACTTTTTGTACCACCAGGGGTATGCCCTGTCATGATATGTACACAGACTTGATTATCATAGTGGAATTTGTGGACTTTTGTCATTTGCACTTGAATGAGTTTGCTTTGATTCCTGTATCCTGTATCCACAACACTCAAAGAAACAGTTTAGTGTAGATCTGTTTTTAGCCCCTTGCCTACGATATACCTTTCTTGAGATCTGGTCAAGGGGCTAATTTCTAATCAAAGATAAGAACATAATAAAATAACTGAAAGGGAAATATGCACATACTTTTTTTTTGTGTTTTTCTTGACTTTTTGTTTTTGTTTTTTGTTTTTGATAAGAAATAAGGAAATGTTAGCATATATACATGGTACCACTAATTTTTTTTTTTTGGATTTTTTTTTCTATTTTTTTTGGCTTTTGAAATAAGGGAGAAATTTTGAGAGAAAATATACAGCGTAAAATATACATCAAAGACTCTCTTTTTTTGTTTTTTTTTGCATTTTTTGTATTTTTTTGGATTTTTGGACTCTAAGACACATATTCATCACATGTTGTAGTGTAGGTTTACGCGATCTACTTAACCACAGAGGCCAAGAGTGAGGAGGGACTGCACGAATTCCTTGATGTTGGAAATTGCCCCTAGCCTTCTTGATATTTTCCACTACAGAGGATCTTATGCAATCAAATTGCCCCTAGTGAGAGAAATGGGAAGAAATGTTAGGAAGTCATGTAGGACTTTGGTTCAAACTACTTTTTGTTTCCAAACCGACTTCTCATATCAAGCAGACTTGGTCAACCATTGTTTTCAGGGGATTTTTCATTTCTTATTTTATCTGGGGTGGAGGCACGTACTTTTTGCTACCTCCTTGAGTTGGTCAGCCTTTTTCCGGTACGTACTTTTTGCTACCCTTTTTGACCTTTTGCTCTTCTTTCCCCATTGAGGCTTGATTTGACATCTTGCCCCTTGTTCTTATTAGTTGCCCCTGTTTTATGGTGACCTTGTCCTTTTAAAAGAGAGTGGGTGGTCCCTTACTCGTATTTGTTCCGCTTCCAGACACGACCGAGTGGGAAAGAATAGGGGACCTATTGACCGGATGAGACCGCCCGAGTGTACTAGTGATTTTCCAACTAGGGTAATACTCAACATCGTGTGGTGTGTGAATAAGTCCTACCTCACTAGTGACCGAGTGGAGTAGTGGCTCACCCGCGACGTTGACATGTGATGAACGACCGACCTGACTGACTGGCTAGAATAGAACTTCTTGAGAGAGCTGCATTCCATGATGGTTAACTCAACTCCCTCGGCATCCACTAATCTATAAGCATTCCCTGAGTATGCTTCCTTAACAACGAACGGACCCTCCCAATTTTCTTGCAATTTGCTCCTGGGACCTGGTGCCTTTATGATTTTCCGCTTCAACCAATTCACCCACTTCGAATTTTCTTTCTAAGACTCTCTTGGCATAAAAACGTGCAATTCCTGACGATAGACTTGTGCATGGTCAGCCGCTATCATTCGCCTTTCATCTAAAGTTCAAGTTGTGCCAATAAAGCTTCCCGACGTTGATCAGATCAAGTTCGGAATCTAATTGAACTCTAAGCGAAGGGACGAAGATCTCATATGGGAGTATCGCATCCGATCCGTATGTCAAGGCATAGGGTTTTGCCCCGTAGGAGTACGGACGAGGTGCGATAAGCCCAAAGAGCTTCAACTAAGCGTTCTGGCCAGTCAGTGTTGTTGTGAGATTTGCAACTTTTCTTGATTATTTTGATAAGAGTTTTATTAGTAGCTTCCGCTTGTCCATTACCTTGTGGATAATATGGTGATGAATGATGCAAGTTAATGCCATATTTACCACACATGTCGCGGAGCTCCTGCGAGGTGAACTGTGGTCCATTGTCGTGACGATGTCCCGAGGCACGCCGAACCTTGCAAGGATGTTGCTTGATGAACTTGACAACCGTTGATGCTTTGACTTCTATGAACGCTTCTGCTTCAGCCCACTTTGTGAAGTACTCTGTGGCGGTCAGAATGAGGATTTCTTCCGGATTTCTCCAGTTCTATCCGCAAGGGACCTACCACATCGAATGCCCACATGGCGAAAGGCCATGGAGCAATAAGGATGAAGAGAGGAAGAAGGAGCATGAATTTTATCACCGTGTAATTGGCATTTAGCACAGTGACGGACGAAATGGGTGCAATCTTCTTCCATGGTAGGCCAGTAATAGTGTCGTAGCAACTTCTGGCAATTGCTCTACCATTGACATGGCCACCACATCACTAGAGTGAGCAGCTTCAACAATGCTTTCAGATTCGATTTCATCAAGGCAACGGAGATAGACCCCATTGAGGATTTCTTGTAGAGAACGCCACCTATGATCTTGTACCGTTCGGAGACACGGCGAATAGCCCGTCTATCGGCAGAAGTGGCGTAATCCGGAAGGATCCATCTTTGAGGTAGTTCTCGATGTCAAAATACCAGGGATGGCCATCATCGAGGTCGATTCAGGCTCTTTTGAGAGTGCATTGATTTGATGGGAGGGAGATTGAAGTTGGACAAACCAGGGATCAGTATGAGAAGGGATTCTTAGCCTTTGAACAGAGATGGTTTCGGAGGACCTTTCTAAAGGGATGGGAATGGAAGAGGCCAGAGAGGCGAGGGAATCTGCTAGGATGTTTTGGGCCCTAGGAGTGTGGACAAGGGTGAGCTTCCTAAACTGCCGATTACCTTTGCTACCAACTCTTGATATGGTTTCAACTTGGGGTCCCGGGTTTGGTACTTGCTGAGAGATTGCCGGAGTATCAACTGCGAATCTCCAATAATCCTTAATTCCTTGACTCCGAGCAACACGCCATCTTCAACCCAACTAGGAGAGCCTCATACTCAGCCACATTGTTCGTGGCACGGAAGGTTAATTGGTAGGCGTGCGGGATGACTACCCCTTCCGGTGAGAGGAGAACTGCCCCTATTCCACTCCTTTGGAATTTAAAGCCCCGTCGAAGTAAAGCACCCATGAAGGCTCACCATCGATGATGGCTCCTAACTCTTCATCGGGAAAGGTTTCGTCGACAGAGAATACGAAGGTAAGGGTGATGGGCTAGGTGTTCGGCTATGGCATGCCCCTTGATTGACTTCTGGTTGACGTAGGTGATGTCAAATTGATTGAGAAAACTTTGCCACCGCATCAACCGCTCAGTTAAGACGGCTTCTCTAGCAAGAACCGAATTGGATCCATTCGTGCCAGAAGTTTCACTTCATGCGCCAGGAAATAGTGCTTCAACTTCTGGACCACCCAGACGACGGCTGCACATGTTCTTTCCATGGCGGTGTACCTCTTTTCAGCTTCATTGAACAATTTGGATAAGTAGTACACCGCTCTCTCCTTCTTCTCGTCGTCGTATTGGGCCAAAACTGCTCCAGTTGAATCTTCAGTAGTTGATACATAGAGCAATAAAGGCCGACCCGGGACCGGAGGAGCGAGAACAGGGATTGAATAGTAACTCTTCAACTCATCAAAGGCTTTTGACATTTATCGTTCCAATCAAATTTTGCCTCTCCTTTTAGCATCTCGTAGAAGGGCTTACAACGGATTGAATGCTGGGAATGAATCTCCTAATGAACTGAAGTCTGCCAATCAGCCCTCTAACTTCTCTGATGTTCTAGGGGAGGCATTTCGATTATTGCTTTGGCCTTGTTGGGATCAATCTCAATCCCCCTTTTGCTAACTATGAACCCAAGCAATTTCCCCGAAGAGACTCCAAAGACACACTTCTTGGGGTTCATTTAAGCTTATGCTCTCTAGACCGTTGGAGAACCGCCCGGAGGATGTCAGCATGGCCATGTCGAGTCTTCGATTTCACCAAGACATCGTCCACATAGACCTCCATGTGCACATGCATCATGTCATGAAAAATTGCCATCATTGCCCTTTGATATGTTGCTCCTGCGTTCTTCAATCCGAAGGGCATGACGACGTAACAATAGGTCCCCCAGGGTGTTGTGAAAGAAGTTTTCCCTCCTGGTCTTCCTCCGCCACGGATCTGTTGTACCCCGAGAAACCATCCATGAAAGATACATTTCAAACCCGCAGTGTTGTCCACTAGACATCTATGTGTGGGAGAGGGAAATCGTCCTTTGGGCAAGCACGATTAAGGTCTCGGAATCTATACAGATCCTAACCTTACCGTCCTTCTTCATCACAGGGACGATATTAGCTACCCAATGTGGATATACCACAACCCTTATGAATTTAGCTTTGTGCAATTTGTCAATCTCCTCTTTGATCTTGAGTGCTAGCTTGGGATGTAGCCTCCTTAGCTTTGTTTGACGGCGGTTGCGTCGGCTTTTAGGACTAACCGTGTTCGACCAAAGAGGTGTCGAGTCCCGGCATGTCCTCGTAGGACCAAGCAAAACCGTCAGAGAATTCTTTAAGGATAGCTACCAACGCATGCTCTTCTTCTTCACTCAAGTTGGCACTGACTAACACTGTCTTCGGGGATTCCTTGGTGCCAAGATTGACTTCCTTAGTAGGTTCGTCTGCAGCCGCGTGGTGCTCGTCGAACCTTTTTGTGCCATCCACATAGGAGCTCACTGGGTCTTCTTCTTCTTCTGACCCAAGATCTCCTAGCCCATCTTTCTCACTGAAATCTAGCAGATAGACTCCTAGACCGTCATCTACAGAATCACCTTCTTCAAAATCAGAAATGGTTTCTACTAAGGCAGGTTCCTCAAGAAATTCCGGGACTTGACTCAATTTGGCACACCTCTCGGCCAAGGCCATGACATATCGGGCAGGAACTTGCCTACCCTTCTCTTTGCGAATGCATGGTTGAGAGGGACCAGACTCTCCTAATCCTGACTCTAGACGGGACCCTAAACCTGACTCTAAACCCAAATCTAAACTAGTCTAGACTGCTATGTACAGGACAACTATGTACAAGGGAGTGCTCCCAGAGGGGTGAAAATCTAACGGGAGAGCGTCGGCCCTTGGCCGAGCGGAAGAGATTCCAAAGAGGAAGGGTGCTCAATGGAGATCTCGCATTTCAACACTTTGATAATTGGCGTTTTTTTTTTTGGAATCAAGGCCCAAAACCATGAGTTGCTGACTCAAGGTGGCCTCGACTGGATGGGTGAGAGATAGAGATGGTGATAGGAGTGGAGTAGATGCGGATGGAAGATTAGAAGCAGAAGGAATGAGGGTAGAGATGGTGAAGAGGGGTTCGGACCCAAAGAGTGAGAGGAGGCCGAAGTCATCACAGACTTCCTCTATTTCTGCCATTTCCTCTTCTGCTTCTTCTTCTTCTTTCTCACTCTCAAGCAAGGCAGTTCCTCTATCAATGGCTCTCGGTTCCCATTTGGGTGGGTCCTTGGACAAGTGCTCCTTCAAGGTCCAGGTAAGAGGTGATAAGGTATGAACGGGTCGGGATGGACCGGTCTGGGTGAAAACCTAGACCGGCCTTAGGTAACATCCTCCTAATTGCCTGGACACTCTGGGTCTCCCCCTTTTCATCCGTACCCAACCCGCGGCCATGAACATAGCCGATGTTCGCCATCACTTCCCAACCTTTTCCCGGAGACATGGGACATGAGGTTCTACAGCGGGCTTGGAGGTTGGCTAAGCTCAGAGGGTGTGGGGAAGTCAAAGAGAGACATGACCGGCTTCTCCCCTTATCTGGAATGAAAAGTGTGGCATCTGTTCTGAGTGATAGCATTAAGAGTCTCCAAAGTGGGAATGCTCTTGATCTTGATAATCCGCCCATTGTAAGAAATTTGAAACATTGATGGGCGGTGGAAGGGACTCCTAGAGTCTGTTCTAGCCAGGGACGACCGAGGATGGCTTTGTAAGCCGGATCGACATCAAGAACTAGAAACTCAGTGGACATGGTGACTGGTCCGATTTCCAGTTTAAGAGCAATTTTGCCTTTAGCAACCCTCTTGGAGTTGTCATAGGCAGCAATGGTAGAGCAACTCTTCTCCAGATTATTTTCCCCTAGACCCAGCTTTGAGGGTCTTCATCGGACAGACATTAATGGATCCCCGGTGTCAATAAGAGTGGAATCCACCAAAACCCATTGAGGTTTATGGTGAGACAGAAGGAAGCGAGCGACAATCGGGAGTGGCAAGATCCCTATCCGAAAGAGATTGAGGGTCCTTGGGTAAGACAGGATAGCATTGGTGACCCCACTAGGAGGGAGGTCATCATTGACCATGATTTTCTGGAGGATTGAAGGAGGGTGGATTGATGTGACGGCGATCTCCGAATCAACTCTAAAATAGACACCCTCGCGGGTGCGTCTGTCTAGATGTTGCAGAATATCATATTCGGTGCCGGCAGGAGGTGGAGGTCCACTGTCCCCCTCATCTTGGTTTGGCCGCGAAGGTGGAGGAACAATCCGATTCCTAAGCGTGACATGAACATCCTCTTGGGGTCTTGGAAGAATCAACTGGAGAGTCCTGGTGGATGACTCACTGGCGGGGGAAGTGAGAACAGTGGGTAGGTGTCCTGAGGAGGTCGGATAAGCACTAAGGTCTTTCCTCGAGAATGGCATCCACCGAGGTGGAAGGTTCCTGGGACTCTACAGTGGGACATGGATACCACTCATCAAAGCCCTCTACCCCCCATTGTTGTTCTCTCCTCACGACCCGGGGTTCCGAACAAGTCATGGTGTGGACATTTTCCTGGGACTTGGAGGAGGAGGGTTGCTGTTTCGATGATTGGGGAGAGGGTTCTGGAAGATGCCTAATTCCTTCTTAGTGTACCTAGACTTGGCTATGGCTACACTGACATCCTCCCAGTTGATTCTCCTTGATCATTCACATCATACACCCAGTCACGGAATGTGAAACAGTTGTTGATATCGTGGCCATGGGTGCGGTGGTAAGGACAGTACTTGGAAGTATCCAGCCTTGGATTTGTGTTTTTCCCTTTGTGGGGGGAGCCGGATAGCTTCGCAAGACATGAGTGCGAAGAATATGTCCTCAAGGGTCTCGGGGAGAGGAGGGTAGTGAGACCTCTTAGGACCAGGCCGAGTGTAGCCAGAAGAGGGAGGAGGAACAGCAGAGTAAGGCTTAGAAGTGTGATGGGAATTGGTGAGGATTAGAGGGAGGATTGGACGGAGGGATAGAGGATTTGTTGGGAGGCCTCAAAGGCTGCTGCAAGCGCTTACAGACTCATTGACGGTCACCCCTTCGGTGGTAGGTGCCGCGGGAGCCTTGCGTGCCTTTGGCTTTCCTTCAAGAAGTGTGGGAGGGAGGAGTCCTTGATTTGATTTTCAACTACCCTGGCTCTGTTATAAGATGTGAGAAGGAGTGGAACTCACTTAGCATTAAGACAGAACGAGCACAGGGGTAGTGTTAGTAACCAAGAGGTTGGCTTGAGACTCCGGGATAGGAATGTCGGCTCTTGAAGCCATGGACCTCCATCGGTTGGCATAAGTTACAAAGTCTTCGTTCGACTTCATCTTTTCTGCCATCAAAGTCGGAAGTGTGGGGACTTGAGGGCCATGTATGAAAAGTGTGAGATTAATCGCTCGGAGACTATGTCAAAATTAACATGTCAGATGCGTTAGAGAGGAAACCACCTCAAAGCTTCCCCTTCCCATGACTGTTGGAAAAGGTGAACTAAGAGGACCCGATCATATAACCACCGATGGGAATCCATGGTGAAGCCGGCGAGATGAAATTGGGGTCGGAGGTCCCCATCATACTTGCGGTACTTTGGGGCCTTGAAGTCGGGGGAAGTAACGTGGGGAGCTTGCAGTAGTTTAGTAGCGAATGAGGTTTAGAGTGGGATAAGGAATCCGCTACAAGCATCCTAACGAGACCTTCAACCTCTAAAGGGGAACAGATTTAGATTGAATGGGGGTGCGATTGGATAGGTGGCGAATAGGCGGAAGGAGAGTGGGAATTGGAGTAGGCAAAGGAGCGGGAGTGACAGGAGGAATGAAGGCGGAGACGGGAGCTCGGATGGGTGACTGGTTTAGGAGTGGGTCTAGATGTGGAGGCATTGAGTGGGGATAAAGATGGAGTGGAAGGGGAGGTAGCTGCCCGACAGTATGCTTTGAAAGCATAGAAATGATATCCTCGGGCGAGTACCGGGACATGAGTTTAGAAAACTCGGGGTCTTCTTGACTGTTTGGTCATGAGTGGGATTGACCCTCAAACTCACTTCTTCATTATCAGCCTGAGAGGATGATTGGACTGACTCCTCAGGCTGGACATTGGTTAATCATACCGACCATTTCATTGATATTATCATCATATTCAAAAGCCGGTTTATTAGCCATGTCAAGGAGTCCAACAAGTGTCCATTAGCACACAACCTATTGATTTTAAAGTGGTCAAAGTTGAATAACTTTACTGTTTAGACAAAATGTGGGTTTCTACCAAACAATGTTAGCAATCAACGTCCCCCAAAATTTTAAAAAATTACCAAAGTTGTGTGTTGAGTTAAGTTGATTGGTAGACCGTTCTCTCAAAGCTCACTCGAATCCCGTAAGTAGGGGACTAGACAAGGTGGGTAAAGTCCTCCTACCTACCCCTACCGTGAGGAATCCACAGAATTTAGGGACTTCTAGAGTTTTCTCCGGAGCCAACCCGATTTACCCGAGCGGGAATCCCCGAGTAAAAGGTTGTAAAACCGAAGAAGGGTGATCCTAGAAATGTGAGGGGAGGCTAGAAAAGAGGAGAAGAAGACCCCCTGGAGACTGAGAACGTTAGTGACAAACAGTAAGCAAACAAAAAGTAAAAAAGAAGCAAAACAAAAAGAAAACAGAGGAAAAAAATAGGTTTCTGTGAACCTAAACGGCAAACTAGTTGACGCCAAGTTTATCAGAAATACGTAGACGGCAATATCGACTGACGCTAACAAATAGTAAACGACACCCTATATGGAGCTAAGAGTAATCATGGCAGGAAAGACTAGACGGTTACCTGTGTAGGCGGCAAGATCGATGGCCGTCTACCTGGATGCGCTCAGACCGCAGTAGCACTGTTGTCCCAACGTGATCGCCAGAAAAGAGCTGTGGACGTTTCGTTTCGCCTCCGTCTTCGAATGCCGACTGGTGTGGCCTCTTCGACGGTGGTTCACGGACGTGCCGCTCCTTCGTTGGCGATGGAGAATGTGCCGGTTGACCCCGTTGACCCCGAGTTGACGCGTTGACTGAGGAGGAAAACAAAGGAAACGGTGATATAAGGGAGATAGTTGCGATCGCCAGGGCCTTACCTGTGCCCAAGGGTTGTTCTGATCACGTTGATGTAGCAGCCTCGCGTCGCGGGTGATGGTAGAGATCAAATTCTCCTCCTTCAGCCGGCCAAAGGAAGAGAGCTCCACGGTCTCTTCGGATCGTTCCTGCCACAGAACAAGACTCAATTAGACCCTAAATAGTGCAGCAAAGTTCAAAACGAAATGTGGAAGGCCCAAAAGGAGAGTCTCGTACCGGTTGCGGACTGAGAGAAGAGGGGTGGCCAAGTGTTATGACCACCCTTCTTCCTCCGTTTTGGTGGGAAACCCCTTTTAGGTGTGTGGAAGGTGCCCAAGTGCCTAGAGTGTGGGAAAGGGTGTGTGACATGCAAGTATCTAAGAGAGAAAAGGAAGAAGAGAGGAAGAGGGGGGGAGGTGATCCTCGTTGTTGGTGATGCTAGCTCGTTGCAGGGCTCCTTCAACTCCAGAGAAGCCTCCTTGGGCGTCCCAAAGGTTAAGAGGAAGTAGAGGATGACTTGTGAAACTTGGTGTAACTTTCTCTCTCCTCTCTCAAAGCTTGAGCATATGGACGTCCAGCCTCTCCCCCCTTTGTTCAGAGACCAAGGGGAGTTATAAGACAGTGAGCTTGGGTTGAGAGCATTGGATGCTCAAGTGTGAAGAAACACACTGTACATGTGGCAATCTATGTGTTAAGCTCCAACCAATAGGGAGAGGCCAAATGGGATTTTTACTGGGTCAAGGGACTGCCAAGGTGGCCCATATGCCGTTGGGAACGGCTACATGCGTTGCATGGCCGAGACAAGGGGCTAGTGGGCTGGAATCTCGGGTTAGTGCGCAGACCTGGTAAACCTATTGACGTCATGGATCAGGCCGCCAACCTCATGCAGACGTCCAGAGAGGTGGACGCCAACATGGGTAAGCGTCCAGGGGCTTGACGCCACAAACAGTAGGCGGCCATCGATGATGCTGTCTACATGGGATCCGAGGCTGGTCAACACATGGTCAAACGAGGCTTAATGGGCCAAATAGCCTTGCGGGAGATGGGCCAAATCTCGCGTCTACAAGCGCGAGTCTCGCCGTTGCTATGTCCTCTCTTTAAGAGACAAGCAACCACTCATGGACCCAGCCCCGCCAACATCCGATCAGCCTTCCACCAGCCGAGGAACGACTGCTGAAGATTTAATCCCCGTCCAGGTAGACGATGATCTCGAACGCGTCTTATTACATGGCGCCTGTTGACAGAGGCCGCAGCAGCAGCGCGCTACACCGCCTTCCTGCTGGCCAATTTGACGTGCGCCTGGTCTAATGATGAGCTTCCGGGCATTCCCTCGGAAGTATGGGCATCACCTCCGCCTGGATCCCCGGATTCCACCTGTTCAACAAAAGGAGGCGAACCTGTGAACCGAGAATGGAGACTGTGATTCAGGATCATGTAGTCAAAATCCAAACTATTGGGCTCCTTCGAGAAGCCAATACCCAAGATGGGATCTCCACGTGGCCTCATACGCAAGGCAACGGTAAATGCGTGTGTGTGCGTTGATTACAAAGATCTCAATAATTGCAATGCCCAAGGACAACTTCCTCTGCCGCGCATTGATCAGCTATGTGATCTACTTCCGGCCACGAGCTTCTCAGCTTTTGGATGCCCACTCTGGTACCACCAGATCGTATTGCATCCCCCAGATCAAGACGCCACGACGTTCGTCACAGACCTAGGCTTATACTGTTTACCAGAATGCCTTTCGGTCTAAAGAAAGCGGGCGCAACTTACGAAAGGGCTGGTCAACAAGATGTCGAGCAGCAGATCGGGCGCAAACAGAAGTCTATGTGGATGACATGCTGGTCAAAACGCTCGAGCATTGAACCATTCCGGACCCAAGAAACTTCGCAACTTTGCGAAAGTACAATATGAAGCTAAACCATGCCAGTGCGCGTGTGACGGCCCTCGTTACACCGGTACGGTATACCGACCCACGTCGGTATAGCGAGTGCTGCCAGCCACAGTGGGACATTTACCCAACGATACAAACAGCTGAGATACACACGAATATATATAACAGAGTAGCGGAAGTAAAAGAGAACTATCTCCATTCATTCATCATCCACATTAAACATACATGCAGTTTACAATTTGCAAAAGGAACTAAAATTCACATGATTTAAATTGCTGAAATAGAGATACAAAATGTCCACATATTACATTCTTTTAATGATAATTCTAATACAATGTTCAAGTACATACTAAGAAGTACACAGTCACAAAGATCTCAAAAACTGGCTAGTCTCCACGCTCGGAGTCCGTCTCTGCTGCCTCCTCCGTGGGTACTGTGTCACCAACTATACCTGTACGCCGAAGCAAGGAGTGAGTCCAGGGACTCAGCAAGTAACACTACGCATGATATACACGTACAAGTCCTAGTGGTTTCTACACGCACATTACACTTTGCAACACATAGCATGCTAATCCATTTAAGCTTTCAACCTATCATGAAGGTCCTACAATTTTATACATAACGCATGCTTTCAGATTTCAAAATAACATTCACCTATCACATGGTCTCTATTCAATTCACTCATGAGACTTTAATCAAAACATGAGAGCTATTGACATGAACAATTTACATACATGAACGGGGAACATAATTAGCATGGATTCCACATGTTCTTAAGTACATACATAACTTTTTCACATGCTTTAGGTTGCTGATTTCGCATGGTTCAATGACTATAAACCTACACATGAAAGCTACAACGTTGCTTAAACATAACATATGAACAATCCATCATGCCATTTTGCTCACATACTCATTTGTTGTTCCTAACATGGATTCTAAACACTTTTGCACACATAAACATGAGTATGATAACATACATTTTCTGAATTCACATGGTTTCAGATTTAGTCTCACATGGGTTTCAATACACATTTACATATCTAGGATTTCACATTTTCTTTACACTAGGTTCCTCTTTTCACATGTTACACTTTACACATACACATTCACATATCACTTACACATTTACACATGGTCACATACACTTTACACATTACACTTTACACATATTTTAGTGCCGTGACACATAGTCCAAACCACCAAAGAAGGACACATTCACATCACATAACACATAGACACCATCTAGGCAATTCAATGGTGACTCTTGGACTGCGCAGACCGGGAGAACAAGTCTCCACCCTAACCAGTGGTACTTGTCCACCTCCAGGATTCCCCCTAATGCCCTTAGGGTCACTTAACACAATGAACTTTCTCAGGGGGACTTTTCCCTGATACGGCTCCACTGCCTTCTCGGAAGCAGTATCACATTGGCACAGTTTACACTTTTACACATTTACCGTTTTACACATGGTTTTACACTTGACACTCTTCATCTCATTCACTTTCTTACTCACATGAACACCTCTGTTTTTCCTAACATGGTACTACAGAGTTTCAAGATTCAACACATAGTAAACACACCAATCATGCTGGTTTAAACAAAATAAAATCACATTACGATCATATGTACGAATTATTCACAATTCACATGAAAACACATAACTTTTTATTTACTGTTCCAATTAACCTGAAATTTTAACCACATGCTGTTTTCGGGTTCAAAATCATACCCTCAATTTTCAGATTTTTCTGAGCTAAATAGGATTTACAGAAAATCAAACACCTAATTAGCACATTATTCACAACTTACGTTAACATGGAATTTACACATCATGCAATTTACCGCTTGCTGTTTAACCATAAGCTACCAACATATGCATGAAGTTAGAGTACAAAATTTCCCTAATTCATACATCTATGGATTTAACACTACGAATCATTTCTACATACTTCTATTTTATCGAACCGAAACTATTAACAAATTGCACAATCATGGATAAGTTTCCTAAATTTGCAAACACACATGCTGACCCACAATCTTCATGATTAAACCGAAATCAAGGCATTCAACTAACTCTAGTCATGGAACATGGGTTTGCAAAATTATCTACAAGTCATGCTCACAAGATTAAAGACACCATTTTTCCACATTCACCATCACACCACATTCATTCACAACCACAATGCACAATATACATAGCTTATAGGAATACCATATATCCTCATCACGGAAATCATAACGAAATTAACGTATAAGAGGGACAGAACAGCTCACTGTTCTGTCCTGAAGAACTAGACGGCGGTCTCTGGCCGCTGACTCAGAGTCAGCGGCATGGTCGATGGACGCCAAGGATGAACTGGGCGTCCAGGGACCTTGCCGTTTACTCAGGTCTGTGCAGAAACACAGACCCGAGCTCTGAAATTTGGGTGAAATGGAGGGTCTAGGACTCGAGGAAAATTTCATAAAAATCATAAAACCTCCTAGACTCATACGGGGACACCATAGATAGGTCACTTGCCTCTCTAAAAATCCTCCAAGGGATTTATGGCTCGAAGAAGACCTCCTTGGGCAGTTCCAAGAAGTTGCAGAAGTGCCTCCAAGATCGCCTTCCTCCGAGCTCCTGGTTGATCTCCACGCCGAGGGGATGATGGGGAGGCCTTCCCCTATGCTTCAGCTTCCTCCTTGATGCAGAAGATCTCCAAATCCAGCTTCAAGGGGTCGGATTTTAGGGTTCTAAAAGGGGTTTTCTCACAGAATGCTCTAGGGTTTTTCTCTCCTCTTCTCTCCTCTTGCAAGGGTGAAAGTGAGAAGTGGGGAGAGGCCATTTCGGGTTCAGCATGTAGGAGAGGCCCTCACCCACTCACCATGCCGATTAGACAGCCTAGAGCCGTTGGGGGACATCCCCCCAATGGTTGCCATGCCTTGTTTCAGAAGACAGCAGCTCTGCTGCGCATGCAGGTCAGAGAGGTTGGCGTCCAGATCGCTGGACGCCGGAGCTAGTGTTGGCGTCCAGGGCTGGACGCTGACACCACCTCAACGGCCTGGGATTGACGCCAAGGGCCTTCGGCCAGAACCCTAATTATGCAGAAAACCATGCATACCAAGCTTCTATACATGCAATATGTACATGGTATATATCCACACTATCATCATGCAATACATACATTATTTATGTTTAATATAAACACATGTACACGTATTTATACTATTTTAATATCCACGTAAATACGTACATACATACTCAACACATAAATATGAAAAATACGACGGAAATTCGAGGGTCTTACACCCTCTCCCCCTTAAAGAAACTTCGTCCTCGAAGTTAGAACGACACTACTCAAACAAAAGGGGATACTTCTTCTTCATCGCATCCTCAAGCTCCCACGTAGCCTCCTCACGTGAGAAGTTCCGCCATAGAACTTTCACCGACGCGATACTCTTGTTCCGGAGATGCTGAACCTTCCGGTCAAGAATGGCTACTGGTTGCTCGACATACGAAAGATCTGGCTGGATCTCCACTGGCTCATGACTAATCACATGAGACGGATCTCGGACATACTTCCTGAGCATAGATACGTGGAATACCGGGTGAACGCTAGCCAAAGCTGGGGGTAAAGCTAGCTCGTACGCCACGTTGCCCAAACGTCTGAGAATCTCATATGGGCCAATGAACCTAGGGCTTAGCTTGCTATGCCTGCCAAATCTGACAACTCCACGAGTAGGCGATATCTTCAAGAAGACATGATCGCCAACCTCGAACTCCAAATCCTTTCTCCTGTTGTCGGCATAACTCTTCTGCCTATCCTGTGCCGCAACAAGCCTTTTCCTGATAAGCTGAATCTTATCCGAAGTTTCCTGAACCAACTCCGGTCCGATCAACTGCCTATCACCAGTCTCCTCCCAACATAAAGGAGATCTGCAGGGCCTACCATACAACGCCTCGAATGGAGCCATTCCAATACTAGCATGAAAGCTGTTGTTGTATGCGAACTCCACAAGAGGTAAATGACGCTCCCAATCATCCTTCCAATCCAGAACACACGCTCTCAACATATCCTCGAGCGTCTGGATAGTCCTCTCGGACTGTCCATCGGTCTGGGGATGAAACGCCGAACTGAGCTTAAGCTCCGAACCTAACGCATCCTGAAGACCCTTCCACAATCTCGAAGTAAATCTCGGATCTCGATCCGAAATGATCGACTTCGGCACACCATGCAATCTAATGATACCGCTAACATACAATCTAGCTAAACTCTCTACTGACTGCTTCTTCTTCATAGGCAAGAAATGAGCAGTCTTCGAGAATCTATCTACAACTACCCAAATCGAGTCATTGCCCCTTCTAGATCGAGGCAAACCCGATACGAAATCCATAGTGACAGCTTCCCACTTCCATACGGGGATATCCATCCTCTGCATAAGGCCGGATGGTCGCTGCCGCTCGGCTTTCACCTGCTGACATACTAGACATCTAGACACATAATCCGCAACATCCTTCTTCATGCCGGACCACCAAAATGATCTCTTCAGGTCTTGATACATCTTAGTGTTACCCGGATGAATAGAGAATCGCGATCTATGAGCCTCCGCTAACACATGCTCACGGACATCTACTACATCGGGGACACAAACACGGTGCTGAAATCTAATCACACCGTCCTCATCACGAGCAATGCCCGCCTTACCCACTAACTCTAACAATCTAGGATCGGCTTTCTGCTGCTCAATCACCTCATCCAAGACTGAGGATCTAAGGGATAGCTGAGCTACAAAAGCCTGACACAACGATGGCTCTAACTCGGTCATAGAGCACGCTGCATCCTCCAACATCTTCCAATCCTGCTGGAGCGAAGACCTCTTCCTACTAAGAGCATCCGCTACGACGTTCGCCTTTCCAGGATGATACTGAAGGTCGAAGTCATAGTCCTTCAAGAACTCAATCCATCTTCTCTGCCTCAGGTTTAATTCCTTTTGGGAGAAAAGATACCTCAAGCTCTTGTGGTCGGTAAACACCTCAAATCTGACACCATAAAGATAGTGCCTCCAGATCTTTAGTGCATGAACCACAGCTGCTAGCTCTAAATCATGAGTCGGATAGTTCCTCTCATGCTCCTTCAACTGACGAGAAGCATAAGCTACTACCCTCTCTTGCTGCATGAGCACACAGCCTAAACCAATCCGAGATGCATCCGTATAAATGGCAAAGCCTTCTAGACCACTGGGCAATACCAATACCGGAGCAGAAGTAAGCTTAGCCTTCAATAGCTGAAAGCTGCGCTCACATGCCTCAGACCATACAAACTTCTCACCCTTTCTGGTCAGCTTTGTCATAGGGGCGGCGATGGATGAGAAACCCTCAATGAATCGCCGATATAACCAGCTAACCCAAGGAAACTACGAATCTCCGAAGGGGTCCTGGGAACATCCCAATCCATAACTGCCTGGACCTTTGCTGGATCAACAGCTACACCAGCGCCGGAGATAACATGCCCGAGAAAATGAACCTCGCGCAACCAGAACTCGCACTTGCTGAACTTCGCATACAGCTTGTGCTCACGGAGAACCTCTAAGACTAACCTCAAATGCTGACGATGTGTGGCCTCATCCGGAGAATAGACCAACACGTCATCAATAAACACAACAACAAAGCTATCTAATACGGACTAAACACCCGGTTCATGAGATCCATGAACGCTGCAGGGGCGTTGGTCAATCCGAAGGAAGAACCAAAAACTCATAATGTCCATAACGGGTTCTAAATGCCGTCTTGGACACATCCTCACTCCTAATCCTCAACTGATGATAACCAGATCGCAAGTCAATCTTGGAAAAGACTGATGCCTCTCGCAACTGGTCAAACAGATCATCAATCCGAGGTAAGGGATACCTGTTCTTCACAGTCACCTGGTTTAGCTTCCTATAATCAATGCACAACCGAAGTGACCCGTCTTTCTTCTTGACGAATAATACAGGTGCGCCCCAAGGGGAAACACTAGGGCGAATAAATCCCTTATCGAGCAATTCTTGCAATTGCTTCCTCAACTCGGCTAATTCTGCAGGGGCCATCCGATATGGGGCCTTCGAGATAGGAGAGGTGCCTGGAAGCAACTCTATAGTGAACTCTATCTCCCTATCCGGTGGCAATCCAGACAAGTCATCGGGAAAGACATCTGGAAAGTCCTGCACCACATCGATCTCTGCAAGAGTCAGTGACGAACCAGCATCGGGTACTAGCATAACGCTGGCAAGAAATGCGTCACAACCCTTGTTCACCATGCGCATCGCCTTCATGGCAGAGATAACTAACTTTCCCGCTAAGTTCTTTGGCAAGGGATGAGAGAACTCATCCTCACCAGGAATGCGGAAAACAATCTTCTTCCTACGACAATCCACTAACGCATAGTGCTCCTCTAGCCAATCCAGACCAAAGATACAATCATAGTCCTTCATCTTTAGCAAGAAGAAACACCCATCTAGGAATCTATCCTCAATGCACACAGGTAACGACGGAATGCACTTCCTAGTCGATACCGTACCCGCAGGGGTGTGCACAGACAAAGGGACCTCTAACTCCTCAGACTCTATGCCTGACTCTAGGGCTAACTGCCTAGCGAACCGCTCGGAAATGAACGAGTGAGTAGCACCCGTATCAAACAAAACCCGAGCGTGCACACCGAAAAGTAAAACTGTACCTTCGGTGACATGCTCCGCCTGCTCGGCGTCCTCACGAGCTAACGCAAACACTCGAGCTGGGGCTCGAGGCCTTCCTGGTCGTCCTGTAGCTGGCGCGGCTGCCGCTACTGCTGGTACTGGCGCTCCTCGCTGAGCTCCCTGCTGAAGTCTTGGGCAATCCTTGATCTTGTGGTCGCTGCTCCCACACTTTAGGCATCTACCCGCTACTAACCAACACTCCGAACCTCCATGGGTCTTCCCACAATGGGGACACTCCTTCTTCGCACCGGGGGAACGTACAGAGGGTACCTGATAGTTGCTGACTGCCACTTGTTTCTGCGGTGTCTGGTACACCGTCTTCTCTTATCTTGCCGCTGGAAAGTCGCTGCCGGCCTCTTCTGCGAGCCTTCTTCTCCTCCAGATATTGCTCCATTTCTCCCTCCTGTCTGCAGGCTGCGCTGAGGGCCTCGTCTAGCGTGCGGTGGTCGAACGCCACGAGCCTCGTCCTCAGTGATGGTTTGAGACCCATCACGAACTTCTTGGTCTTCCTGCGCTCATCCTCTACTATGTGCGGTGCATATTTAGAGAGTTCAGAAAACCTTGCCTCGTATTCCAGGACGGTCATTGATCCTTGCGTCAGGGAAAGGAATTCTTGCTCCATCTTGTCCTGGACGTGCTCTGGGACGAACTTGGCTCGGAAGAGCCTCACGAACGCGTCCCATGCCACATCTACTGCTCCGTCCTCAAAGCGCGTACGCAGTAGGGAGGACCACCATACATCAGCTCTCTCCTGCAACACACCTTCATAAGCACTAACCAACAAATAACAACCAACATTCAAGCATAAACGAAAGCATACCTGTAGCATGTAGGTGGCTAAGGTCACCTTGTCCTCGTCAGGACACCTGATAGCTCGGAAGATTTTCTCGGTCTCCCTCATCCAGCTTTCTGCCAAAAGCGGATCACTCTCCCCCTTAAAAGAGGGTGGGGTCATCCTCTTGAATCGCTCCATGATGGAAGGTCCACCATGGTCCTGAGCTGGGGCCTGAGCCTGCTACATTAAACAACAAGCAATATACAATAAACACAATATCATACAATTCAAATAGCAGACTACTTAGTTGTTTTATCATTTACCTGGGCCTCCAACTGGGCCTGGAGTGCTGCCTGGTGTGGCCTGGGTCTGCATGGCTTGCACCAGACCTTGCATGAATACTCCATAGTCCACTGGCGGTGGTGGGGGAAGCACAGGACCCTGTGGGGCCGGGCCTGCTGCTCCGCCCGCTCCTCACGCCTCTGCTCGTCGTCGCGAGCTGGCGCACCTCCACGTCGTCCACGGGAAGCCATGGCTGTAATAAAATTTCAGCCACCATTAGAGCTAGGTTACTAAGTTTTCTAACCATTTTCTTATCTATTTTTCACTTCTTATTAGTGTTTTCTACACATGTGGACATACTTAGCATGCAATGGGGATGATGACTTAGTTATATTCATGTGTAATCTCAACGGTCTCTCTGATACCAATCTCTGTGACGGCCCTCGTTACACCGGTACGGTATACCGACCCACGTCGGTATAGCGAGTGCTGCCAGCCACAGTGGGACATTTACCCAACGATACAAACAGCTGAGATACACGCGAATATATAACAGAGTAGCGGAAGTAAAAGAGAACTATCTCCATTCATTCATCATCCACATTAAACATACATGCAGTTTACAATTTGCAAAAGGAACTAAAATTCACATGATTTAAATTGCTGAAATAGAGATACAAAATGTCCACATATTACATTCTTTTAATGATAATTCTAATACAATGTTCAAGTACATACTAAGAAGTACACAATCACAAAGATCTCAAAAACTGGCTAGTCTCCACGCTCGGAGTCCGTCTCTGCTGCCTCCTCCGAGGGTACTGTGTCACCAACTATACCTGTACGCCGAAGCAAGGAGTGAGTCCAGGGACTCAGCAAGTAACACTATGCATGATATACACGTACAAGTCCTAGTGGTTTCTACACGCACATTACACTTTGCAACACATAGCATGCTAGTCCATTTAAGTTTTCAACCTATCATGAAGGTTCTACAATTTTATACATAACGCATGCTTTCAGATTTCAAAATAACATTCACCTATCACATGGTCTCTATTCAATTCACTCATGAGACTTTAATCAAAACATGAGAGCTATTGACATGAACAATTTACATACATGAACGGGGAACATAATTAGCATGGATTCCACATGTTCTTAAGTACATACATAACTTTTTCACATGCTTTAGGTTGCTGATTTCACATGGTTCAATGACTATAAACCTACACATGAAAGCTACAACGTTGCTTAAACATAACATATGAACAATCCATCATGCCATTTTGCTCACATACTCATTTGTTGTTCCTAACATGGATTCTAAACACTTTTGCACACATAAACATGAGTAATGATAACATACATTTTCTGAATTCACATGGTTTCAGATTTAGTCTCACATGGTTTCAATAACACATTTACATATCTAGATTTCACATTTTTCTTTACACTAGTTCCCTTTTCACATGTTTACACTTTACACATACACATTCACATATCACTTACACATTTACACATGGTCACATACACTTTACACATTACACTTTACACATATTTTAGTGCCGTGACACATAGTCCAAACCACCAAAGAAGGACACATTCACATCACATAACACATAGACACCATCTAGGCAATCAATGGTGACTCTTGGACTGCGCAGACCGGGAGAACAAGTCTCCACCCTAACCAGTGGTACTTGTCCACCTCCAGGATTTCCCCCTAATGCCCTTAGGGTCACTTAACACAATGAACTTTCTCAGGGGGACTTTTCCCTGATACGGCTCCACTGCCTTCTCGGAAGCAGTATCACATTGGCACAGTTTACACTTTTACACATTTACCGTTTTACACATGGTTTTACACTTGACACTCTTCATCTCGTTCACTTTCTTACTCACATGAACACCTCTGTTTTTCCTAACATGGTACTACAGAGTTTTCAAGATTCAACACATAGTAAACACACCAATCATGCTGGTTTAAACAAAATAAAATCACATTACGATCATATGTACGAATCATTCACAATTCACATGAAAACACATAACTTTTTATTTACTGTTCCAATTAACCTGAAACTTTAACCACATGCTGTTTTCGGGTTCAAAATCATACCCTCAATTTTTCAGATTTTTCTGAGCTAAATAGGATTTACAGAAAATCAAACACCTAATTAGCACATTATTCACAACTTACGTTAACATGGAATTTACACATCATGCAATTTACCACTTGCTGTTTAACCATAAGCTACCAACATATGCATGAATTAGAGTACAAAATTTCCTAATTCATACATCTATGGATTTAACACTACGAATCATTTTTACATACTTCTATTTTATCGAACCGAAACTATTAACAAATTGCACAATCATGGATAAGTTTCCTAAATTTGCAAACACACATGCTGACCCACAATCTTCATGATTAAACCGAAATCAAGGCATTCAACTAACTCTAGTCATGGAACATGGGTTTGCAAAATTATCTACAAGTCATGCTCACAAGATTAAAGACACCATTTTTCCACATTCACCATCACACCACATTCATTCACAACCACAATGCACAATATACATAGCTTATAGGAATACCATATATCCTCATCACGGAAATCATAACGAAATTAACGTATAAGAGGGACAGAACAGCTCACTGTTCTGTCCTGAAGAACTAGACGGCGGTCTCTGGCCGCTGACTCAGAGTCAGCGGCATGGTCGATGGACGACAAGGATGAACTGGGCGTCCAGGGACCTTGCCGTTTACTCAGGTCTGTGCAGGAACACAGACCCGAGCTCTGAAATTTGGGTGAAATGGAGGGTCTAGGACTCGAGGAAAATTTCATAAAAATCATAAAAACCTCCTAGACTCATACGGGGACACCATAGATAGGTCACTTGCCTCTCTAAAAATCCTCCAAGGGATTTATGGCTCGAAGAAGACCTCCTTGGGCAGTTCCAAGAAGTTGCAGAAGTGCCTCCAAGATTGCCTTCCTCCGAGCTCCTGGTTGATCTCCACGCCGAGGGGATGATGGGGAGGCCTTCCCCTATGCTTCAGCTTCCTCCTTGATGCAGAAGATCTCCAAATCCAGCTTCAAGGGGTCGGATTTTAGGGTTCTAAAAGGGGTTTTCCTCACAGAATGCTCTAGGGTTTTTCTCTCCTCTCCTCTCCTCTTGCAAGGGTGAAAGTGAGTAGTGGGGAGAGGCCATTTCGGGTTCAGCATGTAGGAGAGGCCCTCACCCACTCACCATGCCGATTAGACAGCCTAAGAGCCGTTGGGGGACATCCCCCCAATGGTTGCCATGCCTTGTTTCAGAAGACAGCAGCTCTGCTGCGCATGCAGGTCAGAGAGGTTGGCGTCCAGATCGCTGGACGCCGGAGCTAGTGCTGGCGTCCATGCCTGGACGCTGACACTGGCTCAACGGCCTGGGCTTGACGCCAAGGTGGCCTTCGGCCAGAACCCTAATTATGCAGAAAACCATGCATACCAAGCTTCTATACATGCAATATGTACATGGTATAGTATCCATACTATCATCACGCAATACATACATTAATTATGTTTAATATAAACACATATACACGTATTTATACTATTTTAATATCCACGTAAATACGTACATACATACTCAACACATAAATACGAAAAGATACGACGGAAATTCGAGGGCCTTACAGCGCGTTTGGTGTTCGGTCGGGCAAGTTCCTCGGTTTCCTTGTGTCAAATAGAGGAATAGAGGCAAACCCGGAGAAAAGCCAAGCCATGCTTGAGATGGGCAGTCCAAAGACAGTGCGCGACGTCCAGCGTCTGACAAGGTGCTTGCGGCACTGAACCGGTTCATGTCCCGAGCAGCAGAAAGAAGTTTTAACTTCTTCAAGTTGCTCCGAGGCCCTAAAAGCACCTCGAAGCAAGGGGGGCAAGTACGGTGGACTGACGAATGCGAGGCTGCCTTCACCGAGCTGAAGGCATATTTAGCAGCCCCTCCTGTTCTCTCAAAGCCTGTGCTCGGGGAACCTCTGTTCATATACCTTTCGGTCACCGAACACTCCATCAGTGCAGTCTTAATCAGAGAAGTTGGAGCGGCGCAGCACCCTGTATACTACATTAGCAGGGTCCTCCAAGAAGCTGAAAGGAGGTACCCCAGAGCAGAAAAACTCGCCCTTGCTCTCGTTACGGCTGCTCGAAAGCTTAGGCCCTATTTTCAGGCCCATTCCGTCACGGTTTTAATCGATCAGCCGCTGAAATCCATCCTTCAGCGGCCGGAGGCTTCCGGCAGGCTGGTTAAGTGGGCGATAGAGCTTGGGGAGTTCGATATCAGCTTTCGACCGAGGACGGCGGTCAAAGCACAGGCGCTAGCTGACTTCGTGGCGGAATGTACCCTCCCGGTCGAGCAGGATCAACCGTTGGCAGAAGAACCCCCATGGGAGCTCTACGTCGACGGATCCTCTTGTGTCACAGGGAGTGGAGCTGGTTTGGTTCTCACCTCCCCCGAGGGGTTAGAGTTCCAATACGCCCTCCGCTTCCGCTTTCCGACCTCCAACAATGTAGCTGAGTACGAAGCTTTGTTGTCCGGTATCCGCATGGCTAGGCACCTTGGAGCCATTCGGCTTAGGGTCTTTAGTGACTCCCAATTGGTTGCCAGCCAGGTGAGCGGGCAGTTCGGAGCGAAGGAACCCCGCATGGCTCAATACCTCCAACAGGTCAAGAGCCAAGCAGAGGGCCTCGTATACTTCGAAGTTATACATGTTCCACGGGAGCAGAATGCGCGAGCTGATGCACTGGCCAAACTAGCATCTTTAGGTGACATCGCCCCTTCCCGCTCCATGTTTATTGAAGAGCTCGCCTTACTGAGCATGGAGGTAAATGTAGCAGCCATAGAAACGGGCCCGCCAACTCCGAGTTGGGTGGACCCTCTTTTGGCATACTTACTCCGGGGTGAGCTTCCGCCCAAACAGGGCGAAGCTCGGAGAGTCAGGATGCGTTCTCAGCATTTCACCCTCGTAGAGGGCAAGCTGTACCGACGGTCCCTTTCAAGACCTCTTCTGCGTTGCCTCAACCGTGAGGAGGCCCTCGCGGCCATAGAAGAAGTCCACGAAGGGCTGTGCGGAAGCCACCTGGGGGGCAGAACGCTAGCGCACAGCATTGTCCGAGCAGGGTTCTGGTGGCCTTCTCTTCAGAAGGATTGCATGTCCTTCGTCAGGAAATGTCCAGAATGCCAAAAGTTCGAAGAGCTCATCAAGCAGCCTTCCGAATAGCTTCACAGCCTGTTCGAGCCGCGCCCTTTCGCCAGATGGGGCATTGATATCTTGGGTCCCTTCCCAGAGGCCCAGGGGCGGAAGAAGTTTCTGTTCGTGGCCATCGATTACTTCACCAAGTGGATCGAGGCCGAACCTGTCGCCACAATCACTGAACAAGCCGCATGGAAGATCGTCTGGAAAAACCTTCTCTGCAGGTTTGGCGTCCCAAGGGTGATCACCTCTGACAACGGGAAGCAGTTCGACAGTACCTTCTTCAAACAAAAATGTGCCGAGCTCGGGATCTACAACCACTTCACCTCCGTGGCTCATCCCCAGGCTAACGGTTTGGTCGAAAACGCCAACCGAACACTGCTGCACGGGATCCGCACAAGAGTGGAGGCTGTAGGTGGATCATGGATTGACGAGCTCCCTAACGTCCTTTGGTGTCACCGAACGACTGCTCGGGTAGCTACAGGGGAAACACCTTTCCATTTGGCCTACGGCTCGAAAGCAGTTGTATCTCTGGAAGTAGCCCTTCCCACCATCCGAACAACCCACTTCGTTGAAGCCGCCAATAACCGCGCTCTTCGGGAAAACTTGGACATACTTGGCGAACGACAAAGTGACGCCAACATTCGCCTCGTTTCTTATCAGCAGCGACTTGCACAGTATTATAATGCACGAGTCAAGGAAAGGAGATTCAATGTGGGAGATCTGGTTTTGCGCCGCTGTTCGGCTTCGGATCCCCGAAGAGCAGTAGGCAAACTTGCCATTAAATGGGAAGGACCTTATCAAGTCACCCATGTCCTCGGAAAAGGCTCATATAAGCTAACTACTCCTAGTGGCGAAGCCATACCCAGGACTTGGCATGTCTCTAATCTTAAGGCATATCATTTATAAAAGCCTTTTTTCAGCATCCTACCTCTCTTCTCCCTACTCCTGTTGTTATACAAGTGGATCGCATACACCCCTGGTCGGGACTCTTTTTACGATCCCCAGTGACCTACGCCTTACATGCAACGCTTATGAAGCTAGCGGATTCCGATCCGAGCAGGAGCAACCACAAAAGGGAGAAGATAGAGAAAGTGAAGCTATAAACAAACTCACGAAGCAGAGGATTTCATTTACAAAAAAGTTCTGTGCTTACAAGTAGGCCCTCTTGGCCGCGGTTACAAAAGGAGAGTATAAGAGGGACATGGAGCAGAAGAAAGTTAAGGAGCCTGTTCGGAAGGGCCAGCACCTTCATCCGATGAAGGCATCCGCCCAGATTGGAATTGCGTGAAACGCACATCATCCAAGCGGGCATCATTGGTGCGGCGCCGGCACTCCCGAACAGCGGCCTCGAAGGCTTCTTGGGCGCGCTCGACCCAGGATAAACGTTCTCCAAAGTCCCTCCCAGTGTTAAGACCCACTCTATAGCAGCGGGCCCCATACTGCTCCAATTCCTCCTTGTAGTCAGATCCGGCCTTATAATCCGTCACGGCGCGGACCCCAGCGTCAGAGACCACCTTGGCCAGAGCATCCTTTTCGGCTCGGGCCACAGCAACATTCAGCTCCGAGGCTTGAAGGGCAGCCTTGAGGTTCTTCACCTCCTCCTCCAAATCCGCCTCGCGAGCCTTATGCCTCGCCGTGAGGTCCTTGCAGAAAGCCGACTGCGCTTCGTACAGGTATTTCTGCTTCCGGGACCGAGCAGCTAGGGCCTTCAGAACACCCAGCGATGTGGATATCTCGTCCACAAGAGCCTCTAGATCGACGTCGCTCGCCACATCATCATCCTGGTTCTCGAGATGATATTCTTCTGTTGGCATCTCCGGAGTCCTCTCGACGGGAAGGTCCTGGCATCTCGCTAGTCGATCGAGGTAGGAGGCAGTGGGGCTAGGGGGCAGCTTTCGTGGCGACATTTCAACACGGCGAAGCGTCGCCTCCAGCGCCGCCACCGAAGGCACTTCAGGAGGTCTTCGGTGCAGCACTTCCGTCAGAGGCCTATCATCATCCCCGGAGCTTTCGTCTCCATCTGCAGCAGTGGCAGGCGGGACCAGGGCGGTGTCAATTGCAAGGTCCTTCGGCTAGCCCGACCCGGAGGTCGTTGCAGCAGCACTTGTCGAAGCCGAAGCTCTAGCCCCAACGGCCTCCTGCCTTGTTGACGGCCGCGCCTCCCCACCGTCTCCAGTGGCGGATGTTGCAAAGACTGTTGCACGGCCCTCCTCGGCATCTCTAGGAGCTTGAGTGCTTTCCTCCCCGAGGACGGCTGCACTCTCGCCGACTACAACATCCTCAGCAATCACCTCGGCTGCACTCTCGCCGACTACACAGCCTTCGGTGATCACTGAGGTAGGGGGCATGGGGGGCAGGATGCCTCCACTTCCTTGCGGAATATCCCCCCTCGGAAGAACTGCCTCGCCAGTACCGCAATCAGCCGCTGTCGCAGGAGTGAGAGTGTGGATTCCTCCCACTCCTCTCCCCGAGTCCGCGGCGACCTCCTCGTCCTCGGCACTGAGCTGTATGCCCTCGTCTGGCACGCCACTCTGCTTGGCACCCCCTTCACCGGGCAGGGCTTCTTGGGTCTCGTGCACCGGCGACTTTGCCCGCCCTCCGGAGCGGTCCGATTCATCGCTGACCATAATCAGGCCCAGCTCGGCGGACATCTTCATGACCGCCTCCGAACGGTCCACAATTGGAGTTGCGGACGCCCTCCTCTCGGGCGTCCTCGTACGTTGGCGATATCCTCGAGCCTACAAAGGCTCATGATCCTCCTCTTCTTCCTCCACTTCCGCGGTGCTCTCTGCAACGCGCGGCATCGACTTCGTCGCCTTCTTCTTCTTGCGAGCTCGGGGCTCGTTGGACACCTCCTCTTCGGAAGTGCGACCCTCGGCCTGCGACTCCACCAGGACCGCCTTGCGCTTCTCCTTCCTCTTTGATTGGGGGAGAGAAGCTGCCCCTGCAACCGCCGCCATCCCAGGCGCCTCTTTCATGGCACCTCCTCTCGCCACGGCCTTCGCCTTCTGCGCGGGCCCCCTCGCGGAGACATCCTCATCTAGCCTTATTAAGTAAAGGCTAATGGGGATCGTCTCGACATATTTTGCCATATCCTTCTGGCCCCGACCAGCAGCTACTTCTTCATCATCTAGAAGAAACAGAAGGAGGGTCAGAACCCATGCATGTGGGAAAAGGAAACAAGCAGAGCAGTAGAAAACTCACCCCAGGTGCGGCTAAGCTTGTATTTCACAAGCTTGTACTCGGTCAGGTACCCGTTGGCGTGGTTGACCCCGACCGCGTTCAGCGATTGGGAGGCTGCGGCTGCCCCCTGAATCAAAAAAGGGGCCATGTCCGCCTTCCTCAGGGGCTCCACCACCCTCACAGGGAAGTCCCACTCGAGGATGTTCGCTCCTCTTCTCCGCCCCACGAAGAAGAGACGCCTTGTCCACCCCTTGTTGTTGGACAGATGGGGCGAGAAGTTGATCCGCATCCGGTTCGTACGGTGTTTCACGAACACGATCCCCATCTCGGACTGTGGGGAGCAAGCCAAGCTGAAGTGATTTCGGAAGATCTCTGCGGTCGCCTCGATCTTCCGTTTCTTGCATATAATGCAGAAAACGAATATGGTCCTCCAAGAGTTGGGCGTCAGCTGAATAGGTGCCACCTTCCAGCTCCGGAGCAGCTCCTTTGCGATCTCCGGCATCGGCAGCTGGAGACCGGCCTCCAACAGATCCAACGAGAGCACGAAGCACCCCTGCCTCGTGGCCAGGTATGACTCATCCTCTCGCATCAGGATGATGTCGTACTCTTCACCTATCCGGAAGCGCTCTCGAAGACCTTCGAAGCTCCGATACTTCGCCGCTTTCGCTCCCACCGGCGGCATCTCACTGGCTTCAGCAATCCCCTTTCCCTTCTGGGCCATCACTGGAAGGCGAGGAGCACTACTCGCGAAGAAGAAGAAGTACGAGAGCAGAGGAAAGCTCGAAGAGAGGAGATGGCAAGTGGCCTTGGAAGCAGCAGACTCTGGAAAATCCTTCGAAGATGAAGACCCCGCTTTCACCTCCTCCCCTTCCTTATAAGGAAGGTGAGGCACGAAATTCGAAGCGGGGCTGGAAACGGCGTTTCCCTCCACTCCAAGTCTCCTCTCGAATGACCCGCGGGTGACCGTTTGGGCCTGGCGTGTGACGTTCAGGGTTTGACATGACCCACGTGGTCATCATGAAGGCCTCATATTCGAGGTAAAACCCCTCTGTAACGGCGTCGCCGCAGGTCTGTTCGGATCTCCGGGTACGATACGGCATTTATGACAGAGACGACACCCGAGCAGGCCGCCGCCCTCAAGCGCTCCGGCTTCTGAGCCACTTGAGAGCGTGGGGGGCAAGTGTGGTGGCTGTTTTCTGCCACCTAAGCCCATCTCGTCAAGGCCCATCAATGCCTTTCCTTTGGACGTGGCCTCCTCGCACGGTCCCACACCTCCATACGGATCGGATGCAAGGGGACCCACACACCAGTCACCCCCTAGCGAAGCAGTGCCGAGCTGGTTAGCGGGCGGCTTCCGAACAGGGACCTTAATCCTGCTGTGCGGAACGACCCTGGATATCACCGAACAGCACGTTCGAGCCCCCATGAGGGTCACCTGCTCGGACGGTGTGTCCAGGGGTTGCCGAGCAGGTTCTCTGGTTTACGCCGCGGTCATAACCGCCCCAGACCACGCGCTCCATCATCAAGAGGCACGAACTGCCTAGCATCCCAACGGGCGCCCAAGCGCATAACTCCTCCCGTTATGCGCACCCATCAAGGCGCCTTTTCAGGCACGATTTACCAACGTTACGCACATCCGCCTTGGCACCAATGCCTATAAAAACACAGGTACAGGACCATGCATGGGTACGTTTTCTCTCTCGCGAACACACTCTCATACTCCAAAACCCCCTGCCTTACAAGCCTCTCGCTAACTTAGGCATCGGAGGGTTTCCCCGGTCTTCACCAGGCCCCCTGATCCAGTTCTGGTTTTTGCAGGCTCTCATCCACACTGGCGTTCATCTTCCCCATCTTCTCTAGTGGAGGCCCATTTGGCTCTGGCCCAAACAGGATTACACCACCACAGGCTTGATGTGGAGAATGTGAAGAAAATGAGAGGAAAGGGGGGGCTGCGGGCTAAGTCCAGGTCACAGAAAATTCCTGCAGCCCTTTGGGGTGAAAAATGGGGCTCCCCTCCCTCTGAAGGAGATGGCCTTGCTTATATAGACAATGAGAGAGAAAAAGCCATTTTTAGGTGATAGTCACCCAAATGAGAGGATAAATTCAAATAAATCCGGATGGGAGAGTCTTAAGGGGGCCCTAAGATGTCCCAAGAGCTCAAACCGTGGCCAGGGGGTTGGGGGGTTGCTTAGAGATTAAGATAAAGCCATAAGAGGATAAATAGGAGGTGGTTGCGGAAGCTGTTGCCACGGCTGAAGTCACGACGAATCGTATGGGCTGCATGGGCTGTCGCGATGGCCAAGGGGGGGGGGCGACCTTGATAACGCGGCGCCACGATATGTCGCATTAAGGAAAATTGATTTATTCCTAATAAAGGCCAATCAAATGGGAGAATAATGGGCTCATGAAGGTTCATGGACTCTTTTAAAAGGATAGCGGAAGGGATCCAGTGAAATTGGGCTCTTTAATGGGCTCAAAGCAAGGCCAATAGTGGGCTCAAGGTGAGTGACCAACTAGGGACTTACTAAGATGACAAGAAAAGTGATTCAACTCATAGGCCAGAATTGGGTGTCTATAGATTGCCCCTCCTTGGCTTCCACTTTGCAGGGGAGTGTAGCGGAAGTGTAGCGGAGGCGTCATGAAGTAACGATGAAGCGGAAATGACTCGGAGTGGACTGAAAAGTGGGAATCAAGGTAAAGAGACACCCGATCTAACCAACACTGGAATCTTCGTGAAAGCCCCGAGTTAGTTGCTCGAGCAGAATGCAAGGAAGACACGAGTCTGGACGAGAAGGTGAAAAGAAAAGGGTCGACCAACCTCTCGATTGAGAGGTACCCTAGCCGATTGGCCTGCAGGTTTCATTTTGGAGGGACATGTGCGTGCCAGACAGGTAACTCATGACTCTGTCCTGGGAGCGGTTCGCAACAAAAACAGATCAAAATGAATAAGGATGAAAATTGTATAGGGAATCCAGATAGGGAAATATTTGACAAATCGACAGGAACAACTCACTCGGAGGCAGACCTTCCGATTCGGAGTGGAATATGATTTCTTGTTTCGAAAAAAAAATGAAGAATGGTTGGGCACTCAACAAGGGCTCACCATTAGCTAGGGATAAGACATGAAAGCTCAAAGTCCTACATGATGCATGTTGGGCTAAAGAAAAGAAATCATTAAATCAAATGCAAAGAAAAGGAGAAAATAGAAAATATATCAAGGATAATATTGCTAAACCAGACAATAATGGGTCGAGAATCTTCCTGCAACCGCTGTGCAAGACAGAATCCGTCGTTCCCAAACATACCTGACTTAATGGCCTATCCAACGATTAACAATGTGCACCTAGATTATCACTATTTTTGGTAAAGGGGAACTCAAATCCCAGAGCACATTGAGAACCAGCAGGTCCTTGAAATAATATAATAAGTAATACCATATAGTAATGCAAAGGAGTAGGGATAGAAATACTTACCTGACTTACCTGTGAAGATCGATTCTTTTTTTTTTGAGATTTTTTTATTTTTTTATTTTTTTCTGATAAATAAATCAAAACAACAAATATATACATATGCAATAAATAACACAAACAAATTATGCACAGACACAAACAAGCACTCAACTAGCATCATACATATAAACACAACGCTCCTGATCAATGAACTGGGGGTTGGATTAGGGCGGTTAATGTTGCGACTTAGCAAGTGGTCGCCTTAAGGTCGCGGCATGGCGGCAGACCGTGACAAGATCGCGTCATATACTAACGCCGCGACAATAAGGCGGCGCGCATGGGTGTCGCGACTTTACTCGAGCATTCAAAACGCAGCAACCCCCCTTTCTCCCCCTTTTGCGCGTTCAAAATTCCCAAACCCTGGCGATTTCCCCTCTCCAGCGACTCTTGCTTCCCTGTGCCCTCTTTCTCTCAAACTCCCTCAATCTATCCCAGCAATGGAAGGAGGCGTGTTGGGTTTTCATGTATTATGTGTTATGTTTTTGATGATGCACAATACAACTTGATGTTATGTAAACATGGCAAGTAAATGTGTGAACATGTCTCAATTGATTGTCTAATTGTCCATCATATTTTACTAACAATGTTCTCAAATATAGGTGAGAAAGTGTGCAAGTCAAAGCACCGAAGTCAAGAGCAAAAGATCAAGAGAAACACAAAAGGCAAGTGCCTGTCGATAGCCCCAAAGAAGCCTGTCGACAACTGGACACAGACAGCTTCAGGAATCTCAGTGTGAAGTGTGACTGTCGACAGCCCCACATGTGCATGTCGACAGCCAAGCACAAGGAGGTGAAACAGGCTTCAGGACAGGAGTACCTGTCGACAGACTCAGATCACCTGTCGACAGATGAACACAGGAAACTGCCTCCCGGAAGTCCAGTCTTCTGCATTCTATAAATCTATCACCATCTGTCGACAGATGAACAGTGACCTAGTCGACAGACGAAGAGAAACCTCAAATACGAGAATTGGATATGTTTCCTATGTGGGTGTTTCCTTTTACCACGACTCTCCATACTTAAACACACATATATAAGGATTGTTTTGAAGGTATTTTTGTACAGAAGCAGCCACCATACAAAACCCTAGCATACTCTCAAGAGAAAAGATCTTTCTGTTGCTTTGCTTCAACCCTCCGTCAAGAGCGAAGAAGAACTATCTTCCGAGCGGGATTGAAGCCGATTCGTCTGTGATTCAAGCTTCTACATCAACTCATACTTGTCAAGATGAAGTTTGAACTGCATCTGGACGACCATCGTGAAGAGTTCCATATTAGGATTTGATACTTCAACTCAGAACTCTTCTTTGTCTCTGTTTTTCATATCTTGTGTGTGTGTTGTTGGGTCAAGAGACTCTTGTGCTTGATTCACGTGGGTTACGTTGTTCTGATCGTGTGTTTACATCAGACGATGTGAGTGTGTGTGTTGTAGAGTGAAACTCGCTCATAAGCAGTTGTTTCTGCGTGTGTGTGTGGACGGTGGACATAGGATACACAAGTTGTGTACTCCGAACCACCTTAAATCCTCGTGTCCTATGGTTTACGCGTTTTCACAATAGTTGATTGGTAGGCACGTTGGTTCTACACACGTCAGATAGGCTATTCATATTCTATTCACAACAAGCACACTAACTGTAAGTCAAATCAAACTTGAATCTGTTTTAGATTTCGATAAGTTTGTGTTATCATCGAAAAGAAGGCAACTGTGGTTAGAATTTGTGGTAATCTATTCAACCCCCCTTCTAGATTACCATATAGGATAATTATGCACATCTTTCAATTTGTATCAGAGCGAGGTTTCTCTGAATCACTGCTTTTAAAGCTTGATCTCACGATCAGGAGATTCTTAGTCTTATGGAATCTAACAAGGGGTTAATGCCTGAGGGACACTCAGTGTCCTGGCCACCCTTCTTCGATGGCACTGACTATCCTTATTGGAAAAATCGCATGCAGGTGTTTCTGAGAGCTCAAAATTTCGAGCTATGGAAGATTGTCAGCAAAGGAGCATACACCCTTCCCGAGGACGAAGATACCTGGACAAAGGACTAGATTGTGAAGGGAACTCTCAACTGGAGCACCTTGAACATGATGCAGTGCGCAGTGCATCCCAAGGAGTATTCAAGAGTCTCCACATGCAACTCAGCAAAAGAGATATGGGACAAGCTTGAACTCATGTATGAAGGTACGTCTGAGATGAGGGAAACCAAAGCAAGCATGCTAACATCTGGATATGAAATGTTTAAAATGAAACATGATGAAACCATATCAGATATGTTTGCTAGATTCATGTTAATAATCAATGGTCTGAAAGGTCTTAAGAAAGAATACTCAGAAAGTGACTTAGTTAGGAAGATACTTCGGTCTCTTCCATCCTCATGAAACACGAAGGCCACTGTCATTGAGGATTCTAAGGATCTTTCAAAAATGAAATTGGATGAATTAATTGGCTCCTTGATGACATATGAAATAAATTTGAAAAGAAAAGAAATTGAAGAAAACCCAAAAAAATCGATTGCTTTGAAAGCTTCCAACAAAAATTCTTCAAGTTCCAAAAGGGATGCTCAACAGGAAAGTTATGAAGATCGAACATCTAGTGAGAGTGAGAACGATGAAATGGCAATGCCCACTAGGCAGTTCAAAAAATTCCTTAAATTCAAAAGGAAAGGCTGAGGTAACTCCAAATCCTTCCAGAAGAAAGATTTTTCAAATAAATTTGAGTCTAACAAAAAATCTGACATTGTATGCTATGAGTGCAAGAAACAAGGGCATATGAGAGGAGAATGCCCGGAACTCAAGAAGACATTGAAGAAAGAGAAATTCACCTTCAAGAAAGTCAAGGCAATGTTGGCAACTTGGAGTGATGAAGATGAAGATGAGGACGCACAAGCAACCTCTGGAGATGAAGAAATTCAATGTTTAATGGCTAGAAGTGACGACTCCAATGAGGTAAACTCTTCTTTTGAAAGCTATACTGTTGATGAATGGGAAGAAGCATACAATGTATTATTTGAAAAATTCTGTGAATTTAAATCTGAAAACAAGGCATTGAAAAAGAAAATCAATTCTTTTGTTCATAACACAAACAATAATGAACAAATTGCATCCTTAAATAAAGAAATTGAGATGATGAAAATCGATGAGGAAGTTCACAGTGAGGAAATGGACTGTCTGAAAGTGAAATTGCAAGAAATTCAAAAGGAAAAGGAAAGTCTAACCAACTCTCTTGAATATCTTCAAAATGAACATCAAGAAACTCAGAAAAAGTTGGAACAAACTGAGAAGGAATTAAAATAAAAAACTGAAGATCTTACAAGATTTGTAAAAGGAAAACAAAATCTTGATGTTGTTTTGGGTGCAAATGTCTATGTACCAAAGCATGGACTTGGGTATCAACCTGTAAAACAAAAGAAAATTGGAGAAACGTTGATAACTTCTTTTGCTGATCCTAGCCTAAGTACAAGCAAACTAGTCCCCTCAAGAACAAGAAAAATCAAATCAAGGGTAAGCAACATCAACTGAAACAAAAATCCTCAAGTGTTCAGAAGAACAAGCCACCTGTCGACAGGCTTAATGAAAGCTGTTGACAGGCATGGAAGACTGTTGCCAAGGGACAGTCATCCAGGCAATGTTTGGGTAAAAAGAAAAGAAATGTTATGAAAAAATCCTCATCATGCAGTATTTGCAAGAAAATTGGTCATAAAGAAAATCAATGCTGGAATAACTCAAACAAACTGAAATGCAAGCAAATCTGGATTCCAAAGCATTTACTTTTTGGCATGAATGATACATTGGGACCCAAAGTAATTTGGGTACCAAAACCTCTTTTCTGATCCATACATGCAGGAATGCCTAGCAGCCCAAAATCAAAACAAATGATACTTGGATAGTGGCTGTTCGAGGCACATGACGGGCGACAAAGACAAATTTTGTTTGCTGGTTGAAAAAGATGGAGGTCAAGTTGTCTTTGGAGGTAACAATAAAGGCCAGATCATTGGCACAGGTAAGGTTGGTAAGTATGCCTCTAACTCAATAGACAATGTTCTGTTAGTTGATGGTCTTAATCACAATCTGCTTAGTATAAGCCAACTATGTGATAAAGGTCATAAAGTTGTGTTTGAATCAAACTCATGTCAAATTGTTGATAAGGGAATAGGAAGTATTAAATTTTCTGGAAAAAGGGTGAACAACATTTATTTGGTTGATTTAGATGATCCAGAAAATGAGAATTTGTGTCTTGTTGCAAATAAACAGGATGAGCTTACTTTGTAGCATCGTAGGCTTGGCCATGCAAGCTACAATGTCTTGCACAAGATTATGAAGCTGAAATTAGTAAGTGGACTTCCTGAAATTTCTTTCAATAAGAATGAAAGTTTCTGTGATGCATGTGCACAGGGAAAACAAACCCAAAAATCCTTCAAATCAAAAGCACCGGTAAGCACCTCTAAACCATATGAACTGCTGCACATGGACCTTTTTGGACCTACTAGAACTCTAAGTCTCAATGGCAAACGGTTTAGTTTTGTCATTGTGGACAATTTTTCTAGGTTCACATGGGTCAAATTCTTGGCCTATAAAAATGAAGCACTTAAAGTCTTTGAAGAATTTTTTAATAAGATCGAGCATGGAAATGTTTATAAGATATGCTCAATCCACACTGATCACGGGGGAGAGTTTGATAACAATTCTTTTTCTGATTTTTGCAGGCTCCACGGGTTAGAACACTTGTTTTCCTCTCCAAGGACTCCGGAGCAAAATGACATAGTGGAGAGAAAGAACAGGACCCTGGTGGAAATGGCTCGCACTCTTCTGGTCGAAAGTCAACTTTCAAGGAGCTTTTGGGTAGAAGCGGTGAACACCTCGTGCTATATTCTCAACAGAGCCATGGTAAGACCTGAGATAAAGAAAACTCCCTATGAACTGTTAAAAGGTAAGAAACCAGTATTAGGTAGTTCAGAGTTTTTGGCTCAAAAGTCTTTATTCATAACAATGATACAGTTGATTTAGACAAGTTTGAAGCCAAAAGTGATCAAGGTATTTTTCTTGGATACTCAGAACACTCTAGAGCATATAGGGTGTTTAACAATAAGAATAAAACTGTGGAAGAAACTCCACATGTTATCTTTGATGAGTATCATGCAAAAACTAACAATTCAAATCTTCACAGGATTCAAGATGGAGATGATGGAACCATTCTCGAAGAACAACAACACATAAAAGCAAAAAGAGAGTCTCAAACAGCACCAAAAAACTAAGAGTGGATATTTTCGCAGGTATGATGATGATGATCATCAAATCCTTCTCAAAAAGGGAGATGATGAGCCTAATGAAGATCCACAAGAGGAAGACCCTCAAGGTGAATCCCCTCAAGCAAGCCCTCCTCAAGAACAATCTTCAGAAGATCAATTTCCACAAGTCCAAGATCAACCTGACCCTTCAACAATCACAAATGTGAGGTATTCCAAAGATCACCCACTTGATAATGTGATACGAAATGTAAATGATAAAGTTCAAACTAGGTCTCAGGTTAGACAAATAGTTGAACAAGATCATTTAGCTTTGTTTCTCAAGTAGAACCTAAAAATGTGGAAGAGGCACTAAAGGAAAACTCTTGGATAGATGCCATGCATGAGGAACTTGGTCAATTTCAAAGAAACAATGTATGGAGTTTAGTTCCTAGAACCCTGAGATTTTTGTCATAGGCACAAGATGGGTATTCAGGAATAAGCTAAATGAAGAGGGTAAAGTGGTGAGAAATAAGGCTAGACTGGTAGCAAAAGGATACAATCAAGAATTTGGTATAGACTTTGAAGAGTCCTTTGCAGCTGTAGCTAGACTTGAAGCAGTTAGAATCTTGTTGGCGTATGCATGCTCGCACAAGTTCAAACATTTTCAAATGGATGTTAAAACTGCCTTCCTGAATGGCTACATCAAAGAGGAAGTCTATGTTTCTCAACCACCTGGTTTGAAAATTCTGAAATGTCTAACCATGTTTACAAGTTGCATTCTGAAATGTCTAACCATGTTTACAAGTTGCACAAAGCTCTTTACGGTTGAAGCAGGCACCTCGAGCTTGGTATGATAGGTTAAGCAACTTCTTGGTGAGTAAAAACTACTCAAGAGGTAAGGTGGACCAAACACTCATTACTAAGAAAGTTCGCAATCATATAATTGTCATTCAAGTTTATGTGGATGACATTATATTTGGTTCCACTAACCCATCACTTTGTGAGGAGTTTTCCAAACATATGCACAGTGAATTTGAGATGAGTCTAATGGGGGAGCTTCAATTCTTTCTTGGTTTGCAGGTAAAGCAACATGAAGATGGCTTCTTCATAATCAAGAAAAAATATGTTAAGGAGCTTCTCAAAAGATTTCAATTTGAACAAGCCAAACTTGCCTCAACCCAAATGAGCACAAGAATTAAACTTGAAAATGATGAGAAAGGTAAACCGGTAGATGCAAAGCAATTCTGAGGTATGATTGGCTCACTCCTTTATCTTACTGCTAGTAGACCGGATATATAGTTCAGTGTTTGCCTTTGTGCTAGATATCAATCTAGTTCAAAGGAAAGTCATTTGGTTGCAGTTAAGAGAATATCCAGATATCTCTCAGGTACGTATGATTTGGGTCTTTGGTATCCAACAGGAAGTAGCTTTGATTTGATATCATATTCTGATGCTGACTATGCTGGATGTAAAATTGATAGAAAGAGCACTAGTGGGTACTGCCAATTTCTTGGTGGTTGCATGGTTTCGTGGGCATCCAAGAAGCAACACTTGGTTGCACTCTCCACTGCAGAGGCAGAATATGTTGCTGCAGGGAGTTGTGCGACTCAAGTGTTGTGGATAAAAAGTCAACTGTCTGACTACAACATTGACATTGGATGCACACCTATCCTATGTGAAAATACTAGTGCCATCAAATTCTCAAAGAACCCAGTTCAACACTCAAGGACCAAACACATAGAAATAAGACATCACTTCTTGAGAGATGAGGTAGCCAACAAGTCCTTGGAGGTTAGTTTCATACCCACCGAACAACAATTGGCTGACATCTTCACCAAACCATTGTCAGAGGATAGGTTCACTACTCTGAGAAGAGAACTGGGTTTGTGCAAAATGCAATGAAATCCTTACCGAATTTTGGGGTATATGCTCTTTATGTGTAATGGCTATGGGGTATATCAAATGGTGAAATGTGGAAGAACAAGGCATGCTTGTTTGGAAACTATCATTATGCATGAGAAAACATTCTCCGCCACATATCCATAGTCAGTTGCATCTAAAGGTCATTTACTTCAAAAGAGGTCTATGGGTTCTTTGCAATTTGCCCATTCACGTTTACACACACATGGATTTCTGTTTTCATCTATACTTTCTCATGAACTCATGTGAAATTGCTTGTTATACATGTGAAAACTTGATTTGAATTACCTGAATGTTTGGGTCTACACAAGCACACACTATGGGGGAGGAAGTTCAGGTTAGATGAATGAATTCTTGAGGGGAAATCTTCACATTTCACATACCTACATTTCCCAAGCATGGAGTTCCAATTTTTCTCTCATCCTAGCCTTAAATATGTTTTGTACAAGCTCCTATCGACAGCACTGATCCATTCTGTCGACAGACATGCCTTCACAGAACCCAGATTATGAACCCTGTGTCTACAGGCTCAAACCCATCTGTCGACAGCTAGGCATAGTTTCTAATCTCCTCGAACTCAAAATCTTCGGTCTGTGTGCATCTATCGACAGCCAAAAATCCATTTGTCGACAGCTATGTTCAGTCTAAAACCAGAGATCTCCAGTTGTGTACATCTGTCGACAGGGTCCCTTTAGCTGTCGAAAGATACACATTTTCCAAGCAATTCTTCATTCATTGTCAATATCCTTCATGAGCATGTTCATCCCTTTGATGTAAGGTGCACCTTGGGTATTTACGTATGTTTTAATCTGTCTTCTCCACATAATATTAAAACCATTGTCTCAATCATAACGATTATGACATACCATTCTTCTGTGAGTCTAGGTTGTATCATTCGGAGAACATTGGACGAATCTAATGGGTCTAATCTAACTCACTTGAATAACTCCCTTGTGAAAAATATTTTTTCTCAAGTGTCTTGATAGGTCCCATGGTCATTGAATTTATGTCTTGCAATGTATGTTAACCATAAATAGTCTTGACTTGTTTTCAATATAAAAAAAAAACTTTTGGAGAAAAGTTACCTATTTCAAACCATCAAATGTATACTAAGAATAATAACGGGAAAAAGGCAGAGCAATGTTGTGTTGTGCTGAGTAACCGGGGACATAGGCATCACAAATGTCTGTCTTCGCGTCAAAAAGCTTACTCATTATCTCTGTAAAATGGTCTAAAGGTCACTTCTACTGAGTAACTGGGGGTACGGGCATTCCTCATGTCTATCCTCACGTCAAAAGGTGTCCGTGATCCTAATTACCACTTTTCCCAATTCATTTCCCAATCAAAAAAAAAAAAAAAAAATATTCAAAGTTGAAATAGTGTGAAGCCTTCACATGTTGATTAATCACAGGTTCTCTGGTGTTTATGGTTACCTACGCGTGTAGACATTCTTTTCATAAACCATCAGATCATCAAACACTAGGAACTATGTTTTTCTGCAATGGTCTTTATTCAAAGGGGTTATCTTATTTCCATCAGTTTTGGTACGGTGTCTTCTTAATGTTCCAACTTGAGACTCCTAGAGTATTATGTTTGAATCATTGAAGAGTTTCACTCGTCTTAATATTTGTGGATATGATAGTTTTAAAATGTGTGTATGCTTATTTTACACCTTCTCTATACCTTAAATGCTCATTGCCCAGTCAAAATCTGTCAAAACAATCATACTGGCAAAATTCTGCAAGTGCCTGTCGATAGAGACACTGTTCATCTGTCGACAGCTGGCGGCAAGCCGTGTTTTTGGAAACCCAACGGGTGCCTCTTTAGGGCCGGATTTTGTGGGTCCCTACCCTTTCAAATTCTTCCCTAACTTCTTTAAAAGGGAACCCATGCCCTTTCCTTCCTTCCCTACTACCAAAACACCCTCCTCCTTCCTTCTCCACCAAACCCTTCTTCTCTAGGGCACAGAACAAGCTTTTGGCCCGCCTATTCTTTCTTCTTCCTTGTGTCACCTTCTTCTCTCGGAGTTCTTATCTGCACCGATATCCACTTTCTCATGGCTCCTAAGGCCAAGAAGCTTGCTTCCCGTTGCCGTCCTCTCTCTCCACAAGTCGGCGAGGGTTCCAGGGCTCCTGCTGAGCGCCGGAGCAAGCAGCGGGATGATCGTCTGTCGGAACTCCTTATCCCTCCAGATCTGCAGTTCCTAAAAGTTCAAGGCACCTTCACCAAGTTTGTTCAACCTCGCTACGTTGATTTTGTCTCACTGGAAGACATGTTCCTAGATTTGCAGCCTGTTTTTGATGTCCAGGGCTGGTCTCCCTTCTGTTATTCCCACAAGCGCTATTCTCCAGCTGCTATGACAGACTTTTACAACAACTTGAGGATCACAACGACTGGTGATCTCTACACCAAGGTGAAGGACAAATCTTTTCAACTCACTCCTAATCTTCTTTCTCGTGCTCTTCAAATTCCAAACTCTGGCATTGACATCATGCACCATCATCCATTGGCCTCTGAGTGCTACACTCTTATCACCTTGCAGCCATATGATTCCTCCAAAGATCATGTGCAGTGGAATGCCAACTCCTTTCCTCCTCTTCATCGTCTCATACACCATATTTTCACCACCATCATAGTCCCAAAGGATGGTAGTCGGGAACTTGTGACTGCCGTTCACAAATCCCTTTTTCACTCCATTCTTAATGGTGATCAAGTCAACTTGCCTCTCCTTATGGTTTCTCACATCCGGCTATGCCTTACCAGCTCCAAAAGGTCTATGCCTTATGCTTGTCCCATCATTTCTCTTCTCTTGTTCATTGGCATTCACATTCCACGAGAAGAGATGACTGATCTTAAATCCCGAAGTTCCTTTGATCTCACTGCTGCCCAAAGGATGGGCTACAAGATTGTCGATGGGATTGTAACAAGGGAACTTAAGGGTAAGGGGCCTGCAGCTGATGCAGTTGAATCAGATGAAGATGTTGCTGATGAAGACTCCCAGTTCGAGCCTATGGATGCTCAGGGAGATGAAGTTGTTGTTGCTGCTGATGCTCAAGCGCCTGATGAGCCCTCACTTAAGGACTTCATCTCTGCTCCAATGGCACAAATGCAGCTCCAGATGACCACTGGTTTCGAACACCTTAATGCTCGATTGGATCATGTTGATACCAGCTTGGAAGCACTGGCTGACACACAAGTCCAGCTTCAGCTACAACTTACCAGCCTTTCCATAGAGCTTCACGAGCTTCCTCAGGCCTCTGCACCACCGAGGCATGACGATGTTTAGAGAGTCTAGGTGTTCCCTATTTAGTGCATTGTTCACTTTGATCAGGGTTCTGTCTTTGAAGTCCTTGTTTGGTCTGTCGCTCATGTTATCTTCTTCCTTAGCACTTCTTTTTGTCATGTCATGAATCACTTTTGTAACTATGTGTATTGAACGCCATATCAAGGGAATTCACAGTTATTTGCTTATGTACTTCTCATGTGTGCATGTCGTGCCTTTCTGCTTATGTCTTTTTGGATGTTGCCAAAAGGGGGAGAACATCAATCAAATCAATCATGCATCAATTGAAAATTTTGTCATCATCAAAAAGGGGGAGAATGTTGGGTTTTCATGTATTATGTGTTATGTTTCTGATGATGCACAATACAAATTGATGTTATGTAAACATGGCAAGTAAATGTGTGAACATGCCTCAATTGATTGTCTAATTGTCCATCATATTTCACTAACAATGTTCTCAAATATAGGTGAGAAAGTAAGCAAGTCAAAGCACCGAAGTCAAGAGCAAAAGATCAGGAGGAACACAAAAGGCAAGTGCCTGTCGACAGCCCCAAAGAGGCCTGTCGACAACTGGACACAGACAGCTTCAGAAATCTCAGTGTGAAGTGTGCCTGTCGACAGCCCCACAGGTGCCTGTCGATAGCCAAGCTGTAAGACCCGGCTTCCCGGCTTTTTTTCCGGTGTCCTAGATGACTGGTGTCGCGTCGGGGGTGCCCGATGCGACAGTCATCTGTGTCGCGGTGAGTATGTGCGTCGCATTCTTATCGCGCCCGGGTTGCCCGTCGCATTCTTGTAGCGCCCGGTCAACGGGTCGCGACAATGTTTTGTCGTGTTGCGTTGTCCGGTCGTCTGACGCCTGTCAGGGTGGCAGGTGTGTCAGTACGACCTGTCGGGTTGTCGCGGTGCCCGTGGGGGGTGCATTCTTGTCGCGGTCCGTTGACCCGTCGCGTTAAGGTTGTTAACGTGACGGGGCAGTCCGTCGCGTTCTGGGTGCCGGGGGCTTGAGGCGCTGGCCGGCTACCCCTTTCCCCTTCTCTCTTTTTCTTCCCTTCTCCCTCTCCCTCCGGTGGTGCTCCGCCTCCCCCTCTCCCCTTTGTGTGTTTCAGGCGAGGAGGAGGGCCGTGCGTGGTGTTGTGGCGTCGTGGACCTTGCGTGGAGCGAGGAGGAGGTGGCCAACCGACGTGAAGGGCCCCTCGTGGGTTCGTTCTTCGTGAAAGGTAGGGATTTCTTGTGCCCTTCCCAATCCGGGTGGATCGGGAGTCCTCGGGGTTTTGTAGTTAGCTTTACAGCTTTCCCCATGCTCCCCTCCCCGTGTGTGGGTGTTTGTATGGTTTTGGGCGGCCCGGGATGGAGCATCTCGCGGTCAGCCTCTCGACTGATGTCGCGGCCGCCCGACACGTCGCGACATCAGTAGAGGCGTCGCCCCGGTCGGGCGCAACCTTATCGCGGCATGGTTGGCGGCCGTGATAAGGGTCGCTATCGCGACCTGGTTTCCCGTCGCGACAGGGAGGCTATCGCGTCGCGCCACCCCGTCGCATCAGGGTTTCCGTCGCGGTGCCCTTCCCCGTCGCGATGACATCGTGACGGCCTGTGGGGCCGCAACAGTGCCTGTGGGTGCCTCGGGTGTTTCCGTGGCCCGGTTTGTGTGTTGGCGTGTGCCCCAGGGCAGGCTTTGCCCTTAGGACCTTTCGGTAAGGAACGCGGATGGTTGCCTCTCTGCGTTCAGTGACTGAAGGTGACACCTTCGTGGCCGTGTCCTGGCAGTGGTGCCAGGAGGGTCGCATCTGTCTAATAATCGGTTGACTGGCGGTCAATTGATTATTAGCAGAGCGATGGGTTTCCGTGCTAGCTGGTAGTGTTCCGAGACTCCGGCTTTTCCGTACGTGGTTGGTTGGCCGACGACCCTCTTGAGGGTCTGTGCCTGACTCGTGCTTGCTGGGCTTGTCGTGTGTTACAAGCTAGCAGGGTGGCGTGGTTCTTGTTATGATGCCCCGCCTGTTCGCCTGGTGCTTGGCACTTGAGGGCTTGTCCCGTTCAGAGGTTGTCTCCGTTGCCTGGGACCCCTATCCTTGCGAGCCTTCGAGGGAGGTATCGGGGCTACGAGTGTGCTCGAGTTGGCAGCCGACAGGGCGGACTCCGGAGCTGAGGGGAAAACGAGGTTTGGACAGCGGCGCTGAGTCATTTGTAGAGATCTCTTGTCTGGGTCTGGGACGCTAAGGGGTTCGGAGTTCTTTCCTGGCGCAGACCAGGCAGTCCTTTGTCTCACTGCTTCGCTCTACGTTGGTTCCGGAGCCGCGTAGGGAGGTCAGGCGTGAGGCCGTAGCTTGGCCAGGCTGCGGTGTTGTGTGTGTTGTGTGTTTCTGTGGCGGCTCTGTCTCGCCCTTGCGCGGGGGCGGAGGCAGGAGCTAGGCTAGTGAGTAGAGCGTGTGGACCGCGGGTCCCCCTTGTGGCTGCTAGCGGCGGTGGCTTGGTTGCTGTTGCTATGACGGCGTTTCCTCACGACGTTTCTAAGTGTTATCCGTTGCCCTAGTTTGCACGGCGGTTATAGCCTGGCTGTGCCTAGTTTCCGTGGGCGTCGTTGGTCTGGCCTTGGGTAGACCCATGCTTCTGGTGGTTCCCGTTTCGGTGTTCTCTCGCCTCTGTGGTCCCGTTCTTGGGTGCCAGCCCATGATGGCACCGGCGTGTGTAGCTTCCCGACCTGGCGGTGTGTCCGGGGTCTGGGTGGTTCTGCTTGTGGGCCCTCGACTCTGTGGAGGTCTGAGGTGGCCGTGCTTGCAGTGAGACTTCATTCTCACTTGGTTGTTCTGTGGTCTTGCTTCCGCTCTATGCCCAACTCCGTTGGTTTCTGCGGGAGTCGTGTGTGTGGACCGACCTCGGTTGGTGGTCATGGCATTACGCTGTTCTCTTCCGCTGCTTAGTAGTACCCTACTGTAGGTGTTACTCGCTTTACAACTTTCTAGTGTAGTTTCCTTTTTTCGGAGTTCCTGCTGCTCTGGCCAGTGAGGGACTGGTAATCCCTACTGGGCCTTGTTCGTGAGGCTCACCCCCCCCCCTACTTCCTTCAGCTAGGGGCTCGTCGTCGCGGGAGCTCGGTGTCGGATGGGTTGTGCGGAGGTGGCTGTGGCACCATGTTGTTGTCAGCAGCAGTGAGAGCGAGCGTTGTGAGCTCTTGTAGCCGAGTGAGCTGAGAGTTGTGCTTTGCAAGTTCTCGGGGTATGCCCCTTAAGGACTGCACCTTTCTTCTGGTACCTGTGCTTTTGTTTGGGACACATTGTACAGACTTTTGTATATTGTACATGTTGTTATAGTCATTGGAATTCAGTACATATCTCACTAGACTATTAATTATAACCCTTTCGGGTCATCAAATCCGTAGGTGGCGATGCGAACTTCGGGCCCTGGTGGGGGTCTGGAGGGTCGGGTCGTTACACAAGCACAGGGAGGTGAAACAGACTTCAGGACAGGAGTACCTGTCGACAAACTCATATCACCTGTCGACAGATGAACACAGGAAACTGCCTCGCGGAAGTCCAGTCTTCTGGATTCTATAAATCTGTCACCATCTGTCGACAGATGAACAGTGACCTAGTCGACAGACGAAGAGAAACCTCAAATACGAGAATTGGATATGTTTCATAAGGATTGTTTTGATAGTATTTTCATACCAAAGCAGCCACCATAGAAAACCCTAGCATACTCTCAAGAGAAAAGATTTTTCTGTTGCTCTGCTTCAACCCTCCGTCAAGAGCGAAGAAGACCTATCTTCTGAGCGGGATTGAAGCCGGTTCGTCTGCGATTCAAGCTTCTACATCAACTCATACTTGTCAAGACGAAGTTTGAACTGCATCTGGACGACCATCGTGAAGAGTTCCATATCAGGATTTGATACTTCAACTCAGAACTCTTCTTTGTCTATGTTTTTCATATATTTTGTGTGTGTTGTTGGGTCAAGTGACTCTTGTGCTTGATTCACGTGGGTTACGTTGTTCTGATCATGTGTTTACATCAGACGACGTGAGTGTGTGTGTTGTAGAGTGAAACTCGCTCATAAGCAGTTATTTCTGTGTGTGTGTGTGGACGGTGGATGTAGGATACACAAGTTGTGTACTCCGAACCACCTTAAATCCTCATGTCCTATGGTTTGCACATTTTCACGGTAGTTGATTGGTAGGCACGTTGGTTCTACACACGTTAGATAGGCTATTCATATTCTATTTACAACAAGCACACTAACTATAAGTCAAATCAAACTTGAATCTGTTTAAGATTTCGATAAGTTTGTGTTATCATCGAAAAGAAGACAACTATGCTTAGAATTTGTGGTAATTTATTCAACCCCCTTCTAGATTACCATATAGGATAATTCCGCACATCTTTCAAGGTGGTGATCAAGTGGGTTCCTCCGGCGGGAAGGGGAAAAGGCCGGCGGCGAGACGGAGCTCCCGACGGTGGGAAGTGGCATCTCCGGTGGAGGAGGTGGAGATGGAAGAGGAGGAGGCTCCGGCGGCAAACCTTCAAGCGGCGGAGAGGGCCCGTGAGGAAGCTATGAAGAAGGTAGGATCTCAAACCCTAAACCCTTTAATTTATGTGTGTGGATGTGTGGAGAAGCCCCTAGAGGGCCCAATGTAGGGTGTGACGCCCAGGGAAACGGTCGCCGAACAAGGGAAGTTCTGGTCGATCTGAGCTCTAAGATCCCGACGGGTCAACGTGCCGCGACCATGTCGCGTCGGCCAAGGCCATCGCGACAAGGTCATGGTCTCCACAAGGCCGCCGCAACCTCAGCCGGGAGTACAACCAGGAGAATGAGTAAGCTGATTTTTGAACTGACTTGTGCTTGCAGGGAGAAATGAGGGCCCGGGTCTCTTGGATCCTTGTCTTAGCCGTATACCTAGCCTTTCTCGGGTTCCAGAGGGATAGGCTGGATGAGATGGGGTTTGGGGAGGTCCTACGGATGGAGTTGATGAGGGCGGATGCCCTTCTGACCCAGGCCCTGCGTAGCAGGTGGGATGCAGAGGCGACTGCCTTCGTACTCCCATGGGGACATATGATCCCTAACCTGGTGGACGTGAGCAGGATCACTGGGCTGAGAGTGTACGGGCGTGCAGTGAGAGGTTACACCTACCCCTGTTACCGAGAGTTGGCCCATAGGCTTCTAGACTTGACCGTAGAGCAGAGGTCCTCCCTTCTAGGGTCGAGCTACAGGAGAGCTTAGGGCTGCTTGAGACTGGGAGGAGGGTAGCCGAGTCTGTGGACGAGCAGCAGAAGCAGCTTGCGGAGGGTTGCCGAGAGAGTCTAGCTAGTGAGCCAGGGGCTCAGGTGGACCTAGACCTGTGTCGTTTCCTCATCCTCTTCTTTGGCAGACTCCTGTTTGCCACAAGGGGCGACCCGGTCCACTGCTGGTTCTTGCCTCTACTAGAGGACCTAGGTGAGGTAGGGAGTTATGCGTGGGGAGCAGTGTTCCTGGCGCACCAGTTCGAGAGCCTAGGTTCTTCAGACTGGCAGACTGCGATCAGCGGCTTCTACCCCTTCCTACAGGTACACTCTCTTTCTCTTGCCCTTTTACTTAAAATTGCCCTTTTGATATTTAATGAGAATTAACCGTGCTTTCTTGTTTTCTTGTAGGTCTGGACCTACCTACACCTCCCTGGCCTGAGGAGGGGGATTTTGGAGCGACCGGGGGTCGTGCCCCTTGCTCGACGCTGGGTGCCGTGTAGGGACACGCACTCCCTAGAGGACCAGCTAGCGTCCCCCCAGGATGCCATCGACCTTTACCCTCAGCTAGATGTAAGTGCTCTAAACCCCTCTATGAGCTCAAATTGATTTACTTTAACTATTTGGCTACTGACAAGATGTGCTTGATGTGCAGGTGGTGTGGCAGTCGTATCTAGGGGAGGCAGATGAGGGACAACCTTGGTTGGAGCTGGCCTATTCCTACTTCGGTAGGACGGTGTGGATCCATGCTCTCAACCTCGTGCTACCTCTCCACCACTACTTGACACAGAGGTCGCTCGGCCTACATCAGAGTGCGGTGGAGTTTCCGAGCCATGACCGGACTCCCAGGCTTAGTCAGAGGGTCTGGGGACTTCACGATACCACCGACTGGCGCGAGCGAGCCAAGGAGTAGATCCAAAACTGGGAGCGTCGAGGCAAGCAAGTCAAGTCCACCGCTACGTCCGACGATGCGTACCTTCAGGCATTCGCCTTAAAGTACAGGGTGAGGGTCTATAAGGGTGCAAGACGACAGGTAAATCTCCTAAACTTAGACTCCATGAATTGTTCTTTTATTGAATTGAGCTGACAGCTTTGGAATGAATTGCAGGTGGACGTGGCCGGCGAGATTGCCTCACTTCGGGCCCTGCTCCACTCAGCGGTGCAGGATCGGGAGGTAGCTCAGAAGGAGGCAGACCAGTTGGTAAGTACCTACTCAGACTTCAGTACTTTACCAATTTTATAACTGATTTGAGAAACTGACCTGTGTTGTATGTGCAGTGTGTGGAGCTAGAGAGGGTGAGGAGGGCACAGTCCAGTGCATCCTCCTCCAGAGCAGCAGAGAGCTCCCAGTCGGATCTGGAGGACCGACTGGAAAATGCGGTCAGGAGGGCCTAGGAGGCATGGGCGGAGTTAGCTGAGCAGGTAAGTAAGACACTGGTTTTAAATTGAAAATTATTCAAACTTGGCATTGACTTGACTATTTTTCTGCAGGAGACAGAGCTGAGGACTGCCACCAACCGAGCAGCCCAGCTGCAGGGGTAGGTCAACACCGTGACAGGAGGGAGGGATTAGTTGCGCATCTAAGTGGAGGCAGCTGAGTCACGTGTGGCAGAGGCGACGAGGGAGCTGGCAATGCTGCGAGTGCACGGGTCGTCGGTAGACCAGGAGGAGTTGGCCCGGCTGCGCGCTGATCTACACGCACAGCAGACCCTAGCGCGGGGACTTCAGGAGGTGATGACAGCCATAGGCCGGTCCTGGAGCAGAAGCAGGAGCAGCGTGAGCGGAGCTAGTGGAGTGACTGGCGCCTCTCTTAGGCAGTATTTGGCATGTTCCTCCAGTCTTTGGAGGAACGAGGAGGAGGAGAGGCGCCTAGGGGGTGAGATGAGCGCTAGGAGTGGGCAGGGTGGTGGTGAGATGCCACCACCTCCTGATAGACATGAGGGGTCCGGGGAGAGTGGTGGTGGACAGTGAGGAGCTTGTGAGCCACCTCCCCCTTATCTTTGTACATGATGCTTATCTTTAGTGGATCTTTTATGTTTTGTGCCAATGATTTGTGACTTTTTTTTTGGAATGAATTGAAATTGACACGAGTGTGATATGAGATCCGAAAGAGAGAGAGAAAGGAAGTTGAGTACATTGTTGTGCTGCTCATCATTTTTAGTTTTTGTTTTCTTTTGTTTTGAATAATACCTAAGCCAATTCTACACATGAAATGGAAAGTACTTACACTTGCTACTACAGCACTAAAGCAAGATCAATCTACTGGCAAGGGGTCCCCATTCATTCCCCTTTCCTTAAAGACCACCAAAAGATTGGATGTGCATTAGGGAGGTGGCGTCCTATAGTTGGTTGCCCCTAACTCGTAGTGCCGCTATAAAGGCCATATCTGGGAGATGTTTGAGCCTTATAGGAAGAAAGGGAAGAAAGTCTAAGGATAAGTCTCGTGCAAGTTTTTAAAAGGAAATTGGGCTTAGCTTCCTTCCACGGTCCTGTTGAGGAGGGACTCTTGGTCACTTTATTGTGCATGTTTCTTGTTTGGGGCATGCGTACGACTGGGCTCAAGGGCGTCCCGCGGGAAACTGTACTGCCACTCTTTGCCATGCCACTATTCCTCGATTTTCTTTCATTTCTTCTTCTTTTCACTTTTGATTTTGCTTTTCTTTTACAGGCTTGATTGACAGTCCCTATTTGAGATTTCCTCTCATCATGATGTGCTTAGGTTGGTCGCCTTGCCCAGATAGCCCTTTTTTACCTTTACACTTCGACCAAGTAAAGAGGAGAACAACTTTTGCACCACCTAGGTATGGCCTAAGTAGCAGCGATGTTTGTTAGAGAAGCCGACTAAGGTTTCCATGTGAGTGTGTGATGATCCTTTCTTAAGGTGACCTTTAATGACAAGGAATAAACGTCGGTCCCCTAGCACGGAGCAATCTCTAGCCTGAGTGCTGCAGAAGCAAAATAAACCTAAGACTGACTCGACCACTCTAGTTGCAAACTGAAATGACTCTCTTTTGGGTTGAAGTAAATATTTACATGTACAATGCGACCCCTATACGACCTGCATTAGTCTTTGAACTTTGACTTTGGTTGATTTTAATTAGCTCAATTGCAGGAAACCATGGAAAATGGAGATGGCAAGAATAGGAGTCAGCTCAAGACAAGAACAAGAGGGAGACAAGTCTCTACACGAATATGAGGGATAGGAATCTTCAAACAACAGTATTTACAAAGAAAAGGGAGGATATTAGTGAGGACTGAAACCTCGAAAACAATGAGAGAAAAGGTCAGGACCCCGAATAGGGAGTGAGGGAGGAATCGGGTCAGGCCCGTGAGCAAGAGGGGTTGGAGGAAGGAACTATAGAATGGAGGGTGGAGGATCAGAAGGTGAAGTGGAAGGAAGGGAATCAGGACCAAGATCAGACGTCGCTGGAGAAGGTGGACCTGACCTACAATCAGGAGGCTCGGGTGGAAGAGGAAAAGGGGAATCTTGAGCACCAAGAAGAAAGTCAAGTGACCCAGGTAGATGTGGAAAGAAACCCTGAGAATCCATAGGGTGATCGGTGTAGGTGCGGTTATTTTCCCGAATGTCCCTCCTCTCCCTTTTTGGGTCGGGGAAAGGGTGGATAGCGAGAGAATAAACGGCGTCCACATGGGGAATAAAAATGGACAGAAAGTAAAGGAAAGCCGCGATCGCCAGGCACTTTTACTAAAAAGTACCAAAAGTAGGGACGGGTCTAAAAGGGGATGTGTACCTTTTTGGGCCCGTGGAAAGTAGCGGGATGTGTGTGCGGTGGGTCCTTCCTCCTCCTTCCACCGGCCGGCCGGCGAAGGAGATTTAGCCCGAGGTACCTGAAGAGGATAGAAATGGAAACGGATTAGACGGACGTGTAGTAAACGAAAAAGACAACGGAAGATAGCAGACGGGACATAAAATGGTGCGGACGCACCTTCTAACTACGAAAATGAAAAACCCCTAACTAGACAGGGAAGGAAACATGCACGTGTGTGCGTGTGTGTTGTCTGGTGACCCGGACAGGGGGAGAGAAAGGCTGTGAGAGCCCGGAAACAGCGTGGGGGATGGCGGCGCCTAGTCGTGGAGCGGACGGCGTGGATCGTCCTCCGACTCCGGAACGGCAACTTCTGGGCAGCAGGATCGTCCCACTGGAACCTCCGATGGACATGGAACGGAACGGCAGGTGGGCGACGCGTTAGACGGGTAGGGCTTCTCCGCTCTGAGGGGTAAGGTCTCTCTCTCCTCACTATTGTGTAGGGGGCTTGTATATATAGACTCACTGTTTTAAATCGCATCGAAACCAGCAGACATTTTTCAAGTAAAATTGCGGCCACAGGAAACGTCGCGATTCATAAGGTCGGCCAGATGTCCCATCAACTTGCCAAAATTTGATGATTACGGCGCGCAGCGATCTCAAGAATCGCGTCGACCATTGTCGTCGCATATCGGAAGGTCAAATCGATTTGACAACCATGACCTCATTTGCGTCCATAAAACGCGTCCATCATACTTGTCGCAATTAACAACCACCTGAACATTTGTAACGCTGTAACTGGCAGTTCTTAATCGCGGCGTGCTGTCTGGGTGCGATTCAGAGTCTGACATCGTACTGACAGCGTTCTGACGTCTGGCAGGGGCATGGTGCACGCAAGGCGGTTAAGAATCGCGTCGTACAACCATGACGCGTTTCAGAGCCTACCACAGGTGTTAGAAAGTGCTCGCTCTGGCACAGCCTAAAATTGTTGACTTTTTAAGCGCGGCGGCCATCATGGACGCCCTTTAACGTCGGTTAAGCGTTGCGTCCTGTAAGGCGGTAGCTGAATTGCGTCACTCAGGGCGTCGCGCTTATGGCATTTAATATGCGTTCGTCGGTCTGGTCGCGATTTCAAACAGTGTGCTGATTCTTTTTGGGTTTTTCTAGACTCTTTTGTAGACTTATCTAAAAGGTCCTAAAAAGCTTTAAAAGACAGGAAAATTCTGAAAAGTCTCCAAGTAAAATAGGAAATTCGGGGAAATCACTTAAAAAGGTAATTAAAGACAATCACATTGAGGCGTTACAATGCAACTCGAGATTTTGTCCAATTTGGGTAAAATTGGCGTGTCTACAGATGCCTCGCCTTGGCGTTTGCTTTGTAAGGAGAAAAGCGAAAGCAAAATAACTGAAAAGTAAGCGCCAAGGTGTAATGAGACACGCCCTTTTAAGGCACAGACTGGAGCTGTTTGTCAATTTAAAATAACGCTGTTCTTCGGAAACTCTTCTGGAGAGGAAACTATACCATCGTAGATAACTAAACTACAAAGTAAAGACAAATACGAGATCAACTTCCGTCGTCGGGAAGTACCGAAGGACGTAATCCATTAGGTTTCACCTGCGTATGGGGCTGCCATGGCCGTAGGTGGATCGAAAGTAAAGTAAAGGAAAAGATCCAGAATGGATGAGTTTCTCTCCGAAAAGAACATCTTCAAACAACTTTATAATAAACTGAGTACTGGACTCATAGTGGAATTATCGGGTTGCTTTGGCATTGATGGACCAAGTGATTATCTTTAATTATGCTTTTCAAATGATTTTCTCTGAAATTCCTATTTGCATCTAAGGCTTTCCAACAATCTTCCTGTTAACCTACGTGAATGCATGCTGGGCTAAAAGAAAAGACTCATAAAACAAAACAAAATATAAGATAATCAAGGATAATATTGTTGTGCCGGAAAGGGGTCAGGATACCCATGGGAACTGTCGCCCCTCCTTGCAGGAACTGTCGTTCATCCTTTTATCCAAAATTGGGAACTATCGTCCCACAGGTACCATGGGAACCGTCATCCCCCATCTTCGGCCAACGGCCTATCCTTAGAAGCAAGAATCCTCTGGAATTATCCTCGTTTTTCGGCAGTGAAGGGGAACTCAAACTCCAGATTCATTAAAGCCTCAAGGTCCTTGACAGACTCTAATAAGTATACCGTATAGTAAATGCAATATACGTTACTAAGGTGGAGGCTGTAGAGGATGTTCGTGTATCCTGCAATATAGTAAACATCATGAACCTAAGCAAGGTTCATCCTCAAGAGTACCTCTACCTCTTCCAGATCCTTTTCAGCTTTCTTCACCCGTACACCTGTGGTAGATAGGAACAAACAAGTTAAATGTCTGTTCCGACTCAGCCCCTTGCTTGTGGGTACTTACTTGACTTCGTGACTTGTCAAGGGGCTGAGCCCTAATCAAAAGGCGATAAAACAGTAAACAAATTTAAGGACATGTGCATAAAGTAAAGATAAAGACGAAGATGCGTGAATGTGTACAAATATGTAATTTTGAGGATATACAATAATTAAAAACTTATTTTTGGATTTTGAAAAGGATATGATTCGTTTGGGTTTTGGTTTTATTTTGTTTTTTTTTGATTTTTTTTTTTTTTTTTTTTGTTTTTTGTTTGGAAATATTTGATCTTTCGTTGGTTTTGGAATATTTGATTTTTTTGTGATTTTGGATGAGATGTACAATTTTTTTGGGCAAGCATGGCATTTGAACTTTTTAATTCTTTGGATGTCATTCTTAAAATGTATTGACTGTTCTTAGATGTGTTAAGGCATGGATTGGATGTGCGTAATGGATGCCTTGACCTGAGGCGACCTTTGGCAACATCCTCCTTAGTTGGTCGCTGCCTTGCCTAGGTGCCAAGGCAATGTCCCGAGGAGGAAGGAAGATTCATTATGAAGTCTGTCAGTAGTCTAGGCAACCGGGGAGACACTCAATTGATTGTTTTTATACTCAGAGAAAGGTTCGAGTTTTACTTGGCAATTTTGGGGTTTGAGCATGCATACGACCGGGTCCTTTTGGATCTCCGCGGGGACTTTGCCGCTCTTGACATGCTTTCAATCGGATTTGAACTTTTGGCTTTTTCGTGAGGATTTGGATTTTTCCATTTATCCTCTTTCTTCCCCTTTGCCTTGATTGATTACCTTCTCGAGTTTTTAAACAGACTTCAAGAGGTCGATCCCACTGGTCTTCTTTCCTACCGGCAGACCGAATAGAAGAGAAAGGCGGATACTGCCTTGGGTTATAGGCTCGACATTGACCTTCTTTGGATTTTGCGCCTCAGGAAGGCGTGTCATGTGTGCGAGTCGTCTTCCTTGGCTTAACACATCTTAAAGAAATCAGTAAATAGAGTTTAAAAATGACCCTTTGCAAGCTTAAGGGTTCAAAATACCATGCCAAATTTTCCTTTTTCAGGTAGTGAATTAAGGGTAGTATTTCTTTAGATGTAAGCCATTCCAAGAGTGGGAGAGTTCCTCCCCCTCTACATTAATTAGCTTATAGGCATTGCCTGAATAAGCTTGGCTTATAATAAAGGGTCCTTCCCAGTTTGGTTGGAGCTTGGATCTGGGACCACCAGGTTTTACAAAGATTTTTCTAACGACTATGTCACCGACTTTGAATCTTCTCTCAATAACTCTCTTCTGGTAAAAACGTGTGAGTTTGTTTTGGTATGCTCTCGTGTGCTTAGCGGCCACTAAACGCTTTTCATCTAAGAGTTCCAATTGTTCAAGGAGCGACTCACGTCGTTGATCAATTGGTAAATCCTTGTCAAGTTGAACTCTTAGTGAAGGAATTAGAATCTCATATGGTACTACTGCCTCCATTCCGTAAGTAAGAGCAAACGGTGTCTGCCCTGTAGGAGTATGGATTGAAGTGCGGTAAGCCCATAAAGCTTCTACGAGTTTCTCTGGCCAATCCGAGAACTTATTAACCTCACATGTCTTCTTGATAATTTTGATGAGAGTTTTATTTGTGGCCTCTGCCTGGCCATTGCCTTGCGGATAATAAGGTGAAGAATGATGCAATGCAATTTTATACATGTTGCAGAGGTCACGGAGTTCTTGAGAGATGAACTGCGGACCGTTGTCAGTGATCATCGCCTCTGGTATACCAAACCTGGTGATGGTGTTCCTCATGATGAAGCGGCAGACGGTTGTTGCCTTGATTTCTGCGTATGCTTCGGCTTCCGCCCACTTGGTGAAGTATTCCGTCGTTGTAAGAATAAATGATTTTGTTTTATTCTGGGAATTAGGATCACCAAGGGGTCCGATGATATCGAAAGCCCACATAGCGAAAGGCTAGGGTGAAGATACAGGGTGGAGTGAAGAGGATGGAGCATGAATTTTGTCGGCGTGTAATTGGCATTTGACACACCGGCGGACAAAGAAAGAACAATCCTCCTCTAGCAAAAGGATCTTCTTAGCAAGCATTGCCTAAGGATCTTCTTAGCAAGCATTTGGCTACTTACATGACCTCCAAACACTCGAATGGGCCTCCTTAACAACCTTCGGAGCCTCAACTTCATCTAAACAGCGGAGCAAAATGCCGGAGAAGCTTCTTCGGTAGAGCGTATTACCAATCACCGTGTACTTCTGAGATATCCTCCTGATGGTCTTCCTCTCTTCAGGGGTGGCTTCCACAGGGTAGGATTGATCCTTGCAATATTCAGATATCTCAAAATACCACGGTTTTTCTTCATCTTCCAATTCTTCTTCCAGCTCTACTAACATGATTTCTTCTTTGCTCCTCCTCTCGGCATTTACCAGCTCCTTATCCTTAACCCAGAGGAACATCGGATCCAAGTAGAAGGGAATTTGCCGGCGTTCGATTTGAATGCCGGAAAAATCACCGGGATAGACCATGTGCATGGTTGCGCCCACGGTGGCAAGGGCGTCAGCCAGGAGGTTCTGGTGACGAGGAACATGAACAAAGACAAGCTTGGTGAACAGCTTGGCGTAGGCCGAAGCGTGTTCTTGGTATGGCTTGAGCTTGGGATCAGTAGTGCGGTATTTGGTGAGCACTTGGCGGAGGACCAATTGGCTATCACCTACAATCCGGAGGTGTGTCACATCATAATAGCGCGCGAGTTCCAGACCAGCTAATAAAGCCTCATATTCGGCGATATTGTTGGTAGCAGGGAAGTTTAGCTTATGAACTCGCGATATGGTGACACCCTCTGGAGACAACAGGGCCACCCCGATGCCTGTTCCAAAAGAATTCAGGGCCCCGTCGAAATACAATGTGTACATACGATCGTCATGATCGATGGACATCAATTCTTCATCCGGGAGGTCTGAACAGACTGGATCAGTTCGAGGCAATGGGTGATGAGCGAGATGCTCGGCTATGGCATAGCCTTTGATTGCCTTCTGTTGGATGTAGGTGATCTCAAATTGGGAAAGGAAACTTTGCCAACATGCTAATCTGTCAGTTAGGACAGGTTTTTGGAGCAAGAATTTGATGGGGTTCATGCGAGCAATAAGGTGCACTGTATGGGCGAGGAAATAGTGCTTCAATTTCTGCACTACCCATACAAGTGCGGCACAGGTTTTCTCCATGGAATTATATCTCTGCTCACAAGGATTAAGAAGCTTGGACAGGTAGTAGGCCGCCCTTTCTTTGCCTTCGTCATCGACTTGGGCAAGAACAGCTCCTACGGAGTCTTCTAAAATAGAGATATAGAGGATGAGAGGCTTGCCTGGCGTAGGCGGCCTCAGGACAGGCGGATTGGAAAGATAGTCCTTAAGCTCATCGAACGCTGCCTGACACTTCTCATCCCAGCAAAATTCAACTCCCGGCTTGGTGAGGTTATAGAAAGGCCTACACCGTTGAGAATGCTGAGAGATGAATCGGCGAATGTACTGCAACCTCCCAATTAGTCCTCGAACTTCTTTCAAATTCTTGGGAGGGCGCAATTCCTTTATCGCCTTCTCCTTATCTGGATCAATCTCTATACCTCTTTTGCTCACAATAAACCCTAGCAACCTTCCAGTTGACACACCAAACACGCATTTCTTGGGGTTCATCCTTAAATGATATTCTCGAGTCCTTTGCAGAACCTTAGTGAGAACCCCAGCATGCTCAATTGCTGATCTTGACTTAACTACCAAGTCGTCTACATACACCTCAACAAGAATGTGGATCATGTCATGAAAGATGGCCATCATGGCCCTCTGGTAAGTGGCCCCGGCATTCTTAAGCCCAAATGGCATGACCACAAAGCAATAAGTACCCCAGGGTGTAGTAAATGAAGTTTTGTCTTGGTCTTCTTCCACCAGCTTGATCTGATTATACCCAGAAAAACCATCCATAAATGATAGGGTTTCATACCCAACTATGTTATCTACCAGCACATCCAAGTGAGGTAGAGGGAAATCATCTTTAGGACAAGCGCGATTAAGGTCCCGGAAGTCAATGCAAATCCTGACCTTCCCGTCCTTCTTGATAACCGGGACGATGTTTGCCACCCAATTAGGATAAAGTATGACTTTGATGAACTTGGCTTTGTGAAGCCTGTCAACTTCATCCTTCATTTTCAAAGCGATCTGGGGGTGGAAACGCCTTAAACGCTGCTTAATTGCAACGGAGCCTGGCTTGAGGGTGAGATAATGCTCGACTAAGGAAGAGTCTAAGCCGGGCATATCTTCGTAGCTCCATGCGAAGATGCCTTATATTGCCTAAGAACCTCCACAATTGCCTCCTCTTCATCCGGTGACAAGTTAGTGCTTACGAGGACAATCTTGGGATCTTCTTCGGTTCCCAGGTTGATTTCTTTGGTGATTTCCTGCACAGCTGGTGATGGTTCATCAAATCTCTTAAGCCCACTGGCAAAAGCGTCAGCCTCGCCCTCAAACTCCTCATCGCCATCATTAATCGGGTCATCGTCGTCCATTATTTCATAGACGCCGAACCCATCATCAACAAAGGGGGCTGACTGCTCATATTCTATTTCTGGCAATTGCAAAGGGTACTCAATGAACTCGGGAATTGCCAGGCACACCTTGCATTTATGAGCGAGGCTAGCCAGATAACGATGAGGGATCCTCCTACCCTTGGATTTCCTTCCTGGATCTACCCTTAGTCTACTACCCTTGTCTTAGCTACTAGAAGGAAGAGACGAAGCAGAAGGAAGATTATCGAAAGTAAGGTCTCGCCCATGGGTATTCGGGAAAGCAGTAAAGAAAAGATCCCCGGAGGGAGCAGACAAAGAGGTATTTACAGCAACATCCCCTTGCGGGGTGGATGGATTAGGGAAAGCAGTAAAAGTCCCTTTCGTGGAAGGGAGCACTGAAAACCCGGCCTGAAGGCCCGGGTATGACAAACCACCGACTGGAACGTAGTCGGAGGCGAGGAAAGAAGTTTCCTCAACAAAGATGGCGGGGTCTTCCATCACAAACCAACCCCAAAAACCCCCTTCTTCTCACGTGGTGGAGAAGGAAAGGGAAGCAACCAACAAGCACTTAAACGGGAAGCGGGAAGTGGAAGCAGCAAAGCGGGAAACAAGGGCAATTCGAGGATGGTGGAAGGAGGAACACAATTCAAAGTAGGGTGGGCGGAAGGCCCATGAGGCCAGAGGGGGACGCATGTTTGGTGGAAAAGGAACGACGCTAGACAATCAGACCCTTTAAGGTGGCTCGAAGGCAATTGTCAGGCGTGAGACCTGATCCGAAAGAGCGGTTTCTAAGGATTCTGACGGATCAGGTGGTTCCTCAGAGAAAATATGTACAGAGGATGGACGGACGGGCATTCGGGTCCCAGGAGAAGCAAAAAAAGATCCTGCCATGGTCTGTACAAAGGACGGGACCATAGTGGATGGAACGGAAAAGGTATGTATAATGGACAGGAAAGGAGGAGGGTTGCCCCTAGGAATTCCCGGAACTGAAGGGAAGATATGCGTAACAGTACGAAAATTAAAAGCAGGGCGAATAAAAGTGGGTGTAGAACCCAATGCGGAATTAAAAGAGGGCAAAATGCCTGGTACAAAATGAAAGACAGGCGCGGGGCCTAATGAAAAAGCTGGAACGGGCGTAATGCCCGGAATAAAAGCAGTAATGGGCGTGATGCCCGGTGCGAAAGGAACAGGCATGATGCCTGGTGCTGAAGGGAAAGCGAGCGCGATGCCTGAAGCCGAAGAAAGGAAAGCGGGCGTGATGCCCGAAGCCGAAGAAACAGGCGTGATGCCTGGTACAGATAAGGGATCGTGCGTGATGCCCAAAGCAAAAGAAACGGGTTCGATGCCCAGAGTAACCGAAGTGAGCACAGGGCTCGAGATAACAACTGGGGCGGGCTCAGGGCCCGAAACTGGAGCCGGTGTAGGGTCGGTGCCCAAAAGTTCTGACAGAAAGGGGTCGGTGCCCAAGAGTTCTGACAGGAGGGGGTCAGTGCCCAAGAGTTCTGACAGGAAGGGGTCAGTGCCTTGAACTTCTGTCGGTATGGGGTCGGTGCCCTGTACTTCTGCCGGTATGGGGTCGGTGCCCTTGATCTCTTGCACTATAGCCTGCAATTCAGAAAACCAATGTGCCTCAGGCGACCCAAAATGTGGTTTAAACAGGCGGTAAGACTGCCCATGTCAAACCACTTGTTCCATTCAGTTTCATAATCACCGATCTTGGGTCGCTTGGCTGGTGCAGAGTTATCTGGTGCCCAAAAGGTATCCCGAGTCAGGGAGTAGATTGGTTGTGTTTCAATGGGCAATGGCTGGGGATCCCCAGGCTGTAGTGGCCCCTTGTAAAAATGATTGTGCAAAGCCCATGCGAGGGGTTGATTTGGCCGCAACTAGGTTTTGATAGGCTGATATCCTAAGCCGACCTTGACCTTTCTCTTGCATGCTTTAACGGCAGTTGTCCTGCCCTGTAGTTGTGCACCGAGGCCTTTGCCGGGCCGATAACCCATTAGTTTCATGATATGCAACCCTTTCTTGGTGATTATTCTGCTTGAATCAGAAGGGCTGACTACTGAAGGACCCGGCCCGGGATATGTGCCGGACGTGCTCGGTCGATACTGTATCATTGTGAGGGGCCGATTAGCATGCCAAACTGCTGGAACCGAGTTGCTTGTCATAATAGCCTCAACTTCTGCAAGACTAGGCTTGTTGGCGACCTTAATTACGCGTCCCTTATATGGAAATTTCAAACATTGGTGGACTGTTGATATAACAGCACCAAGGGACTGTACATAAAGTCGACCAAGGATAATACGGTAGCATGGATCCATGTCAAGGATGTGGAAATCCATCTTCGTAGAAGTTGGGCCCAGCCCGATTGTCAAAGTAACAACCCCTCTTGGCGACCTAGTGGAATTGTCATAGGCCGTGACAGTGATAATAGGGGGGTGAATTGATTGGACGGCACTCCACATAGAGTTAGCGTGTCAGGGGACACGACATTGACGGAGGCCCCAGAATCCACCAAACATCGATCCACGCGAATGCCGTTCATGTTTACTGTAAGACACAGGGCGTATCGCTGTGAATCAACTGGCGCGAGCTCACTCTCACGGAACACGATAGCTGGATGTGGGCCTATCGGTGTCAAGACTGCACTAATCTGGTTAACCGGCAGATCCTCGTTAACCATCACCTTCTGCAGATACTGCGTGAGTGCTTCCTGGTGAGTGGGCGACCTCTTAATCAATTCCAGAATGGTGATCCTGGCTGGAGTCCGGTCCAGGTGCTTCAACAAATCATACTGGGTGCCTGGCACTGAGCCATCTTGTACCTCTTCCTCTTCCTGGGTTGGCAGTACTTGATCTTGCTGGGGGAAAACCCAATTAAACATACGCCCGCTGCGGAGCACCATGGCGGGTTCAGGGGAACTGCCTGAAGTAGATGCAACAGCCTGATCTGTGGAAGTGGATGGCTGTGAGGTAGAGGGTGGATTGGTGAAAATTTGGTGCGGCAGTTGGATGCCTACCACAATCTGGCGTGTAGTGGTGGCAGTGGTATGCACAGTGGAGGTGGTGGGAATGCGTAGGAAGGGGGCCCTATGGTTAGGGTTTATAAAGGGGAAAGCGGTGGGTGCCTGTACAGGCGGCGAGTTAGGTGGTGGTGGTGTAGGGGTATGCAAAAACGGGGTAGGTGTATCTACAGAGGGTGAATGTACAGGTGCAGGAGTTTGGTAGGCGGATGGATGGGTGTAGTTGGTGGGAATGCGTAAGAAGGAGGGTAACGGGTTGTCTGCGGTGGGTGTACGGATGAAGGGTGGTAAAATAAAGGGTGCCTGGGTGGCAAGGGTGGTTGTGGATATGGCGGGTGCTTCCACATACAACGGCTGGTTCGTGAAGGCATTCACCTGACCATTTGGTGCCGGGTGCTCTGGCAACGGATTCTGTACGATACCCAAGTCAGGCTGCTACTGCTGCGGTGGTTCCTGCGGCTGCTGTTGCTGCTGCTGAGGAGGCCTTCTCGCCTTCATCTCAGTGACAAACTTCCTCATTTCAACCCAGTCAATGCCTCCACCTTCATTTAGATTATGAATATAATCTTTGAAGTGGAAGCATCGGTCCAACGTATGGCCCGGGCCCTGGTGGAATTCGCAATACCGGGAGGTATCGAGGTGAGGAGACCATTGGAGTTTCTCCTTCGGCAATGTCAGTGCTCCGGCTGCCATGAGGGCATTAAAAATGTCGAGTAGGGTTTCCGGCAGCGGAGGGTAGAGGGTTCTTCTAGGGCCGGTTGGGAATCTGGGTGGAGGCGGCCCCTAATTGCCTGGAGGAGGAACCTGGTTAAGTTGCTGGTGTGGATGAGGGGGTTGTTGTTGTTGGGGTTGGGGTGCAGGCCGGTATTGTGGCTGCTGTGGTGGCTGTTGGAACTGGGGCTGCTGGAATTGCGGCCACTGGAATTGCTGGTCATAGTAGGGCTGCTGAGGAGGCGGCTGCTGGGCCCTGAAATTAGACTGGTTGTTTGGCCTAAAGGCTGGGAATTAGGGTTGTTGAGCCCTGGGGTTATTGGGTGCACGGTAAGTGGGAGGGGCTGGATTGCCCATGGCACTCACTTGTTCATTGTGAATAACCCCCTCAGTGGTGGGCCCACTGGTGGAGCTACTCACTGGCTTCTTACCAACCCGGGCCTTGGGTTCAAATAGAGCCACTATGGGAGAGTCTTTCAGTTGTGTTTGAATGTATCTGGCTCTCTCATATAGCTCCTCCATTGTTGTCAGCTTATTCATAGCCAAGATATGCCTGAACTGGGGGGTAGCGTTGGTGGTGATCATCTTCACCTGCTCAGATTCAGACAACGGATCTCTCAGTTTCTCGGCCATGAGCCTCCACCTATCAGCAAAGGAGATGAACTCTTCATCAGCCTTCATCTTTTCGGCCACCAGATCAGTAATAGATAGCACAGGGCCCACTCGGTCTCTGTACCTCCTCAGAAACTTCCTTTGGACTGCCTCGAAGTTCTCTACATCCGCTGGGTCCAAGGAATAGAACCAATCGAGGGCAGGCCCGTCCAGGGACCGACGAAACAGGAAGGCAAGGGCACGATTGTCATCCTTCCAGAAAGAAGATTCGTACATGAATTCCTTGATATGTACGAAAGGGCTGCCGGTGCCATTGTAGCGGCGATAGACCGGCATTTCTGACGGAGGTAAATGAAAGACTGGCATGGAAGGTAATGCCAGTTCAAAGGAATCTTTAGGGGCAGACGCCCTCTTCAAATCGCGCTCCAATTTGTTTACCTTAGCCAGAAGGGCTTGGGTAAGCTGATTTGCAGATTGTTGGGGAGCAGCGGAAGGGACAGCACAACGGGCGTCTGCCCGGGAAGGGTATTGGTGAGGAATGCTGACATATGTGGGACCCTGGGTCAGAACCCGTGGTTGATAAGCAGGGTGTGCCATGTCAGCGGGTGCCTGGTATCTGTCTTCTGGACTATGATACCGGGAATGGATAACAGAATGGGCCCGTGAAGGGGCTGGCGAAATTTGCCCACCCGGATCGCGACGGACTCAATCCGGGGTCCCTGGTTCAGGTAACCGGAGGGATCGGGGTTGACAACAGATTTCCCCTTTAGGGCAGCCTGGGCATCTGGTACCTGAGAAGCTTGAAGGTTCTGGAGGATGCCCACAAGCTGAGAAAGATTAACAGAGGCAGAAGGATCGTCTTGCCTCTGAGGAATCTGGGGGATCTGGGGTTGCGCGTCCACCACGTTCACATGTGGATCGGACGGATTGGCAGGAAGATAAGAGCTAGACCCATAGATTTCCTCATACACCTCGTCTTGGCCTGCGTTCTCGTAATCAGCCATGGAAAGAGAACGGCCAGATCGGAGTTGCATGCAGGACGGCTCGGAAAACAGTACCGGACAACTACTCAACCAATGAGGGAGAAGATTACTTGATTTTAAGCACACAGTTAGCACCGATTACGTCCACTTAATTATGTTTGAAATGATTAACGTGGATTTTAGCTTAACAGTGTGTCACTCAAGAGAAGAAGTGAACTCGACAAGTGGGTATAATGATAACTTCGGGGTTCACTTTTAAAGCAATCTCTCCACAATAGGCACTCTATCCAGGGCGCCGGTATTTGCTACAACCAACTCGGTTCGCCGTGAGGGAATCCACGGGGTACGGAGATTTACGGAGGTCCTGGCAGGAATTTTCTAGTCCAAAGGGACGGAATGCCCAATGGAGAGATAGTTCCTACTGAGAGGTGTGTTTGGATCCTAGGAAATGAGGGAAGGAAGTCCCCCAGCTATTAAAAAAGATGAAAACAACACAAGGCAAGCAGCTGGAGGTTCTGGAAAGGATTTAAATCGCGTCCACTGCAGAGGGCGCTAATTTAAATCGTTTCCTTTCAGTCAGCCGTGGATCTGACAGCTTATGACAGTTGTAAGAGCCAAGGCGACTCCCTGAGGACTCTGTTCAGAAACGCGTCCAGACAGGCCGCCGCACAATAAAGATTCATAAAATGCGTCGTCTAGGTTTGACGCGCAACAGCACAGAACAAATATATTTCTAAAAAGCTATGAAAAATAACTAAGCAGGCAGAAACGCGTCGTCTGTTCCCGACGCGTATCAACACAGAAAACCCTCCCCACGAAATTTTTCTAAGTTTGAACAATTGAGCTGAATCGCGGCGTCTGGGGTCGTCGCGATTCAACTCAGAAACCCTCCCAACGAAATCTCACCCCAAGGGGGGTGGATTAGCATGCAATTAGGGGTTAGATTGAGGGGGATGGGGGTTCCAAACACCAAAAACTCTCAAATAGCAAAGATGGTAAGATGGTAAGGACTATAGAAATATTTTTTAAAATTTTTATTTAAACCCTATTAAACTATTTTTAGCATGCTAATGGAAAGGACTAAAAAGAAGCTTAAACAAACAAGTAGGAAATGACTAAACTAACTAGAAAATAGTGCCACACAGGGCTAAACAAAGCGGTACCGAGCTAAAAGAAGAGTTGTCCCACCGTGATCGCCAAGTTGTAGGTGCGGTTATTTTCCCGAATGTCCCTCCTCTCCCTTTTTGGGTCGGGGAAAGGGTGGATAGCGAGAGAATAAATGGCGTCCACACGGGGAATAAAAATGGACAGAAAGTAAAGGAAAGCCGCGATCGCCAGGCCCTTTTACTAAAAAGTACCAATAGTAGGGACGGGTCTAAAAGGGGATGTGTACCTTTTTGGGCCCGTGGAAAGTAGCGGGATGTGTGTGCGGTGGGTCCTTCCTCCTCCTTCCACCGGCCGGCCGGCGAAGGAGATTTAGCCCGAGGTACCTGAAGAGGACAGAAATGGAAACGGATTAGACGGACGTGTAGTAAATGAAAAAGACAACAGAAGACAGCAGACAGGACATAAAACGGTGCGGACGCACCTTCTAACTATGAAAATGAAAAACCCCTAAATAGACAGCGAGGGAAACATGCACGTGTGTGCATGTGTGTTGTCTGGTGACCCGGACAGGGGGAGAGAAAGGCTGTGAGAGCCCGGAAACAGCGTGGGGGATGGCGGCGCCTAGTCGTGGAGCGAACGGCGTGGATCGTCCTCCGACTCCGGAACGGCAGCTTCTGGGCAGCAGGATCATCCCACTGGAACCTCCGGTGGACGTGGAACGGAACGGTAGGTGGGCGACGCGTTAGACGGGCAGGGCTTCGCCGCTCTGAGGGGTAAGGTCTCTCTCTCCTCACTATTGCACAGGGGGCTTGTATATATAGACTCACATTTTTAAATCGGGTCGAAACCAGCAAACGTTTTTCAAGTAAAATTGCGGCCACACGATACGTCGCAATTCATTAGGTTGGCCAGATGTAACATCAACTTGCCAAAATATGATGATTACGGCGCGCAGCGATCTCAAGAATCGCGTCGATCATAGTCGTCGCATTTCGGAAGGTCAAATCAATTTGACAACCATGACCTCATTTGCGTCCATAAAATGCGTCCATCATACTGGTCGCAATTAACAACCGCCTGAACATTTGTAACGCTGTAACTGGCGGTTCTTAATCGCGGCGTGCTGTCTGGGCGCGATTTAGAGTCTGACATCGTACTGACAGCGTTCTGACGCCTGGCAGGGGCATGGTGCGCGCAGGGCGGTTAAGAATCGCGTCGTACAACCACGACGCGTTTCAGAGCCTGCCACAGGTGTCAGAACGTGCGCGCTCTGCCACAACCTGAAATTGTTGACTTTTTAAGCGCGGCGGCCATCATGGACGCCCTTTAACGTCGGTTAAGCATTGCGTCCTGTAAGGCTATAGCTGAATGGCGTCGCCTCAGGGCATCGCGCTTATGGCATTTAATATGCATCCGCCAGTCTGGTCGCGATTTCAAACAGTGTGCTGATTCTTTTTGGGTTTTCCTAGACTCTTTTGTAGACTTATCTAAAAGGTCCTAAAAAGCTTTAAAAGACGGGAAAATTCTGAAAAGTCTCCAAGTAAAACAGGAAGTTCTGGGAAATCACTTAAAAAGGTAATTAAAGACAATCACATTGAGGCGTTACAATGCAACTCGAGATTTTGTCCAATTTGGGTAAAATTGGCGTGTCTACAATCGGGTGGCTCAGGAGGAAGTGAAGAAAAGATACCCTGAGTACCTATTAAGTGATTGAGAGGCTCAGGTGGAGGGGAAGCAAAGATACTCTGAGTACCCAGAGGATGATCAGGTGGCTCAGGTGGAGGGAACAAGCGAGTGTCAAACGGCCCTAAAGGAGTGAAAGGGGAAGGATGTGGGAACAGCCCAGGATTGTGAGATTGGGTGCCTCCTCTGGAAGCAGGATTGGCCAAATGAACAGCATTGAGAGATTAAGGTCAGAAGACGCCAAAATAAGGAGATCAACAATTTTCTTGCAGAACTTTTATCTTGACCTCAGCCTCTTTCTGTGACGGCCCTCATTATACCGGTACGGTTATACCAACCCACGTCGGTATAGCGAGAGTCCTCACAGTGGGACATTTACCCAAACGATACATACAGCTGAGATACACGCGAATATACAACAGAGTAGCGGAAGTAAAAGACAACTGTCTTCATTCATTCATCATCCACATTTAACATACATGAAGTTTGCAATTAACAATAAGGAACTAAAAGTTCACATAACTTAAATTGCTGAAATAAAACTACATGATGTCCACATTTATACATTCTTTTCATGATACTCTAATACAACGTTCACATTACATACTATGAAAAACACAAGTCACAAAGAACTCCAAAGACTAGTCTCCGCGCTCGGAGTCCGTCTCCACTATCTCCTCCAACGGTGCCACGTCACCAACTACACATGTACGCTGAAGCAAGGAGTGAGTCCAAAGACTCAGCAAGCAACACTACTCATAACATACACGTATATGACATAGCGGTTTCTACATGCACATTCAAAACTTGCAACACATGGCATGCTAGTCATTTGAAAGTTTCAACCTATCATGAAAGATTTACAACTTTATACATGGATCATGCTTTCAGATTTCTAAGAATAAAACTTTACCTATCACATGCTCTCTATTCAATTTACTCATGAATTTTTGTCTTTAAAGAGCTAAGACATGAGGACTACCAACATGAACATTGTGCATATATGAAAGGAAAACACGACTAGCATGGATCTTACATGTTTTAAACACATGCATAGACATTTTCACATGCTTTAAGTTGCTGGTTTCACATGGTTTAATGGCTGTAAACCTACACATGAGAGCTATCATGTTGCTTAAAATATATCATGTGAACAACCAATCATGCTATTTTGTACATGTGCTCATCAATTATCCCTAACATGGATTCTAGACATTCTTGCACACATAAACATGATGATAACAACATAAAATTTCTGATTTCACATGGTTTCAGATTTGTCTCACATGGATTTCAATATCGTATCCTCACATTTAGAATTTCACATTTTCTTTACACAAGTTTCCTCTTTCACATGGTTACACTTTGCACATACACATTCACATTGTTCACTTACACATTTACACATGAACACATACACATTACACATTACACATTACACATTTTAGGTGCCGTGACACATAGTCCAAACCACCAAAGAAGGACATATACACATCACATTACACATAGACGCCATCTAGGCATTCCAATGGCGACTCTTGGACTGCGCAGACCGGGAGAACAAGTCTCCACCCTAACCAGTGGTACTTGTCCACCTCCAGGATTTCCCCCTAATGCCCTTAGGGTCACTTACACATTGAACTTTCTCAGGGGACTTTTCCCTGATACAGTTCCACTGCCCTCTACGGAAGCAGTGTCACATTGGCACAGTTACACATTTACGCATTTTACCGATTTACACATGGTTTTACACATATCACTTTTCATCTCATTCACTTTCTCACTCACATGCATATCACCATTTTTCCTGACATGGCACTACAGATTTCAGGAGTTTAACACACAGTAAATTTCACCAATCAAGTTGGGTTTAAGCAATATCTAATCACATTACGATAACATACATCGATTATCACATTTCACATGAAAAATACACAACTCCTTATATGCTGGTCCAAATGACCTGAAATTTTAACCACATGCTATTTTCGGGTTCAAGGTCATACATTCAATTTTTCAGATTTTTCTGAGCTAAATAGAATTTACAGAAAATGAAACACCTATTTAGCATGCCATTCATAATTTAAGTTGATATGGACTTATACACACAAGTCAAATTTTAGCAAGCTACTGTCTGAACAGAGATTACTATTACATGCATGATTGAGAATACAAAATTTCCCTAAATCATACAGCCATGATCAATCATCACAATCTTTCTTGCATGCCTTTTTTATTTACCGAACCAAATTTATTAGCAACTCATGCAAGCATGGACAAATTATCAAAACTGAGTATACATAAACTGATCTACTAATCCTCATGATCTGACAAAACTGAAGCATTCAGACTAATCCTAATCATGAAACATGGATTGGCAAGATTCTCAACACATCATGCTTACAAATTCACGGAATACCACTTTCTACATCCATCACCACACATCACACTCATCCACACACCACATTTAACAATATACATAGTGTATAGGGTTACCATATATCCTCATCACGGAAACCATACCGAAAATAGTTGTATAGAAAGGGCAGAACAGGTCACTGTTCTGTCCAGAGGAACTTGGCGGCGGTCTCTGGCCGCTGACTCAGGGTCAGCGGCATGGTCGATGGACGCCAACATGATATCTGCGTCCATTGACCTTGCCGTCAATGCAGGTCTGTGCAGAAACACAGACCCGAGCTCTCAATTTGGGTGAATGGGAGGGTCTAGGACTCGAGGGAAAATCCATAAAAATAATAGAAACGACCTAGACACATACGGGGACATTATGGTTAGGTCACTTGCCTTTTAAAAATTGCTCCAAAGGGTCTAGGGTGTTGGTGAAGCCCTCCTTGGGCAGTCCCAAGAAGGTGCAGAAACGCCTCCTAGATCTTCTTCCTCCGGGCTCCTGGATGATCTCCACAGCAGGGGGATGTCGGGGAAGCCTCCTCCTTTGCTCCAGCTGTCCTCTTGTCGTGGGAGATGGCCGGATCTAGCTCCAGGAAGTCTGATCTTTGGGTGCAAAAGGGTGGGTTTCTTCAGTTTTTCTTCTAGGGTTTTCTTTCTCTCTTTTCTCCTCTTGCAAAGGTGAAGAGAGGAGTGGGAAGAGGCAATCCGGGTTCAGACATAAGGGGAGGCCTCTCTCCCACTCACAAGGTGACATGACAGCTCTCAGAGCCGTTGGGGACACCCCCCAATGGCTGAGCTTTCTTGTTTCAGAGTTTCTAGCTCTGCTGCGCATGCAGGCCAGAGAAATAGGCGTCCATATCGCTGGACGCCAGGATTAGTGTTGGCGTCCATGTCTGGACGCTGACACCACCTCAACGGCTAGGGGTTGACGCCAAGATGGCCTTCGGCCAGAAGTCTAAAATATGCAGAAAACCATGCATACCATGCATATACATGCAATATGTATAAGGTAGTGTATCCATACTATCACCATTCAATACATGCATTATTTACATATAGTATAAACATATGCACACGTAATTATACTAATTAATACGTACGTAAATATGTACATACATACACAAGCACAAATATCACACACAAATACAAATAATGCGACGGAAATTCGAGGGCCTTACACCCTCTCCCCCTTAAAGAAACTTCATCCTCGAAGTTAGAACGACACTACTCAAACAAAAGGGGATACTTCTTCTTCATCGCATCCTCAAGCTCCCAAGTAGCCTCCTCTCGTGAGAAGTTCCACCATAGGACCTTCACCGATGCAATTCTCTTGTTCCAGAGATGCTGAACCTTCCGGTCAAGAATGGCTACTGGTTGCTCGACATACGAAAGATCTGGCTGGATCTCCACTGGCTCATGACTAATCACATGAGACGGATCTCGGACATACTTCCTGAGCATAGATACGTGGAAAACAGGGTGAATGCTAGCCAAAGCTGGGGGTAATGCTAGCTCATATGCCACGCTGCCCAAACGTCTGAGAATCTCATATGGGCCAATGAATCTAGGGCTTAGCTTGCTATGCCTGCCAAATCTGACAACACCACGAGTAGGCGATATCTTCAAGAAGACATGATCGCCAACCTCGAACTCCAAATCCTTCCTTCTGTTGTCGGCATAACTCTTCTGCCTATCCTGGGCCGCAACAAGCCTTTTCCTGATAAGCTGGATCTTATCCGAAGTTTCCTGAACTAACTCCGGTCCGATCAACTGCCTATCACCAGTCTCCTCCCAACATAAAGGAGATCTGCAGGGCCTACCATACAACGCCTCGAATGGAGCCATACCAATACTAGCATGAAAGCTGTTGTTGTATGCGAACTCCACAAGAGGTAAATGACGCTCCCAATCATCCTTCCAATCCAGAACACACGCTCTCAACATATCCTCGAGCGTCTGGATAGTCCTCTCGGACTGTCCATCGGTCTGGGGATGAAACGCCGAACTGAGCTTCAGCTCCGAACCTAACGCATCCTGAAGACCCTTCCACAATCTCGAAGTAAATCTCGGATCTCGATCCGAAATGATCGACTTCGGCACACCATGCAATCTAATGATACCACTAACATACAATCTAGCTAAACTCTCTACTGACTGCTTCTTCTTCATAGGCAAGAAATGAGCAGTCTTCGAGAATCTATCTACAACTACCCAAATCGAGTCATTGCCCCTTCTAGATCGAGGCAAACCCGATACGAAATCCATAGTGACAGCTTCCCACTTCCATACGGGGATATCCATCCTCTGCATAAGGCCGGATGGTCGCTGCCGCTCGGCTTTCACTTGCTGACATACTAGACATCTAGACACATAATCCGCAACATCCTTCTTCATGCCGGACCACCAAAATGATCTCTTCAGGTCTTGATACATCTTAGTGTTACCCGGATGAATAGAGAATCGCGATCTATGAGCCTCCGCTAACACATGCTCACGGACATCTACTACATCAGGGACACAAACACGGTGCTGAAATCTAATCACACCGTCCTCATCACGAGCAATGCCCGCCTTACCCACTAACTCTAACAGTCTAGGGTCGGCTCCCTGTTGCTCGATCACCTCATCCAAAACTGAGGACCTAAGGGATACTGAGCTACAAAAGCCTGACATAGCGATGGCTCTAACTCAGTCAAGAGCAAGCCGCATCTTCCAACATCTTCCAATCCTGCTGGAGGAGCCTCTTCCTACTAAGAGCATCCGCTACGACATTCGCCTTTCCAGGGTGATACTGAAGGTCGAAGTCATAGTCCTTCAAGAACTCAATCCATCTTCTCTGCCTCAGGTTTAATTCCTTTTGGGAGAAAAGATACTTCAAGCTCTTGTGGTCGGTAAACACCTCAAATCTGACACCATAAAGATAGTGCCTCCAGATCTTTAGTGCATGAACCACTGCTGCGAGCTCCAAGTCATGAGTCGGATAGTTCTTCTCATGCTCCTTCAACTGACGAGAAGCATAAGCCACTACCCTCTCTTGCTGCATGAGCACACACCAACCAATCTGAGATGCATCCGTATAAATGGCAAAACCTTCTAGACCACTAGGCAATACCAATACCGGAGCAGAAGTGAGCTTAGCCTTCAATAGCTGGAAGCTACGCTCACATGCCTCAGACCATACAAACTTCTCACCCTTCCTGGTCAGCTTTGTCAAGGGGCGGCGATGGATGAGAAACCCTCAATGAATCGCCGATAGTAACCAGCTAACCCAATAAAACTACGAATCTCCGAAGGGTCTGGGAACCTCCCAATCCATAACTGCCTGGACCTTTGCTGGATCAACTGCAACACCAGCGCCGGAGATAACATGCCCGAGGAAATGAACCTCGCGCAACCAAAATCGCACTTGCTGAATTTTGCATACAGCTTGTGCTCACGAAGAACCTCTAACACTAACCTCAGATGCTGACGGTGAGTGGCCTCATCCGGAGAGTAGACCAACACGTCGTCAATAAACACTACGACAAAGCTATCTAAATAAGGCCTAAACACCCGGTTCATGAGATCCATGAACGCTGCAGGGGCGTTGGTCAATCCGAAAGGAAGAACCAAGAACTCATAATGTCCATAACGGGTTCTAAATGCCGTCTTGGACACATCCTCACTCCGGATCCTCAACTGATGATAACCAGATCGCAAGTCAATCTTAGAAAAGATTGATGCCTCTCGCAACTGGTCAAACAAATCATCAATGCGAGGTAAGGGATACCTGTTCTTCACAGTCACTTGGTTCAACTTCCTATAGTCAATGCACAACCTAAGTGACCCGTCTTTCTTCTTGACGAACAATACAGGTGCGCCCCAAGGGGAAACACTAGGGCGAATAAATCCCTTATCAAGCAACTCTTGCAACTGCCTCCTCAACTCGGCTAACTCCGCAGGTGCCATCCGATATGGAGCCTTCGAGATAGGAGAGGTGCCTGGAAGCAACTCTATAGTGAACTCTATCTCTCTATCCGGTGGCAATCCAGACAAGTCATCGGGAAAGACATCTGGAAAATCCTGCACCACATCGATCTCTGCAAGAGTCAGTGACGAACCAGCATCGGGTACTAGCATAACGCTGGCAAGAAATGCGTCACAACCCTTGTTCACCATGCGCATCGCCTTCATGGCAGAGATGACTAACTTTCCCGCCACGTTCCTTGGCAAGGGATGAGAGAACTCGTCCTCACCAGGAATGCGGAAAACAATCCTCTTCCGACGACAATCCACTAACGCATAGTGCTCCTCTAGCCAATCCAGACCAAGAATAGCATCATAGTCCTTCATCTTTAGCAAGAAGAAACACCCATCTAGGATTCTATCCTCAATGCACACAGGTAACGACGGAATGCACTTCCTAGTCGATACCGTACCCGCAGGGGTGTGCACAGACAAAGGGACCTCTAACTCCTCAGACTCTACCCTGACTCTAGGGCTAACTGCCTAGCGAACCGCTCGGAAATGAACGAGTGAGTAGCACCCGTATCAAACAAAACCCGAGCGTGCACACCTAAAAGCAAAACCGTACCTTCGGTGACATGCTCCGCCTGCTCGGCGTCCTCGCGAGCTAAAGCAAACACTCGAGCTGGGGCTCGAGGCCTTCCTGGTCTTCCTGTAGCTGGCGCGGCTGCCGCTACTGCTGGTGCTGGCGCTCCACGCTGAGCTCCCTGCTGAAGTCTTGGGCAATCTTGATCTTGTGGTCGCTGCTCCCGCACTTCAAGCATCTACCCGCTACCAACCAACACTCGGAACCACCATGTGTCTTCCCGCATGGGGACACTCCTTCTTCACACCAGGGGAACGTACAGAAGGTACCTGAGAGTTGCTGACTGCCACTGGTTTCTGCGGTGTCTGGTACACCATTTTCTTCTTATCCTGCCGCTGGAATGTCGCTGCCGGCCTCTTCTGCGAAGCCTTCTTTTCCTCCAGATATTGCTCCATTTCTCCCTCCTGCCTGCAGGCAGCACTGAGGGCCTCGTCTAGCGTGCGGTGGTCAAACGCCACGAGTCTCGTCCGCAGTGATGGCTTGAGTCCCATCACGAACTTCTTCGTCTTCCTGCGCTCATCCTCTACGATATGCGGTGCATACTTAGAAAGTTCAGAAAACCTTGCCTCGTATTCCAGCACAGTCATGGAGCCTTGCGTCAGGGAGAGAAATTCCTGCTCCATCTTGTCCTGGATATGCTCTGGGACGAACTTGGCTCGAAGAGCCTCACGAACGCGTCCCACGTCACGTCTACTGCTCCGTCCTCAAAGCGTGTACGTAGTAGGGAGGACCACCATACATCCGCTCTCTCCTGCAATACACCTTCATAAGCACCAACTAACAAATTCTAACTTAAGCAAAACACACACAAACATACAAAATTAAAAGTTTACCTGTAGCATGTAGGTGGCTAGTGTCACCTTATCCTCATCAGGGCACCTGATGGCTCGGAAGATTTTCTCTGTCTCCCTTAACCAGCTTTCTGCCATTAATGGATCACTCTCCCCCTTAAAAGAGGGTGGGGTCATCCTCTTGAATCGCTCCATGATGGGAGGTCCACCATGGTCCTGAGCTGGTGCCTGAGCCTGCTACATTAAACAATAGGCAATACACAATAAACACAATATCATGCAATTTAAATAGCAACTACTAGTTGTTTCATTATTCTACCTGGGCCTCCAACTGTGCCTGGAGTGCTGCCTGGGTATGAGCCTGCGTCTGCATGGCTTGCACCAGACCTTGCATGAATACTCCGTAATCCACAGGCGGCGGTGGGGGAAGTACAGGGCCTCGTGGTGCTGGGGCCTGTTGCTCCGCCTGCTCATCACGTCGCGGCTCGTCCTCACGGGCCAGTGCTCCACCACGCCTACCTCTCGAAGCCATGGCTGTAATAAATTTCAGCCAACATTAGAGCTAGGTTACTAAGTTTCTAACCATTTTCTTATCTATCTTTCACTTCTTATTATGTTTTCTACACATGTGGACATACTTAGCATGCAATGGGGATGATGACTTAGGTATATTCATGTGCAATCTCAACCGGTTGCTCTGATACCAATCTCTGTGACGGCCCTCATTATACCGGTACGGTTATACCAACCCACGTCGGTATAGCGAGAGTCCTCACAGTGGGACATTTACCCAAACGATACATACAGCTGAGATACACGCGAATATACAACAGAGTAGCGGAAGTAAAAGACAACTGTCTTCATTCATTCATCATCCACATTTAACATACATGAAGTTTGCAATTAACAATAAGGAACTAAAAGTTCACATAATTTAAATTGCTGAAATAAAATACATAATGTCCACACTTATACATTCTTTTCATGATACTCTAATACAACGTTCAACATTACATACTATGAAAAACACAAGTCACAAAGAACTCCAAAGACTAATCTCCGCGCTCGGAGTCCGTCTCCACTGTCTCCTCCAACGGTGCCACGTCACCAACTACACCTGTACGCCGAAGCAAGGAGTGAGTCCAAAGACTCAGCAAGCAACACTACTCATAACATACACGTATATGTCATAGCGGTTTCTACATGCACATTCAAAATTTGCAACACATGGCATGCTAGTCATTTGAAAGTTTCAACCTATCATGAAAGTTTTACAACTTTATACATGGATCATGCTTTCAGATTTCTAAGAATAAAACTTTACCTATCACATGCTCTCTATTCAATTTACTCATGAATTTTGTCTTTAAAGAGCTAAGACATGAGACTACCAACATGAACATTGTGCATATATGAAAGGAAAACACGACTAGCATGGATCTTACATGTTTTTAAACACATACATAGACATTTTCACATGCTTTAAGTTGCTGGTTTCACATGGTTTAATGGCTGTAAACCTACACATGAGAGCTATCATGTTGCTTAAAACATATCATGTGAACAACCAATCATGCTATTTTGTACCTGTGCTCATCAATTATCCCTAACATGGATTCTAGACATTCTTGCACACATAAACATGATGATAACAACATAAAATTTCTGATTTCACATGGTTTCAGATTTGTCTCACATGGATTTCAATATCGTATCCTCACATTTAGATTTTCACATTTTCTTTACACAAGTTTCCTCTTTCACATGGTTACACTTTGCACATACACATTCACATTGTTCACTTACACATTTACACATGAACACATACACATTACACATTACACATTACACATTTTAGGTGCCGTGACACATAGTCCAAACCACCAAAGAAGGACATATACACATCACATTACACATAGACGCCATCTAGGCATTACAATGGCGACTCTTGGACTGCGCAGACCGGGAGAACAAGTCTCCACCCTAACCAGTGGTACTTGTCCACCTCCAGGATTTCCCCCTAATGCCCTTAGGGTCACTTACACATTGAACTTTCTCAGGGGGACTTTTCCCTGATACAGTTCCACTGCCCTCTACGGAAGCAGTGTCACATTGGCACAGTTACACATTTACACATTTTACCGATTTACACATGGTTTTACACATATCACTTTTCATCTCATTCACTTTCTCACTCACATGCATATCTCTGTTTTTCCTGACATGGCACTACATATTTCAGGAGTTTAACACACAGTAAATTTCACCAATCAAGTTGGGTTTAAGCAATATCTAATCACATTACGATAACATACATCGATTATCACATTTCACATGAAAAATACACAACTCCTTATATGCTGGTCCAAATGACCTGAAATTTAACCACATGCTATTTTGGGTTCAAGGTCATACATTCAATTTTTCAGATTTTTCTGAGCTAAATAGAATTTAGAAAATGAAACACCTATTTAGCATGCCATTCATAATTTAAGTTGATATGGACTTATACACACAAGTCAAAATTTTAGCAAGCTACTATCTGAACAGAGATTACTATTACATGCATGATTTGAGAATACAAAATTTCCCTAAATCATACAGCCATGAATCAATCATCACAATCTTTCTTGCATGCCTTTTTTTATTTACCGAACCAAATCTATTAGCAACTCATGCAAGCATGGACAAATTATCAAAACTGAGTATACATAAACTGATCTACTAATCCTCATGATCTGACAAAACTGAAGCATTCGGACTAATCCTAATCATGAAACATGGATTGGCAAGATTCTCAACACATCATGCTTACAAATTCACGGAATACCACTTTCTAGCATCCATCACCACACATCACACTCATCCACACACCACATTTAACAATATACATAGTGTATAGGGTTACCATATATCCTCATCTCAGAAACCATACCGAAAATAGTTGTATAGAAAGGGCAGAACAGGTCACTGTTCTATCCAGAGGAACTTGGCGGCGGTCTCTGGCCGCTGACTCAGGGTCAGCGGCATGGTCGATGGACGCCAAACATGATATCTGCGTCCATTGACCTTGCCGTCAATGCAGGTCTGTGCAGAAACACAGACCCGAGCTCTCAAATTTGGGTGAATGGGAGGGTCTAGGACTCGAGGGAAAATCCATAAAAATAATAGAAACGACCTAGACACATACGGGGACATTATGGTTAGGTCACTTGCCTTTTATAAAATTGCTCCAAAGGGTCTAGGGTGTTGGTGAAGCCCTCCTTGGGCAGTCCCAAGAAGGTGCAGAAACGCCTCCTAGATCTTCTTCCTCCGGGCTCCTGGATGATCTCCACAGCAGGGGGATGTCGGGGAAGTCTCCTCCTTTGCTCCAGCTGTCCTCTTGTCATGGGAGATAGCCAGATCTAGCTCCAGGAAGCCTGATCTTTGGGTGCAAAAGGGTGGGTTTCTTAGTTTTTCTTCTAGGGTTTTCTTTCTCTCTTTTCTCCTCTTGCAAAGGTGAAGAGAGGAGTGGCAAGAGGCAAATCCGGGTTCAGACATAAGGGGAGGCCTCTCTCCCACTCACAAGGTGACATGACAGCTCTCAGAACCGTTGGGGACAGCCCCCCAATGGCTGAGCTTTCTTGTTTCAGAGTTTCTGGCTCTGCTGCGCATGCAGGCCAGAGAAATAGGCGTCCATATCGCTGGACGCTGGGATTAGTGTTGGCGTCCATGTCTGGACGCTGACACCACCTCAATGGCTAGGGGTTGACGCCAAGATGGCCTTCGGACAGAAGTCCAAAATATACAGAAAACCATGCATACCATGCACGTATACATGCAATATGTATAAGGTAGTGTGTCCATACTATCACCATTCAATACATGCATTATTTACATATAGTATAAACATATGCACACGTAGTTATACTAATTAATACGTACGTAAATATGTACATACATACACAAGCACAATATACTCACACACAAATACAAATAATGCGACGGAAATTCGAGGGCCTTACACTTTCGCTTCTTGGCAAACGTCTTCTTGTGGTGCCGTGGCTTCTTATCTTTTGCAGACAAATACGACTGCTTCATCTTGACATGCCTTCTCAAATAACGAGACCAAGTGGCAGATGGTCTTGCTCTCCTCTGCAACCATAAGACTCTCTCATTAATCGTCATGACTGTCACGTGTGCACTTATTTTGGGCATCTTGGTCTCTTGCCCCTTGAGTGAAGACTCTAGTAAAGATGTGGAGTTTGTATTGTTGAGAGCTTCAATTAGAGGTCGTTGTGCCTGACCTTTAAGCATTGATTTCATGACGACCCTGGCAGCAGTATAAGATAGCATAACATTTGTAGAGAACTCCTTCTTTTGACTAGCCATATGCGACATAACTGAGCGAGGAGTGATGATGGCATCAATCTTATCATCTCCAATAAGCAATGTAATGGCTACCATCCTTGCTTTGGAAGTGACTGGTACTAGTGCTAGAGAGTTCTTCTTGACAGCCATTTTTTGAGGAGATGGAGGCTTATCCTTCCCAAATGTGCCTGAGACAAGGACATAGAGCGGCATGCGGCTGATGTACCTGTGAGGGTCAAAGCACATGACCGGGACTGTGCTACCTTTGCTTGGATTATCTTGCCCTCGGGAAGTAGACCCAAGGCTGTTGGGTTGAGTGTGTTTTGGAATTTCCTAAAGTTGTATTTTAATGATGACCAATGAACATCACTCATGCTTTGATTTTGATGATGACATAGTGTGATTTTAATGATGAGATATTATGATTTTAATGATGACATGTTGTGAGTTTAATGATGACATGTTGTGATTTTAATGATGACATGTTGTGATTTTAATGATGACATATTGTGATTTTAATGATGAGATATTATGATTTTAATGATGACATGTTGTGAGTTTAATGATGACATGTTGTGATTTTAATGATGACATGTTGTGATTTTAATGATGACATGTTATGATTTTAATGATGACATGTTGTGATTTTAATGATGACATATTGTGATTTTGATGACGATATGTTGAACATGTTATACATTTTATACATATCACAATAATGCTTAGACAACATGTTTTTGATGTTTAATATCTCATATCTTAATGATAATATCTTGTACTAATGACTTATGTGTTAAATTTTCAGGTTTACACATTTTTGTCTTGGTAGTGTCGACACTAGATCATGGCAGGTCGACACTAGACCTAGTTTCCAGAAGACCAATTTGCCTGACTGGGACAGCAGGTCGACACTAGATCAAGTCAGGTCGACACTAGATCAAAGCAGGTCGACACTAGATCAGGGCAAGTCGACACTAGACCCAGTTTCCAGCAGACCAGTTTGCCTGATTGGGACAGCAGGTCGACACTAGATCAGGGCAAGTCGACACACTCCGGATGAAACTCAAAAACATGAATTTCTTTGTACACGTGGCTGCTTGGGATTTAGGGGATTTGACCTAGGTTTCCATACCCATGCACCCCAAAGCACTTTATGGACATATGGGGCTATAAATACCCATGTTCCTTGTACCCCAAAGGTAAGAGAGCCCATACACTACCAGAAGAAGCCTTTTAGCGGCCAAAGGGGGTTCTCCAGATCTGTCTCCATCTCCAGAAGCTGCAAGCCATCCTTTCAAGAGGAAGGACAAGGGAATCAAGGGGAATCCCTTGAGAGAAGGTTGCTGGGCAAGGCAAGGGAGCAGATCCAACTGAAGAGGCTCAGGAGAAGAAGGATTTATGGCATTTCAGATGCCATCAAAGCAGAGCATCGCCAATTCAGGAGAATCTCCATCGATTTCCATCAAGGCTCCTAAATTGAAGCGTCTACAAGGCCTCTTCATCGAAGAACACTATTTCTACATCCATTTCCCTCATCTCAGAGTTTGTTCTTCCTTATTTCGTCTGTGAGATTTGTGCATGAAGTACTGCACAAATTTCTGTGTACGAATCTATTTTGAATCAGATCATTGCTAGAGGATCTGATCTCTTTTGTGTTTGATCTAGCTTTTGTACTGTGAGCCGTCGAGCTCTGGTTTGTGAGTCGTCACACTCACTGTGTGGTTTGAGCCGTCGTGCTCAATTTGGAGTCGTCGTACACCGGTTGTTGTTTGAGCCGTCGTGCTCAGTTTGGAGTCGTCGTGCTCCAGGTGTTTCTTGAGTCATCGTGCTGAAGGGTGTTTGGAGTCATCATGCTCCAGTGTGAGTTGTACTCAAGGTTTTGAGTAGTGTGGCCTCACTGTGTGAGGGGTGGACGTAGGAGTCATTGGAGGTGATTTCCGAACCACCTAAAAATCCTCTGTGCATTGGTTTGAATTGTGGTTTGCCTTTGTATCACGCTAGATGCATGCATAGGTATTTCGTTCACACTACTAATTAATTTCCTCACACACTAATCACACTTCAGATCAGTAAATTGTTTGGGTGAATTGATCTCTAATTCGAAGTAATTTTGAATTGCTTAAGCTTCCGCATTAATTGGTGTTAGATCTATTCAACCCCCCCTTCTAGATCTAATCCTTCCACCCATCCGATCCTAACAATTGGTATCAGAGCGGGTTAATGTTTGTTACTGATCTGATTTGATTGCTTCTGTTTGATCTCTCTGTTAATTGCTTGAATTGTTTGCTTGCTCTTTCACCATCTAATTCTAATTGATGGATTCTCGAGGATTTGTAGCTGAAGGCCATTCCATTAATAGACCACCATATTTTGATGGGTCTGATTATTCATACTGGAAAAATCACATGCAAGTTTTTCTTAGGGCTCAAAACTATGAAATCTGGAGGATAGTTGAAGTGGGTCCTTATGAAAATCATGAAGATGAGGAGAATTGGACTAGAGAGCAAATTAGGAAAGCTACTCTTAATTACAGTGCCATGAATATGCTTCAATGTGCTGTCCACCCTAAAGAATATTCTAGAATATCCATGTGTAAATCTGCTAAAGAAATGTGGGATAAACTTGAATTAATGTATGAGGGAACATCTCAAGTTAGGGAAATCAAAGCAAACATACTTGTTTCTGAATATGAATTGTTTATGATGAAATCTGACGAATCAATTTCTGAAATGTTTGCTAGGTTTATGACAATTGTCAATGGACTGAAAGCACTAGGTAAGGAATACACTGATGCTGATCTGGTAAGAAAAATCTTGCGCTCTCTATCATATATTTGGCACACAAAGGCTACAGTGATTGAAGATTCTAAGGATTTATCCAAAATTTCTTTGGATGACCTCATAGGATCTTTAATGACTTATGAAATAAATCTGAAATGAAGTGAAGGACATTTTCTTAAAGCTAAACCAATAGCACTTAAAGCTTCATCAAGCAATAAAGAGAAAAGTCAAGAAAAATCAAGTTCTGAAGAGTCTGAGTCTAATGAGGATGAACTTGCCCTCATGACTAGGCAATTCAGAAATTATTTAAAATCAAGAAGAGGAAAATTCAATGGAAAGAAAAAATATTCTTCTAATAAAAGGAATGCTTCTTCTTCAAATTTCAATACTAGCAGAAATAAAAAAACTGATGAAGATATTGTTTGCTACAGGTACAACAAGATAGGACACATGAAAGGTGAGTGTCCTGAGATCAAAAAGGACAAATACAAGAAGAACAACAAATTGAAGAAGCCAAAAGCCATGATTGCAACTTGGTCGGATGAAGACCAAAGTGAGGATGAAGAAGAGAACTCTTCAAGTTCAGAAAATAAGGAGTTATGCTTTATGGCCAACAGCAGTGATGGAAAGGATTCACAAAGAAAAGGAGCAAAATAAATTCACAAGCACTTGATGGCAAAAAAGAGCTTCAATGAATCCAGAAAATCAACAATTCAAAAGACTTTGGCTCTAACAGCACATTCCATGAGCTTAGAGCATTCTGCATCCTCTTCAGAACACAAGAATTCAAATGGCTCTACAAGGTCAGGTAAATCAATTCTAGATCCATTTATGTATTCTAATTCTGATTCTGATGCAGATGAAAGCATGTCTCATGTTGAATGGATTGAATTCTGTGAAAAGATGCAAAATCTTAATACAAAGCTGAACACTAAGAATAAAGATTTGAAAAAGACTTTAAAACATTGCCATAAAGAAATTGAAAAATTGAAGTACACTTGAATTGCTCCAAAACAATGATAAAGATCTTTCACAATAAAATGAGAATTTGAAAGGTGAAGTTGAGAAATTAAATTCTGAGAAATAGAATTTGGAAGATGAAGTCCAAATCTGTGAAAATAAACTGAATGGATTGAAAGAAAATCATGAGCTATTGAAATCAAAAGTTATTGATCTGGAAAATGAAAATAGAAAATTGATTGATCTTAATGAAAACTTCAAATTTGATAATGATCAATTAAACAAACAGATTTCTAACATGGCTCATGATCATCAAATAAATGAGAGATGCAAACAACTTGTTGAAGAAAATCATCATCTAAAAAGGAAGATTGAATGCTTGTTCCAAGATAAACCATTGGACAATGAATGTAGCAATTTGAGTAATAAAACTTCTGATTTGGAAAAACAAATTTCTCAATTTGAAAATGAAAAGAACAAGATGAAAAATGGGTTGGATGTCATGCTAAACAAACTTCAAATTTCAGAAAAAGAAGTTGTTGCATTAAAAGCTAAAAAACAGAAGCTTGGACATGAATTGAAAAATACTAAAAACACAAGTCTTGCTTCTGTGAGAGATAATAAAAATAGAAATAAAATAAATTAACATTTGTGAAATCTGCTGTGAACAAGAACATTGATATCTCTAATAAAAAACTTGTGAAAGTTCTTGTTCAGAAACAGATGGAGAAAAAGAAAAATGCTGATGTCAAGAAGAATCATCCACTTCCTCCATCAGTCCAAAGGGCTCCAAGGCAAGTTCAAAATTCACATCATGCCAAGAGCCACCAAAAGGTACCTCATTCTCCTCATGGTAAGCCTCCTCACATGAAAAGAAGATTCCAGCAAATGCATACATGCCAAGGTAAGAACCAAGTAAGAAATGCTCTCATTTGCTTTAATTGTAATAAACCTGGTCATCTTGCCAAACATTGCTGGAATAGAAATCAAAATTTCAATAAACATGCCAAATCAGTCCAATACTTCACATGTCATAAATTTGGGCATACTTCTAGGGAATGTTGGCATAGAATTGATAATTTTGTGCATGCTCCCATGTTTCATGTCAATGTACATAAGAATAAAGATCATGTTCATGCTGAAAACACTTGGAAATTCTATGTACATAAAAAAGGAAATGTTGCACAAAAGATCTATTCTGAATTTCATGTTACAAATCTCAATAATAAAAATCTAAAAAATAGAAAACAAAATGTTCAGTATGTCAGTGGTGCATTCTATACCAATAGCTCTAAGATTAGAAACCAAGATTCTAGTGTTTCTAGTCTTCAGAAAAATGCACCGAATATCAAATCCTTTTGGATTCAAAAATCATTGGTGCAAATTCATGGAAGATCCTTAGGACTCAAACAAGTTTGGGTTCTAAAATATGTTGCTTGAATGCTGGATGCAGGGATCCTTATAGTCAATCTCAAAATGAAGGCTTCATGACAAAGGCTGCAAGGAAAGTAAGTGAAGAGAATGAAAGAAAATGAAATCTTACCAGGTAAAGTCTTCTGAGAGATTCTCTGCTAAATAAAAACTGAAATCAATTGGGACTCTTATGCAAAGATCAATTGGTATATCAAATGATGACATGTGGAAAAACAAGTTATGCTTGTTTGGAAGCTATCATTATGCGTGAGTAAAATACTCCGCCAAGTACCAGTAGTCATGTTATGTTTAAAACTAATTGTATGCATAATCATGTATGAATTGCTTACTAGCTTTTTCATTCCATGCACATATTAAGGGGGAGTAAATTTGAAAAAGTGCAAAAATGTTCTTGAAAAATGTAATGAATTTCATGCTAAAACTAAAGAATAATTGACCTTTTGCAGTAACTATGTGGTATATCAAATGGTGAAATGTGAAAGAACAAGTTATGCTTGTCTGAAAACTATCATTATGCTTGAGAAAAATTCTCCGCCAAGTATCAATAGTCTTTTCCTGCATAAAGGTCATCAAGAAAAATGAAAATCTCAAAAACTTAATTTTAAGTCTTTGAAACTTTTCTCCTTCAATAAATTACCTATTAATGCATGCTTGATCATGTTCATATTCTTTCTGTGCAAACTACTTTGAATGAACATATCTGAATTGCTTAAATGATCATTTCATATCATGCATATCTTGGGGGAGTAAGTCAAAAGAATCTTTGAGTGAAATGCTGGAGAAATATTCTTTCATATCTGACTTATCATCAACTCCCATTCAGTTTATTAACAAATCTCTCTTGCAAATAAATTCCTCACTCTCACATTGCATTTACATTTTTGGTATATCAAATGGTGATTTGAAGAAAGACAAGTCAGACTTGTCTGGACACTTTCACTATGTGTGAGTATATGTCTCCACCAAGTATCAAGAGCCTTGTATGCAATTGTTGAGGGGGAGTCATTGTCTTTCAATAAAAACATTCATGTTCATTCTGCCTTCACTTCATTCCATTCATATTCCTCCTATAATCCTCATGTTCTCCTTGTGAGGGGGAGTTACATGAAAGGGGGAAGTCATTGTTACATTCCTTGACCTTACTTGTCTATTTTGAACCCCAAACTCATCAGAATTTTTGAGTCATTGTGCTATTTTCTTATGAGAGAATTAAAACATTGAAACTAAAATCATTGTGCATTTAGTTTAATTTCAAAGATTCAGTATCATTTCAAGGTCATGCAATCTTAATATTGAATGTCTTTAAAATGACTTGCAAAACACTTGTAGGCACATGAGTGGCTTTAATATTTCACATGTGTATGTTTAAGCTTTATTTTTACCACATGTTAAGAATAATTTTTCTAAATTCGTAGTCATGACTTTTCTAGTCAAAGCAAACATATTCCTGCTAAATATCAGAAGAAAAATGATCAATCTGGAAAGATACAAACAGAGCAATGCAAATTCTTGAACCACTGAGTAACCGGGCCATTTCACCTGATAAGTGATTTGTTTCGAGTCAAAAAGTGGAAATAAAAGTTTTCAACTCTGTATAAGATAATGAAAGTTAAACCACTGAGTAATCATGAGATCTTGCATCTGATCAATGTGATCTCTTGCACTGAAAGTGAGATTTAACTAATTTATTTTTGTATTCTTTCCCAGTTAAAAAAGAAAGAAAATCAAAATGACAGGATGGAAAAGCTTAAGATCTTAACAAAGCTCATTTTTACTGAGTTTAGACTTATTATTTTACATTGTGTTAAACTTAAAGCTCCTAACATCCTTGTTAAATACTTCTGCTCACTCATTTAGGTCACTTTATTTCACATTTGCATCATTATTTTAACCACATTCAGCTCATTATAATTTGCTATTCTTTGTGTTGAGTGTGTCTTTGTGATTAAACTTTGTTGCACAATAACAGAAACACAATAATGTCTCTCATATGTCAATATCATTTTGCCTCATTTATTTTGATCATTTCAGAACATTCCTTTCCCACATTTCATCTCTTGGTCTCTAACCATCTTTGTCTCTCTCTTTTGTATATCTTTTTGATGCTGTCAAAAAGGGGGAGAAAGGTCACAAGTGGGAGAAAGTTCAAAGGGGAGAAAGTTCCTTAAAGAAGAAAGGTCTCTAGGGGGAGAAAGGTCAAAGGGTGTATATGGTCAAAGATGGAGTTATTGTAGTCAAGGGAGTCAGGTTATTGGGAGATTGTGCATATGTTTTGTCATCATCAAAAAGGGGGAGATTGTTGGGTTGAGTGTGTTTTGGAATTTCCTAAAGTTGTATTTTAATGATGACCAATGAACATCACTCATACTTTGATTTTGATGATGACATATTGGGATTTTAATGATGAGATATTATGATTTTAATGATGACATATTGTGAGTTTAATGATGACATGTTGTGATTTTAATGATGACATATTGTGATTTTAATGATGAGATATTATGATTTTAATGATGACATGTTGTGATTTTAATGATGACATGTTGTGATTTTAATGATGACGTGTTGTGATTTTAATGATGACATATTGTGATTTTGATGATGATATGTTGAACATGTTATACATTTTATACATATCACAATAATGCTTAGACAACATGTTTTTGATGTTTAATATCTCATATCTTAATGATAATATCTTGTACTAATGACTTATGTGTTAAATTTTCAGGTTCACATATTTTTTTCTTGGTAGTGTCGACACTAGATCAGGGCAGGTCGACACTAGACCCAGTTTCCAGCAGACCAGTTTGCCTGACTGGGACAGCAGGTCGACACTAGATCAAGTTAGGTCGACACTAGATCAAAGCAGGTCGACACTAGATCAAGTCAGGTCGACACTAGATCAAAGCAGGTTGACACAAGATCAGGGCAAGTCGACACTAGACCCAGTTTCTAGCAGACTAGTTTGCCTGACTGGGACAGCAGGTCGACAATAGATCAGGGCAGGTCGACACACTCCGGCTGAAACTCAAAAACGTGAATTTCTCTGTACACGTGGCTGCTTGGGATTTAGGGGATTTGACCTAGGTTTTCATGCCCATGCACCCCAAAGCACTTTATGGACATATGGGGCTATAAATACCCATGTTCCTTGTACCCCAAAGGTAATAGAGCCCATACACTACCAGAAGAAGCCTTTTGGCGGCCAAAGGGGGTTCTCTAGATCTGTCTCCATCTCCAGAAGCTGCAAGCCATCCTTTCAAGAGGAAGGACAAGGGAATCAAGGGGAATCCCTGGAGAGAAGGTTGCTGGGCAAGGCAAGGGAGCAGATCCAACTAAAGAGGCTCAGGAGAAGAAGGATTTCTGGCATTTCAGATGCCATCAAAGCAGAGCATCGCCAATTGAGGAGAATCTCCATCAATTTCATCAAGGCTCCTAAATTGAAGCGTCTGCAAGGCCTCTTCATCGAAGAACACTCTTTCTACATCCATTTCCCTCATCTCAGAGTTTGTTCTTCCTTATTTCGTCAGTGAGATTTGTGCATGAAGTACTGCACAAATTTATGTGTACGAATCTGTTTTGAATCAGATCATTGCTAGAGGATCTGATTTCTTTTGTGTTTGATCTAGCTTTTGTACTGTGAGCCGTCGAGCTTTGGTTTGTGAGTCGTCGCACTCACTGTGTGGTTTGAGCCGTCGTGCTCAATTTGGAGTCGTCGTACTCCGGTTGTTGTTTGAGCCGTCGTGCTCAGTTTGGAGTCGTCGTGCTCCAGATGTTTCTTGAGTCGCCATGCTGATGGGTGTTTGGAGTCGTCGTGCTCTAGTGTGAGTTGTACTCAAGGTTTTGAGTAGTGTGGCCTCACTGTGTGAGGGGTGGACGTAGGAGTCACTGGAGGTGATTTCTGAACCACCTAAAAATCCTCTGTGCATTGGTTTGAATTGTGGTTTGCCTTTGTATCTTTCTAGATGCATGCATAGGGATTTCGTTCACACTACTAATTAATTTACACACACACACTAATCACACTTCAGATCAGTAAATTATTTGGGTGAATTGATCTCTGATTCGAAGTAATTTTGAATTGCTTAAGCTTTCGCATTAACTGGTGTTAGATCTATTCAACCCCCCCATTCTAGATCTGATCCTTCCACCCATCCGATCCTAACAAAGGCATGCTGCCGGTAGTGCGCATCCGCTCCACTGAGATGTGGTGGAGATGGGATGTGTGATAGCTATGGTGGGTTCGTCGAGTGTGAAGGGTTTTGTGTGAGGTGGTTCGATGGCATGGACAGGCTCGCGCTGAGAGAGATCTTCTTCCGACTCAAAGGCTGAGTCAGCCTTAAGCTCAGAAACTCTTGCTCGATCCGGCTCAGAGGTGAGCGTAGCTTGCCCAAGCCTTAGTGCTATGGTGGTGGCCTGCTCAGGTGTAAGTGGTAATGGGGTGGAGATGGTAGCAAGGGGTAAAGATGGAGGGTTTGTAGGAGTTGAGGGATCAGTGGTTTGTGGCGTTAAGGAAGACTGACAATGGCACAATGTGGCATCAGGGGTAGGCGTGGTGGTGATAGACTAAGCAGGGGTTGGTGGAGGAGGCTGTTGAGGTGGCGACGGAGCAGAGGACACACTTGGAGGGTAAGTAAAGAAATGCCTCTGACCATGAGCCATTGGGGAAGGCGACTGTCTTGATGCTTACGCTTGTTGTTTTGGCTGTGGTACTGGCTGCTTGGGCGGCTGTTCTGCCATCTGTGATGGAGAGGGATGCTGTCCCTGGCCTTGTGCTTGACAATGCAAGATGAGCTTGTGCATTTCAGCCCAATCTATCTTGTGCTCCAGATTATAGATCACATCTCGAAATTCACAGCAGTTCGCGACTATATGCCCCAGATGGCGATGATATAGACAATATTCTGGTTGGTCCATTGTCATGTCCCAGCTTGGCTTTTCTGGGGGGAGTTGTAATGCATTGATGGACATCAGGGCTGTGAAGACATCAGAGAGGGATTCAGGCAACGGATGATAAAGGGCTCACTTTGGGCCAAGTGGATGTTGGGATGGATGAGTAGTGGATGGTGTGGTGCGGTGGCTCGGGTGAGGTGGTTGTTCTTGTGGAAGTGGAGCGAGTGGGCTACATGGAGGTGGAGGTGTATAGTGATTAGCGGAATGGGTAGACATGGTGTGGTGGATGGCATCAACTTGGTCATGGTTTTGGACTCCCTCATAAATGGGCCCTTGGAGTGTGCAACTAGGTTATTGGGCCTCAAACAAGGATGGCAAGGGAAATTCGCTGAGCTGGGTTTTAACAAAGCGAGCACAGCTGTATAATTGTTGCATAGATGTGATGTCATTCATAGCCAAAATGTGGCGGTACATGGGTGTTGCGTTGGCTATGATGAGCTTGATCTTATCCTTTTCTGGGATGTACATTTGGACATGTGTGGACATTTGACGCCATCGGTCAGCATAGGCTACAAATTCTTCATCAGGCTTCATCTGCTCAATCATCAGATCGGCCATTGAATACTTGGGCCCGGCCCAGTCTTGATATTGCTATAGGAATCTGACCTTGACAACCTCAAAATTCTCAATTTCATTGGGAGGCATGGAATAAAACCATTCTAGAGCGGGCCCATCCAACGACCGCCTAAAGAGGTAAGCCAATAAGCGACGATCATGTTGGTAGGACGTCGAGTCATAGAAGAACTCCTTCAGATGGATGTAAGGGTGTAGCACCCCGGAAATTTTAACTATATAAAAATTCAAATAAATAGAAATAAATAATTTCTATAATATCAAAGCATTTAAAACATACGAATCATTATCGTATGTGCTAAGACACATCGGAAAAATCCGTAAAAATTATAAATCAACCCCACATATTATTCATAAATGTTCCACAAAGAAATTTGTGCCAAGAAAAAATCATTTGGGCTAGGTTAAAGAGTTATTGTGACCGGTTATCCAAATTAGGAAACAAGTCGAAAAACTGTTAATACGGAAATACGACGCAACCATAAATTAAATAAAAATAATGGAGAGACTTCCAACATTATAAATTAATGACCCAACATAATAATTGGGCCAATGGACAATATATGGCCCAAAAATCAAATGAAGCAAGAAAATGTATGGAAATTCGTAACTCTAAATAGGCTGAAATTAGAAAAAGGCAATTTGAGTTCAGTTGGGATGCAATCATGCATTCTTGGCAACCCAAATTCATGCTTAACTATGGTGGAAGGTTTCCTAAAGCCTCACACACTCAAAGGGAGGAAGAAATCATCAAAAATAGGAAACTAACATCCCAATCCCGCAACCCTTCTTTCCTAATTACAATAGGACTCCTAAACACCATGGTTGCTTAAATACTCTTCACCAAACCCTAGGGACGAGTTTTAGAACTTGCTGGGGTCGTGTGGAGGAGCTCTTGGTGGCTAGGGAGCTGTGGATCGACCACAAGAAGCTCATCTTCTTCCCCGTTTGTCTGCTGCGACCTGCACAAACCACCTTCTTGGAGTCGAGCTAAGGTAGGCCAAACCTAAATCCCATCGTGCAAGGCTTATACCCCTAGAAAGAGGGTTGTGTCTAATTCCTAACCCAAGTGGAATGCCCAAATTCCATGCAGTATACACGGAGTATTAGGCGTTCTACAAACAGTGGTCTGAACACAGGATTTCAGAAGAATGAGACTTCATCAACCCAAAAGGTAGGTTTTCTCGGGCCAAATCTTAACATATCATATACCAATGTGTAGAGCATCAAGTTAACTTTCGTTTCCCTCTGGTTTCATCGAATTCTAATGAGTAGATTTTAAATGATAAGCGTTTTCCCAAAGTCACGCACTGTTAGGGCTTTTCCCGTTCTTTATATGTTGCATGCGGTTTGAGATCGAATTAGAGCAAACCCTCAACATGAAAGTTTGTCTACTAGTTGTCCTCGTCAGGTCTTGTGTTGAACATTTTGTCTACATATCATTAGTTAGAGAGTTATAAGTGTGGTAAGAGGGTTGCTGCATGAAACTACGTTTTCAGGTTGCACTTGGTATTACGTTGTGTTTGACTTGATTAAAGCCTATCGAAACCATCATTGTTTTCTAATTCTGATTTACTGGAAGCACCCTTGCATGTCTAGGTTGGTTTAAAACTATTTTCATTATTTTTCATATACGGTACAAATTGTTCTCTATTTTTGAAGCACCCTGTGTCAATATAAGGTTGTTCTGGACCGCAATCCAAGAACATGTCCTTTCTCTGTCAGATTCAGGCACAGACCCTGTGAACGCGACAGCCCGATAGGCCGCGTTCTGAGGTCTTGTTGCGACAGCACACCAGTCGCGTTCTGAATGCGACGAGCACTCCGTCGCTATCTCGCTGCCTGATCTGACTTCCCCGTCGCATTGTTCACATCCCAGTGTCGCGTTCTGTTCCCGACCCGTCGCTACCCTTACAAGCGTCCGTCGCGACCTGACCTTCGGGTCTGACAGCCATGTCACCTTCTTCATATGCACCCGTCGCGATCTGCTTGCCTGATCAGACAAGCCTGTCGCGATCTTTACAAGGCACTGTCGCGTTCTGACTTGACCCCGTCGCTACCCTTACTGGGGTGCGTCGCGATCGCAAGATTTTTACATGAAACCACATGTTTTCTTGCAAGTCTTACTGCATATACCCGAGGTCTGTTTAACATGATATTTATTGTGTAAGTTGCATGTCTTGGGTTTGATCATTACGTGATGTCTATTTAATGGCTTAAAAGTGTTTAACCCATTTAAAAAGCCTTAATTACATGAATATTATTCTAATTGCTTTCTTAATGATATGATCATTCATAAAACTTATGATTGACTCTTGTTACTATTCTAGCTTGATTAAATGATAATTATTATCTTTAAATCTTGCAAACCCATGTGTAGTTAAATGCATTGTCATCACATGCCATCATGTCAAAGTGTTTTTCGCGAGTTTGAGACCGATGGATTGAGAATTGAGACGTGTACGTCACTACACACTTGCACTGTTAGGCAGCCCTTTCTTGGGAATTTGGAAGCTCTCTACTGGTCATTCCGAATCGGTAGACTAGTGACCTTTTCTCCAAGGCCTCCGTAAATCTCATCTGACCATGGATTCCCACATGGCCGACGAGTTGGTTGTACCATTGAAGTTCCCTGGAGATAGCATGCACTTCCTTTCTCTTCTTGTTCTTGTGAGTGTGACTTACAATCTAGACTAAAGCCATTAATGAAAGGATTGAACTAAAGTATCAATCGTACTGTTATGCTGCCGAATTTATCTCTTGATCATTATTATCATGAAATAATGTTCAATTGACTTATTACTTGTTCTCATCATCATCGTGAACATGACATTACACATGCTTACATTTGGAACTCTCATTGGCCACTATTAATGACCGTGGGTATCTACATTTAAAATTTAAGTGAGATGCTGACAGGGCACGGCGTGTGTCCAAGGGCTCCAGTCTAGCCCCAATGACGGCGAGTCATAAATATACTGTTAACCATGGGGTATAATGATTATTGGTATTGCATCCGCGCTGGGAGTCGTGCGTGTCGTGTTGAATGATAGATACAATAACCACATACATGTGTCCTGGTGTACATTCTTGATGGATCTTTTCTTGGTGTACATTAGTGTCTACGTGCCTGATTAGTGTTACATTATCGTGCTCGTGCGTGCTTGCTTGCTTGCGTGATATGGCCATCCTACATTTTATGCAATTAGTGATATCTGGCATTCTTGGAAACTATGGACATCAAGTGAAATCTTGCGTACTTGTACAAAGTGATCTATTGCTAGTTCTATCTTGTTATATCCTTCTAAAATCTTGTTCTATCATGATCACTCTCTCTAGCTTGTTTCATGTATCATGTTTTAATGAGTTTTATCCGCACATGCATATCATGACATTCATCGTGTTTACCTAGTTCTAAATTGTTAATCATTTATATCAATGCCCGCACATTGAGATATAAATCCTACTGGGCTAGTTTGCTCATCCCCTACTTTTACCCAATCTAGGTGACTATGAAGATCAAGAAGAGGAACAAGTCGAGGATGGGAATGCGTCCGAGTGATGAGCGTTCCAATTATGAGTCTATCTATAGTTAGTTTATTTTGAGAGTTAGATTCATGTAGTCGGAAGTGGGGAATAGAATATACTTTTCCTTTTTATTGAGTCTTAGTCCTGTAATAGTTTCCATTTGGAATACAATGAGTTGAGATTGGAATAAAAGATTAGTTGAGCTCAATATTTGGGCCCTATTATGATGTTGTGTTGATACACATTTAGTGCGTGCTAGCTAGAGGCTTATTTGCCGACTGTTCACGTCTCGGGATATCGAATTATAATTATTCCGCATTAATTATTACTATCTGCTGCGTAATTCTCGGGACGTGACAAAGGGTCTCCAGATCCACTATATTTGTGATAGACAGGAAGCTAAGAAAGTGGAGGGATCCGAAGACCATGGAAATCAGGGAGAGTATCATTGAAGGAGGGTTTGGGATTTAACTGCCTCCGCAAGTCACTAAGCTCTCGCTTCATGGACTCGAACTTGGATTGGAAGTCCTGAGTCGAGGTGGATTGTGGATAGCGACGGCCAACTTGGGCATGAGAGCGGAGTTGAGAGTCAAGGTCTGGACCAGATTGAATATAATGGGCTAGTTGTGATGATGTGGGCTGAACAAAAGGATGGCCCGATCTAGAAGTAACAACGTGAGTGGATCTAGAACGAGCAGGATAATGTGGGCCTGTTGGGCCCATCCTTAAAGAAGATTGTGGAGCAAAGGTGGACAACAATTCCCGGGCCTGGTCAGGGCCCATTTCCAGTAGGAGGTGCTCCAATTCAGCAGCCTCATCGGAGGAGGAAGGTAACGAGACGGCATGGGAAAAGGTAGCCCGATGGGCCCTGGGCTTGGCTGGATGTGAAAGAAACTCATGAGAGAAGGGGTCTGCATGAGAAGGAAAGGTTGGAGGATAGGTGAAATGGACAGGAGCCATGAAAGGATGAAGGATGAATTAAAAGGATACACTAAAATACAAATATGAGTACAATAACATGTACAAACATACAAGAAGGGGATGAGAAAAGGAGTTCTCAAGCAAACACCCAAATTAACATGATATGCGTCAGGGTTTTAGGGTTATCACTTAGCCTTTTAATGGATTGATTTAATTGAATTGCACTCGGCTAAAGAAGGACCCTAATGGGTATGAACTCAAGTACTCCGTGATGACTAAGGGAACACATAAGAAGGGGATGAGAAAAGGAGTTCTCAAGCAAACACCCAAATTAACATGATATGCGTCAGGGTTTTAGGGTTATCACTTAGCCTTTTAATGGATTGATTTAATTGAATTGCACTCGGCTAAAGAAGGACCCTAATGGGTATGAACTCAAGTACTCCGTGATGACTAAGGGAACACACAACTCACGCGTAGGATGGCTGAATTAGGGGTACAACGGGTACAACCAGCCCGGTGAACCGCAACGTGCGTACGGCCAAGGGGACTTACGGAGGCCCTCAGCAGGCGGCCCTGGTCAGCCCACGAGTGCTCGCAAGTGAGAGGACCCACTCAACCAAGGAGGAAAACCTAACCAGTACGGATCAGAAATGTATGCACGGGCCTAAGTGACCCAAAGTGTATGCAATATCTAACTAATGCTAAAACAGAGTGGCTAACAGGCCTCGGGTAAAGTCGCGGCGGTCAGATACACCGCGACCCTATCGCGACCAGAAGCCCAGCCACGATATCAACAAAATGTTCAGGACTGCAGTCACACACAAACTAGTGGCAAATAGACTATCCTAAAGCGCAGTACAAGCATGGAAGAAAGTAAACAACATAACATAACAATCTAGACAGACAGAAACTGATGCATGGGCGGAAAATAGTAACATACACAGTGTACCTTTGATAGCGTCCACCCATGCCGTCGCGACCAAGTCGCGTTCCCCACCAACGCCGCGACCAGAACCGAAAACATATAATAAAGATAAAAGGGAAAACCGGACCCTAACAGGATTCTAACAGAGAGAAATGTGAACATACATGGAATATGAACATTGAGATGGACATAAATGTACCCTCAGAGCAGGAATTAGTGAATGAAAAAAAAAGGAAGAACATGTACCATTCATCGCGTCCTCCTGGGCGGACGCGATCAGGTCACAATCGTACGATATGCCGCGTTAACAGTAGAACGCTGTAGACGGAGATTTGGCCCATCTCCCGCAAGGCTCTTCGGCCCATTAAGCCTCGTTTGACCATTTGTTGACCAGCCTCGGATCCCATGTAGACGGCAGCATCGATGGCCACCTACTACTGGTTGGCGGCAAGACCCCTGGACGCTGACCCAAACCGACGTCCACATCCCTGGACATCTGCATGAGGTTGGCGGCCTGATCGCTTGACGTCAATAGGGTTTACCTGGTCTGCGCAACTAACCCGAGATTCCAGCCCACTTGCACCATTCTCTCGGCCATGCAACGCATGTAGCCGTTCCCAACGGGCATATGGGCCACCTAGGCACCCCCTTGACCCAGTAAAAATCCTACTTGGCCTCCCCCCATTGGTTGAACCTTTAATGCATGGATTGCCAAGTGTGTAAGTGTGTTTCTTCACACTTGAGCATCCAAGGCTCTCAACCCCGAGCTCCACTGTCTATATAATAGCCTCTTTGAGCCCTCTGATCCAGGGAGGAGAGGCTGGACGTCCTTATGCTGCCACTTTGAGAGAGGAGAGAGAAACTTGCACCTTACCTTCCACCACTCATCCTCTTCACTCTCTTCACACTTGGGACGTCCAGGAGGCTTGCTTTGGAGCTGGAGGAGCCCTTGCAAGGAGCTACAACATCAGCAATGAGGATCATCTCCTTCCTCTTCCTCTCTTTCCTTTCCTCTTACTTTAGCTAGTTTGCATGTTGCACACACCTTCCCACTCACCCTAGGCACGTAGGTCACCTTCCTACACACCTAGAAAGGGGTTTCCCAACCAAAAACGGAGGGAAGAAGGGTGGTCATAGCATTTGGCCACCCCTCTTCTCAAGTCCGCAACCAGTACGGGACTCGCCTTTTGGGCTTTCCTTTCTTCCTTCTGAACATTTGCTACACTGCATTTAGTCTAATAGAGGTTTGTTTGTGGCAGGAATATTGTGAACGTGACCGTGAAGCTCTCCTCCTTTGGCCGGCCGAAGAAGGAGAAGTTGGAGCCCCATCTCCGCCCGCTGCGTGAGGCTACTACAACAACGTGGTCAAAGTACTTCCTTGGGCACAGGTAAGGCCCTGGCGATCACAAACCTCCCCTTTCATCTCTGGTTTTCTTTGTTTCCTCCTCAGTCAACCTAGTCAACCGGGGAGTCAACCAAGTCAACCAATAATCCATCATCGCCAACGAGAGACCAGTGACGTTCGCGAGCACCCGGAGGACATCCACCGTCGACAACGGGGACACTGCCGGAGGCGAAACGGATCGTCCACAGCCTCTTTTCTGGCGATCACGATGGGACAACAGTGCTGCCACGGTTTCAGTCTACATCCAGATAGACGGCAAGCGATCTTGCCGCCTATCCAGGTAAGCGTCCACATCTCCTGCCGTTAAGTGTGTTTCAGCGTCCACATAGGTAGTCGTCTACTTGTACTTAGCGTCTGTCGATCATGCCGTCAACATGTTTCTGATGAACTGAGCGTCCATCTGCATGCCGTTTACTTCACAGAAACTGCTATTTTTGACTGCTTTGATCTGATTTTGCTTTCTGTTTGCTTCCTGTTTGCTTCTAACAGTCCTCAGTCACGGGGGGTTCCTTCCTCTCATCTGTTCTAGCCTCCCCTCACATTTTAGGACAGCCATTCTTTGGTCTACAACCTTTTACTCGGGGATTCCCTCTCGGGTAAATCGGGTTGGTTCCAAGGAAAACTCTATAAGTCCCTAAATTCCGTGGATTCCCTCACGGTACGGGGCAGGAGGACCTTACACCTTCCTATTTAGTTCACCTACTCATCCGGGTTTGAGTAAGATTTGAGAGAACCGTCCAAGTCAAGTCAAGTCAAAGTAATACACAACATTAATCTTTAAAACTTTTGGGACGTTGTTTGATAACATTGATTGGTAGAAATTCATACTTCTGCTAAAAACAGTGTAATCACTTCAACTTAGAACATTTTAAAATCCATAGGTTGTGTGCTAATGGACACTTGGTTGGACCCTGTTGACATGTCTAATAAACCGACATTTGAATATGATGATAACATCAATGATGAGATTGTCGGTATGATTAACACCGATGTTCAACCTGAAGAGTCAGTTCAGTCATCTTCTCAAGCCGACAATGAGGAAGTTAGCTTGAGGGTCAACCCCACTCACGCCCATAACGCCCAAGAAGACCCCGAGTTTTCCAAACTCATGTCCCGCTATTCGCCCGACGATATCATTTCTATGCTTTCCAGGCATACCATTCGGGCAGCAGCTTCTCCTTCCCGTCCATCCCATTCTCCCTTCCATGCTTCCTCATCTAGGCCCGCTCCTAGGCCTCTCACCCCTTCCCGGACTCCTATATCCCCCATCCCTATCTCCACTCCTGTTCCTCCCACTCCTTTACCTACTTCTACTCCAATTCCTCCACCCATTCACCCATCTCATATCCAAACCACTCCTCCCGTTCAATCCAAATCCATGTCCCGGTCTAAGACAGAGGGTCTCATTAGGAAGCTCTTAGTTGAATCCTTGTCTCTTTCCAAGCCTCATTCACTCCAAAACTACTGCAAGCTCCCCAACGCTTACTTCCCTCCGGGTTTCAAGGCCCCGAAGTACCGCAAGTATGACGGGACCTCCGATCCCCAATTCCATCTTGCTGGCTTCACCATGGACTCCCATCGGTGGCTGTACGATCGGGTCCTCTTAGTCCACCTCTTCCAACAATCGTTAGAAGGGGAGGCTTTGAGGTGGTTTACCTCTTTGCCCACATCGGATCTTGTTAACTTTGACATAGTCTCTGAACGCTTCATCTCGCATTTTTCGTACATGGCCACTCAAGTCCCTACACTCCCCGACTTGGTAGCGGAAAAGATGAAAGCGAACGAAGACTTTGTCACTTATGCCAATCGATGGAGGTCTATGGCCTCGAGAGCCGACATACCCATCCCGGAGTCCCAAGCTATAACCTTGTTGGTCACCAACACCACCCCTGTGCTCCGTTCCATTCTAATGCTAAGTGAGTTCCCTTCCTTCTCACATCTTTATAACAGAGCCAGGGTGATTGAAAATCAGATCAAAGACTCCTCTCTCCCACATTTCTTCGAAGGGAAGCCAAAGGCACGTAAGGTTCCCGCGGCACCCACCACCGAGGGGGTAACCATTAATGAGTCTGTCAGTGCCTGCAGCCAGCCTTTGAGGCCTCCCAACAAATCCTCCCATCCTCCTTCCAACCCTTCCAACCCTCACCAATTCCCATCTCACCCCTCTAAGCCTTACTCTGCCGTTCCCCCTCCTTCCGATACACCCGACCTGGCCCCAAAAGGTCACACTACCCTCCTCTCCCTGAGACTCTCGAGGACGTGTTCTTCGCTCTCATGTCCTGCGATGCGATTCAACTCCCCCACAAAGGGAGAACATCAATCCGAGGGTCGATACCTCCAAGTACTGTCCATATCATAGGGCCCATGGTCACTTCATCTACAATTGCTTTACCTTCCGTGACTGGGTCGATGATATGAATGACCAAGGTAGGATCAACTGGGATGACGTCAAGGTGGCCATAGCCAAGTCTAGGTACACCAAAAAGGACCTTGGCATTTTCAGTAACCCTCTCCCCAACCACCAAAGCAACAATCCCTCCTCCTCTAAAACCCGTGAGAGCGTGCATACCATTGTACACCTAGGACCTCGGGTTGTGAGGAGAGAACAACAGTGGGGGGTAGAAGGTTTCGAGGAATGGTACCCGTGTCCCACTGCCGAGTCTCAGGAGCCTTTTATCTCGGTAGATGCCATCCTCGACGAGAGACCATTAGTGCTCATCCGTCCTCCCCAAGACGCTCATCCCACTATCCCCACTTCTCCTGCCGATGAGTCATCTTCCAGACCCCTCCAGCTTATCCGTCCTCAGTCTCAGGAGGCCGTGCATGTCACGCTCCGAAACCGAATTGTTCCTCCACCTCAGCGGCCATCCCAAGATGAGGAGGATAATGGACCTCTGCCCCCGGCCGGCACCGAATATGATATTCTCCAACATCTGGATAAGACTCCCGCGAGGGTATCTATTTTAGAATTGATTCGGCGGTCGCCATCACACCAATCCACTCTTCTCCAATTCCTCCAGAAAATCATGGTTAATGATGACCTCCCTCCTAGTGGGGTCACCGGCGCCATTCTCTCCCTCACCCAAGGACCCTCAATTTCTTTCTCGGACAAGGATCTTGCCCCCCGAGTGTCGTTCCCTTCCTCTTTGTCTCACCATCAACCTCAATGGGGTTTCGGTGGACTCCACTCTCATCGACATCGGGGCATCTATCAATGTTTGTCCGATGAAGACCCTTAAGCAATTGGGTTTAGGGGAAGAGAATTTAGAGAAGAGTTGTTCCACCATAGCCACCTACGACAACTCCAAAAGGGTTGCCAAAGGCAAAATTGCTCTTAAGCTAGGAATCGGACCCGTCACCATGTCGACCGAGTTCCTAGTCCTTGATGTCGACCCGGCCTACAAGGCCATCCTCGGTCGTCCCTGGCTAGAACAGACTCTAGGGGTCCCTTCCACCGCCCACCAATGCTTCAAATTTCCTTTCAATGGGCGGGTGATCAAGATCAAGAGCATTCCCATCTTGGAGACCCTCAATGCGGTCACCACTGAACAAATGCCGCACCTTTTCATTCCGGATAAGGGGAAGAAGCCAGTCATGTCTCTCTTTGACTTCCCCACAACCTGTGAGCTTAGCCAACCTCCTCGGCCTGTTGTAGAACCCCATGTTCCATGTCCCCCGGGAAAGGGTTGGGAGGTGATGGCCAACATCGGCTATGTTCATGGCCGCGGTTTGGGCACTGATGAAAAGGGAGAGACCCAGAGCGTTCAGGCAATCAGGAGGTTGTTACCCAAAGCCGGTCTTGGTTTCCACCCAGACCCTGTCCATCCGGACCCATTCATACAGTATCAACCCCTTACCTGGACTTTAAAAGAGCATTTTGTTCAGGGGCCAACCCAGATGGGGACCAGGGAGCCTATAATTGAAGAAATTCCTTGCTCTGAGAGTGAGGATGAAGAAGAAGAAGAGGATGCCCAAATAGAAGACATTTCTGACGATTTTGGCCTCCTCTCCCTCTTTGGCTCTGATCTCCCTTCTCCCCCATCATCACCACCATCATCTCCATCTCCTCCTATTTCCGTGTCTAATCCCCTTCTTTCCCCTCCTGTCCTCTCTCCATCCCTCATCTCGCCAGTCGAGGCTACCTTGAGTCAGCAACTCATGGTTCTTGGCCTTGACTCCCAAAAAAAAACGTCAATTTTGAAAATTGGAAATCCGAGGTCTCCATTGAGCACCCCTCCTCTCTGGAACCTCTTCCGCTCGGCCAGGGGCCGACGCTTTCCGGCCTAAGCTCCTCTTCCTCTTGGCCCTCTAGGGGCACTTCCCCTGTACATAGTTTTGTACATAGCAGTCCTGTAAATAGTGGTCTAGATTCTAGTTTAGAGTCAGGTCTAGAGGCTAGTTTAGAGTCTGGTTTAAGTCTAGGAGAGTCTAGTTCCTCTCAGCCATGTGTGCGCAAGGAGAAGGGTAGGCAAATTCCTGCCCGTTTTGTTATGGCCTTGGCTGAGAGATGTGCTAAGTTAAGTCAGGTGCCAGAATTTCTTGAGGACCCTGCTCTCGTGGAATCAGATTTTGAAGAAGGTGACTCCAAAGATGACGGTCTAGGTGTCTATCTGCTAGATTTTAATGAGGAGGATGAGTTGGGAGATCCTGGGTTAGGAGAAGAGGACCCAGTGAGCTCCTATGTGGATGGCACAAAGAGGTTCGACGAGCCAACCATGGCTGCTGACGAGCCTACTAAAGAGGTCAACCTTAGCACTGAAGAATCCCTGAAGACAGTTTTGATTAGTGCCAACTTGAGTGTTGAAGAAGAAGAAGCTCTGGTATCCATTCTCAAAGAATTTTCCGACGGATTTGCTTGGTCTTATGAGGACATGCCGGGACTCGATACCTCTTTGGTCGAGCATCGTTTGGTCCTAAAAGCCGACGCAAAGGCCGTCAAACAAAAGTTGAGAAGGCTACATCCTAAGCTGGCACTCAAGATCAAAGAGGAGGTTGACAAGTTGCACAAAGCCAAGTTCATTAGGGTTGTGCTATATCCACAGTGGGTAGCTAATATCGTCCCTGTAATGAAGAAGGACGGTAAGGTTAGGATCTGTATAGATTTCCGTGACCTTAATCGTGCTTGCCCAAAGGACGATTTCCCTCTCCCACACATAGATGTCCTAGTAGACAATACTGCCGGCTTCGAGCTTTTGTCGTTTATGGATGGTTTCTCTGGGTACAACCAGATTCGCTTGGCGGAGGAAGACCAGGAGAAAACTTCATTTACAACGCCCTGGGGGACTTATTGTTATGTCGTCATGCCTTTCGGATTAAAGAATGCGGGAGCAACCTATCAAAGGGCAATGATGGAAATTTTTCATGACATAATGCATGTGCACATGGAGGTCTATATGGACGATGTCTTGGTAAAATCAAAGACTCGACATGGCCATGCTGAGGTCCTCCGGGCAGTTCTCCAAAGGTCTAGAGAGCACAATCTTAAGATGAACCCCAAAAAGTGTGTCTTTGGTGTTTCTTCGGGGAAATTGCTCGGGTTCATCGTTAGCAAGCGGGGAATTGAAATTGATCCTAACAAGGCCAAAGCAATAATCGACATGCCTCCTCCTAGGAATATCAGAGAAGTTAGAGGGCTAATTGGCAGACTCCAGTTCATTCGGAGATTTATCTCCCAGCATTCAATCCGTTGTAAGCCCTTCTACGAGATGCTTAGAGGAGAGGCGAAGTTCAATTGGGACGATAAATGTCAGAAGGCCTTTGATGAATTAAAAGCTATCTTTTTAATCCCCCTGTTCTCGCTCCTCTGGTCCCGGGTCAGCCTTTACTGCTCTATGTGTCAACCACGGAAGATTCAACTGGAGCGGTTTTGGCCCAATACGACGACGAGAAGAAGGAGAGAGCGGTGTACTATTTATCCAAGTTATTCAATGAGGCTGAAAAGAAGTACACCGCCATGGAAAGAACGTGCGCGGCCGTCGTCTGGGTTGCCCAGAAGTTGAAGCACTATTTCTTGGCTCATGAAGTGAAACTTCTGGCGCGTATGGACCCTATTCGGTACTTGCTCGAGAAGCCCGTCCTGACTGAGCGGTTGATGAGGTGGCAAAGCTTCCTTAACCAATTTGATATCACCTATGTCAACCAAAAGTCAATCAAGGGGCATGCCATAGCTGAGCATTTGGCCCACCACCCCTTACCTTTATATTCCCCCGTTGATGAAAGTTTTCCCGATGAAGAGTTAGGAGCCATCATTGATGGCGAACCTTCGTGGGTGCTTTACTTCGATGAGGCGCTCAATTCCAAAGGGTGTGGGATAGGGGCAGTCCTCCTCTCTCCGAAAGGGGTAGTCATTCCGCACGCCTATCAGTTAACCTTCCGAGCCACGAACAATGTGGCGAGTACGAGGCTCTCCTAGTCGGGCTGAAAATGGCTTTATTGCTCGGAGTCAAGGAGTTAAGGATTATTGGAGATTCCCAGTTGATACTCCGGCAATCTCTTAGCAAGTACCAGACCCGGGACCCCAAGCTGAAACCATACCAAGAGTTGGTAGGAAAAGTAGTCCGGCAGTTTAGGAAGCTCACCCTAGTTCACACTCCTAGGGCCCAAAATATCCTAGCAGATTCCCTCGCCTCCCTCGCGTCTTCCTTTCCCATTCCTTTTGGAAAGTCTTCCGCAACCATCTCTGTCCAGAGGTTAAGAGTTCCTTCCCATGTCGATCCATGGTTCTCTCAACTCGTGCATCCTTCTCCATCCCTTCGGGTCCATGCGCTTTCCAAAGAGCCAGAAATTGACCTTGAAGATGGCCATCCCTGGTATTTTGACACCGAAAACTTTCTCAAAGATGGATCCTTCCCTGATTATGCCACCTCTGCCGATAGACGGGCAATTCGTCGTGTCTCGGAGCGTTACAAGATCATAGGTGGCATTCTGTACAAAAAGTCTCTCAGCGCGGTCTATCTCCATTGCCTTGATGAATTCGAATCTCAAGGTGTTGTTGAAGCCGCTCACTCTAGTGAATGTGATGGCCATGTTAATGGTAGAGCAATTGCCCAGAAATTGCTAAGACACTATTACTGGCCCACCATGGAAGAAGATTGCACTCATTTTGTCTGTCACTGTGCTAAATGCCAATTACACGGTGACAAAATCCATGCTCCTTCCTCTTCTCTTCACCCTCTCATCGCACCGTGGCCTTTCACCATGTGGGCATTTGACGTGGTCGGTCCTCTTGCGGACAGAACCGGAGAAATCTGTAAGAAGTCCTTCATTCTGACCGCCACGGAGTACTTCACAAAGTGGGCTGAAGCAGAAGCATTCATAGAAGTCAAAGCTTCAACAGTCGTCAAGTTCATCAAGCGCAACATTCTTGCAAGATTTGGCGTGCCTCGGGACATCGTCACCGACAACGGACCGCAATTCACTTCACAGGAGCTTCGCGACATGTGTGGTAAATATGGCATTAACCTTCATCATTCATCCCCATATTATCCACAAGGTAATGGACAAGCGGAAGCTACTAATAAAACTCTCATTAAAATCATAAAGAAAACATGCAGATCTCATAACAATGCTGACTGGCCGGATCGCTTAGTTGATGCTCTTTGGGCTTATCGCACCTCCGTCCGTACTCCTACGGGGCAAACCCCCTACGCGTTGACATACGGATCAGATGCGATACTCCCATATGAGATCTTCGTCCCCTCGCTTAAAGTTCAATTGGATTCCGAACTTGATCCTGATCAACGTCGGGAAGCTTTGTTGGCACAACTTGAACTCTTAGATGAGAGGCGAATGATAGCGGCTGACCATGCTCAAGTCTATCGTCAGAGAATTGCACGTTTTTATGCCAAACAAGTTCTTGAGAGAAAGTTTGAAGTGGGTGAGATGGTCCTTAAGCGTAAAATTTTGAAAGCACCAGGTCCCAGGAGCAAATTGCAAGAAAATTGGGAAGGACCGTTCGTTGTCAAAGAAGTTTACTCAGGGAATGCTTATAGGTTAGTGGATGCCGAAGGGGTCGAATTGACACACCCTTGGAATGCAGTCTACCTCAAGAAGTTCTATCCTTAGTCAGTCAGTTGGTCAGTCATTCATCACTTGCCAATGGTTTAGGGGTTTAAGTCTCTACTTTTCCACGTGGTCACTAGTCAGGTAGGGCTTATTCACACACCACACGATGTTAAGATATTGCCCTTTGGCTAGAAAATCACTAGTACGCTCGGGCGGTCTCATCCGGTCAATGTGTTTCCCCTATTCTTTTCCAACTCGGTCGTGTCTGGAAGCGGAACAAACTACAAGTAGGGGACCATCCGCATCCATCTAAAGGGGCAAAAGTCATCATAAAACAGGGGCAATTAAACAGAAAAGACAAGAGGCAAAATGCTAAATCAAGCCTCAAAGGGGAAAAAGAAAAGCCAAAAGGTCAAAAAAGGGTAGCAAAAAGTACGTACCCAGAAAAAGGCTGACCAACTCAAGGAGGTAGCAAAAAGTACGTGCCTCCACCCCAGAAATGAGAAAATCAAAATGAAATGAAAAATCCCTTGAAAACAATGTTGACTAAGTCCTCTTTAGTATGGAATGTCGGTTTGGAAACAGAAAGTAGTCTGAACTAAATCCTTACATGACTTCCTGTACACTCTTCCCATTTCTCCCTCTTGGGGCAACTTGATCGTATAAGACCCTCCATAGTGGAAAATGTTAAGAAGGCTAGGGGAAATTTCCAACATCAAAGATTTCATGTACGTCCCTCCTCACTCTTGGCATCTGTGGTTAAGTAGATCGTGTAAACCCTATACTACAACATGTGATGAATATGTGTCTTAGAGTCCAAAAATCCAAAAAAAAAAAAAACCAAAATGCAAAAACAAAAACAAAAAAAAGAGTCTTTTGATGTATATATTTCACGTTGTACATATTTTCTTCCATATTTTCTCCTTTATTTTCAAAAAAAAAGCCAAAAAAATATAGAAAAAGTCAAAAATCCAAAAAAATTAGTGGTACCATGTATATACACTAACATTTTGCTTATTCGTTAATTTGCTTATTTTCAAAATCAAAAACAACAAAAAAATCCAAAACACCCCAAAAACTACAAAAAAAATGTATGTGCATATTTCCCTTCGGTTATTTTACTTCATTCCTATCTTTGATTAGAAATTAGCCCCTTGACCAGATCTCAAGAAAGGTATATCGTAGGCAAGGGGCTAAAAACAGATCTACACTAACACGTTTCCTTTAAGTGTTGTGGATACAGGATGCAGGAACCAAAGAACAGAAGCAAACCATTCAAGTATAAATGACAAAAGGCCACAAATTTCACTATAATGATCGGATTCTGTACATGTCATGACAGGGGCATACCCCTGGAAGTACAACTGGAGCACCGCTCCTCACTCCTCTCTCCGCTCCCCCTCCGTAGGCCTCTGTCTACGGGAGCTGCTCACCTCCTCCTCCTCTCTCTCCCGACGCCGGTCTGGAAGAGGAGGTCTCGACGCCGTCGATGCCTCAGGTCGCTGCACCCCTCCTCGCACCACGGAGGGGTCCCCCAGGGACACGATGTCGTCAAGCGAGGCGAACGCCGAGCCGATCCTCGCGGGCGTCGCCTGCTGGGCCTGCCGCTGCTGCTCCCGGCGCTTCTTCAGCACCCGGTCCTTCAAAATCTCGTAATCTGCAGCAATCCGCGCCCGAGCTGTCTCGGCCTCCCTCTCCCTCTCTCGGGCCTCGAGCAGGCGACCCCTCATGAGGGTCCGGTCATCCCTCAGCTCCTCCATGGCAGTCACCATGGTCCGCCGCTGCGTATCAAAAGCAAAAAGAGGATCAGTCATGAACATGTGTCAGAAAAGAAGAAAGAAGAAAGTTACGCACCTCAGCCTCCAGACCAGAGATCTTCGCCTCGAGCTGCAGTCGCAGACTCTCCATCTGTGCCTGGAGAGTAGCCACTCCTCCTCCCTGCCGCTGCATGTCAAGGGACAAGCACGTTAGAACATTCATTGCATATTAAAGGAAAGTGCAAGTCTAGTGTCTTACCTCAGTTCCAACCTCTCGAGCCTGCTCCTCGAGCTCCTGGACCTGAGCCTGCGCCCAGTCCAGGGCATCCTACAGGCGGTCGGCGAGGTCCCCTCTCGCCAGCTGCGCCAACGAGCTCGCCCCGAGGTCGCGGCTCGCCCGAACCCTTGCTAGCTCCTCCTTCTGCATTCACAGAACCCTGGTCAGTCATCAATTCAATATCAAATCAAAATCAAGGGTTAATGTTACTTACCAATGTCCTGACCTCGGCCCGGAGCCTCGTCAGTTCCACCTCCTCCAGCAACACGCTCGCCTCGAAGCCCTGGAACACGAATGTGTGCGTGTGCGGGTGCCACCTCTCCATCAGCGCCCCCAAAGCATCGAACCCCCACCACATATCCTTCATGTTCTTCGCTAGCACCACCATGAAGTTCAAATGCCACATCCCGACGAAGCTCCGCATGTCCAGCGTGATGGCATTTACCAGGTTCACAAGCCAAGAAAAGGCCCGTACCTGGCCTTGGCTCGGGAATGCTGGGATTTCCTGCATGGGGGTGTGAAGGGTTCTTTAAGGACGCTACTTGGGGCGATTTTAGCCCAGGAGAAAATAGAATCAATCATTGCTTACCTCCCCGTTAGCCAGACGTGTGCTCAGGTGTCCTGGAACTTCGCTCAAAACTCCGGGGTTTGCGCCTGTGGATCATCCGGTTGATGAGGAGGCCTTTTTGCTGTGCTTTTCTGTCTCTCAGCTCTCTGGTTCGCAACAGGAGCAGGGAGGGACGGAGGTAGGAGATGGTAGAATCCTTATGGACTCCCATCACCTATATTTTCGGCCTGATCCGCTGTCATGTAGGCGTCTAGATCGGTGGACGTCAGTTCCAGGTTGGCGGCTACATCTGTGGACGTTAACAAGTGTACTGGCGGCCATCGATGTGGACGTTTACTCCCCGGATACTTTTAAATGTCTTATTCTTTATATGGCCATTATCCTTTATCTTGTGCTTCAAGTTGTTTTGCAGATACTTTTAAGCACAGGCTGCGCTTAAATTTCAGAACGCTCATGCGACCTTGAGCGTTACAGGTATGTCTAACATAGGACCCCACCAGAGGCGAATAACTTGGCAACCGTGAACCCTAAGTTCCCCTTCACCAAAAACCATGATGGGTTTGCGATCTCTCAGTTATTCGTATGGCCTTTAGAATTTTCCTCTGGTGCTAACTTGCATTTTAGATAGGCAACCCACACCAGCATGCATCTTCACTGCTAACATTCTCTTACTAACACTCAAAAAAAAAAAATGGTGATTTTCCTCGATCATATGATTGCTCCATAGCTCCCCCAGCTCAGGTAGCCTACTGGGTCCGCCCTTCATAACTATCCAAGTTGATATCGGGTCTTCGTTGTCCCCCCTTCTTCACTTGTCCCACCGTGTCTTTCACAAATGATCATTCCAGCCTTATTGAGTTCATTTGAGCCTTCGCCAGCCGCGAGCTTAATTCCGGACTTTAGGCTTTCCAAGCATGTGATTCCAGTTAGAATCTTTTGATAATCCTTTGAGAGATCAACCAACTCCTTGTCTCCATGACTTCCTAAATTCGGGACCGACGTCCTGATTAGGCCAGCGAGCCCGCGAGCTCCGGTTATGAGACCCTCTTGATTCAACCGTCATATTACAACTCCTTTGACTCAGACACGCCGGAAACTAGTCAAAGTCCGACACGGCCATGCCAGGGACCCTGCCATTGGGTCGCAGTTGTAGTCACACGGGTAGATCACCCTTTTTCTTACCCCTATTTGTCTCTCAGACGATACGTCATCTGTTTCTAGCCTGACTCTTTCGTTAGGTTTGCTAGAACTCCTATCCTCGGAGATGGCCCTTCCATTAAATCTCCGCGTCCTTTGTTTACCGAGACACCAACCTTTCAGTCCGCTCTGCTCCCTTGCAAGACCGGATGTCTCGGAGGGGCATTTGTAGACGCGCGATTTGGCCCATCTCCCGCAAGGTTCTTTTGGCCCATTAAGCCTCGTTTGACCATTTGTTGACCAGCCTTGGATCCCATGTAGACGGCAGCATCGATGGCCGCCGACTACTTATTGGCGGCAATCACCATGGACGTTGACCCAAGTTGGAGTCCACCTCTCTGGACGCCTGCATGAGGTTGGCGGCCTGATCCCTGGACGTCAATAGGGTTTACCTGGTCTGCGCAACTAACCCGAGATTCCAGCCCACTTGCACCATTCTCTCGGCCATGCAACGCATGTAGCCGTTCCCAACGGGCATATGGGCCACCTAGGCACCCCCTTGACCCAGTAAAAATCCTACTTGGCCTCCCCCCATTGGTTGAACCTTTAATGCATGGATTGCCAAGTGTGTAAGTGTGTTTCTTCACACTTGAGCATCCAAGGCTCTCAACCCCGAGCTCCACTGTCTATATAATAGCCCTTTGAGCCCTCTGAGCCAGGGAGGAGAGGCTGGACGTCCTTATGCTGCCACTTTGAGAGAGGAGAGAGAAACTTGCACCTTACCTTCCACCACTCATCCTCTTCACTCTCTTCACACTTGGGACGTCCAGGAGGCTTGCTTTGGAGCTGGAGGAGCCCTTGCAAGGAGCTACAACATCAGCAACGAGGATCATCTCCTTCCTGTTCCTCTCTTTCCTTTCCTCTTACTTTAGCTAGTTTGCATGTTGCACACACCTTCCCACTCACCCTAGGCACGTAGGTCACCTTCCTACACACCTAGAAAGGGGTTTCCCAACCAAAAACGGAGGGAAGAAGGGTGGTCATAGCATTTGGCCACCCCTCTTCTCAAGTCCGCAACCGGTACGGGACTCGCCTTTTGGGCTTTCCATTCTTCCTTCTGAACATTTGCTACACTGCATTTAGTCTAATAGAGGTTTGTTTGTGGCAGGAATATTGTGAACGTGACCGTGAAGCTCTCCTCCTTTGGCCGGCCGAAGAAGGAGAAGTTGGAGCCCCATCTCCGCCCGCTGCGTGAGGCTACTACAACAACGTGGTCAAAGTACTTCCTTGGGCACAGGTAAGGCCCTGGCGATCACAAACCTCCCCTTTCATCTCTGGTTTTCTTTGTTTCCTCCTCAGTCAACCTAGTCAACTGGGGAGTCAACCAAGTCAACCAATAATCCATCATCGCCAACGAGAGACCAGTGACGTTCGCGAGCACCCGAGGACATCCACCGTCGACAACGGGGACACTGCAGGAGGCAAAATGGATCGTCCACAAACACAAACAGACAGAAATAGGACAGAAAATGGACTAAACAAGGTTCCACAACATGCTTAAAGGGATCAACAAGGCAGGCAAGCAAGCAAAAGTCATGAGGCTAGCACTGAAGGTCCCACCGTGATCCCCAAAAGGTGTAATCACGGGGAATGTGCACCCCCAAGACACGCAAACATGTATTAACTATAGAAGCATGGGAACATAGATGTGATCGCCACCTAGATAGTTGCCTAATAATGAGGATAATGCGGGCTAACTATACTATGAAATGGAAAGAGGACAGAAGGACTTACTGAGATCGCGACGGGTATCCCCGTCGCAATGGGCTTGATGTCGCGATGCCCGAGTAGGGCGCGTCTCATTGTCGTGTCGCCCTCCTCCGCTGCGTCCTCTGTAGTGCGGGAGAAATGTGAGAGGACCTTCTTCCTACTCTCTGGCCGGCCAGAGAACAAGAGCTGCTCGTCAGCTTTCACTTGGGTGCCTGCAAAAACAACAAAAACAAGAAAAGAAACCCTGTTAGAACAAGTTTAAGTGTAGTAGCTATTCGTAAATGAGGAGAAAAGATGAAGCATGGAGGAAACGAACTTGCGGGGTGGTTTTTAAACCCCTAAGGTGCATGGAAAACGAAGGAGGAATATGGAAATGCAGCCTATTTAAAAAATAGCAAAATGCATGAAAGAGAAAGGAAGAGGAAGGGAGGAAGAAAAAGCCCCAAAAGGGCGACTCCCTGGAAGAAGGAAGGAGTTTCCCTCCTCACATGCCAAGCTTCATAGATGAAGAGATGTGTAAGGCTTGATGTGGAGAATGTGAAGAAAATGAGAGGAAAGGGGGGGCTGCGGGCTAAGTCCAGGTCACAGAAAATTTCGGCAGCCCTTCGGGGTGAAAAATGGGGCTCCCCTCCCTCTGAAGGAGATGGCCTTGCTTATATAGACATGAGAGAGAAAAACCCATTTTTAGGTGATAATTACCCAAATGAGAGGATAAATTCAATTAAATCCAGATGGGAGAGTCCTAAGGAGGCCCTAAGGTGTCCCAAAAGCTCAAACTGCGGCCAGGGGGTTGGGGGGTTGCTTAGAGATTAAGATAAAGCCATAACAGGATAAATAGGAGGTTGTTGTGGAAGTTGTTGCCACAGCTGAAGTCGCAACGTATCGTAGGGGTGTGACCTGATGAACGCGATGACCTTAGGTGTCGCGACTATGAAGCCACGTGCATGGATATGCATGGGCTGTCGCGATGGCCAAGGGGGGCGCGACCTTGATAATGCGGCGCCATGATATGTCGCGTTAAGCAAAATCAATTTATTCCTAATAAAGGCCAATTAAATGGGAGAATAATGGGCTCATGAAGGTTCATGGACTCTTTTAAAAGGATAACGGACGGGATCCAGTGAAATTGGGCTCTTTAATGGGCTCAAAGAAAGGCCAATAGTGGGCTCAAGGTGAGTGACCAACTAGGGGCTTACTAAGATGACAAGAAAAGTGATTCAACTCATAGGCCAGAATCGGGTGTCTTCAGAGAGGAGCGCCCGAAAAGTGCCATTTGCCCATTGGAGTTAAAATGATCAGGATGTTGGCATACATCTAGTGTCATTATACTATCAAGATTTAATCTAGACAATCAATCAGTGCTATCAATACAAGTGCAATCGTTATCGTTACTAGTGCACTGTTGTGCAACTTTACGTGCTATATCATTACATGACCAATCCATTATCGTGTTTGATGTGCTATTTTCCATGTACAAATGCTATCGTTCTCTTGCTATCATTACCTTGCTCTACATGACTATGCTCTCTAGTTATCCTCCCATTTAAGACATTAATCATTTAAAGCATGCTTGTTTATACGAGATATTAAGTCCTACTGGGCATTATTCGCTCATCCTGCATTGCTATTCCATGTGTTTCAGGTGAGTCTGATGGGGATTACCACACTCACGAGGAAGGGAATGAGGATGATGCTCAAGAGTGACCCGTTTCATCAACCCGTTCTTAGTAGTTAGTTAGTTAGTAGTCAATCAGTCAGTCTGTATTAGTTTGAGTTTGAATAAAGTACTCTGGGCCTTGGTTTTGGCTCTGATTAGTGGATGTAATAGTTAGTTGATGGATTATTATTGAAGTTGGATTTCATTTGGTTTTATTCCAATTGTGCAATAGTTTGTCATTTATTTATCGCTCTGTAATATTTAAATAACTGTAATTCCGCTCTGATATTCTGCGTCGGGGCGTTACAGTTTTGTGGTATCAGAGCCTAGGTTATTCTTAAGCATAGGATGATCTAGGTTTAACCTGCCTTGACTTAGAGTCTAATTTCATACCTATGTGAGAGATGGGTAGAACCAAGGGTAATACGATAAAAATAAACTCACACACGCACAAACCTAGTGCAATCTCAAATATCTTACATTAAAATTCTCTTTTGAAGGAACTTAAAACAATAGCAATGGCAGCGGATCGTGCACAACTCCGTGACATGCAGCAAACTATTCAGCAGCTCACTCAAGCACTACTTCAAGCTGCTGGAGCTGGCGGTGGTAACCGTGGTGCTGGAGACTTGCACCGAAATTTCCGCAATCTGAACCCGCCTCGTTTCAGTGGGACCACTGATCCCGATGAGGCAGAGAATTGGCTTAAGGAGATAGAGCGTATTTTCTGCGTCATGCAATTCGCAGATGGTGACAAACTTCTGCTAGCAACAATTCAGCTCGAAAGGGACGCCCGTGCGTGGTGGGAGTCTGTTAAGGCTACCAGGGCCGATGTACAATTCACATGGGATGAGTTCAAGGAGCACTTCAACTCCAAGTACTTTTCGGAAAGGGTTCAAGAGAGGAAGGCATCCGAGTTTGCGGCATTAAAACAGAGGAACCTTACTGTTGCTGAGTATGAAGCTCAGTTCTCCCGGTTGGCACGATATGCCAATCACCTGGTAGGTATTGAGAGAATGAAGGCGAAGCGCTTTCTTAATGGGCTCAGGCCTGCATACATCACCCAACTGGCACCACTAGACATTCAGACCTATCCAAAAATGGTGAAGAAAGCTCAGTTACTAGAGGATGCGACCGACCTCACCAATCGCATCAAGGGTAGAATGGTCAAGAAGGAGCAGACATTGGGAGCACCAAGCAAGCCCACAAACGGCAAGAAAAGGCCGTTTAGCATCACTGACGGGCCAAGCCAAGAGCAGAAGGCCAAGGTCTTCACCCCTAATACCCCTAACAAGCCCAGTTGCAAGCACTGTGACAAGCTAGGTCACACTGCTGAAGAGTGCTGGAGGAAGGTATGCGCATGCCTACGTTGCGGGAGTCGAAAGCATCGCATTCCCGATTCCCCCCTGCTGAAGGAAAATAAGAATCATCCTATGGGACGAAAGAAGTCTGGCCGACTGCAGGCCCTGCAAGAAGTGGAGACCACTGAGGAGGGTGGAGTCGTGGAAGGTACTTTACCAATTTTATCTCATCAGCTTTTGTTTTATTTGATACTGGCGCAACACATTCGTTCATATCACAAGCATTTGCTGATACATTAAATGAAAAATCTGCATCCATGGAATTTGAATTGCCTGTCACAACACCTTTGGGGGAGAAAGCACAATTAAACAAATACTTTCCATTAGCTGATGTTATGATTGGTGAACTCAACTTTAGAGCCGACTTGATCTGTATGCCCATGGAGAGCTACGATGTCATTCTGGGAGCCGATTGGCTATCCACTTATGGGGCCATTGTTGAGTGTAGAAGAGGGAAGATTACCTTTAGTGAATTTCCTAAACTGACCTTCACGAGACATAGACACAAGAGGCACTTGTCTCTCATCTCTGCTATTAAGGCGCAGAACATGATAATGAAGGGTTGTGTGGCATTTCTTACCGCCATTGTGGTTGAAAAGAAAGCATCTAAGATATCAGACATACATATAGTGCAAGAATACCCCGTCGTGTTTCCCGATGTGCTGCCAGGCATTCCACCTGAATGAGATTTGAATTTCTTAATTGATCTAACACCTGGAGCTGCACCGGTGTCACGCCAACCTTAGAGAATGTCTCCTTCTGAATTGAAAGAGTTAAAGGAGCAATTGATGGAACTACTAGAAAAGGGATTTATCAGACCAAGTACTTCTCCTTAGGGAGCACCAGTGTTGCTTGTCAAGAAGAAGGATGGATCCCTGCGGCTATGCATTGACTACATGCAGTTGAATCATTTAACTATCAAGAACAAATACCCTCTGCCTCGTGTTGATGAACTATTTGATCAAATATCAGGAGCCAAATACTTCTCTAAGATTGACCTTAGATCGGGATATCATCAAATGAGAATTAAGGATGCAGATATTTACAAGACGGCTTTCAGGAGCAGGTACGGTCATTATGAATTTGTAGTCATGCCTTTTGGACTAATCAATGCTCCTACAGCTTTTATGCAATTGATGAACAACATCTATCGGCCCTACCTCGACAAATTCATCGTGGTATTTATTGATGGTATTCTTATATACTCAAAGACCAAGGAGGAGCATGAGGAGCATCTGAGGATCACTCTGCAGATCTTGCGCGACAACAAACCCTATGCCAAATTGAGAAAGTGTGAATTCTGGCTCGAGGTGGTGTCATTTCTAGGCCATGTCATATCCAAGGATGGTATCATTGTCGATCCTTCCAAAGTAGAGGTTGTACTCAACTGGGAGAGATCGACCAATGTCACTGAGATCAGAAGCTTTCTTGGACTGGCTGGCTACTACAGACGATTCATAAAAGACTTCTCCAAGATAGCTGTACCTCTAACTCGCCTTACGCGAAAAGAGAAACCCTATGTCTGGAGCAAGGAATGCGAGAAGAGCTTCCAGACAATGAAGCAATGTTTGACTTCTGCACCTGTCCTTGCATTGCGAGTCGAGGGCGAAGGATTCTCAATCTACACAGATACATCTGGAATCGGTCTAGGTTGTGTGTTAATACAAAATGATAAAGTGATAGCTTATTCATCAAGACAGTTGAAGCCTCATGAAGTTAATTATCTTGTCCATGACTTAGAACTAGCTGCAGTGGTGTTTGCACTCAAGATATGGAGGCATTACCTATATGGAGAGCAATTCATTGTCTACTCCGACCATAAGAGTCTGAAGTACTTATTTTCTCAGAAGGAGCTCAATATGTGACAAAGAAGATGGCTGGAATATTTGAAGGATTTTGATTTCAATATCCAATATCATCCTGGCAAAGGTAATGCAGTAGCAGATGCACTTAGTGGGAAGCTAGTAGCGTCCCTATCTTGTTTAGTCATGGGCAAGATGTAACTATTAGAACAATTTGCCAGTCTGGATCTAAATATTGAGAAAAGAAGTGATCAGGTGTTAGTGGCTAATCTTAGAGCACAACCCGACATCTTTGCCGAGATCAGGGAGCAGCAAGCCAATGATCCATTTCTAATCCGAGTCAAGGAAACCATAGCCGACAGACCCAATTTCTCCATCACTGAGGATGGGAGACTGTTATTTCAAGCCAGGACATGTGTGCCTGACAATGAATAGTTGAAAAGGAAGCTGATGGACGAAGCCCATAAGACATAGTATACCATCCACCCAAGCGCAACCAAGATGTACCAAGACATGAAAAGGTCATTTTTGTGGCCCAACATGAAGCGTGAGGTGGCTGAGCATGTGTGTACGGCCTCACTTGTCAATAGGTAAAAGCAGAAAACTGTCGTCCTGCGGGGGTACTCAGACCCCTGGACATCCCTGAATGGAAGTGGGAGAGTATCGGTATAGATTTCATCATGGGTTTACCCCGAACTCGTGGTGGACTTGATGCTATCTGGGTCATAGTGGACCGTTTGACTAAGTCCGCATATTTTCTAGCAATCAAAAGTACTTGGAGTGTGAATGTTCTAGGAGCACTGTATGTAAAGGAGATAGTGAGATTACATGGAGTCACCGTGTCTATAGTCTCAGATCGTGACGCTAGATTCACCTCTAGATTCTGGAAGGGACTTCATACTGCTTTAGGCACAAAACTCAATTTTAGTACAACATACCACCCACAGACAGATGGTCAGACGGAAAGAACAAATCAGATCATAGAAGATATGCTACAAGCCTGCACTATAGATTTTGAGGGGTACTGGAATGAACAGTTGTCACTAATAGAATTCGCCTACAATAACAGCTACCAGGCCAGCATCAAGATGTCACCATTTGAAGCCTTGTATGGTAGAAGTTGTAGATCGCCAGTGTGTTGGAATGAAGTAGGTGAACAACAATGGCTAGGACCAGACATGGTACAGAACACCAGTAGAGATATACAGATCATCAGGGACAAGATCAAGATAGCTCAATCCAAACAGAAGAGCTATGCTGACAAAAGAAGAAGGGACTTGGAATTTCAAATTGGAGATCATGTGCTACTTAAGGTATCCCCGACCCGAGGATTTCAAAGGTTTGCGATGAAAGGAAAGTTAAGACCGAGATTCATAGGTCCATTTGAGGTACTATAAAGAGTAGGCGAGGTGGCGTATCGTCTAGCACTACCTCCCCAGTTTTCCACCGTACACAATGTTTTCTATGTATCAATGCTAAGGAAATATGTATATGACCCATCACACGTAATCAGCTATGATGATATCATTTTGAATAAAGATATGACCTTTGAAGAGAAGCCGGTGAGAATCTTGGACAAGAAGATACAACAGCTTCGGAACCGACCCATATCAGTGGTAAAGGTGCTATGGAGGAATCATGAAGTTGAAGAAGCCACGTGGGAACCCGAAGCAACAATGCGACGGAACTATCCGGAGTTGTTTAGTAAGTCATTCTTCCTCTTAGGATTATATGAATTTGGGGACCAAATTCTTTTTAAGAGGGGGAGATTGTAGCAACTCTGATTTTTAAATCATAAATAAATAAAAATTTAATTAAATAAATATGATAAATAAAATTAAATTAGATTAAATAGGGAATAATTGAATTAAATCAAAACCCATTAAGCTAAATTAGGAATGGGTTGTACTAGTTGTCCAAACAAAATAGAATGGGCCCAAATGTGAAGAGCCCATCATGGGATGGGAGCTAATTAAGTGAAATTCGTACTAAAAATAGTAATAATTGGTAAAATTGTTAAGATAAATATTAAATGACCCATATATATCCTAAAAAGGAGTCCTAGACTTACCCTAACCCTTTACCCACGAAATTAACCCTCTCCCCAATCCTATTAGGTAGATAAAGGAGAGAAATAGGGTGATAAAGATGGAAATTCAGGGTTTTAAGGAAAGGGATAGTTTTTAGAAAGAAGGACTCTCTAAACCCACCAATACACCTCCCAAATCGTACCAACCCAACCCTAGATTGTTGCTAAAGCCTTGGAGGACGAGGATGAGGAGTTTTGGACGTGGAGAACAAGGGGAGGAAGCTAGAAACCAAGGAGAGATTCTCTTCTTCTTCTTCATAAACCCTAGGTCTTATTTACAACACGAAAAGGTAGGCAATCTCTCAAGCACAAATCGATTAACTTCGGCCGTAGGTAGCCCATACATCCATCTATCAAATCCCCATGATTTCCCTATTTTTCATTGCTCCATAAGGGAGAATTAAATTCCCTAATCTGTCATCTCCATGTACCCGAACCTACATTTTTCGTTGCTCCATAGGGGCTTACTAAGATGACAAGAAAAGTGATTCAACTCATAGGCCAGAATCGGGTGTCTACAGGGAGGAGTGCTAAAAAGTGCCATTTGCCCATGGGAGTTAAAATGATCAGGATGTTGGCATACATCCAGTGCCATTATACTATCAAGATTTAATCTATGACAATCAATCAGTGCTATCAATACAAGTGCAATTGTTATCGTTACTAGTACACCATTGTGCAACTTTACGTGCTATATCGTTACATGCCAATCAATTATCATGTTTGATGTGCTATTTTCCATGTACAAATGCTATCATTCTCTTGCTATCGTTACCTTGCTCTACATGACTATGCTCTCTAGTTATCCTACCATTTAAGACATTAATCATTTAAAGCATGCTTGTTCATACGAGATATTAAGTCCTACCGGGCGTTATTCGCTCATCCTACGTTGTTATTTCATGTGTTTCAGGTGAGTCTGATGAGGATTACCACACTTACAAGGAAAGGAATGAGGATGATGCTCAAGAGTGACATGTTTCGTCAACCCGTGCTTATTAGTTAGTTAGTTAATAGTCAATCAGTCAGTATGTATTAGTTTGAGTTTGAATAAAGTACTCAGGGCCCTAGTTTTGGCTCTGATTAGTGGACGTAATAGTTAGTTGATGGAATATTATTGAAGTTGGATTTCATTTGGTTTTATTCCAATTGTGCAATAGTTTGTCATTTATTTATCGCTCTGTACTATTTAAATAATTGTAATTCGCTCTGATATTCCCTGTTGGGGCGTTACAACTAGCCTCAGGGCCATGTTGACAACAGAAATAAGATGTCGATAACCATAAATATGGTCGATTACATGACAATATATATAATACTACACATGGCGAAGACCTGCACGCCAGCGACAAGTCAACATGTCCGCGACCATGCAATAAGTCAGTTTAAAACCAATAGTCATGAAGTTGATGTCTTGATGATGGAGCAACTACATCTGGGCGCCAGAAATCCAAGGCACTGAGTGAACTAGCCCAGACAAAGCCCAATGTCGGATCATCATGAAGCCCTGAGCTGACGCCAGACAAAGCCTAGTGTTAGATCATCATGAAGCCCTGAATTGGTGCTAGACAAAGCCCAGTGCCGAATCATCGTGAATCCCTAAACCAATGCTAGACAAAGCCCAGTGCTAGAGCATCATGAAGCCTTGAACTGGTGCTAGACAAAGCCCAGTGCTGGATCATCATGAAGCCCTGAACTAGCGTCAAATAAAGCCCAGCATCGGATCATCATGAAGCCCTGAACTGGTTCCAGACAAAGCCTATTGCTGGATTATCATGAAGCCCTGAATCGGCACTGGAACATGCCCTGTGCTAGATCATCCTGAATAGGTGAGCCAGCACCAGGCCTCTGGCACTAGATCAGCTTGAAGAGGTCAACCGGTGCTAGGCCACTAGTGCCGGATCAACCTGAGGCAGTGAACTGGTGCCAGAACACCCTGTGCGCCAGATCACTTGCCACAAATCTCTATAAATTGGACCCTAAGGGTCCAAAGGGAATAAAGAGAGAACCAAGGAGGGGAGGTGCTGCCACTTTGAAGCTTGGAGCATTTCTCATCTAGGGGGTTCTTGGAGAGCCTTTGTAGAGAGAGAGAGAGAGAGATGGGTAGGTCCTATGTGAGTCTACTCTTCATGCCTCCTTCCCCCCCCCCCCCCCCGCCTTCATGTTATGTTCTCTTCTTTTCATGCTATGCTTCCACCATGTAACTTCAAGCCCCTTTCATTAATGGAATGCCCTTCTCAGCATGATGTTCTCATGTTCTTTAAGTTATGTGCTTCATGTTCCTCTCTTCTCTCTACGCTTCTCTTTTAGAAGTCTTATTCCTCATGTAACTTTATTTTCGTTTTGGGTGTAAATGAGACCTAAAGGCATGGGATTTGCTCAACATGATGAGTATGGTATCATGATCAAACTAGTCTGAAAAATGGCTTACTAAAGTTTTATGCTTCCCTACATACTTGGTTTATGTGATTTTCATGTTGTTCGTCCTAACCTTTGCTTCGATCCAGGGTTTTCCCATCAAATGGGCATGGCCTTTTGTGCTCCCTTGGATATATGTACATATTTTGTTAAGTGATTTTATTGAGCATATATATTTGCACCTTTTCTCTTTCCTCCATATTCACATTTTGACATGGGGGTGAGGTTTGCCCTCTTGATGGGTATGGCCTTCACATCTCAACTCTTAAAGTCACACATGCAATACCCCATAGCCCATCTTTCGGGTACCATCCTTATGCGCATGGTCTTTCTGTTTATTTATCTGATGCTACTTTTGCTCATATCTAAATATCATATGTATCTACCCTTCTACCTCCATGAGCCATTTGGCCATTCTTTTATGTTTATGCTTCACCGGGTCAATGGCAATCTCTCCGCTACTTGGGGCATATACCATGATAAAGAAGGGAGACCTCTCTAGGTCAATGAGAGGCTCTGTACTCATGCAGTCATGCACCGTAGCTTTTATTTCCGTAGGATGCGGAGATAGGCCACAGGGTTATAGGAGGGAATTAATGTTACATGTTATGTGCCCATCATCCCCACAGCCTACATTTATCATCATTCGTTCATATCGACAATTTTGTGAGGGTTGCTATGTTTGCTCACCCAGATTGAGGGCACGGTCCCTACGCAAAAGGGGTGGTCTTCAAAGACTCCCTATCTTGTTGCTTGGGCTCATACCTCGATAAGGCTGGGATATCCCCCCGGGAACCATGTACCATGTAAACTTGAGTGCCATGGTTGGCTCATACGATTGCGATTTTATGTTTGAATGTCTCAGTTCCTTGTGCACTACATGCCTGATAGATGTCTTCCTAAAGATCATGTATGCTTCGTCTGGTCCCTATGCTCACCATCGGTCTTCATGCTTCTGGTTTCCCTTTCGTCATGTCTTCTTTATGCCCAATCCTCGGCTATATTCAATAAGGGCTCATGAACCAATTAATATGTTGGCATATGATCAGAGGGGAGCAGGCTGAAGTCCAAAGCCATCATGACATGTATTGGTCCCGTTCAAGCATCTAGACACCTTGGGCCCTTTTGAAGGCAAGTCCTCGAGGGTTCAAGCCTGGATCATCTTGGGTTTGTTTCTAAGCACGTATCCCATCTACCAGGGCCATCACTTCTTAGTATGTGGATGGTGACCCAATTACATCCCCCCCCCCCCCCAAACAAGTCCCGGGGAAGGGGGGAGATGCCAACAAAGATACTACCATTTTTTTTGTTTAATTAATGGTGTGTGTTTAATGAATAAATATAGTTAAATAACAATAATAATAATAATAAAGTGTCAATGACTGTAGCAAGCTTGGCCTCCTCGATGTGACCGAGTGGTAGGCATGAATTGTTTGGTGCCCCGACAGGTAGACTAAGGACTTGCACTATGACGTCAATTTGTCTGGCAATGGAGGCAGTATGCTCATGAACTTGCAAGTTGAATAAAAAAAGAATATATATATATATATATATATATGAAATACAACACTTGGTAGTTGATCTCATTTGATAATAAAACATTTCATACAACAAATTTTGATAAGAAGCTTAATAGTAAATATACATATATGCATATAATAAATAAATAGGTAAAAATCCAAAAGATCAAATGTAATAATTAGCCTTCACATAAATAAAACTAAAAATGGGTAAGCAAATCATTCCCTTAGATGAAAAATAAGAAGGATTAAAATTTCAAGAAGGTGAGTGGAGGAGGTGATCCAGCACCAGTTCATTTGGTGCTAGTTCACCCTATTCAAGTGATCCGACACTAGTTCACCCTGAATAGGTGATCCTACACCATGTTTCTTTCTTCCCACACTCTTCCACATAAAAACAATGTGTGTAATGAAGATGAATAATCATGGTATATATATATATGTATATATATATATAAACAAAAAATGATGATGATGGTAAACAAATGAAACCAAAAAATATATATCTATAACAATAGTAGTAATGCATTGAATTGAATCATCAAGCCAAGTCAATAAGCATAAGTCACACAAACCATAAATAAAAATCCTTCCAATTCTAGCAAACAACAATAATGAGAAATAGAATAGAATCAAAAGAAAAGAAATCTGAAACAACATAAAGATAACCAAATATGTTTTCAAATCATACTACATGATAAATCCAAAGTGCACTATACTAAACCGAATAAAGGAATAGGAAAATCCAAAGTGCACTATGGGTAAAGTTACGACTGGTGCAGAGGTCAGACATTCCTTTAATCTCCGGAAGGTGTACTCACATTCATTGCTCCATACAAAGGGCACTTCCTTCTGAGTTAGCTGAGTAAGTGGTGTAGCAATTCTACAAAAGTTTTTGACAAATCAACGGTAGTAACTAGACATACCCAGAAAACTTCGGACTTCAGTAAGAGTCTTAGCTTGTTCCCAATGCTGGATGGCCTCAACTTTGGAAGAATCTATAGTCAATCCATCACTAGAAATAACATGTCCTAAGAATGTTACTTTCTTCATCCAGAATTCACACTTACTGAATTTGGGATATAACTTATGATCTCTCAATAATTGCAAGGTAATTTACAGGTGTGCCTCATGTTCTTTTACACTTTTTTAATAAATCAAGATATCGTCGATAAATACAACAATAAACTGATCCAAATGTAGTCTGAAAACATCGTTCATTAATCACATGAATGTAGCAGGGGCATTACTAAATCCAAATGGCATCACAACAAATTTATAATGCCCATACCTGCTACGGAAAGTCATCTTGTGGATATCCTTATCCTGAATTCTCAATTGGTGATATCCAGACCTGAGATCAATTTTTGAGAAATTGTGACAACACAACCAACAAACTGGCCCAACAACCATACTAGTTGGTAGACTTCCCAGGAAGGTCACCCATCCTGGGATTACTCCCAACTGAGCATGCTTAACTTTAGAGTTCTTTTCCTGCTTGTGCTCAGAAAATGACTAGTCCAAGTTGTTGGTAGTTTGCTAATTTAGTCCATTTAACATATTCTTATATGGGGTGTTACAATCTACCCCCCTTATATAAGCGACGTCCTCATCGCTGCTCACATATAACACACAATCAAACCCCAGGCAGACAGGATTCTAGAGGTGGCCACCACAGGCTCAAGAGGTGGCTCCCACTATGTAGCACTTTGCGCCATTATGGCCTCAAGAGGTGGCTCCCATAGTGTAGCACTTTTCCTTGTGTGGCACTTAATTCCTACATTTTCGGCTGGGCAAGGCTCTGATACCATTTGTGACGACCCAACCAACAAACTGACCCAATAACCATACTAATTGGTAGACTTCCCAGAAGCTCACCCATCCTGAGACTACTCCCAACTGAGAACTCTTAACTTCAGAGTCCTTTTCCTGCTTGAGCTCTGAAAATGACTAGTCCGAGTTGTTGGAAGTTTGCTGATTTAGTCCATTTAACATATTCATATATGGGGTGTTACAGAAATATTGAGCTCCTAAAAACTGATCAAATAAATCATCAATCTGGGGAAGTGGATATTTATTCTTGATTGTGAGTTGATTTAGTTGTCGATAATCTATACATAACCGTAAGGTTCCATCCTTTTTCTTGACAAATAGGACTGGAGCACCCCAAGGAGATGTATTGGGTCTGATGAACCCTCTATCAATCAATTATGTGAGTTGTCTTTTAAATTCTTTCAATTCTTCTACGGACATTCTATATGGTGCTCGAGAAACTGGTGTAGCTTCAGAAATTAATTCAATAGTGAAGTTTACTTCCCTACTAGGAGGTAAACTAGGTAGTTCTTCAGGAAATATATTAGGAAAATCTTGAACTATGGAAACATGCTCCAAGCCTGTGACATTCTGATTTACCATTATCACTGATGCTAAGTAACCTTGACATCCATTCTTTATTAACTTATATGCCTTGACTACATATATGAGTGGTACACCTCGTACGTGGGAGTTCTTACAACTTACTGGTTCCTTATTCACAAATGTTATTTGCTTAGAATGGCAATCCAATCCAACATGATGTTTGAATAGCCAATCAGCCCCAAGGATTACATCATAATCCCTCATATCTAAACATATTAAATCTCCAGGAAAGTTGTATCCTTCAATTACTATTGAACTAGCGGGGCAATAACATTTAAGTTCCTTTCTCTTACTAAGAGGCATAGAAACCTCCAATACTCTGGTAGTGGAACTGGATGTACTCCAAATGATTTAGCAAATACTTGGCTAACAAAAGAATGTGTTGTGCCCAAATCAAATAACATATAGACAGGTTTTGAGTTCATAATAATTGTACCTTCCACAAGCCCAACTTCTCTTGTGATTCGGATTCCGCCCCTTGTATAGCTTGTAGTCATCCTTGCCTAGGTCTGGGATTCTGTGAAGAAGATACCTTAGGCAAGAGAGGGAAATCGGGAATTCGATGTTGATCACTTCCACATCGCAAACAAGCTCCTAGCCTCTTCGCAATTCTCCGCTTTATGCCCATGATGGTGGCAATAATGACAAACATCCTTAACTTTAGTCAAAACCTTTCCTGTTTTCTTGGTAGATTGTAGAGGCCTAGATGCATTCCCCACCTAAAACTTCTTTTTTCTCTCCCTGACTATGTAGCTTCCACTAGTTTTTCCCAAAATTTTGCTCTACCATTTCAGTGGCAGCATCAAAAGTTAAAGCATGTTTAACCATCTCAGCATAAGTGGTAATCAAATGAGGGGTTAGCTGAGTGATAAAAAGTGGGTGTAAGCCATTCAGGAACCTCTTTGCTTTCAACTTTTCTGTAGCGATCATGTGAGGGGCATATCTTGATAATTGAGCAAATTGTGCTCATACTCAACTACTGATAGCCCTCACTATTTCAAATTGATGAATTCCATTGCCTTCTTTTCTTGGACTACTTTAGAGAAATATTGTTCGTTGAATAATTCAACAAACATCTCCCAGGATAATTGATCTACATCTCCTACGGTAGCCTCCATGGCCTCCCACCAAGCCTGAGCATCCCTATCCAATTGAAATGTTGCCAAGCGGACTTTGTCTTTCTCTTGGCACCTGATAGCTTTAAAAATTCTTATGATTTCCTTGACCCAATTCACAGCCTCGTTCGGGTCAGTACTTCTTGAAAAATAAGGGGGATTTAAGCTACAAAACTCCTTGAATATGTTGGTTCCGTTGTGTGAATTATTCTAGGCTACCTGTTACGTCCCGCCATTTAATATTTCGATAAATGTTGGAACACGACTAAACAGGGAATCAAGAGTAAACTCAATATTTTTCGATCAGAAATTGCCAAAGACCTAAAATAAAAATAATTAACTGTCATTCTTCAAAACTAGAGTATTACATAATTCTCAAACTATAAATACAAAGGGCAAATACAGCAAGGGTTTAATTCTTAGCACCCAATTCTCGTCGTCATCTACCTTCTAGGACTGATGAATACATGGGAAGAAGAAGTGGGTATGAGTAGTCTTGCCCAGTAGGATTTATCCTCTAATAACAAGGAAATAGATGTTGGAATCAAGGCAAATTGGCTGCATATGAGGATAACAAATAACAATGTTCAAGGAAAGAGATGAATAATGCAATCCAAGATGTAAAATATTGAACCATGTAGGAATAAACCGAGATTTAACAGTAACAAGAATAAATCATTGTGTCAATAAATTGAGCTAGAATATCAAGTATCAGGCATGTAATGCCATTTCGTCATTCATCAGACATATGATAACTACCGAGTAGTTTACTAAACATGTACTGGTTGTTCATGACAAATGTGAACTAGTTGAATCATGCTGATGGAATCAATAACATATAATTGAATATTCATCAATCAAGCAGTAGGCAGTGTCTGATGCCAAGACACTCAGTAGATCCATTCTCGACGAGTACATATTCGAATTGACTGATTCAATGGCCAAGTTTGGGAGGTCCATTCTCGATGGGTACATATTCGAATTGACCGATTCAGTGGCCGAGTTCAGGTGATCCATTATCGATGGGTACATATTCAAATTGACCAATTCAGTGGCCGAGTTTGGGTGATCCTCCCAGGGACTGGACCTGCCCCTATTTGCACAGGCATCTTGATCAAGTAGAGTTCAAAGACCTGAACAGTAAGTAAACATTCATTATTGTTATGTTCCCGAGCAATTATGCAGCACTTCAGAGTTTCAAGGATAAGGCACATGTACAAGATTGTGCATCATAAAGATCACAAAAGAGTTGGAAATGATTGGAGTTTCAAGTGGTAACACAATTATGCAATATGAGAAGTTTATGATAGTGAACCAAATTCGAAGTGTAGTTCATGGCCAAGATTGGACTTTCAGAAGTTAATCTGAAGTCGAACTTTCTGAAGTCAATACTGAGTCGAACCTACATGAGTCAATACGAAATCAGGGCCTACTGTAGTCATCTCGACATCAAGCTTACTGTAGATGAATTGAAACCAAACCTTACTGGAGTTGGATCGAAGTCAAATGTACAGAAGCTGAATCAAAATTGAACTTACAGAAGCTGATTCGAAATTGACCATACAGTAGTCGAATCCAATAATAGTGTCAAAAATCAAGTCAAATTCTACTGAAGTCAATCATAGTATCATCGATGTCCAAACACCAAGTCAATGTATCAAGTCGGTTTGTGAATCAGATGCTAAACAAAATTTCCAAACAATATTACCATGTCGAAACACTAGTCGTTGTTACAAGACGGTTTAAACCTACAAGTTCTGGAGATATCATGTAACATTTTCTACTCCTTTTTAGGCTTTAAAGAATAGCTCTGTGATATGATGCTTAGGCTTACTTAACATGTTAAGTCTTAAAACTGAAAATCAACAAAAGAATATATCACGAAGATAGTCATAAAATCAATATGGCCGATCGAATCATTCAATTACTAATTTTATTCAACATTGGAAGTAATAACATATCAATTTAAAAGTCATATTAATATAAAATAAGAGATGGGCAAGTTTGAATTCTTTTTCAGTAGGAGAGGGACTCCCTTGGATTTTATTCTACTAAGTTTATTTGAATTATGAGACTTTCAGGTAGGCCAAATTATGAGAGATTAAAAAGACATTATTTTGATGGAATCACTAAAATCACGATTTTCTTCTTCGATGGGAGAGTTGACTTTTTATTGGTAAGAGATATAATTTTCTGATATTTGTATTGGATTCAAATGGGAGGTACTTCTTTATTTACATGTAATATCTTAAGTAAATGAAACATCAAATTATAACAATTATATAAATGATATGGAGTGTAAATAAGGTATGACTTTCAGTTTCGCAGGGTTTCTGTTGACACTTCTAGAAGAATCAGTCATGTCAGAAAAAACATAAGGTTGGTCGACCGAACAGAAGGAATCGGTCGTTCGAAATAACTAAATCGGTCGACTGGACAGGATAAAACGGTCGACCGACCTAGCCAGTAGCTTGGTCGTGGATTCAGGGAGAAATCGATCGACCGGAATCCAGAAATCGGTCGACCGATTCCGGTAAAAACCAGAATCGTACGGTCACAAATTGCACAGTCTAAACTAACTTGGGAATGGAAATAAACACTCAAGAATTGTAAGGAATGGCCTATACTTCAACTGTACATATTTTACAGATTTAATAAAACTTGTTAAACATCTCTTTTAAATTCTTTTCTCTTTTATCAGACGAACTGGAGAGAAAATTGGTCGACCGACATGCCAAATCAGTCGTCCGATTCTGGTAAAAACCAGAATCATAGATCTTGAATCACACAACTCAAACATGCTTGTGAATAGAAGTGAACAGTCACGAAAGATAAAGGGGAACCTACTTTAGAGTTAGGCGTGACTGCTTGGTCAAGATAGACTCCCTAAGCTCCTCGCCTCTCTTCTTTCTCTCTCCTCAGTGCTCTGCAACTTCTTTCTCTCTCTTCTTTGCCTCTGCACCTTCTTCTCTTTTCTTTGGCATGGTGGTACTTGAGAAAAGAGGATGAGGAGTGGCGGTGGTGTGACGATGGACAGAGGAACAAGAAGGAGGAGTAGAAGGTGAAGAAGTAGTAGCGGAAGAAGAAGCAGGAAGAAGAAGATGTAGCAGAAGAAGAAGTCAAAGAAGAAGAAGATGGTAGGGGGTTTTATAATGGCTAGCCATGTAGAGGGGTGAGGGTTATCTTCATTGCCACCTAACCCCTTCAGCAGCCACAAGTTTTTGAGTGGATGGGGATTAGCCACGGATGCTTGATTACGTAAGATGGCTTACACAATGACATTACGTAATTCAAATTAATTTGTTTAGATTCTTTGGGTCATTAACTTTATATCTAAATGATGTTCGATTGAGATGAGATTTCAAACATAAGCTAATTGAGATATAATTCAAATTATGGAGATTTTAGTTTAATTCTTCGGATTAGTTTTCCATCGAGTGAAAATTACTCCAAAAATCATTAAGTCGACTTAATCTCATTATTCTCACATCAATAAGTCATGATATTTATATTTTTTAGATTAGTACATTTTTCTGGTAATTGTGGTGGTGTTAGATTTTACTTTCGTTATCGAATTCTAATGACGCCCTGTTCGAGTGCGCACATCTGAAGACAGTACCAGAATCGCATTAATTATGTGAAAGGATTCTAAATTCAAATGTAATGATGTTCTTGTATCTTTTGTGGTAATCAATACCTTTTCTAATGTTCAATATTTTATTATTATTTAGATTCTAGGTGTTACAATACCAGCCTCAATGCTCGTGTTATGCCATATACGGTGTTTTCCATTTTTCTCCATGCTTCACCTCTTTCTGCCATAACTAGTGTAGAACGTACTTTGAGATACACAAAATATCGCATGTTAACATTGCAAACCACAACTTTAAAGTTTGCATATATCAAAGATCCTATTACACACTATATTACATTCATGTTACCCACTAGTAGACTAGAATCTACATTAATCTTCCCCAAACATCCTTCCTTGCCATATTTGTACAACTTAGTTATACACAGTAAGCTACGATCACACAATAGGATTTAAAAAAAGGGTGTTTCCTAAGGTGCAATTCTAAATCACTGGGGGTAGTGGACTTCGACGACTGCTCCTAGGCATCCTCATGGTTGTAATATAGTTCTATGGCCGCTTCCATCATCAAGTCTCAACACACTTCCACTTGGTGCAAGTAGCAGGTCTTGGCCAGCTCTTAAGTTGCCTAATTCATCCATGATTGTAGTCATGATTGCTAAGAACGTAGGAGGGTAACCGCCAAAAATGCCATATAGGTCAATTTTAAGATTTCCTCTATAATTTTCAAGTGGGTTGCACACTGGGCTTAGGCATAAAATTCTATGTCTTGGCATAAAATTCCATAGCCAAAAGTAATCGTTCTTGTGCATTGGTATCCATTTTGATAAAGGCAACATGTTAATTTACATAAAATGAAACAATTTCAACTATTTTTAGTACTAATTTCCCAAGTTTCTACCCATCTCACATGTTATTTCCAGGGTTTGCGAGAATCATGCTCTGATACGAAGTCTTTGTCACGTCCTACTAATTGACGATTTTTGGATATGACATGGGATTCCAGATAAAGCAAATAAGGACATCGTTTATATTCATAAGGCTATGCAGCGGAATAATACGTTGCATTGGTTACATGAGCTGATGGTTTCAGTTCAATATATACAACAGTCTAAGTGGCAAAATCCAAAAGAAGCTTGGTTTGCTAAAATTAAGATTTACTCGGCGCATAGTCCCCTAGATAGTTAGCCCCATCTGGGATGCCTGAAAGGAAAGTAGGGGTACATGAGCAATTTTGCCCAGTAGGAAATTACCATCAACAATAAAAGTAGGGCATGAAGGTAGCAAAGAAAGAAAAATATACATACTTGTCAATAAAAGAATACACAAGGATATTGTAATGCAGTTAAACGATGATGTCATAGCAGAATTTGCCTGGAACCAAATAGTAATAAAATTCATATCATAATAAAGTTCATGGAAATGTAGACTAAATTTACCAATAGGTGGTGTCATGCCAAATAGCCAGTAGATCCATTTTCGATCTAGCCATTAATCGAATTCGGGTGCTCCTCCCGGGACTGGATCGGTCCTATTTGCATAGGAATTGGTCCAATAGAGTCCGAAGACCCAAAGTGTCACCATTTCCATTTGATCATTCTTTTATTATGGTTCAGGCGGATCTCAAGATAACATTAATAAGAAAGTATGTCCAATGCAAGAGTATAATGATAACAAGACAAAGGTGAGACTAGCAAGTTGGGTTAGCCCAAGTTTAAGTAATATAGAATTATATAAGAAATCTGGGAAAAAGAACAAGCTGGAACAAATAGGAGAATCGATCGACTGTTTAGGGAATTTTGGTCATCCGACCTAGCTAGTAGTTTGGTTTTGATATTTAAGAAGAAATTGGTCAATTTGAATGATAAAGTCGGTCAACCGACCTAACCAGTAGCTTGGTTCTAATATTTAAGAAGAAATCGTTTGACCGAAATGACAAAGTCAGTCGATTGACCTAGCCAGTACCTTGGTTCTCAATGTAAAGTGAAATCGGTCGACCGGAATGACAAAGTCGGTCGACCGGAAAGGTAAGATCGGTCGACCGATATCTGGTTTCAGTCGGTTGATTTCGGAAAAACCCAGATTTATACAGGTCGAAATCTGTGGTGTCATGCTAAACACCCAGTTGATCCATACCGCTCTGCGCATATTAAACGAATTCGGGTGCTCCTCCCGAGACTGGATTTGCCCCATTTGCAAAGGCATAGGTCCAAGAGAGTCCAAAGACAAAAGAGTTCGTCATCCCATTTCCATTTTTTATAAACATACATGTTTGGAACTAGGGCCCTCATCAAGAGTAAAACAAGTTCTTGAAAATGAATTACTATGATTTAGTATTCCAAAAAGGGAGCTAGAAGTATGAGAATCAAGAATAGGTAATTAAATGACCAATATTGTTTCACTTGGGTCAAATGTACAGCAACAAGGTTATCATGTTGGTGGTGTAACTTTAGAACCCAAGAAGAGAAGAAAGGCAACTTGGTTGGACAGTTTAGAACCTCACTATCTAAGGGTAGGTCGACCTCCTGATGGGTGTGTGTCGACCTACTGGAGGAGTGTGTTGACACACTAAAGGTGTGTCGACCTTATTTATGGAGTGTAACAATTTCAATTGGCAAGAAAAATACTTCAGAAGAACAGCTCCAACTGATAGGAGGAACAACTTTGACTAGTTAGAAGGTCAACTTCGTCAAGCTCGTTTTTATCTTAATCAGTTGAAATCTAGCTTCGTCGTATCCGAAGCTCACTTCATCATATCCAAAGCTACACGTCGTCATATCCGAAGTTGGCACTTCGTCATGCTTGTTCTTGTCTTGATCGGTCAAAGTCTAGCTTATTCATATCCGAAGCTCACTTCATCATATCTGAAGTTACACTACGTCATATTCGAAGCTCACTGGGTGTGTCGACCTGGGTATAGAGTGTGTCGACCTAGAAACAAGAATGTGTCCACCTACTTACTGGGTGTGTCAACACATTGGGTTTGTCTGTCGACCTACTGATCAGAATAAGATCATTCTTGTAACGACCCGACCTCTCGAACCCCCGCCAGGGACCCCCGAAGGTCGTGCCGCCACCCACGGATCCGAAGACCCAGAAGGGTTAGAATTTAGTCCAGTGAGATAAGCAATGACTTCAAATAACTATAACAAGAAAGACTGTACATTAATAAAGAAATTAAGTACAACATGTCCCAAATAAAAGTACAGGTACAGAAAGAAGGCGCAGTCCTTAAGGGGCATACCCCAAGGACTTGCAAAAAGGCCACTCTCAACTCACGCTACAAGAGCACTCACACTCACAACTCACACTGCTGGCAATGCACGGCGCAACAAACCGCCACCACGACCGTCTGGTAACGAACTCCTGCGACATCGAGTCCCTACCTGAAGAGAGTAGGGGGGGTGAGCCTCGCGAACAAGGTTCAATAGGGATTACCAGTCCCTTACCAGCCAGAGCAACAGGAACTCCAACAAGCGGAAGGAAAACTACTCTACAAAGCACTAAAGCGAGAAACACCTACTGCAGAGTACTACAAAGCAGCGGAAAACAGAGAAACGCCTTGACCACAACCCGGTTCAGGTCAAAGATGACTCCCGCAAAACCAGCGGAGTCAAAGCACATGCGGAAGCAAACTCTCGACACACACCCGCCGAGACAAAGAAGCTCATGGAACACCGGAGCGACCACGTGGGACCAGAGTCTCACGACACGAGCACCCAACATCCCAGACCTCTACGAGGTGGGGAAGGAACAACCAGGTGTCACTATGAGAGACACTGAGCAACCACGTGAGAAGAAACGTCTCACACAGGCACGACCACCTCAGACCTCCACCAGGTCGAGGGCTCACAAGCAGAACTACCTTGCACCTCGGACACTCCACGAGGTCAGGGAAACCACACATTCTGGTGCCACCACGGACGGAACCAAGGAACGGGTTACCGAACCAACGGTTGGGTGACAGCACAAGGCACCCCGAGAGAACCCACAGAGCGGAAACCACTAAACACGACTCACGAGGCCAAACTAACCAAGCCCACGGAACTAGACACGGCTAGGCTACAACCCCCGTGCAAGCTAGGGCAACGAGAAACCATTCTTGGAAACAGCGAGAGAAACTACGTCACAGCAAGAGCACACAAGCCACCACTACAGGCAGCTAAGAGAGGGACACACAGTCAACCCCTCTTGCTCGCCAGCCGCTGACTCCTGCCTATAACCTCCCTAGGTAGAGTGAGAATAGCGAGTCACAGCCAAGAACACAACCACAACACCGCAGTCTGGCCGAACTGCGGCCCCATGCTTGACCTCCCTACGTGGCTCCGGAAGCAACGCAGAGCGAGGCAGTGAGACGGACTAGCTGGTCTGCACTGAATGAGCACCACAACAACCTCGGCATCCTAGACCCAGCTAAGAGAGCTCTACAAATGACAGAAGCCGTTGCCCCACCGTTTTCCCCTACCGCTCCGAGTTAGTAACCCGAGCACGCCCGCCGCCCGGAGAAGCCCCCCTCTGACACAGGCTTGCGGGGATGGGGGTCCCAGGTAATGGTAACAACCTGTCTCGTGGACAAGCCCTCAATTGCCTAGCATCAGGCGAAGAGAACACTGGCGTGCAACCACCACAGAAACAGCACCGCTGGCTCGTAACTAAGACAAGCCCAGCAGGCACAGGCACGCACGGCACCCCTTCCGGAAGCCCCCAAAGGGCCGTCGGCCAACGCCAGCACACAAGGCACGTCCCGAGAAACCGGAACACTAACAGCAGAATAGAAACCAAACGACCGGAACACGACCACAGGTCTGTCTCCTTCTGAGCAAGAAGGTGACGACCAACCTATCGCCACCAGGTCGCGACGACCAGGGTGTCGGCTTCTGATCTGAACGTGACGTATCGACCTGTCGCGTCCAGCATCAGAAGGCCGAACCCCAAATAGGCCAGCAGAAACCAGCCAAACCACACCTAAGCCAGAAGGTGATGAGGACCTCGTCGCGACCCGAAGGAAGAACGCGATGGGGGCCCTGTCGCAACCAGAAAGTGACACACAAGGTGTCACCTTCAGATTCAGAACGCGACGTATCGAACCGTCGTGTTCCTCATCTGAAGGCAGGGCCCTTGGGGAAGAACCACCCCAAGTCCCACACCCCAAAGGGCCACAAAGTCAAGGCCCCAAACTGGAGGACTGGCCTCGTCCCAAGTTGGAGAGACCTCTCTCTAACCAACTTGGACCCGAGCCATTCCCCACCACGACTAGAAATGGGAAACGACAAGACAATGAGAATGCGATGAAGTCCCTGTCGCGACCAGAACACGATAGGAACTACGTCGCCTTCTGAATGGTATTGCGACAACAAGGAACTATGTCGCCTTCTGACTAGTATTGCGACAGCCTTGCTGTCGCGATCCCAGTCAAAAGCACAAACCGGAAAATGGGGCCATTCCATGGTCCCCCAAGCTACAATAAGGCCTCCAAACAACTGGGGAAAGGGAGCATACTTGCAAGCAAAGCTAAGAGTGGCTCGAGGGGCACCAATGCCACCTCTCCTCGCCCACACCACATGCTCAAAGCTTAAACACGTGGAAGGAGCACCACCGGCAAGCATCCGCCCATCCAAACCACAATAGCACTCCGAGCACGGGGCAGATCGCTCTAAAACAAGCTCCATTCACTCCAAACAAGTAAGAGAGTATAGAAATCCCTACTGGAAATGAAGAACCAAACCCACAAGGGGCCTTCACGATGGCTAGAACACCTCCTCCTCGCTCCACGATGCTCCGCCGCCCTGCCACGAGCTCGCCGGCGACTCCACCACGCCCAAGCCGCTGGAGGAAGAAAGGGGAAGCCTCCCCACCTCGGAGAGGAGAAGGGAAGGAGAAAGGAAAGAAAAGAGAAGAAAGAGGCGCCTGCCAGGCTTAAGCCCTCGGAACTGAGGTCGCGACAAGATGCCTGTCGCGTTCTCAACCAGAAAGCGACGCCTACATCGTCGCCTTCTCAAAAGTTCTGACAGCTCTCCTGCCAGACTGACAGCCTCCAGACCACGTGTCACACATGCAGGTGACTCAGGTGAACGCGACAGCTGGCACGTCGCCTTCACACCTACGTTGCGGACATGTGGCACACAAACCAACAGGCAACGGGAACGCGACACAAGGGCCATCGCCTTCTCAACTAGAAGGCGACAGGGAACACGTCGCATTCAGAATGCGACACCCCGATCCGTTGCAATCCCAAGACCAACAGTAAGATAACTAGAACCCGAGATGTTACAATTCTAACAGGATTTTTAATCTTCCGACCCCTATTAGAAGGCAAAGTTAACACGAGACATCCCCCAATAATCCATATGAGGATTACAAAACCTATAGTATAGAAATCAGTATCAAGGTTGAAAGAACATTAATGAACTCTACCTATACAAAAAATTTCAAGGGTCTGTGAAGGTGCTAAGAGGATACACAAGTACATGCGAATGACCCCAAAAATTACATGATGAACTTTTAAAATGAGTCTTCAGATGAAATATTTACTTCTGACCCATATAATTTAAAATTCTTGTTGTATGAACTTTTCTAAGGATCAAGGAAACATTATCACCATATAGGTATTGTGAAGATACCTACACTTAAAAAGATTATTGGACACAAGTTGAAGGTAAGAACAAAGATAGAGCCCTAATCTCCAAGATTCTAGTTTAAAGAGTGAAAAAGAAAGGAAAATCCTACCGAACTTAAAGAGAAACAAGATTCTTCCAGTAAGAGGATTCTATAACAGAGGTTGTAATGGCAGCAGTAGCACCTGTAGTAGTAGCAGTAGCAGCAGCAGCAGTAGCACCCGTAGTAGTAGTAGTAGCAACACAGAATAATGTACCAGTAATTAGACACTCCTAAGAGTGAGCAAGGGAAGGTATAAATAGCTTTTCAGGTGTTGTGCTTGTACGAAATGTAACACACACACATGTCGCTATAAAAACTTTTGTTTTCACAGTTTAGCCATGTTAACTAGACCCTTCAACACGTACTATGGTACGTGTGACCAATTTATACAATAGGTAAAAGTCTGACGTAACCAAGATTACATAAGGAAAATATTCTGAAAATAGATTTCATAATTAGAAGTTAATTCATCTAGATCCTTTGTCCTTATATTTTCGTATCTAAATGATGTCCGATAAAGTTAATTTCAAACATAAATTAATTGAAAGGTTTTACCAAATATGATGATTTTAGCTAAATATTTTTTTCTACCAATATATATCATTTTCTGTGTTACAATTCTTCCCCACTAAAAAAAATTGGTCCTCTAAATTAAACTAATATGAATTTAACAATAAGTGATACTAACCTGTAAACAACTCTGGGTACTTGGTTTTAACAACATCTTCAAGTTCCCATATTGCTTCTTCTTGTCTTCGCATGTTCCACTGAATCTTTAGTAATGGAACTTCCTTATTCCGGAGAGTTGCTTAATCTTTTGGTCGAGGATTTGTATTGGTTTTTTTCTTCATATGCCAGATTTCCTTGTAATTCAGATTTTTATATTCAATAATATGTTTTGGATCATAATATATTTCCATAACATGGATACATGAAAGATGTCATGTATATTGGGCAACTGGAGTGGTAGTGCTAGATGATACGTCATTTCTCCAACTCTCCTTAATATTTCAAATGGTCCAATATATCATGGACTAAACTTTCCTTTAATTCCAAATCTCCAGAGTCCTCTTCGAGGTGATATCTTTAGAAAAACATGATCTCCTTGTTGGAATTCTAGCTCTCTTCTTCTTTGATCAGTATAACACTTCCGTCAATCTTGAGCGGCTTTCATTCGTTCTCGTACCAACTTTATAATCTTTGTGGTTTCTTGCATGATATTAGGTCCAAGGATGTGTGATTTTTTAATTCAATCCAACATATAGGTGATCTACATTGTCGACCATACAAAGCTTCAAATGGTGCCATTGGAATTGTAGACTGATAAATGTTGTTATAGGTAAATTCCATGATTGGTAATTAGTTACTCCAGTCATTTCCAAATTCTAAAACATAGGCACAACACATATCCTCAATAATTTGATTTACTCGTTCTGTCTGTCCTTCAGTTTGAGGATTGAATGTTGTACTAAATTTCAAGTTAGTTCCCGATGCATTTTGTAGTTCTCTCCAAAGATGTGAAGTAAATGTTGCATCTCGATTAAAAATAATATCTTTCGGAATTCCATGTAGCCAAACAATTTCTTTTAAATACAAGCCTGCTAACACATTGACAGACCATTTTGTTTTAATAGCCAGAAAATGAGCTAACTTGGTAAGTCAGTCAATTATTACCCACATAGCATCATACTCATTACGTGCTCTGGGTAATCCTATGATAAAATCTATGCCTACACTATCCCACTTCCATTCTGGTATCTCAAGGGGTTTTAGTTTTTCTATTGGTTTCTGGTGTTCATTTTTTATTTACTGACAAGTTATGCATCTTGCAACAAAATCTACAATGTCTTTCTTCATATTACACCATGAAAAATTCTTCTTTAGATCTTGGTACATCTTGACAGCTCCCGGATTGATTGTATACTGTGCCCGATGAGCTTCTTCCAATACTTGTTTCTTAACTTCTAAACTATCTGGTATACATAGTCTGTTTCGAAACTGAAGATTTCCATGAGAATCTACATTAAAATTAGGTCTGTAATTCAACTTCTCTCTAATTTCTACCAATGTGGGTTCATTATTCTATTGTTCACCAATTTGTCTCAAAAGGTCAGATTGAATTTTCAAGTTAACTATCATAACCTTTTCTTTTTGTGGTTCAGCTTTCAAATTCAATATGAAAAATTCTTCTAATAGTTTCCATTCTTTTACCCGTAAGTAAAATATTTCTGCCATGGGGTTCCTACTGAGAGCATTAGATACCATATTGTCGTTCCCAGGATGATATTCAATCTTAAAATCATAATCCTTGATATATTCCACCCATCTTCTTTATCTCATATGTGAAAATAAATACTTCAAACTCTTATGATCGGAGTACACTATAAATTGATTATCATACAAAAATGTCTCCAAAGTTTCAAGGCAAAAATTGCTGCTGTTAGTTCCAAATCATGTATCAGATAAAATTTCTCATGATTCTTTAATTGTCTGGATGCACATGCAATAACTTTTCCTTCCTGCATCAAAAAACATCCTAACCCGATGTTTGATGCATCAGTGTAAACTTCAAAGGTTCTTCCTTCTTCTGGTAAGGCTAGAACTGGTGCAGATGATAAGCACTCTTTCAATTTCTGAAATGCATGTTCACAGCTTTCATTCCATTCAAATGAAGTTCCCTTTCAAGTTAATTGTGTAAGAGGTGAGGCGATCTTGGAGAAATATTTAACAAATCACCGGTAATGACTAGCCATACCTAGAAAACTTCTAACTTCAGTAATGGTCTTAGGCTGCTCCCATCCCTAAATAGCTTCAATTTTGGAGGAATCTACAGACAATCCTTTTCTAGAAGTAACATGTCCTAAGAATGTTACTTGTTCCAACTAAAATTCACATTTACTAAATTTTGCATATAACTTATGATCTTGTAACAATTTCAAAGTGATTTGAAGATGTGCTTCATGTTCTTCCATACTTTTAGAATAAATCAATATATCATCTATAAATGCAACCACAAATTGATCCAAATACGACCTGAAAACATCATTCATTAGTCGCATGAAGGCAGCTAGTGCATTTGTCAGTCTAAATGGCATCACCACAAATTCGTAATGTCCATATCTACTATGAAAAGTTGTTTTATACATATCTCCCTCTTGAATTCTCAATTGATGATACCAGATCTAAGATCAATCTTTGAGAAATATTGGGCGACGGACAATTGATCAAATAGATCATCAATCCTAGGGAGTGGGTATTTATTCTAATTGTTTACTGATTCAATTGTCTATAATCTATGCATAATCGCAAAGTCTCATCTTTCTTTTTGAAAAACAGTACTGGAGCACCCCAAAGAGAAGTGCTAGGTCTAATGAATCCTTTTTCCATTAATTCCATCAATTGCCTTTTTAATTCTTTCAGTTCTTCTACTGACATTCGACAAGGTGTTCTTGAAATTGGTATGGCTCCTGGAACCAATTCAATTGAGAAATTCACTTCTCTACTAGATGGTATTTCATGTAGTTATTTAGGAAATACATAAGGAAAATATTTTACTACAGGGATATCTTTCAAACCTACAGTACTCTGATTCATTAATGTCACGGATGCCAGATATCCCTGACACCCTTTCTGTACCAACTTGCATGCTTTAACTGTAGATATTATGGGTACATTTCTCTCATACGATTTATCAAAAATTACTGAGGAATCCTCCTTGTCCAAAAAGGTTACTTGCCTTTAAAGGCAATTCAAAATCACATGATGTTTAGACAACTAGTCTGCTCAAAAGATTACATCATACTCCCACATTTCAAGACATATCAAATCACCCAAAAAATTGTGTTCTTTAACCAAAATTTCACGGGTAGGATAATATTCTTCAAGTTTCTTTCCCTCACTATGAGGAGTGGCAACTTCAAGTTTTACATGTAGGGGAATTGATTGTATCTTTAAGGATCTAGTGAACACATGACTGATAAAAGAATGAGTAGCTCCTGAATCAAATAGAACATATGTACGTTTGGAGTGTTGTGCAATTATTTTTCATGCTTACTTATTATTTTTGCTTATGACAAACTCATTTTTAGTTAAACAATTCATTTAATTATAACACACTTTACTTAGTATTCTAATTGATGCGTTAAAAGCTAAGGCATGTATGTATTATACTGTATCATCTTTATCAGACAGTTGGTGTCGACACACATACATCTTTATTAGACAGTTGATGTCGACACACAGAGCATTGGTGTCAACACACATCATCAACACTCAAGAAAATTTTCGAAGTCCACAATGTATATACATATATCATACTGACCCCGACTTCTGGAAAGTCGAAGTATATCTACTCTGACTCCAGTGAAGTCGAAGCGTGTTATCATTGACTCCGACTTCTGGAAAGTCGAAGTATATCCACTCTGACTCTAGTGAAGTCGAAGTGTGTTATCGATTGTTGAACAATTGGTCTTACTCCGACTCTCAAGAAGTCGAAGTTAGATATCGATTGTTGAACAACCGGAAACCCACTTCAACTCTTGGAAAGTCGAAGTCTCACATCGATTGCTTCACTTAAACATCGATTGATGTTATGTTTAGACATAGATTGTCTATATATCGATTATCTTTACTTAATGATTGTCTTGATTACTGATATTGATTGATGTTGATCTCACTCTGACTCCTCTGAAGTCGAAGTTTCATATCGATTGTCTATATATCAATTGTCTTCAAGTTTTGTATCGATTGATGCTCACTCCGCCTTCTCTAAAGTCAAAGTCTCATGTCAATTGTTTCACATTGATTTCTTATATACTGTTGAGTTACTCCTATTCTTTGAAAGTCGAAGTATGCTATCGACTTTTGTTAACAACTGTACTTGATTTCTGTAATGTTTGTTAGCATATTTACATATCAATGTATTATCATTATTGTTATTGATATTCCAGTTATCTTTTTAATCCTTATGGAATCATTTAATGAACAAGATTAATATATGATTTACACTGTAATATTCTTTTTGTTATCAAGTACAAATATTTTTAGCGGGAAAATTTGACTCTAAAATATTCAAATTTAAAATCTCATTTCTATTATCTTGAAACTTGAAGGATTTGCATATCTGCTCTCTTACTCACTGTCAGACATATAGTTCTTACTTTGCATGACAGATGGTAAGAAGAAATTGTGGTGGTAGGTATAAGCAGTATGGTCTATCTGTCAGAACTCACCTACCACATCTCCTTTCTGTCAAAACTCCATGTTTTAAGGAAAAACTTTTGCATGGCCCATACTAACATTTGTCTGTCTTTAAATGCACTGAGCATCTGTCTCTCTATAATCTTTTTCTGTGATCTTTTATTTTATATATTTTGGTATCTTACCTACCTCTGAAAGTATGGAGGTACATGTGTATTTCTCTTGACTATGCAGACACTCAACTACCTACAGAAGCATGCAAGCAACCTTCAATCATGAATATGGTGCCTGCAAAGCTATCAAATAGAACCATGAAGCTATTTTTGTAGCCTGAAGCCGTTGAGACTGAAAGACCTGATGATGGACATCTCAACAGTCTCAAGACTCGCAACGTTCAAATTCAAATGACTATTTTCCCAACAGGAAGTTGAAGACCCTGAAGGATATATATATGAAGATGAAGTTTGAAATACATAATAAGAGGAAAAGTGAGCTACAAGACACATACATCTGCAAGTGTACATAGAGAGACACTACATTCAGAAAGTAAGAGAAAAGCATACAAGATTTCAAGAGAGCCATATGTTCAAGCTTCGACTTCCAAGCTCTCTTACTTTTAAAAGTTTCTTGGGTGGCATTCTACTATTCTAGATTTTCTCTAGTCCACCATGTCAGTCAGAAAGAGTTGGAGCTTTCACTCATATTTGAAATCTCTTTCTGACTTTCTATGTTTGCTCATTTTCTGAGCAGACACACTGTGTTCTTTTCAGTATTGTAACCCTTAGAGGGTTTGTTCCCTACAGTTCCCCTTTGGTAGAAGGGAGGGCCTACTGTGGTAGGAGGTTGTAATACCCCTCTGTGAAGGGAAGACTTACATGGGGGCAAGTGAGTGTAATACCTCTCAGGTTGAAAGAGGGAACAAGTGCTCTTGGCAGATAGTGAAAATCCCAAGGGGTGCTTGGGGACTGGACGTAGGACTTCCATTTGGAAGGGCCGAACTAGGATAAATCTCTGGGCACTTTGTATGATTGTTTCCGCCAAGTTTACACTTGTTTCACACACGCCACACTAAGTACTAACATTACTATCTAGTGTTATCTTATTTTCAAATATGTTTTTAAAGTGCAAGAAGTCCTATTCACCCCCCTTTAGGACATCTAAAGCTCCATCTCGATCCAACAAGTGGTATCAGAGAGAGGTCTTCTTAGAAGAATTGAAAGATTTGAGAAGAGATGGTAGCTGGAGCTCACAACTATGATGGACAGTCCATAACAGACCACCATTCTTTGATGGTGAAGATTACCAATACTAGAAGATGCGAATGGAATGTTTCATTCTAGGCACAAACTTTGATCTATGAAGATAATAGAACAAGGTGACTATGCTATACTCTCTGATGGTACTTCTGCCTTATCAATAGCTAATAAAAGAAATATGTCCTTAAATTACAAATCTAAACATTATCTATGCTGTGTATTATCTAAGAGAGAATTTAATAGGTTATCTACATGTAGAACTGCTAAAAAAATGTGGGATAAATTACAAGTAACATATGAAGGAATGGATAAAGTTAAACAAACTAGAATAAATATTCTTGTTTCTCAATATAAACAATTTAAGATGCTTCCTAATGAAAATATTACTCAAATGTATAACAGATTTACTAATATAACAGTTGGTTTGAGTTCATTAGGTAAAAACCTTACAAATGAAGAAACAATTAGAAAAATTCTTAGATTACTAACTCATTCTTGGACTCCAAAAGTACTTGCGATTGAAGAAGCACATGACCATACAAACTTTCTATTGATAAACTAATTGGCTCTCTCATGCTCATGAGATTAACATGGAAATATTTTCATAAAGTTCTTCGAAAAAGAAAATGTCAAATGCTTTGAAAGTTGTTGTAACGACCCTCTTTATATCGGTACGGTTCCACCAACCCACGTCGATATAGAAAGCATCGCCACAGTGGGACATTTACCCAACACTAGTACAATAGGCTGAAACATACACAAATATAATATATTTCATGACAGCGGAATTTAAAGAACTGAAAAGAAATCTTATTCCATCATCCACATTCTATTCACAGTCCGTATAGAAGAAAAGAGAACTAACTTTTCATAATTGAAATAAAATAAATACATTGTCCACATGAGACTACGCAGAGTCTTTATTACATACTATGAAGTAAGGAAAAGTACAATGCTAAATCCACAGTAATCTCTCCTACTCTCGCTCCGAGTCGCTCCTAACGATCTCCTCGGAAGAAGTAGAAACGTCTGCACCTGTACGCCGAAGCAAGAATGAGTTCAAAAGAACTCAACAAGTAACACCAAGCACACTAAACATACATGCATCAAGTAATCTCCATATCCTTATGCTACGTCATTTACACATATTGCATGGAAGTGACAGTTTTCAAATAGATGCCTATGCATGATTTCTACACACTTTACACATGGGATTCAGTTTTATACACAATAACCTAATCCTATCACATGCTTTCTACACTTTTCAATATGCTAAACTGATTTCATTCAATCATTTCTATGCCACATGTTGATCATTTTACACATAATTTACACATTTCATAACAACTAAATTAACATGAATTCTAAGATAATTTTTCACATAATTAACACATTTATATTAGTGAAAAGCTCGCTGTTTTACTACTATCATGTCACATTCACAAGGATCTTATCATTTTTGCATGTTTTCATAAGAATTTCATGAACACATATTCACTTACACAGGTTCACAATTTACACATTTTCTTTCACTTAAACACATTTTCACTTTTCCTTAATGCCGTGACACATAGCCCAAACCACTTTAGAAGGACACACACTAATCACATCACATATCAATCACCTAGGCATTCCAGTGATTAATCTTAGTTACTGCGCAGAACCGGGAGAAGCACTCTCCACCCTAACCAGCGATACTTGTTCGCCTCCAGGATTTAATCCCAATGCCCATGGGACATCACACACTTTGAACTTTCCCGTGGGGACTTTACCACAGTACAGTTCCACAGCCCTCTAAGGTAGCAGTGTCACCCATTGGCACATTAATACATTTTCTCAATTTCAACACACTTCTAAATACAAAATATTTACGCATTCACCTCATGTTCGTACATTTACATTCTTCAGTATTACCTAGCATGGTACTACTGTCTTCAGTATTAATCAAGTTTTACAACAATTCTAATCATGCTGAAATTTTTGCAGAATGAAACACTAATCATATTAGCATGCATTAATTAATAATATCTAACATAAAACAATTTTATATAGCTATTGTCATCAGTTCAGTACAGAAATTTAACCAGAAATTTCACAGTTTAACCATCATGCATACCAAAATTTACATTTTCTGAATTACTCATAATTTCTGAAAATTCTAACAGTGATGTTATCAAATGTAAAAATAGCCAAACTGACATAAATTTTCATTATTCGGATTCACAGTTTATTACATACATGAATACTGACAGTACAAATTTTATCTCAATTTATAGTAAATTAACTAGTTTTGCATGGATTCTTAACTTTTCCACATTGAGTAGACATATTAACTATTTTCCGGTTCAGAAAATTTAATAAACTATACAGATATTATAAATTTCTCAAATTTTTATATCATGCATCAGATCTCATAACCAGTGTACAAAAATTTCATGGCAGACAAATTCTATACATATTTCATAAACGATATTTTTCAAGATTAAATTTATGTCGGTAGTACATTCAAGGAATTCTAATAATCAGGGAAAATTTTCAAAAATGCACAATAACTCACAGTACACCCAGCATGTATATTTACATTTTATATGAAATTTTACTGTATATCCTCATGCGGGAAAACTCGAAAATTAGCTTATAGAAGGGCAGACTTGCAAACTGTTGCAGTCTGAAGAACTTGACGGCATGGGGTAGCCGTCTATAGGTTAACGGCAGTATATGATGCCGCCAACACATGATATTAGCGGCAAGGGATCCTGCCGTTAATATCCTGTCTGCACGAACACAGACTGAAAGCCAACAAATCACTTGAAAGGGGGGTTCCACGACACGAGGAAAATCCGAAAAATTCCTGGGACATACTAGACACATGTAGGGTTGATGTGAGTGGGGTACTTGCCTCTTGTAAAATCCACAATCGACGATTCAAGCCGGAGAAGCCCTCCTCGGTCTGTGCCAAAGAGTCTTCAAATCCCTCCTTCTTCGGGTTCATTGTTGATATTCACTACACACCAGCGTGGGGAGTCGTTCCCGGATGTTCAGAGTTGACACCAGTCGATGCAGATCACCGGATGAAGCCTCTCAAAATCAAATCTCTCAGGTTCAAGTTGGGGTTTTCGCATAGAAGAGCTAGGTTTTTGACCCAAGAGTCAAAAGGGATGGATCTGGCCGAAAACTGGGTATTATAAAGGGTTGGGGGTCGGATATGCTAAAGGGGTAAGTCTCAGAGCCGTTGGGAAGGGTTTCTAAAATAAAAGGCTAAATTTCTGGAGACGTTTCCGGATCTGGAAATGTAACTGGTCTGGGATATTGGCGTCTATATCTATGGTCGCCTATCCAGAGTGGGCGTCCATCGATATTGCCGCCTACTCCTAGTCAACGTCAGCCGATGTTGACGCCGACTGGCCGACAAAATTCACTTTAACTATGCAGAATTCACAATACTACACACATAAATATATATATATATATATATATATATATATATATATATATACTGTATACAATATGTACATTACAATAATACTAATTCATACAATTTGTATAAATAAATACTTATACACAATAATCTATACATCAATAGTATACACTTATATGCATATATATATATATACTTAAGCAAGCAAGATGAAAATCAAGGGCCTTACACCCTCTCCCCCTTAAAGAAACTTCGTCCTCGAAGTTAGACTGACACTACTCAAACAACTGAGGATATTTCTTTCTCATTGCATCCTCAAGCTCCCAAGTAGCCTCCTCTCGCGAGAAGTTACGCCATAAGATCTTTACTGACGCAATACTCTTGTTCCGGAGGTGTTGAACCTTCCGATCAAGAATAGCTACTGGTTGCTCTACATAAGAAAGATCTGGCTGGATCTCCACTGGCTCATGGCTAATAACATGAGACGGATCTCTGACATACTTCCTGAGCATAGATACGTGAAAACAGGATGAACGCTAGCCAATGCTGGAGGTAAAGCTAGCTCATAAGCCACGTTACCCAATCGTCGGAGAATCTCATACGGGCCAATGAATCTAGGGCTCAACTTACTATGCCTGCCAAATCTAACTACACCATGCGTAGGCGAAATCTTCAAAAAGACATGCTCACCTACCTCGAACTCTAGATCCTTCCTCCTGTTGTCGGCATAACTCTTCTGCCTATCCTGTGCCGCAACAAGCCTCTTCCTAATAAGCTGGACCTTATCTGAAGTCTCCTGAACTAACTCTGGACCGATCAACTGCCTATCACCGGTCTCCTCCCAACACAAAGGAGATCTGCAAGGCCTACCATATAAAGCCTCAAATGGAGCCATGCCAATGCTTGCATGAAAACTGTTGTTATATGCAAACTCCACTAGAGGTAAATGGCGCTCCCAATCATCCTTCCAATCCAGCACACAAGCCCTCAACATATCCTCAAGCGTCTGGATAGTCCTCTCGAACTGTCCATCTGTCTGGGGATGAAATGCCGAACTGAGCTTCAGCTCCGAACCTAACGCATCCTGAAGACCCTTCCATAGCCTCGAAGTAAATCTCGGATCTCGATCCGAAATAATAGACTTCGGTACTCCGTGCAATCTAATAATACTACTAACATACAGTCTAGCTAAACTCTCTACTGACTGCTTCTTCTTCATAGGCAAGAAATGCGCAGTCTTCGAGAATCGATCTACCACTACCCAAATCGAGTCATTACCTCGTCTAGATCGAGGCAAACCCGTAACAAAATCCATAGTGACAGCTTCCCACTTCCAAACTGGGATCTCCATCTTCTGCATAAGACCAGATGGTCGCTGCCGCTCGGCCTTCACTTGCTGGCATACTAGACATCTAGACACAAACTCAGCTACATCCTTCTTCATGCCAGACCACCAAAACGATCTCTTTAAATCCTGGTACATTTTAGTGTTACCTGGATGAATAGAGAACCTAGATCTATGAGCTTCTGCTAAAACATGCTCACGAATATCTACAATAACTGGAACACAGACACGATGATGGAATCTAATCACACCATCCTCATCACGAGCAATACCCGCTTTGCCCACTAACTCTTGGAGTCTAGGGTCGACTTTCTGATGCTCGATCACCTCATCCAACACTGATGACCTAATGGACAGCTGAGCCACAAAAGCTCGGCACAATGTTGGCTCCAACTCGGTCATCGAACACGCTGCATCCTCCAACATCTTCCAGTCCTGCTGGAGAGACGACCTCTTTCTACTAAGGGCATCTGCTACGACATTCGCCTTTCCAGGATGATACTGGAGGTCGAAATCATAGTCCTTCAGGAACTCAATCCATCTTCTCTGCCTCAAGTTTAATTCTTTTTGGGAGAAAAGATACTTTAGGCTCTTGTGATCAGTGAACACCTCAAATCTGACACCATAAAGATAGTGCCTCCAGATTTTCAGTGCATGAACCACTGCCGCAAGCTCAAGATCATGAGTGGGATAGTTTCGCTCATGCTCCTTCAATTGCCTTGAAGCATATGCTACTACCCTTCCTTGCTGCATCAACACACAGCCAAGGCCAATCCGAGATGCATCCGTGTAGATAGCAAAATCCTCTACACCGCTCGGTAGAACTAACACAGGAGCCGATGTGAGTTTAGTCTTCAATAATTGAAACCTACTCTCACACTCCTCGGACCAGACAAACTTCACTCCCTTCCTGGTCAGCTGAGTCAATGGAGCGGCGATGGATGAAAAACCCTCAATAAAACGCCGATAATAACCCGCCAAACCAAGAAAACTCCGAAGGAGTCTTAGGACTCTCCCAATCCATAACAGCTTGTACTTTCGTTGGATCCACTGCTACACCAGCACCGGAGATAACATGCCCAAGGAAATGAACCTCGCGCATCCAAAAATCGCACTTGCTGAATTTTGCATATAGCTTGTGCTCACGGAGAACCTCTAACGCTATCCTCAAATGCTGACGATGTGTGGCCTCATCCGGAGAGTAGACCAGTACGTCATCAATGAAGACTACAACAAAACTATCTAGATATGGTCTAAACACCCTGTTCATGAGATCCATGAATGCTGCAGGGACGTTGGTTAGACCAAACGGAAGGACCAAAAACTCATAATGTCCATAACGGGTTCTAAATGCCGTCTTGGACACATCCTCACTCCTAATCCTCAGCTGATGATAGCTAGAACGCAAATCAATCTTAGAAAAGACCGATGCATTCTGTAGTTGGTCAAACAAATCATCAATCCGAGGTAAGGGATACTTGTTCTTCACCGTCACCTGGTTTAACTTTCTATAATCAATGCATAACCGAAGTGACCCATCCTTCTTCTTCACGAATAAGACAGGTGCGCCCCAGGGGGAAACGCTAGGGCGAATAAATCCCTTATCTAACAAATCCTGCAACTGCTTCCTTAACTCAGCTAATTCCGCAGGTGCCATCCGATAAGGTGCCTTCGAGATAGGAGAGATGCCTGGAAGCAACTCTAGAGTGAACTCTATCTCTCTAGCCGGTGGCAATCCAGATAAATCATCAGGAAAGACATCTGGAAAATCCTGCACTACATCTATCTCGGCAAGAGTAAGTGACTCATCAGCCTTGGGTATTAAAACCACACTGGCAAGAAAAGCGTCACAACCCTTGTTCACCATTCTCATTGCCCTCATGGCCGAGATGACAAACTTTCCTGCTAAGTTCCTCGGCAAAGGATGAGAAAATTCATCCTCACCAGGAATGCGGAAAACAATCTTCTTCCCACGACAATCTACCAATGCATAGTGCTCCTCTAGCCAATCCAGACCAAGAATAGCATCATAGTCCTTCATCTTAAGCAAGAAGAAACACCCTTCTAGGACTCTATCCTCAATGCACACTGGTAAAGACAGAATACACTTCCTAGTCGATACCGTACCCGCAGGTGTATGCACAGACAAAGGGACTTCTAAATCCTCAGACTCTAATCCTGACTCTAAAGCTAACTGCCTAGCAAAACGCTCGGAAATGAACGAGTGAGTAGCACCCGTATCGAACAAAACCCGAGCATGCACACCTAAGAACAAAACCGTACCTTCGGTGACATGATCCGCCTGCTCGGCGTCCTCACGAGCTAAAGCAAACACTCGAGCTGGGGCTCGAGGTCTCCCTGGTCGTCCTGTCGCTGGCGCTGCTGCTGCTGCTACTGGGGCTGGCCCACGCTGGGCTCCCTGCTGAAGCCTCGGACAATCCTTGATCTTATGGTCACTGCTCCCACACTTTAAGCACTTCCCTGCTACCAGCCAACACTCCGTACCGCCATGTGCCCTCCCGCAATGAGGACACTCCTTCTTACCACTAGGGGAACGTTGAGAAGATACCTGACCACTGCCTGATGCCACAGGACGCTGCGGTGACTGGAAAGTCGCCTTCTTCTCTCCTGTCTCTGGAAAGGAGCTGCTGGCCTCTTTTGAGAAGCCTTCTTCTCCTCCAAATACTGCTCCATCTCCCCCTCCTGCCGACACGCCGCGCTGAGCGCTTGCTCGAGAGTACGATGGTCGAAAGCCACCAACCTCGTCCTCAGCGATGGTTTCAGACCCATCACGAATTTCTTCGCCTTCCTGCGCTCATCAGCTACAATATGAGGGGCGTACTTTGATAGCTCGGCAAACCTGGCCTCGTACTCCAGCACGGTCATGGAGCCCTGAGTTAACGAGAGGAACTCCTGCTCCATCTTGTCCTGGATGTGCTCCGGAACAAACTTGGCTCGGAAAAGCCTCACGAACTCATCCCATCCAACTTCCACGGCACCATCCTCGAATCGAGTACGTAACAACGAGGACCACCATACATCGGCTCGCTCCTGCCAAAACCATCCATGAGAACTAACCAACATAATTTGTACTTAAAGTAATAACCACTAGATTAGATTACACATACCTGTAGCATATAGGTGGCTAAAGTGACCTTGTCATCCTCAACGCACCTAATGGCCCAGAAGATCTTCTCAATCTCCCTCATCCAGTTCTCAGCTAATAATGGATCGCTCTCCCCCTTAAAAGAGGGTGGCGACATCCTCTTGAACCTTTCCATGATGGAGGGTCCACCATGGTCAGCCTGGGGAACTGGTACCTGAGCCTGCTACAACAAGCAACATAATTAACACATATAACATAACAAATCATGCATTTAATAATACAGACTACTTTATCCTATTATTCTAACCTGAGCCTCCAACTGAGCCTGGAGTGCAGCCTGAGTGTGGGCATGTGTTTGCATTGCCTGCACCAAACCCTGCATGAACACTCCATAGTCTACTGGTGGCGGTGGAGGAAGTACAGGACCCTGAGGTGCAGGGGCCTGCTGCTCACCCTGATCCTCACGCCGAGGCTCATCTCTCCTCTGCTCGCCATCACGAGCAGGAACACCGTGCCTACCACGCGAAGCCATATCCTGTAAAACGGATTAATCACCATTTAGAACTAAACTATCTAATTTTCTAACTAATTACTTATCTATGTGGACAATAGACTTAGTATACAATGAAGATGATGGTATATGCATATTTATGTACAATTTCAGCCTGATTCTCTGATACCAATCTCTGTAACGACCCTCTTTATATCGGTACGGTTCCACCAACCCACGTCGATATAGAAAGCATCGCCACAGTGGGACATTTACCCAACACTAGTACAATAGGCTGAAACATACACAAATATAATATATTTCATGACAGCGGAATTTAAAGAACTGAAAAGAAATCTTATTCCATCATCCACATTCTATTCACAATCCGTATAGAAGAAAAGAGAACTAACTTTTCATAATTGAAATAAAATAAATACATTGTCCACATGAGACTACGCAGAGTCTTTATTTCATACTATGAAGTAAGGAAAAGTACAATGCTAAATCCATAGTAATCTCTCCTACTCTCGCTCCGAGTCGCTCCTAACGATCTCCTCGGAAGAAGTAGAAACGTCTGCACCTGTACGCCGAAGCAAGAATGAGTTCAAAAGAATCCAACAAGTAACACCAAGCACACTAAACATACATGCATCAAGTAATCTCCATATCCTTATGCTACGTCATTTACACATATTGCATGGAAGTGACAGTTTTCAAATAGATGCCTATGCATGATTTCTACACACTTTACACATGGGATTCAGTTTTATACACAATAACCTAATCCTATCACATGCTTTCTACACTTTTCAATATGCTAAACTGATTTCATTCAATCATTTCTATGCCACATGTTGATCATTTTACACATAAATTTACACATTTCATAACAACTAAATTAACATGAATTCTAAGATAATTTTTCACATAATTAACACATTTATATTAGTGAAAAGCTCGCTGTTTTACTACTATCATGTCACATTCACAAGGATCTTATCATTTTGCATGTTTTCATAAGAATTTCATGAACACATATTCACTTACACAGGTTCACAATTTACACATTTTTTTTCACTTAAACACATTTTCACTTTTCCTTAATGCCGTGACACATAGCCCAAACCACTTTAGAAGGACACACACTAATCACATCACATATCAATCACCTAGGCATTCCACTTTCCCGTGGGGATTAATCTTAGTTTGCGCAGAACCGGGAGAAGCACTAAGGTAGCAGTGTAACCCATTGGCACATTAATACATTTTCTCAATTTCAACACACTTCTAAATACAAAATATTTACGCATTCACCTCATGTTCGTACATTTACATTCTTCAGTATTACCTAGCATGGTACTACTGTCTTCAGTATTAATCAAGTTTTACAACAATTCTAATCATGCTGAAATTTTTGCAGAATGAAACACATCATATTAGCATGCATTAATTAATAATATCTAACATAAAACAATTTTATATAGCTATTGTCATCAGTTCAGTACAGAAATTTAACCAGAAATTCATCATAGTTTAACCATCATGCATACCAAAATTTACATTTTTCTGAATTACTCATAATTTCTGAAAATTCTAACAGTGATGTTATCAAATGTAAAAATAGCCAAACTGACATAAATTTTCATTATTCGGATTCACAGTTTATTACATACATGAATACTGACAGTACAAATTTTATCTCAATTTATATTAAATTAACTAGTTTCGCATGGATTCTTAACTTTTCCACATTGAGTAGACATATTAACTATTTTTCGGTTCAGAAAATTTAATAAACTATACAGATATTATAAATTTCTCAAATTTTTATATCATGCATCAGATCTCATAACCAGTGTACAGAAATTTCATGGCAGTCAAATTCTATACATATTTCATAAACGATATTTTTCAAGATTAAATTTCTGTCGGTAGTACATTCAAGGAATTCTAATAATCAGGGAAAATTTCCAAAAATGCACAATAACTCACAATACACCCAGCATGTATATTTACATTTTATATGAAATTTTACTGTATATCCTCATGCGGGAAAACTCGAAAATTAGCTTATAGAAGGGCAGACTTGCAAACTGTTGCAGTCTGAAGAACTTGACGGCATGGGGTAGCCGTCTATAGGTTAACGGCAGTATATGATGCCGCCAACACATGATATTAGCGGCAAGGGATCCTGCCGTTAATATCCTGTCTGCACGAACACAGACTGAAAGCCAACAAATCACTTGAAAGGGGGGTTCCACGACACGAGGAAAATCCGAAAAATTCCTGGGACATACTAGACACATGTAGGGTTGATGTGAGTGGGGTACTTGCCTCTTGTAAAATCCACAATCGACGATTCAAGCCGGAGAAGCCCTCCTCGGCCTGTGCCAAAGAGTCTTCAAATCCCTCCTTCTTCGGGTTCTTTGTTGATATTCACTGCACACCAGCGTGGGGAGTCGTTCCCGATGTTCAGAGTTGACACCAGTCGATGCAGATCACCGGATGAAGCCTCTCGAAATCAGATCTCTCAGGTTCAAGTTGGGGTTTTCGCATAGAAGAGCTAGGTTTTTGACCCAAGAGTCAAAAGGGATGGATCTGGCCGAAAACTGGGTATTATAAAGGGTTGGGGGTCGGATATGCTAAAGGGGTAAGTCTCAGAGCCGTTGGGAAGGGTTTCTAAAATAAAAGGCTAAATTTCTGGAGACGTTTCCGGATCTGGAAACGTAACTGGTCTGGGATATTGGCGTCCATATCTATGGTCGCCTATCCAGAGTGGGCGTCCATCGATATTGCCGCCTACTCCTAGTCAACGTCAGCCGATGTTGACGCCGACTGGCCGACAAAATTCACTTTAACTATGCAGAATTCACAATACTACACACATAAATATATATATATGTATATATATATATACTTGTATACAATATGTACATTACAATAATACTAATTCATACAATTTGTATAAATAAATACTTATACACAATAATCTATACATCAATAGTATACACTTATACGCATATATATATATACTTAAGCAAGCAAGATGAAAATCAAGGCCTTACAGTTGTAGATTCCTCCTCTGAAGACTCTAAGAAAAAATTTGAAGACAGTGATAATGAAACAATGTTGTCTAGAAGACTTCAAAGAATTCTTGCTAAGAAAAAGAAGTATGGATCAAAATGATACTTCAAGAAAGACAAGAAGAGCAAAGAGCCAACATGCTATGAATGCAAGCAGCCAGGACACTTCAGATCTGAGTGTCCAAAGCTTAAAAGAAAATATTAGGCTGACATGCATGAGAAAAAGAAGGAGAAAGAAAAGAAATACAAATGATACAAGAAGAAGGCAATGGCAGCAGCTTGGGATAATGAAGAAATGACAAGTTCAGACACATCAAGTTCAGAATATGAATAAGAACAAGTAAATCTAGCCCTTATGGCAAGACTAGATCAGGTAACTTCTGAAATTTCATTTATCTCATCTTCAAATCTGATTCCGATAGTTTAGAAGATGCATTCAATAAATTATATGATAAATATAAAACTACAGTTAAACAAATGAAAGTGGTTAAGTTAAATTTAATAAATCAAGAAAAGTCCAACTCTTTTATAAAAACTGAAGTAGAAAGATTAGGATAGCACCTAACTGAAACTAAAAGAATAAATGAACTATTATGTGAAGATTTAAAAATTAAAAATGGTAAAATTATGGAACTTGAAATAAATCTAAATGAACTAAAAAATGAACAAAATTTGAAATAAGAATAATTATTTAAGAGTTTCCTTAGACAAATTAACTAACTGCAAAACATCCTTAGTTGTAAAATTAAAAGGTGTTAGAACAGATAAAAAGAAATATGGACTAGGATATACACCTCCAATAAATGAAGAAAAGATCATTTATCCTAAACAGTACTCAACCCCTAAGTTTGTAAAAGAAAAAATAATCAAAAGTCCTAAAAAGGTTAATCAATATGTTTACAAACAAAAACATAAGACTAATAACACTACTAAGTCAAAGCATGCATATGATTTGTGTTGTAGTCATCATAATCAATTAGGACACACTATTAGCACATGCACTACTAGACACTTGCATTGGATTCCGAAAACTAACCTCGAAGGACCCACGAAAGTTTGGGTACCAAAAGTCTCAAACTAATTCTATTTGCAGGGGCGCTTGAGAGCATCCAAATGGTATTTGGATAGTGGGTGCTCAAGGCATATCATAGAAGATAGAAAATTATTTACAAGTTTTAGAAGTGAAATAGGTCAAGTTACATATGGTGATAATGGAAAAGGAAAAGTGATAGTTGTGGAATAATAGGGACAAAAGAAAAAGATTTAATAGAAGATGTTATGTGTGTTGAGGGATTGAAGCATAACCTCATTAGTATCAGTCAACTGTGTGACAAATGTCACTTAGTGAAATTTCAGAATGACAAATGTATCATCTTAAAGAATGGGAAAGTAGTTTTTGAAGCTGAAAGAGTTAAGAATTTGTTCACCTTACAACTAGTAGAACTGAAAGAAGTCAACTTGTGCCTTGCAGCTACAAAGAATGAAGAGACTGATTTATGGCATAGAAGACTAGGACTTGCTAGCATCTCAGTGACCAAGAAATTAATTAAGCATGATCTAGTTGAAGGTCTTCCAAAGCTCAAAGTGAAGAAATCTGGAATCTGTATAGCTTGTGCAAAGGGAAAGCAAACTAAGACATCATTTCAATCCAAGACAATGGTGGCAAACTCTAAACCATTGGAACTCATTCACATGGATCTATTTGGACCTATAAGAACAGTAAATCTTGGAGGAAAGGTCTATAGCTATGTAATTGTAGATGATTATTCATGAAACACTAGGGTATCATTTTTGGAAGCCAAATCAGAAACCTTTTCAGCTTTTCTAAAGTTCAGTATACTAGTACAGAAGAACTAGAAATATCAAATAATTAGTATCAGTGCTGATCATGGTGGAGAATTCAAAAATGAAGAGTTTGTCAGATTCTATGAAGAAAATGGCATAGAACATAACTTCTCTGCACCAAGAACACCTCAACATAATGGAGTAGCAGAAAGAAAGAACAAATACTGCTGGACATGGCTAGAACAATGCTTACAGAATATAATCTACCAAGGTACTTTTGGGCAGATGCAGTCAACACAACCTGCTACATCATCAACAGGTACATGATCAAACCAATATTAAAGAAGACACCTTATGAGTTGTACAAAGAGAAAAAGCCAAACGTCAGTCACCTTCAACCTTTTGGTTGTAAGTGTTTCATTTTGAATAATGGTAAAGATAATCTAGCAAAATTAGATGTTAAAAGTGATGAAGGCTTTCTATTATGATATATTTCAAAATCTAGAGGATATAGGGTGTTTAATAGAAAAACTTTAGCAGTTGAACAAACTATTGATGTTTAATTTGATGAAACTAACCCTTCTATTAAGAAAATAGAAGAAGAAGATGTTGTTGAAGAATTGTGTAGGGATCTGGAACAAGCTTCTCTTGAAGAAAAAGGTGAAGACAAGAAGATCCTCCAATAGAAGAACTACAACAATAGGAACAAGCACATGAAGAACTACCTAGAGAATTGAGGTATCACAGAGATCATCCAAGAGAAAATATAATAGGTGATCTTCAAGATAGGGTAAGAACCAGAGGTATGACCATTCTTTGCGATTACACTGCACTTGTGTCTCAGATTGAGCCTAGGACAATCAATGATGCACTGATATATGGATCTTGGATCCTAGCTATACAAGAGGAACTTAACCAGTTTCAACGCAACCAAGTCTTTACACTTGTACCTAGACCTTCTTACCATCCAATTATTGGAACCAAGTGGGTTTTCAAAAACAAAAAATAGATGAATCAGGAGTGATCACTAGGAACAAGGCGAGATTGGTAGCACAAGGATATTCCCAAGAGGAAGGCATTGAATTTGATGAAATATATGCTTCAGTTACTAGATTAGAGGCAATTAGAATTTTATTAGCTTATGCATGTTCTTTATGTTGACTAGGTTGCAAGCCCAGAGGGGGGGTGATTGGATTGCTAAAAATTTGTCTAAAAATATTATGTAATAAAGCAGCTTTAGAAACACTAAACAAAATAGTTAGAGTTAATGAGCAATAGAGATGAAGACAAAAACAATCACACATGCAACAGAAATTTTATCCTGGTTCGAACCTCCTATCACCAGGAGTCCTACGTCCAGTCCCCAAGCAACAACTTGGGATTCTACTAACCAAGGGTACAGTCCCCCTCAGACACTTACTCATCTAGCACCTATCGACCTTCTCTTCAGAACACGGAGAGGTAATGCACCACCTGATTCACAGGTCTTCCTTTCTACAAAAGGGAAAGAACCACCCACTACATAGCAGGTCCTCTCTTTACTAATGAAGAGGAGCACTCAAAGAATAGTAAAGAGGTGATGGCCCCTAGACCAAGCTAATAACAACAATACAATGCTTGATCTGAGGCAAATCTAAGAGAGAAAAAGAATTACACCAAGAAGTAGTTTTCTCAAATCTAAATAAGCTTTCTCACTCAAGAAAGGATTGAAGAGCAGTGCTTCGTAGAGAGCTATGAGCAAGAGTGTTGATCTGAATGAAGAAGCGAGCTCTTCTATCTGTGTATATGAAAAGGATTGCCTTCATTGCATCAACGTGCTCCTATTTATCTTCTCTTGTTGAAGTATTTGTTGTGTCGCTTGTCTTGAAATGTGTCTTCTGACAGTTGTAGCAGGTCCAACGTAAGAGTGCCGAAAACCTACAGATAATAAATGCTTGGATAGAGACATAGAGAGAGAGAGAGATCATATGAATATCTTCTGGGTTCAGGTCAACATGGTATGTCCAACGTTGTAAACGTATGTGACTACCGGAAACCTGCAGACAACAAATGCTGGAAGACAGACAACTCAAATATTTCTAAACTATCAATCAACGTCACTAGCCATGCTGCAAGAAGATATACCAAAGAGGAAATGTTATTCTGTCACCATTTAAAGTTCTGGATGATATGTCACAAAAGTGGTAAACAGTAAAAGATGACGCGCATAGAAACTGCACCCAAGATAAATAATAAATGCCAGTGTGCAAAGGATATGCAACAATTTGCGGGAAAGTTTGATGCGCACAACATTTCAAAATTAATTTGAAAAGTACTGCGAGGCAAGATTTGATCAAGGCTAATTTATCATGATGCTCGATAAAACTTAATTATAACCATAATTAATATGATTATTATAAAGGTCATTGTGATGCCCCAGATTTTTGTATACAATTTTCATGGAATTCTTTTTGTTTTCTATCGACATCACCGTACTCATCGATTTGGGATTTTCATCGCTACGGTAAAACCATACGTATCTCACCATAATATATTTAGTTAACTTCTAATTTTTAAGGAAAAGTATATATTTAAATACTAAGAAAGTATAAATGTAATAATTGTGTATATCTATAGTAAAAAAAAGGTATGAATATAATTATCAAAAGTTAGGGTTTAAGTAATTATTGACCAATTTCATAGGGTCTTATCTTAAATTTTATAAGTTCCCAAAACTACTTTCATATCTTCAGTTGGAAGCCATTTTTTGAGAATTACTCTCATATGGTTGGAATGGGTATATATGCAAATAGATTGGGCATGTTAGCAAATAATTTATAGAGAAGGTATAGTGGCATAATAGGATAAGGTTAAATGAGATGAGATGTGTATGCATGGTGTGTTGACAAGTGGGAGGCTTAGATAGGTAAGATGTGTATGCATGGGGTGTTGACAAGTGGGAGGCTTAGATGAAGAGATGTGGATGGCTAGGAATGTTGAAATGTGTATGCATGAGATGGTGACAAATGTCACCATCCTAATTGATGGAAGCTTCTAGAAAATGAGAGGTGTCTTCAAAAGAAAGGTGAGATGTGGATGGCTAGGGTGTTGACAAGTGTGGGGTTGGTGGCCACTTGGATATGCATGGTGGAGAGGGTGACAAGCATCACCATCTTTGCCATTGGAAGGTGAAGAGGTGGCACCATCCTAGGGGCTCTAGAGGCCTATAAATAGGAGGGGGTTCTCTCCTCTCTTCTCATTCCACCACTCCATGGCAAGGGAGGGAGAGAGAGAGGGGGCGGCCAAGAGCTAGAGAGGGAGAGCATGGGGTTCTCCTCTTTATGTTAAGGAGGAGGTTCTGCTCGTAGGATCCATACTCTAGAGGTTCTGCTCAATAGGATCCGTGCTCTGGAGGCACCCACCGACGCATATTAGGGCGATTTAATAGAGGAAGCGCATTATATCGAAGGCGGGCTTCAACTTAATTCGTTATTGGTTTGACATGCAAGAGGCAAGTGATTAGGACTTTTGATTCACAATCATATTCTCTAATCCTATTAACTTGAATGTGTTTTGCATCTATTTATATGATAAAAACATATCTAAATTACCGTTACTGTCATTATCCTTGTTATTATCCATATGTACCGTCTACCGTCACCGTTACCATTATTGCTACCTTTAGAAACTACTACTATTATTGTTTACCATCACTGTTATCATTCCTATTACCAATACCGTTATTGTCATCATTGCTATTGTTAGCCAAATGGACACTGCTATCATAGGGGTTCTATTGGAGCCGTACTATAGAAATTCCCCTATGGGAAAGCTCAAATTTGACTTCCTACTACGGTTTGGGCACTGTGTCTGGTTTAAAACAAACACTGCCGTCATAGGATGTGTCTGGAACCGTATAGTAGAAATGCCCCTACAGGAAAGTTCATTATTGTACAAGACCCCGAGGGCAACGGGGGGAAATCCTGGAGGTGGACAAGTACCACTGGTATATGGTGGAGAGAGCTTCTCCCGGTTCTGCAGTAACCAAGACCTATCACTCATTTGCCTAGGTGATAGTGTACCGTCTGACTGGCCTTCTATTGATAGTTAGGGCAATGTGTCCGGCTTAACACTACTACTGTCACTACCACTGGTATTGCTACTACTATTGCCACTGCTATTGCTACTGTTACTACCACTGCTAATGCTACTGTTACCGTTACTGCCACTGCTATAGCCATTACTAATGTCATTACTACTGCCTTGCCCAATCGGTAGTGCAGAGACTAAGTGCCACACAGGGCAAAGTGCTACACTATGGGAGCCACCTCTTGAGGCCATAATGGCGCAAAGTGCTACATAGTGGGAGCCACCTCTTGAGCCTATGGGGGCCACCTCTAGAATCCTGCCTACCTGGTGTTCGATTGTGTACTATATGTGAGAAGCACTACTACTGCCATTTCTATTACTCCTATTGTTACCATTAACCACTATTGTTACTACCATTGTTTCTACCACCATTTCCATTACTCCTATTGTTACCATTAACCACTATTGTCACTACCATTGTTTCTACCATTACTATTTCTATTACTATTATCGTCACTATTGCCAATACTATTCTCATTATAACTATTACTATTTCTGTTATTGTTACCTCTATCGCTACTAGTTCTACCATTGGATATATAAATATATCACCATGCTTTTTCAAAATATGCTATAGTGTAGGTTGTGAGTTTGAAATTCCTAGTTACTTGCTGAGTCTATTCTATAGATTCACTCTTGCTAATATTCAAGTGAAGCTTAGGTTCTAGAAGAGGAATTGGCGAGGCTTGGTTCGGATTGCGAGAAGTAAAGATTGCTTGGGTTTTATAAATTGATGATATTATAGTTGGGAAGAAGAAATGTAATGTTAAACCTTATTAAATGTACTAGTTCAGGTATGGACAACATTCATTTTGTTATATACTTATTAGTTCTTTTGATTATGAGATGTAAATGTAAAAGTTGATGGTAATATTGCTTCCGCTTATTCTATTTCCATTCATCATGAGATATTCCACCTTGATGTTCGACACTGTTGGGGTCTTTTTCCTAGTAACATCTCCCTCTTGTCGGGCGTGGGTCGGTATGGCCGTATCGGGCCAGAGCGGGGCGTTACAGTCATTGTCAGGATAATGCAGTCGATGTTCAAAGAATAATCGATGACTAAGGGATAATCGTTGTCTAGAGACAATCGATGTCCAAAAGGATAATCATTGTTTATAGATAATTGATGTTCAAAGACAATAGATGAGAAGGTAACTGATGTTTGAGCATAATCGATGTGAAAGGAATCGATGTTTAAATATAATCAATGTGAATGCAATTGATGTTTGAGCATAATCGATGTTTTAAGTTAATCTATGTGAAAACAATCGATGTTTAAATATAATCAATGTGAACGTAATCGATGTTTAAGTATAATCGATGTTCTGAGATAATCGATGTGAAAGCAATCGATGTTTGAATGTAATCGATGTGAACATAATCGATGCTTAAGTGTAATCGATGTTCTGAGATAATCGATGTGTAAGCAATCGATGTTTAATCATAATCGATGTTTAAGTGTAAATGATGTGAGAGCAATTGATCTTTGAACACAATCGATGTTTAAGTAGACTTATAATCGATGTTTAAGTAGACCATAATTGATGTGAACTAGTCGATCTTAGCTATGTAATCGATGTAGGTTTATACAGTAATCAATGTTATATTGAAATAGTAGTATATGTGGACTTCACACAATAATCGATGTAGACTTAGATAATTCATATGCAATAAACTTCTAATTTAAATGAGTGTATCTGTCTTACAGAATTTAATTCATTTGATACATGTTGACAAACTTCAGAAAATATGTTAATCAAATATTTTTCAAGGTTTTGTTGTCACCAAAATACATATGTGGACATAAATTTGTTCATCACTTTAAATATCAATTTATATCAAATGGATGTAAAGAGTACTTTTCTGAATGGTTTCATAAAAGAAGAGGTTTATGTTGAGCAACCACCGGGTTTTGAAGATCTTAAATATCCAAATCATATTTTTTTATTAAAGAAGGCACTATATGGTTTGAAATAAGCTTCAAGAGCTTGGTATGAAAGACTAAGTGCTTATCTTCTATCATATGATTTTTCAAGAGGTAAAGTAGATAGCACTTTATTTATTAAAAAAAATTCAGAAGGGATCTTAATTGTACAAATATATGTTGATGATATTATTTTTGGTTCCACAAATGACTCACTTTGCAAATTCTTCGAAAATGCCATGCAAAGTGAGTTTGAAATGAGCATAATGAGTGAGCTTAATTATTTTCTTGACTTGCAACTCAAGCAGACCAAGGAGGGAACTCACATTTGTCAAACCAAATACATTTCAGATCTGCTTGCTAACTATTGTTTTGATAAGTGTAAGCCATTAGGAACACCTATGAGCTCAGGAATAAAGTTATATAGTGATCCAATTAGCAAAAAAGTATATCAAAAGATCTATAGAAGTATGATTGGATTATTACTCTATCTCACTGCTAGTAGGCCAGACATAATGTTCAGTGTATGTTTATGTGCCAGATTTCAGGCTGATCCAAAAGAATCACATATTAATATTGTTAAAAGAATTTTAAGATATCTTATTAATACAAGTAAGTTGGGTTTATGGAATCTCAGATGTTCTGAATTCAACTTGCTTAGATATAGTGATGCTGACTATGCTGGATGTAAAATAGACAGAAAAAGTACCAGTGGTACTTGTCAATTTCTTGTAGGTTACTTAATTTCTTAGTCATCCAAAAAATAAAACTCAGTAGCATTGTCCACAATAGAAGCAGAATACGTTGCAGCCGGAAGTTCCTGCTGATGATTAGTCCATCCTTCCTGCTGATGATTAGTCCATCCCGATATAATTTCATTTATGCCTATTTTCGTGATTAACAAAACCATAATAAGTATTGTCTAACAAGTTTCGTTGAAGCTAAGTCAAAGGAAATAAATCGGGCAAAATCAAGCAAAAATCTGTAAGTATTCTTATACTGTATCATTTAGAGTTCACAAAATGTAATTCTTCTAAGTACATATCGATTTCCTAAGTGATATAACGATTTCATTAGAATCATAATGATTTGTTAAGTGAGAAAAAACGATTTGGTTCTCACAACGATTTGTTAAGTGAGAAACAACGATTTGGTTCTCACAACAATTTGTTAAGTGAGAAACAACGACTTGGTCTCACAACGATTTGATATGTTACATAACGACTTGGTCGCCGTAACAATTTAACAAGTTACATAACGACTTGGTCGCCATAACGATTCGATAAGTTACATAACGACTTGGTCGCCGTAACGATTCGATAAAGCAAACAATGATTTGGTCACTGCATCGATTTGATAAGTAGAACAACGATTTGTGTCCACAACGATTTGCTTATAATGATTTGCTTATAACGATTTGCTCACAACGATTTGTGTTCACAACGACTTGCTTATATTGATTTGCTCACAACGATTTGTGTTCACAACGACTTGCTTATATCTGTATAACGACTTTTGTTCACATCGATTTGCTTATGGATGAATAACAATTTGCTCAAACAACGATTTCCTTATGTTTGAACAATGATTTGTTCAAACAACGATTTGTTTATGTTTGAACAACGATTTGTTTGTATGTGTACAACGATTTGCTTATATGTGTGCAATGATTTGTATTTACAATGATTTGCTTCTACCATAAGAACGATTCGCTTGCTTTGCAACGATTTCATTAGTGGAACAATGTCTCATGGACACATCGATTTCTCTATCATAAATTTAATGAATATATCTATTATTCTCATATATTTTAAAATATTGTGAAAGTCAAAGTCTTCCCGCACACATCTCTAATATCCTTGCATTTATTATGATTGTTCACATCATCTGCTCGTTGCCTTCTATTCTTATGCTTCTATAAGAAACACTTTTCAGAAAGCAGAATAACATTTCTATTTTGGTGAATAGTCTTACTGCATGAATTCTAACGTTGACTGACAGCAAGAGACAGCATAGCTGTGTATGCTTTAGCATTTAATGTGTGCAAGTCTCTGCCAGTACCATGTCATACAACGTTGGACAAAATAGAAGCTAAAGGATATCAAGATGGATCTTCTCCTTGCGTGCATGGGTTGTAAAGCATTAAATGACTGCAAGCACACCTGTCGTACTCGGCGAACCATGCAGTCTAACGAGCATCCAACCCTGAGACAATGGACACTTCAACTGATATAATTTTCAAAGAGAAGGATATATAGAAGACTGATGACTCCGTAAAGAATAACTCTTGAGCTTTCATCTTACAATCTGCGAGCATCAAAAGAAGAGCCCTGAGCTTCACTCCCGAGCTTGTTGTAGCTCTTGCTCTCCGTTTCTCATTATCTTTAGCCTTTGGAGAGCTGTGTGTTCTGAGATATTTTCTTATTGTAGATCTTTCTCTCTCAGTCACTGCCTCAGATCGAGCACTTGTTGTAAGCTTGGTCTATGGGCATTTTGCCTTCTTTCACTTTAGTGTGAAGTTTCTCTTTAGGTTGTGAAAAGAAGACCTGTTGTGAACAAGTGGTTTGTATTCCCTTCGGTAAGGAAGGAAGACCTGTGTATCAGGGTGTTTGTATTCCTCTTCGAGGTGAGAAGAGAAGGCCAGCTGCGGCTGGATGTGTAAGGGTCCTTAAGGGGAACAGTACCCTTGGTAGTGAAACCCCAAGTTGTTGCTTGGGGACTGGACGTAGGGCTCCTTGGTATAGGAGGGCCGAACTAGGATAAAAATATCTTGTTGCATGTGTGATTACTTTTGTGCGTTTGTTTGTCTTCATTCATCTAACACTAACTACTCTATTTAGTGTTTTCTGTTAAGCATTTTTGTTAACAGATTTTAATCGAAAAGAATTTTTAGAATCCCATTCACCCCCCCCCCCTCTGGGCTTGCTAGCTGGGAAAAAAGTGGTATCAAAGCTAAGTCTCTTCAACAAAGAAGATCTCACGATCAGAAGAGCAAAGATAAATGGCAGCTCAAGGGTATGCAGGGCCAGTCGGTCAACAGACCACCTTTGTTCGATGGTGAAGATTATAACTATTGGAAGACCATAATGGAGTTCTTCCTTCAAGGTCTCGATTTTCAAATCTGGTCAATCATGGAGAAAGGAGATTTAGTAGTTCTCAACAACAGAGAAAATTGGACAGAAGATGACAAGAAGAAGATATCTTTAAATTGCAAAGCAAAGAGTATTTTGTGCTGTGCGCTGAGCAAGAAAGAATTTAATAGGATCTCAGCATGCAAGTCTGCAATGGAAATGTGGGAGAAGCTCAGAATTACTTATGAAGGCACAAACAAAGTTAAAGAAACAAGGATAGATATCTTAGTAGCACAATACGAGAGATTTCAAATGCAAACTGGAGAATCAATTACTCAGATGTACAGTAGGTTCACAGACATTACAAATGGTCTGGCTGGTCTTGGAAAGCATTATGAAATGGGAGACATGGTGAGAAAAATCTTAAGATCCCTACCAACCTCGTGGACACCAAAATGGACAGCTATAGAAGAGGCAAATGATTTGAGAAGGATGTCATTAGAAAAGCTTGTTGGGACACTAAAGGCCCACGAAATAAATATGGAACGACTTGGAGAGTCCTCCAGTAGGAAGAAACATACCAACGCTCTCAAGGCAGCAGAAGATACATCTGGTGAAGAATCAGATGACAGTAAGAGCATGGAAAGCAGTGAAGATGAAGAAGCTTTTCTCTCCAAAAGACTGCAAAGGATACTTGCTAAAAAGAAATACCAGTCTGGAAGGAGATATTTCAAGAAAGGAAAGGACTTCAAGAAATTAGAAGTCAAGGATACAAAGGAAGCTGAACCCATATGCTACGAATGTAAAAAATTAGAACACATCAAGGTAGAATGTCCAAAGCTGGAGAAGACAAAGTTCAGAAAGAAGGACAACTCCAAGAAATTCAGAAAATATAAGAAGAAAGCCATGGCAGCAGCATGGAACAATGACAGAGACTCAAACAGTGAGTCAATCTCAAGCGAGGAAGAAGAAGAAAAGGCCAACCTGGCCTTCATGGCAAACACCGACGACAAGGTAACTTCTGATTCCTCATTCATTTTCTGTAATGAGTCTGATTCTGATAGTTTAGAAGACGCGTTTAATGAGTTATATAGTAAATATAAAGATGTGTGTAAATTATTAAAAATTACCAAGAAAAATCATGCATGTCAAGAAATTACTAACTCATACTTAAAGTCAGAAACTGAGCAATTAGAAAAACAAATCTCTGAATTAAAAAGGAGAAGTAATTTATTATGTGAAGATCTAAAAGTTAAAAATGATCAGATAGCTAATCTGAAAAGTCAGGAAACTGTAAGTAAACTTAAACAGGAAATTAACACATTAACAAAAGAAAATGAATATTTATCCAGTACAATTGGAAAATTTACAAATGGTAAATCATCTTTAATATTAAAAGGATCTAGAAGATCAGGGAAAAAGAAATATGGTTTAGGATATACTCCACCTGATAATGAAGAAACTATAGTTCATCCTAAAGTGCATCCAACTCCAAAATTTGTAGCTGAAAATGATACTGAATATAAAACTAACTTCAAGTATATCCCAACTGAAAAGGTAAGTAAAACATCCTGCTGTAGTCATTGTAATAAACTAGGACATACCAAGATAACCTGTCCAACCAAGCACCTAAAATGGATACTTAAGAGAAAAAGTGAGGAAACTAACCAGCAAGGACCCAAAAGAACTTGGGTACCTAAATCTTAATGTCTCTGCTGCAGGGAAGCCTTAGAGCATCAAAATGGTACCTGGACAACGGGTGCTCAAGGCATATGACAGGTAACAAGAAGCTATTTTCATTCATTAAAGATGAAGAAGGTACAGTGACCTATGGGGATAATGGAAAAGGAACTGTAATAGGTTGTGGCTCAATAGAAAGTCAAGGCAAAGTCCTTATGGAAGATGTCCTATGTGTGAAAGGACTTAAGCACAACCTAATCAGCATCAGCCAGCTATGTGACAAAGGTCATCAAATAAAGTTTCAAGAATCTAAGTGCGTAATTATGAAAGATGGTGCAACAGTGTTCGAAGCCTGCAGAGAAAAGAACTTATATGTGCTTCATCTAGAAGAACTGAAAGATCAGGATATATGTCTTGCAGCAAACAAGGATCAAGCAGCTAAACTGTGGCACAGGAGACTGGGCCACTGCAGTCTGGATGGAATCAAAAAAATAGTTAAGAGAAATTTAGTCGAAGGTCTACCCAAGATAAGTTCAAGGATAGAGGGTGTGTGCAAGCCTTGTGCAAAAGGGAAGCATACAAAATCTTCCTTCAAGTCAAAAACAGTTGTAACCTCTTCAAAACCTTTGGAACTGTTACATATGGATCTATTTGGGCCGATGAGATCAACCAGTTTAGGAGGAAAGAACTTTGGATTTGTGATTGTAGATGATTACTCTAGATTTACTTGGGTATCGTTTTTGGAACATAAGGATGATACTTTCGACAGTTTTGTTAAGTTTAGTAAGAAAGTTCATAAAGACAAGAAGTTCAGTATAATAAGCATTCGATCAGATCATGGAGGAGAATTTCAAAATGAAAGATTTGCAAAATTCTATGATGATCAAGGAATTGAGTATAACTTCTCAGCACCAAGGACACCCCAGCAAAATGGAGTAGCTGGGAGGAAAAATAGGACTTTGTTGGATATGGCAAGAACAATACTGTCAGAATATAATCTTCCAAGATATTTCTAGGCTGAAGCAATCGACACTGCATGTTATATAATTAATAGAGTAATGATTAGGCCAATCTTGAAGAAGACTGCATACTAGCTTTACAAGCAAAAGAAACTAAAGATCAGTCATTTCAGAACCTTCGGTTGTCCTTGCTTCATCCACAATAATGGCAAGAGAGATATTGGTAAGCTAGACTCAAAGTCTGATGAAGGAATATTTATGGGGTATGCTTTTAAACCCAAAGGCTATAGAGTATTTAATAAACAAAGTTTATTAATTGAGCAAACCGTACATGTTATCTTTGATGAATCTAACCCTTCCTTGAGAAAGGAAGTAGATAGTGATAATGATGATGTAGATAATTTGTCCAAGAAACTAAAGGATACATCTATCAAGGACAATGAAAATCCACCCTTGGAAGAACTACAACAAAAAGATCTATCACATGATGATCTTCCAAAGGAATGTAGATACAAGAAGGATCACCCGTTGGTAACATCATTGGAGATCCATCAGTTGGGGTAAGAACTAGAGGTAATGTAATTTCTTGTGATTATTTATCTTTTGTATCTCAAATTGAGCCTAAGACGGTCAATGAAGCACTATCTGATGAATCTTGGATACTAGCCATGCAAGATGAACTTAATCAGTTCAAGAGAAACCAAGTTTGGTCCCTTGTTCCGATACCATCAGATCATCCTGTGATTGGCACCAAATGGGTGTTCAGAAACAAAATGGATGAAGCTGGTGTTATCACTAGAAACAAGGCTAGACTGGTTGCTCAAGGCTATTCCCAAGAGGAAGGCATAGATTTCAATGAAACCTATGCACCGGTGGCTAGACTAGAGGCAATTCAGATTTTACTTGCATATGCATCTGCATTAGATTTAAAGCTTTTTCAAATGGATGTAAAATCTATATTTTTAAATGGTTATATAAAGGAGGAAGTCTATGTAGAACAACCTCCTGGTTTTGATGATGTGAATTTTCCAAATCATGTTTTTAAATTGCATAAAGCATTGTATGGTTTAAAGAAAGCACCTAGAGCATGGTATGAAAGGCTCAGTGCATTTTTATTAAAACATGGTTTTATCAGAGGACAGGTAGATAGCACATTATTTATTAAATCAAAAGTCAAAAATATATTACTTGTACAAATATATGTAGATGATATAATTTTTAGATCTACTGATGAATCTCTTTGCAAGTATTTTGAAAAGCTTATGCAGGGAGAATTTGAAATGAGTATGATTCCTTGGATTGCAAATCAAGCAAGGAAAAGAAGGCACACACATCTGCCAAGCTAAGTACACCAAGGAGTTATTGAAGAAATTTGGATTCGACAATGCAAAGTCATTGTCAACACCAATGAGCACATCTACAAGATTAGACCGTGATAAAGATGGTAAGAATGTAGACCAGAAGCTCTACATAGGTATAATAGGTTCACTACTTTATTTAACTGCCAATAGACCTGATATTCTATTTAGTGTATGCATGTGTGCAAGCTATCAGGCTGATCCTAAAGAATCTCACTTAATCTCTGTCAAAAGGATCTTTAGATATTTAGCTAAGTCTCATGATCTAGGCTTATGGTATCCTAAATTATGCGAAGTAAATTTAGTAGGATATTCTGATGCTGACTATGCTGGATGCAAGGTAGATAGAAAAAGCACCAGTGGTTGTTGTCAATTCCTTGCAGGGTGTCTGATCTCATGGTCCTCAAAGAAACAAAATTCAGTAGCTTTATCAACAGCTGAAACTGAGTACGTGGCTGATGGAAGCTGTTGCACACAACTCCTATGGATACAACAGCAACTTGAGGACTACGGATTACACATCAAAACCATTCCAATGCTGTGCATAATACAAGCGCAATAAATCTCACCAAGAATCCAGTTTAGCATTCGAGAACCAAGCATATAGTGGTTAGATATCATTTTATTAGAGATCATGTAGCAAATGACAATATAAATATTTCTTTTATAGATACTCAAAATTAGTTAGCAGATATCTTCACAAAGGCCTTACCTGAAGAGAGATTTACGTCTCTTAGAAGGGAATTAGACATGTGTAGTTTGTGATAGATTTATCTGTATATAGCTGAAATAACAATTATTTCAGAATAACAATTATTCTCTCTCCTAAAATTAAGCAAATTCTTTAAATTGCGTGCGTTATAAATTGCTTTGACGGTTTGCTATTTTATAAATCTTTATTCTTTGCGAAATTATCTCCTAGTTTGTCATTTTGTGCATTTATTGCTGCGTCCTTTGAAAAGCAACTTTACCTTCTACCTTGTATCCCGTAATCTATGCCATAACGATTCACCTCCCTCTCTCATCTCTTCTGACTCGCCTGGAATGATAAGCCCTATCGATTCTGGCTCTCCTTCTCTGAGAGATTTCAAAGAATCCCTCTCCTCCCGCCAAAAATCTCTTGAGGGTTTCTGTTCTACTCCTTCCTACGATCCTCCAAAACTTCCCCTCGTTCAATCCCATGGCAGTTTTTGGGGTTTTTGGCACCATTGGGGGTTACAGCGCTGCTTTTCTTATGGCTGAGCAGTAGGAGCATTTGCAGCAGTGAAGACAAAGTTGTGCGGCAACAAGTGCGTGGATGTAGCAGACTTGGAGAAGAACGGCATGCATAGCATAGTAGCAGCGATGCAGAGGATGAAGTGGTCGCAAATGGCAATGTTCTCTGAGGCAAGTTATCTGGATTTGGTAAAAGCATTCTATGTTTATTTAAGATCAAAGGCAGATGGGTCCTTGACCTCCACAGTCAAAGGAACCCAGATTCATATCACCTATGATTTGTTGGAGTCCCTATTTGGAGTCTCTACCACCGGTCACAGCGGTGTAGACAGTGTGGATGTTCAGGCCAAAGGTTTCGAGATTATCGACATAGAATACAAGTTGAAAGATGGCAAAATTGACATCAATCAATTGAATGCCTTCAGTAGAATTCTTCACTTTATAGTTTGCCAGATTTTGGTACCTAGAAGCACAACTTTCTCCACCTGTACAAAAGCAGACTCAGATATGATGTTCTAGGCCATCCAGAACCAAGGTATTAATATGGTAGAAGTGATCATTGAGCGGATGAAGTTTGCAACTGCTCTCTACCTTATGCTCACTTGTTAACAAAGATTTTCCAGCACCACAACATCAGTTTAAGTGGTAAGGTTTCTGAGAAGATGGGTCAAGCCATTAGAAGCAGAAATTTGAAGAAAAATGGTTTCTCATTGGTAGTGGGGCTCGGACCAAGACCTCAGTCGCTGAAGGTAAGGCTATCATCGGGGAAGCTCAAGAAATTCCCTAAATTCCAGAGGAAGCAGAATCTGTAAGAATTGAAGTTCCTGTGGCAGCAGCTCCTGAAGATCAAGCTCCTCAACCAATCTCAGCAGCAGCAGTTATTCCAGAAGTTCCAGTTCAAGAAGAGCAACCAGTAGCAGTAGTAGATGTCCAAGTTGAAGAATCTGTGGTTAGAAGAATTGAAGAAATCCCTCCAGATCATATTGAGCCCATTGGGAAAGTACTAGAGGCAGAAAACCCCACCTCAATTGTTGCGTCTATGCTTAGAGATGTGCTGGCATCAATCACCAGCACTTAGGGGGAGCAGGAAAAGTCTCGTGAAGAAATTAATCAAGATATTGCAGAAGAAATTGCTATTAATATTGAGCAAGAAGCATCACCTAAAGATATGGCACCAGGCCTCAATAAAGATATCTAGATGGAAGATGCTCCTATTGAGGGGAAGCATGCAGTTGAGAAGGAAGTAGAGCTTCAGGGGGAGCACACCGTTAGTCCCCTTGCTGATCAGTTTCAAGAAGGTGTTGTGGAGAGCACCTCCGATGAAGAAGAAGTTCATGTTGAAAATGTGAGGGCCGCTGTTGGTGCCAATAATAAAGGTAAAGGTGTGGCCACTACAGTTCCACTTCTTTCTAATAAGGCACACCGAAGATCAAAGAAGAAGCAGCTGAAAGTCAACATGAAGCTAGTGATAGAAAGACTAGATGCTCATTGGGAAATCTTATGCTCACTTCAAAATGAGGTTTCTTATATTTTTGTGAGCCAAAGCACTGGAGCTAAGCAAGTTGGAGCAATGAAAGCTGAGCTCCAAAGTTTGAAGGGTGAGTTGGGCAGCATTAAGCAATTAGTTCAAGATTTATCTATTTTTGTGAGGGCGCATTTACCCATTCCTGCCCCTCCTGCTCCCACTCCAGCTGGTAGTTCAAGGCCATCAGGGCCATCTGTTGAAGATGTTAGGCCATCAGGGCCTGTTGATGTTGAGCAGTCAGGGCCACCAGGGCCAATTGTGGATGAGTCTGGGCCATCAGGGCCAGCTGATGTTGAGCAGTCAGGGCCATCAGGGCCGGTGGAATCAGTAGCTGAGCTGCAAGAGTTGAAGACCAGGCTATGGCCCTAGAGCCCCTTTCTTCCCCTCTTCAAACTTCAGCCCCTCCTTCTCCACCTTCATCCACCACTGCTCCTCCAGCACTTGCCACCTTCAAACAGCCCCTTCCTAAACACATATCATCACCCACTCCATTTCCTACTGCCTCTTCCTCATCTCCCGCTTCCTCCACTTCCAACCCTCCTCCTAATGTTGAGGTTCCTCCAGCATCATCTTTAGCTGGAGCCTCTTCTTCTGGTCCTTCATCTTCTGGACCATCCATACCACCTCCATCTACCTCTCATTCTTTTCTTCATCCTCCTACTCCTCCCTCCTTTATCACCATCATTCCTGAGGGTGCCCAAATTGAACATCATATGATCCAGGACATTAAAGATGAGTTTGAAGTAGCAATGCTTCGCTCAGTCCTGTCAGTTGGGACTCACCTCCATAGGACAGGCTCTTCCAGCCCTGCTCCTAAGAAAAGGAAAATTTCTTCCAACCGTGCCATCTCTTTAGAACTTCATTTTCCACCTCTTTGGTTTTCTCTCTCAGTTGAAAATCGAAGAAGGTCCCTTTATTGTGAATATCTCCAGAAATACACCTTTGCCACTATTTTTGGACTTCCTTACCTCAACCTCACTGACCATCTAAATGTCATTCTTCCTTTTTCCTCTTTATCCAAGGCTGAACAGTCAAAAAGTTTTTCCATGACTGAAGCCAAAACTGAAGAACAGTGGGCTCAGGGCCACAAGTCCCTCTACATCCAATTCCTTTGTGCTCAGGCAGCCAGATTCCCACACAGGGATCATCCCTTGACCCTCTTAGAGTGGTTCCAGATCCATCACAAGGATACCTAGGGGCCATTCATTCAAAAGGAGATCAAGCTTATATGTCATTTCCAGATGTTCACTGACTACTGCTATCTTAATAATCTACCTGAAGTTTAGCTTGGTCAATTCCGGAAAGCTCTTTCTGCTCTTGGTTCAGGTAATGCTCATACCTCCTCCATCCAGGTAGATTTTTCCACTTTGGAAATTCCAGATGTTGTGTTTCTGCCTCCACTCCACTCCCTAGTCATGGAATCTACTGTCGGCACTATGATTTTTGAAAGATTTGCAAGGGTAATGGGTAGAATTTCAGTGTAGAAAGGTGGTTCCTTCTCCTTTCACAGATTTGTCTTCAGAGAATATCATCAGGGCCACATCAAGTCTGATGTTCTTGCCCCTCTCTTGTCTGAATGTGAGCGCTTATCTCTATCAGAATGGGAACAACTTTACCCCCTCACTGCTCAGCAGCTCACTGCTCTCAATGTCTCTCAGGCCAGATCAGGTCAACCTCCTCTATCTGCTGCAGAATTCTTAGATCTGAACTCTATTCATCTTGTTCGAGACCCCTATGAAACATGGGTTGAGAGATACAAGGTGTATATGGCTATGAAAAAGGAACTGAAGCACAACCAAATATTCTACCCCATAACCATAGATAAGTTCCTTCAGCATGCCAATTTTGGTACCTCTACCTTTTACAAATCTTCTCTTGGCAGCAATTAATATGGCACTTTCATAGAAGCTCATAGGCAGTTGCACATCCAGAGGATGGCTCCTGTTATGGGACCTTCCTACTCCATTGTTTATGGTGCATTTAAAAGTTATTTTGAAGAGCAGGAGTGCAAGGCTTGGCCAATCATTACTCGCCATGCCTCTCTTTTGTCCCCTACTTTCTATATTCCTGTACCTCCTCAGTGATTTAATGATAAACTGTCTCTTCCTGGCTCCCATTTATCTTTCTTATGTTCTCTCTTTGTATCTTTTTGCTTAATGACAAAAAGGGGGAGAAAATAAAACATTCTGAAATACATATCAACATACCTTCTTTCTTATTTTAGAAACTTTACTAAAATTTATTTCAGCAAATTATATGTTATGTTTTGTTATGATTTTGTCATCACCAAAAAGGGGGAGATTGATGATGAGTCCATCCCTATATAATTTCATTTATGCCTATTTTGGTGATTAACAAAACCATAATAAGTATTGTCTAACAAGTTTCCTTGAAGCTAAGTCACAGGAAATAAATCGGGCAAAATCAAGCAAAAATCTATAAGTATTCTTATACTATATCATTTAGAGTTCACAGCATGTAATTCTTCTAAGTACACATCGATTTCCTAAGTGATATAACAATTTCATTAGAATCATAACAATTTGTTAAGTGAGAAACAATGATTTGGTTCTCACAATGATTTGTTAAGTGAGAAACAACGATTTGGTTCTCACAATGATTTTTTAAGTGAGAAACAACGATTTAGTTCTCACAACTATTTGTTAAGTGAGAAACAACGGTTTGGTTCTCACAACGATTTCTTAAGTGAGAAACAACGATTTGGTTCTCACAACGATTTGTTAAGTGAGAAACAACGATTTGGTCTCACAATGATTTGATATGTTACATAACGACTTGGTCGCCGTAACAATTCGATAAGTTATATAACGACTTGGTCGCCGTAACGATTGATAAGTTACATAACGACTTGGTCGCCATAACGATCCGATAAAGCAAACAACGATTTGGTCACTGCATCGATTTGATAAGTAGAACAACGATTTGTGTCCACAACGATTTGCTTATAACGATTTGCTCACAATGATTTGTGTTCACAACGACTTGCTTATAACGATTTGCTTATAACAATTTGCTCACAACGATTTGTGTCTACAATGATTTGTGTTCACAACGACTTGCTTATATCTGTATAACGACTTGTATTTACATCGATTTGCTTTTGGATGAATAACAATTTGCTCAAACAATGATTTGCTTATGTTTGAACAACAATTTGTTCAAACAACAATTTGTTTATATTTGAACAACGATTTGTTTGTATCTGTACAATGAATTGCTTATATGTGTACAATGATTTGTATTCACAATGATTTGCTTCTACTATAAAACGATTCGCTTGCTCTTGCAACGATTTCATTAGTGGAACAATGTCTCATGGACACATCGATTTCTCTATCATAAATTTAATGAATATATATATTATTTTTAAATATTGTGAAAGTCAAAGTCTTCCCGTGTACATCTCTAATATCCTTGCATTTATTATTGTTGTTCACATCATCTGCTTGTTGCCTTCTATTCTTATGCTTCTATAAGAAACACTTTTCAGAAAGCAGAATGACATTTCTATTTTGGTGAATAGTCTTACTGCATGAATTCTAACGTTGACTAACAGCACGAGACAGCATAGCTGTCTATGCTTTAGCATTTAATGTGTGCAGGTCTCTGCCAGTACCATGTCATACAACGTTGGACAAAATAGAAGCTAAAGGATATCAAGATGGATCTTCTCCTTGCGTGCATGGGTTGTAAAGCATTAAATGACTGCAAGCACACCTATCGTACTCGACGAACCATGCAGTCTAACGAGCATCCAACCTAGAGACAATGGACACTTCAACGGAAATATTTTTCAAAGAGAAGGATATATAGAAGACTGATGGCTAAGGACAACTCTTGAGCTTTCATCTTACAACCTACGAGCATCAGAAAGAAGAGCCCTGAGCTTCACTCCTGAGCTTGTTGTAGCTCTTGCTCTTCGTTTCTCATTGTCTTTAGCCTTTGGAGAGCTGTGTGTTCTGAGATATTTTCTTATTGTAGATCTTTCTCTCTCAGTCACTGCCTCAGATTGAGCACTTGTTGTAAGCTTGGTCTAGGGTCATTTTGCCTTCTTTCACTTTAGTGTGAAGTTCCTCTTCAGGTTTTGAAGAGAAGACTTGTTGTGAACAGGTGCTTTGTATTCCCTTCGGTAAGGAAGGAAGACCTATGTATCAGGGTGTTTGTATTCCTCTTCGGGGTGAGAAGAGAAGACCAGTACGGCTGGATGTGTCAGGGTCCTTAAGGGGGATAGTACCCTTGGTAGTGAAAGCCCAAGTTGTTGCTTAGGGACTGGACGTAGGACTCGTTGGTATAGGAGGGCCGAACCAGAATAAAAATCTCATGTTGCATGTGTGATTGCATTTGTGCGTTTGTTTGTCTTCATTCATCTAACACTAACTACTCTCTTTAGGGTTTTCTGTTAAGCATTTTTGTTAACAGATTTTAATAGAAAAGAATTTTTAGAATCCCATTCACCCCCCCCCTTTGGGCTTGCTAGCTAGGCAATAGCTGCACCCAACTACTGTGGATCAAACATCAACTAGAAGACTATGGTCATAAATTAAATGAAATTCCAATGTTGTATGACAACACAAGCACAATCAACCTGATCAAAAATCCAATCTAGCACTTAAAAACCAAGCGCATTGGGGTCAGACATCATTTCACCACGGATCATATAAGTAATGGTGATATTTTACTTGATTTTGTTACTACAGATAATTAACTAACATATATTTTTACTAAACATCTTCCTAAAGATTGGTTCACTTCAATCAGAAGAGAAATAAGAATGTGCAACCCTGAAAAAATAATTAAACTCTATGACTACATTCTATGATCAACTATCGTCAATTTTTTTCTAACTCCTTGACAGTCGACTTCTCAGAAGTCGGAGTCAGGAAGTCGAAGTTACTTGTCGTATTTTAAAATTAGAATTTATTCATATTAGGGGAGAGTTAAATAATGAATATTTATTCCTCAATCCCTACCATGGATCTCTCAATCTGTAGTCATCTATAAATTTCTCTTTTATATAAACATTTTCCTTCTCTTTCCAAATCACCCCATTTGAAACCGCTCCGACTTTTTCTTCTTCTTCCTGGTTCCCGCGTCCGTCTATGACTCCGACTGAACCAGTGCTGTGAATTTCTTGATTCAATCTTTATGAAAAAAGGTAGCATCTTTGACCCTATTGGGATCATCTTATACCTCCTTTACAACTTTTCTTAGATCTTTCTATCGTATGTGCCTAGATGGCTTCTTCTAGGGCTCTGTACGCCTCTTTCTTCACTCCGGCGCAATTCCAGAGACTAACCTCTGTCAAAGCCTCCATCTGTCCCAAGAAAGTAGTAGATTTCTCCCAGTTGGCAGGCAGACTGAGTTCTGTGGCAGAAACCCTTGAAGTTATGGGATGGAGAAGACTGTGCGGAATTAAAGAACCAACTATTGAAGACGCAATGAAGGCTTTCTATGTCATCCTCCAAGTCTCTGCATATGGTTCTCTGGAAGGATATGTAAAAGGTACGAAGATTTCTATATCTGAAGATTTACTAGCAGAATTTTGGATTGCCCTACCTCTGGGCACAAGATTAGTGATGTTGTGTCCTTGGAGAAGTAGAGGTTAGGGATTATTGGAAGCCTAGGTAGTATTTCTAAGAAAGGGCTTCTCATCAATGAGCTTGCAACAGAGAAAATGATCCTTCATGCTATCCTCACTACTATAGTAACACCAAGAGCAGGGACACATTCGTCCATTACAGCCAGAGATGGCAACTTGCTCTTTTGGGCCATTCAGAGACATCAAATGAATCTTGCCTTTATTATCTTGGAGGGAATGGCAGGGTCCAGATTCTTACAAGAATCACTTCCTTATAGACCTATACTAATAGTCATTTTTAGAAGATTTTCAGTGGATTTGGCATATGAACTTTCAATGTCAGTTATGGAAAAGATTGGGCTATCCACTCTTCGCAGAAGCCACTACACTTTAGATGATAAAGCTCAAAATTATTGGACACAGGATTCTATACTTGATTGCACTCATGAAACATTTTCTGATCAAGTGCATGGTACCTCTTCTACTGCTCCTCCATTACAACCAATAGCATATAGAAGAGAGGCAGTCAGAGAAGAAGTAGTTGGTCCTGAAGATGAAGAACAAGCCAGACATTCCCATGAGCAAGATTCCCCTAAAGAAACAATTGATCAAGTACTTAGGGATCTCAGAGGCAAAGCAGTTGCTTATGAAGCAGACCCTCCAAGTCCTCTACCTTTTGAACCTGCTATGGAGGAAGGATTTCACCAAGTCTCTCCACCACCAGTAGAGACCCGACCAAGGTCTTAGGGGGAGACTAGTAGGACCATCGATGATGTTTTAAATGTGGTCCTCAAACAGCAAGATATGCTTGGTGTACTTCAGATGCAGATACACCAGATTGATGTAAAGTTTGATTTGCTGTCAGATGAAGGATCTGCTATATCAATTTGTTTGCCAACAACATAAGGGTAGCTCTCCAGCACTTACCACAGAGAATCAACTAGAAGCTGAGTATCCAGATCAGTCAGCTGAGCGATTAGAACAGCCAGAGGAGCAGCCAACAGAGCAACTAGAGTAGAATTTAGAACAATCAGCTGAGCAGTCAGAGCAGCATTTAGATGAACCAGCTAAACAACAATAGCAACAATAACATCAGCAATATGAGCAATCAGTTGAACCAGAGCAGTAGCCTGTTGAGCAACCCACTCAGCCTAAGGTACAACCCGTAGAACAGTCAAGCCCAGAAGAAGTACCTCAGTCTGGTGTTCAGACCTTTAGCCTCCGTTTGGTAACGAGTTAGCTTAAAGTTAACGCAAAGTTAACTCAGAGTTAACTCAAAATGTAGTTTTTAACAAAAAAAAGTTAACTCAAGTGGGTTAGATTAAAAGTGGGTCAGATGTGAGTTAACTCACAATTTTCCAACCCACCTCTAGAGGTGGATTGGAGTTAACTCAAGTGGGTTAACTACTTTTTTGTCTTGGCAGTACACAACATTAATTGTTACTTTTTCTTTTCTCAACACAACATTAATTGCTACTTTTTTTTTTCAAGTCACTTTTTGATATGAAAGTGGGTTAACTCACTTTATCTTGCCAAAGCAATCCCAAGAGAAAGTGGGTTAACTCACTGTTGTTAAACTGGGTTAACACACAAGAAAACAAACTAAAAAATAAGTTAACCCTGTATAACTTTAGACATAGATTGGAGTTATATCTAACCCCAACCCATTGCCAAACTGAGGCTTAAGAGGAGAGTTAAGAGGAGGTTAGTCAAATCTGGGTCAATTGTGTTTCCTTCCTCTCAACCTACACCCTCCTCTGATCCTAATCCTCCATCTACTCCCAAGTATCTCTCACCACCAGCCACCTCCTATGCCTCCTTTCCACTAGTATATACCAACACTCCAACACTTGTAAACACCCCAGTTCTTCACACCTTAGCACCTCACTTTTTCTCATCTCCTCCTACCTCATCTACTCCTTCTGCTGATCTTCATACTCACCCTCTAGCTCAGATTGTGCCCAGTGTGGTACTTCCATCTCTTGTTGGGCAAAAGAGGAAAAATAAACCTAGCTTATCATTTCCTCCTTTTTGGTATGCTTTCATATATCATTCTAAACGCCATCATGCTCTCTTTGAAGTATTTTTGAGAATAAAAGTCTTTCTAGAAGTCCATGGGTTTCCCAATTACAAATTTGAAGATTGGCTACCCCTCTTGCTTAGAACTCAGAGAAGTTCTTCTAGATATTCTAAATCTCACCACTCAGAAGAGTCATAGTCTTTCAGCTGAGGAATTTCTGTTAGTCTACCCTGGAGAAGCAGCAAAGTTTAGAGAAGCTAGAACCAGGAGCAGTGGATTATTGAATCTTACCTCTCATTTGAACCTTAGTTTTTGGATTTGTTTGGGAATCTAATCAAAGAGCAGCAAGTCAGCTATAGCAGAATGAAGTAGTTCAATGAAGAGAGATTTAAATTAAACATAGCTGAAGTTAGCAGGGGTCAGTGGGCCATGTTACTCAGAGGGCAAAGAGCTATCACTCCATCCATGACTGTTGGATTACCCTCAGGATTGTACCCCAGCCTGATAGGTGCAGTTTCCTCTCGGAAGGACTTTACTCAGGTAGTGTTCAATAGGCACATTAGGTTAGCAGTTAGGTTTCAAATCAAGTAATGCAAAGATCTATCCTTTCATAGATTTGTCCTGATGCATGCTTCAAAGAGTCTATCGACAGACCCATTCTACCTGTCGACAGATAGCCTCTCCCAGAACTTCTATCTCACTGGATTTCAGTAATTGTCGACAGACATATCCTTGCTATCGACAGATATACCTTTTCTAACAATTCCTCATCTTCTCTCATCCTTTCTTCATGAGCATGTTCATAATATTGATGCAAGGGGAAATTTTGGAATTAATATTCATTACTACCTTTCATACTCACATAGTATCAAAGACATTGCCTTAATCACAATGATTTGATATAATATTTTGTGCTTGAGTCTAGGATGTGTCATCTAGAAAACATTGATCAAATCTAATGGCTTTAACCTAACTCACTTGAATAACTCCCTTGTGGATAATCATTTTTCTAAAATGGGTTGACAAGTAAGAAGGTATATCACAGAATTTTGCCAGAAAAGCAATTTTGGGAAAGCTTGGCTATCGACATCAAGGTTTGTGGCTGTCGACAGGGACTTGAAAACTTAGTTTAAGGACTTTGAATTGTGAGAGATTTGAACCACATGATTGAGGGATAATGACACATTGAATATGAAGGGTATCTCTTACGAATTTCACTCACCTAGCCTTAACTCCCTACCCCATAGTGTATGCATATGATGACTCATCATTCAAGCAAATCAATCAATGAAATACACAAGCATACCAAACATTTGCACACAGAATCTCAAGCATTTGAATAAATATCCGTTAGCATGTGGGCACAAAATTTCATTCTTTTAAAAAGATAAATGTGTCAAAATTAATGTGACAAAATGTCCTCAAATAACTCACTCAAAAACTCTTTTTGACTTACTCCCCCATAATGTATGCATGGTATTGAAATGAACATTCAGGCAATTCACACATGTTCATGTCAAGCAATTTGCATAAAGAGAGTATCAACATGATCAATTGAAATTTTTGAGATTTTAAATTTATCTTGATGATCTTTATGCAGTAGAAGACTATTGATATTTGGCGGAGAATATTTCTCACGCATAATGATAGTTTCCAGACAAGCCTTACTTGTCTTTCCACATTTCAACATTTGATATACCAAATAGTCACTACATAAAAGATCAATTTCAATGAAATTTAAAGAACATTTTGTGCTTTTTCAAATTTACTCCCCTTAACATGTGTATGAACTTAAAAGAGCTGGCAAGCAATTCACACATTATTATGCACATAGAATCATGGACACAGTCAAGCAAGCATGAGAATACAACCATGATTCTCATTGTTAAGAGGCATTGTCATTTGGGATAGCATCAAAACACATTTTTCATTGCTCAGATAAAATTAAAAATCCATTTCAATTTCAGCAGTTCAAATCTGGAGTGATAAGGAGATTTTACCTGAACAATCTTCAATCACAGTCTCAAAAAACATTTACCTTTGTTCTCCAATCATTTCTTGCCTTGCACAGCCAATGTCATGAATCCATTTACATTGTATGGCTGCAAGACATCTCAACTTGTTGATCAAGTTGGTTTTGGGACCCACACTTACTTGGGTCCTACAATGACATTAATGTTGTTAGGCTTCAACAATGATTTCAGAATCCAAAATGATTTTATTTTTGGAATAGATGTATTTCTTTCATTAATGGAACTATGAGCAGTGTTAGTTCCATATTCTTCTGTAGTCTTGTTCAATACATCTATGTTTTCATGAAATATTTTGTTTTTAGGACTTTTAGCATGAAGAACAGAACACTTCTTTTGTCCAGCAATCATGTTCTTATGTACATGGAATTTCTGAATATTTTCAGCATGAACATGATTTTTATTCCTATATACGTGGGCATGTGTATGAACATGGAACTTGGGAACATGCACAAGATGATCATTTATATGCCAACAGTCCCTAAAGATATGACCATGTTTATGACATGTAAAGTATTGGACAGACTTGACATATTTATGAACATGTTGACATTTATTCCAGCAGAATTTGGAAAGGTGACTAGGTCTATTGCAATTAAAGCAAACGAGTTGAGTATTTACCTGAAGCTTACCATAGTATGAGTGCATTTGTTGGAATCTCTGGGATCCTTTAGAGTACCTTTGATTATCCTTGGGCTGAAAAGGAGGAGGTGGTACCCTTTGGTAGGTCTTGACATGATGTGGAGTTGCAGATTGTCTTGGATTTTTTTGGGCTGATGGAGGGGCTGTGGAGACCTTGTAGAGTCCTATTTTCTTTTTCTTTTTCTTTTTCTGGTTTTCAGTTCAAACATGATTCTTCCCATTTGCAGCCTTCTTGTTCAATTTTTCATTTTGTTCTTGAACATTTTTCTGAACATGAATCTTAACAAATTTTTCTTTAGGCGCAACAGAATTCTTGTTCTTAGAGACATTGACAAATGAGGTCCTTGTTTTGTTTTCAAAATTGTTTTTGTTCAAGGGGTTAAATCCTAAACCCTCTTTAGAAAATTGACTTTTATTCCAAGAAGATTATCCAAGTTTTGAGTTCCTTGAACAAACTTAGACAAAGCAAATTTTAAGCTTTCAATGGTTTTGTTCAATTCAGAAACCTTCTTTTTAGAATTTTGATTTTGTTTACTAACCACTTCAAGTTCATTTGTCAATTTTTCTTTTTCAGCTTTCAATGCATCAATTTCTTTTTCAGAAGTTTGACGTTGGTTTGTCATGACATCTAGACCATTTTTCATTTTGTTCTTTTCAATTTCACTTTGAACAACTTGTTTTTCCAAGTCAGCAATTTTCTTCTTATAATTGTTTCATTCATCATTTAATGGTCTGTCATGATACAAACATTCAATTTTCTTTTTCAGATAAGTATTTTCCTCAACCAATTGGTTGCAATTTTCTTTTATTTGATGATCATGAGCCATGTTGGAGATTTGTTTGTTCAATTGATCAATATCAATTTGAGATTTTCATTATGATCAATCAATTTTACATTTTGATTTTTCAAATCCAAAATTTCATATTCCACCTGATCATGATCTTCTTTTAATTGGATAACCTATTTTCACAATTTGTGACTTCTTCCTTCAGCTCTTCAATATCTACTTTCAGTTTTTCATTTTCTTCATAGAATGCTTGAGCATTATCAATTCTCATTTCATTCTTCTCTAATTTTTCTTTTAACTTCTTGTTTTGAGATTTTACCTTCTTAAATTGTTTGCACATTTGCTCATAGCATTCTAACAGTTCATCATAAGATATGTCATTTTCAGAATCAATATCAGATATTGATCTATCAAAAGGGTCTGAATCAGATTTACCTGATTTTTGAGACTTTCTTGACTTTTCTGACAAATTTGATCCTTCAGATTCGTTTGAGCTGGGAAAGCTTTTTGAGCTGCTGTGAACCATGAGGCATTTGTCATTGGTTTTATTTCCTATCTTGCTTGTCTTCATAAAAGAGTCCTGCATTTTTTTAACATTGTCATCAAACCCAATAAACATAGGTCTATTTAATATGCTTGAGAACTTAGCATATTTTTTAGTGTGTTTCAGATGATTAGACCAATCAACAGAATATTGAGTCAGATCAAAAAGCAATCAATCAGTTCAACCAGATCAAATGGTGTTAAAAGAACAATCAACAACAATCAAATCAGATCAGAATCAGATATAAACCCTCTCTTATACCAATTGTTAGGATCGGATATTGGTGATGGCAAAGCTAGAAGGGGGGGGGGGGTTGAATAGATTTGCAGCAGAAACTTAAACAATTTAAAAATTACTTCGGATTAAAAGATCTACTCAATTAAAATCCCTCAGATCTAAATGCAATTTGAATGATTAAAATGTAAGAAACATTTAATCAACTGGCTTAAGCATTAAACACGTTGTTGATGTGTGTGAATAAATTAATAAGTAGTGTGTAGATGAAATCCCTATGCATGCATCTAGCGCAACACTATGCAAACCACAAATCAAACCACAGTGCACAAGGGATTTTTCGGTGGTTCGAAAATCACACTACGTGACTCCTACGTCCACCCCTCACACTATGAGGACACACTACTCAAAAACTGAGTACAACACACACACGAGCACAACGGCTCAACCACACACACACACACTAGATCAAGTCCACAATAGATCAGATCCTCTAGCCTTGATCTGACCAACACACCACACACTGTGATCTATACACAACCCTTGTACAGATCACAAACCACACACTTTCACAAAGACTACGTACTGATCTCCAATCAGTACACACACACATATATATATGAAAGTAGAAAGAAGGAAGAGTTCTGAGATGAAAGATCAAATCTAGATGAAAAACTCTTCGTGGTGGTCATCCAGAACAACATCAGGCTTCGCGTTCATGATGATCAAACGATGTAGATGAAGCTTGATTCGTGGACAGACCGACTTCAACTCCTCTCACGAGATGGATCTTCCTTGAGCAATCTGGAGAGTTGAAGCAGAGCAGCAGGAAGAAGCTCTTCTCTTGGGTTTTGCTTAGGGTTTTGATATGGTGGCTTCTTGCTGCGAAAATACCTCCATATGTTCTATATATATGGGTGTCCAAGTATGGAGAGTCGTGCTTGAAGGGATCACCCTAATACAGATCATATCCTGACCATCGGATCTGACTTTCTCTTCGTCTGTCGACAGGCACCATGTAGCTGTCAACAGCTACTGCAGACTTTTGGTTTCCAGAACCATGGTGTTGCTGGAAGGCTTCATCTGTCGACAAGCAGATTGCTGGCTGTCGACAGGTGATTTGTATCTGTAGACAGATACATGACATATGTCGACAGCTACTGCTCCAAATGAGCTTCCAGTAGCTTGTGTGTTCTGGATTGTTCATCTGTCGACAGGAACTTTCCTAGTTGTCGACAGGTAATGACTTGAAGTGTATTTCTTGTTCTTTTTCACTTGGTTCTTGTTGCTTGACTTGTATCCATTCACACATACATTGAGAAACATTCTAAGTGAGATACAATGAATACATAGGTGATCACTTTTGCAATTGCTTATGCCATTCATGTCTTTATCAAATTTGTCATTTTACAAACATCAATTGCAACAACCATTGAGTTCACATCATCAAAAACATGTAAACACATGAGAACCCAACAAAGATGACAACAAGAATAATAGAGTTCCAAAAGCTCCTTCCTTTCACCCAACACGTAGCACACCTTCCTAACCTTCTTCTTCCACCTTAGTCTGTGGTGAAAGCAGCAACCAGTAGCCAGAGTTTTGGCTAAGGATCACATGTACATATATAGATCTGAACATATGAGGGTGTGCGTGAATTCATCAGCAGCTGGACGATGGTGATCACCCTGATGGGTTACTCACACAGATTTATCCCACATCGCTTTGATCTTACCCACGGTTAACAGGTAGGGGTGTCAATACGTAATCCGCATTACGTAGTTAAACAGTAGCTGAACAGTAACATGATTATGCAATATATATATATATATATATATATATATATATAATTTCAATTTAATTTATTTAACTCTTTTATCTAATATAAATTTTATCTATTTATCTTCATAAATAACATTGAGGTGTTACTGCCTACTCCCACATGATGGTGATGCATTCCACCATCTCAACACCATCCACCCAGCCGGGTGGCATGAATGGAATGGGAGCTTCACTCTGGTCATGCTCACTTACTAGGAATACAAGAACATGGGGGCCAAGGTGGGGATGACATTGCAGGTGACGTTGAAAGAGTACAAGGTGATCACCAGCACTGCGGAGGCACAATAGTACACTCGTTAACTTCATCTCTAGCTGACGATGGTGGCATCAGCCAATCCCGACTGGACGGACTCATAAGCCAGAGGCAAAGGGCACCTCCGTCAATGGCAGCCATACGCTACAGGCTATGAAGTTCTCTCCGTGGAATTCCTCACTAGTGACGGCTTCACGATGACGTAGTACTCTGGCTACTTCACCCGCCTTGACATCCTCGACCCCAGCCCTTGTTCCTGAACTCAACATAGCATGGTGTGCTGGGAACAAAGTCTATGTTCCATGGCAGCCACCCTACTAGGTCAATGAGTTGCTGATGTTATTCTGCAGGTACATCATTCTAGAGTACTTCATCAATAGCCTCCCCATGTAGGAGCACACGGTGTGGTGCACCGGTCAAAGCTCAACATTGGAATTGTTGTTGGAGAACTAGATGACGATGTAGGTGTTTTGATTGGGGTCACTCTGCCCCTACGCCTGATCATGTTGGACTCCTCATTGCAAGGCTTGCACAGGCGGATGATGCAGTTCCGGAATATGGCCACAACATTACAAAGATGAAGTCAATGGTGCCAGAGATATCGCACTCTAGTGCCATTGGGAGAAGGGGAACAGTGTCTTGGTAGCCTCAATGTAACAACGGTAGATTATGGACTGGTTGAATGCAACCCGTAGCTTGTGACCTAGGATTGTAAGTGTTGCGTAAGGTCATGTTCCGCATGATGAACCAGTCCTCAAACACCATTGCAACTACAACAACAACAAGCTATGTAAGGATCTGTCCATGCAAGAGATTGATAGGTGTATCACCATAAAGAGAATGTTATTAATGGGGTCTTACAAAAAGTAGCTGAGGTGATAATGGTGAACCCTGCCGTCGCCGACCAAGGTGATGTTGATCATGTTGTTGGGTATCTGCACATTCTCGTTGTACATGCCGGTTTTCACATAGATCACTAACCAATTGGTCACCTTGGAGGTAGAGTTAATGGCATCCTTGAGGGTCTTGAAGTTGTTGGATCCATCCTTTGCAACAACAAGGTTGGCTTTCGCCAACATGGTCGATGCCTAAAGGAGGCGGCGGACCTTGTTTGACATCCAGGGTGGTCTCCACTAGGAAATGTAGTCTGTGAGGCCGGGGAGGTGTAAGATCCCCACCAATGTGGGTGGCGATTGTAGTAGCCCTAGATACTTATACCCAAAAAGGCTTTGTATCCATATCTTCCTCCAACAAGCCCAAGACTCGGAAGGGATACTACATGGTGTAGAGAGGCATACAAGTGATTGTCATAATTAAAATAAACAGTAGATGAAGACAAATAAATAAAGTACTCCTAATTTATAACTTAAGTACATAACTGTGAGGGGAAAAGCCTTAAAGAAGAATCATTCAAGCACTATTGGTATGCAGAAGGCACTATATAGCCATGTCCAACCTCGAGCTCACCACCACTTCTTTCCATTGAATAGCCTGAAAGGGGTAGTAAGTGAGCCTCAAATAGTCATAGGCTCAGTAGGGAGACCTAAGAGCTGAAAATAAATAAAATTAACCATAAAACCATACAAGAAGAGAGCCAATAAGTGAAAAGGTCGCACCAAGGACTAAAAGTTGCCTGTCGTATACTTTAACCTTGTTATCGATGTGCATACCTCTAACTATAAAATTACAGTATTACACAACAACTGCCTATACATTGGTTCAATAATCATATGTCTCTATGGGAGTTAGGAGCAATGATAATTAGTTATATATAACAACCTCATGATTCAACATATACGCAACATAAGACACTAATACTGCTAGGAAAGTAGAAGGAAAATGGAAAAAGTGAGTCTCATAAGTCATTAGCTCAGTAGCTAAACTTTCTAAGTTATAACAAATAATGTATAGGAATTAAAGTAAACTTCTAGGAGAAGGAAATCTAGTTGTCATGAATAGAAGGTTAATAACTTGATTCACAAATCTGCACTTCAACACTGAAATCCAGGAAAAAAGGCACAACGTTATCACTCGGGTCATGAAGACTGCTTCATAACACCAAATTTTGATCCGAACACAAAACATAAGAACACCTTTTAGTCTGGCAATTATATACATTAGGTCCAACTGCCACTCCATCTCTATAGAATAAGAAATTGAGGAGACCAACCAACCACCACCTATAGTTTGGACAGACTACAGACCCATACTTATCACACCTTTCAGGGTTTAAAGGCCCATAAAGTGTGGTTGTGGAACAAGAGAATAGTGGATCCCAGCACATCTGCTAGTGTCCACTCCCCCAACTACTAGTGCACTCTAAGCAAATGAAAGCAAGAACAACTACACACCACAAGTCGTTGTCCTACTATCATCTTTCCCTTAGGCGAACGTACAATTCACTACAAAAGAATAGGAGTCTAGGTAGACGGCACGACCATGACGCTACCACTGTACCGGGACTAACCTCAAGCACATGTGTTTGGCTCACAAAGAATCTCGAGTACTCAACTGGAGAGGTTTCTAGGAATAAGCGTCAAAGCCACTGAACAAAATAAATATCAGTCACAATGCCAAACCTCATTTCCAAGTCATCAATATTCACTTTCTTTAACATAGTTCCAACCTTATCATAGGGTCTGTAACCTATAACCAACCTTCACCTCACTATTTAATTATAAAGGATTATTAATAGTTAAGTATTCATTGCTTGTAGTACCAGTTCACAGCAAAAACATAAAATGATTCAGCGAGACTATAACCAATTAGAAAGTCAAGCTTGAAATATTGCTAGATGAGTTAACACCGAAAAGCATAACGCGTCGGGTCGGTCAGTATGCGTTCATAACGTGTCTACATGATGAACCACATTCTGGGTGAGAACACGTTACGGGTGTTGGCCGTGTTATGAATGCATCCACCCTAGGGACAACGTTCTCAATGTGTACAACCTAGGGACCGCGTTCTCAGACGGAACACCAACTGCACGGGTTTCACCTTGAAACCCCCAAAATTCACCCATTCCAACGGGCCCAAAGCACCGTATGCCTAGGAAATAACACAGAACCATCAAAGTGTGCCTTTTTAACAAGAAAACACTTTAAAACATGATCTTAACCCATAAAATGACCTCGTAGAATGATTTCTAATTGAAATTTAAAGTTTGATCATGATTAACATGATTATTTCGATCATAACAAGGTAGAACAATTCTAATTGAAACAATTCCATTATTCAAAGCTAAAGAATGCCAAAACAACCACCACAAGAAAAGGCACGGATAGAGACCAAATAATTCAATCTCTATTCGGTCACAATTCAATCATTGTCGGCTATAGTGACCAAATTGCAATCGAAGAGGAACCAAAGCTATCAATCAAAATAGATTGGTCACAATATTGCGACTGAAAATTTTTTGTTTCTATTCAGTCTTTGTTTTGAGACCGAATAGGCTTGGTCTCTATTCGGGCTCAAAATTGAAGACCAAATAAGATAGCGACCAAAATATTTCGGTCACAAATTATGTCACAAAATTGAAACCAAATTTATGACCGAAATATTCAGTCTCAAAAGGCACAAATTCAAACATTCAACGACCAAATATTTCAATCACATATTTGGTCTCAGTTTTGTGGCTGAATTTATGACCGAAAAATTTTGGACGTTGAAGGTTATATTTTGAGACCGAACTTTTAGTCACAAATTTGGTCACAAAATTAAGATCGAATCTATTACTATAACTAATCGGTCGTAAATAGGTCTGTGTTTTCAAAAAAAAAAATTAATATTACACATATAAAAGAAAATTAACCTATTTTACAAACATAATAAAAATAAAAACCACACAATCACCAAACTAAAACAACACATAAACATAAAATGTCAACCCATAACAATATTTTAAAGTTCAAATTTATAAAATGAAATGAACATCATGGATCCTCGGTGTCCACATCCTCCTCATCGCCTCTGACGCCACTCGATAAAGGAACCTACATTAGACATATAAGAATAATAAATTAAATTTAAATATTAAAATAAATAAATTATTGAGTTTTTATAATTAGTTTTTTCATATAAATTTATTCACTTTTAAACTAAGCTAATTTAGTAAATCATAATTTGAATGTCGATCTCAAATCAGGAGTCTGATTTGAACTTTGTTAGTTTTCACAAGTCACTCTCATTGCCCCAACCATGTTGGAACAAACTCGAGGCCGATCGAATCCGTATTTCTAATTTTGGACACCCAAACACGAGTTCTTTATTTTTAAACTAAGCTAATTTGGTGAATGAGAATTTGAACGCTGAGCTCAAACTGGGAGTCTGATTTGAACTCTGTTAGTTTTCACAAGTCACTCTCATTGCCACAACCATGATGGAACAAATCGGAGGCTAATCGGATCAGTATTTCTAATTTTTGACCTCCCAAACATGAGTTCTTTATTTTTCAACTAAAGCTAATCTAGTGAATGAGAATTTGAGCACCGAAATCAAATCGGGGGTCCAATTTGAACTCCGTCAATTTTTACAAGTCACTTTTATCTGACCATGTTGAAATAAATTGAAGGTCAATCAGATCAGTATTTCTAATTTTGTACCGCCAAACTCAAGTTCATTGTTTTAAACTAAGCTAATTTACTGAATGAGAATTTGAGCGCTGAGCTCAAACCAAGAGTTCGATTTGAACTTCGTTAGTTTTCACAAGTCACTCTCATCACCTCGGTCATGTTGGAGCAAATATAAGGCCGATCGGATTAGTATTTCTAATTTTAGATCCCCAAATCCGAGTTCTTTATTTTTAAACTAAGCTAATTTAGTGAATAAAAATTTGACCGTCAAGCTTAAACTAAGAGTCCGATTTGAACTTTGTCAGTTTTCACAAGTCACTCTCATTGGCCCATCCATGTTGGAACAAACCAGAGGCCGATCAAATCAATATTTCTAATTTTGGATCCCTAAACCTGAGTTCTTTGTTTTTAAAGTAAAGTTAATTTGGTGAATGAAAATTTGAGCTTCCGATTTGAACTCCATTAGTTTTCACAATTCACTCTCATCACCCCGGCCATGTTGGAACAAACCAGAGGTCAATCAGATCAGTATTTCTAATTTTTGATATCTCAAACTCGAGTTCTTCATTTTTAAACTTAGTTTATAAAAAATTGATAGTTAAGGCTGAGAAATTAATCAAATACTCACGTGAGGGGGGTGTATTGCTGTCGAGAAAGCTCCATAGGAGGAATCACCGTCTGGGAGAGTACCTGGGAGAGGTGTGCCTAGACAGCGTTAGAGATCTCGGTGTGCATGGTCTAGACAAGTTGTGTCTCTAAACCAAAATTCTTATCTTGAATGAAGCTCATGACGTCGTCGGATGCAGTACCAAGGGGTGTAGGCATGGTGAAGGGACTGGTCGAATTGTAATGTCAAAAAAATTATAATAAAATAATTTGACATTTGAAAATAAAAAAAAAAGATAGTAAATTATACATGAGACATGACCATTTACACAAAACATGATTACCCTTAATTTAGGGATATTCCTACATTGTTAAAGTAACTCAGGTACTGTCCTTTGATGCACGTACTTCGACAAAATTTCACCATAATTCAATAACAGAATTGAGATATAACACCACCATAATTCTTATAAAAATATACTGATTCTAGATATGGGAAAATCAAGAATTATTGATGCACTGATATCAAGATTAATGCGACCTAATGATTTTTCGGGTAATTTTCACTTGACAAAAAATAATTTTTAAAAATTAAACTAAAATTATCATAATTTGTAAGAGTTTAGTATAAGTCTAAAATTCACCTTGATTGGACATCATTTAGATACAAAATTAAGGTCTTAAAGATGCCTAAATGAATTAATTTGAATTACGTAACTTATTTATGTAGTTTTCTTAAGGGTGAAGGAAAAGGACTATGTGTTTCCTTCTTTTTGTACAGCCTATCCCAAGTGTACATAAAAGCTAAACGTGGCTTCTAAAGGGAGTTTGGGGATGATGAGTACCATAGCCACATCGCCTTCAACTCATTCTCTTCTTTTCCCATACCTCCACCAAACCATTTTTGCTTCTTCTTCCTCTTCTTTCCACAACCACCATTTCTGCTCTTCTTCTTCCCATTTCAGATCACACCACCATGTTCTCTCCTCCTTCTTGCCACCGTCATTTCTTCTTACTCTTTCCACTTCTCCCCACACCTCTCTTCACCCCCTTACCACATCGCCTACGAGAATAGAAAGGAAGAAAGGAGGCATAGAAAGAAGAAAGGGAGAACAGGGGAAAGTACCATCGTGCTATCTAGGAAACCATCTTGACCAAGAATTGTGCATGACTAAGGTAAGTCCCTCCCTACAACTCTTTCTTGTTTGATTGTCTTCATAGTTGTAGGATTCTTTCCCTATGAACCTACATTATTGCCTCCATATCCTTGCATAAACAAGTAGTACGATTATGTTATTTTACCCTCTGACGATTCAGGCTTCCATCGGATTTGGTTAACTGACTTGACTATTTCACCGATTTCTTGTCTAAGAAGATGCAGACCGTTCTGGAATAAGCACTCGACCAACCCTTGCATTTCGAACGGCCGATTCTTCCAGGATGATCAATCGATCCTGCTAGTTAGTTGTTTCTATGATTGTCTCTGTGATGTTCTATTCCGTTGATTTTTCAATAATGGTTTTAAGTGTTAAATAGGTTTAAGTACCACATTACGAAGTTATTCTATGAAGCCCAATAAGGAATAGAGAAGGCTACGTGAACCTTATGGGTTGGAATACCATGTTTCTTTCTTCAACCAGAAATGAAACCCAACTGAAAAGGCTCTGGAAGGCCAAAGCAAGTCGACCTACTCTAATCAGAAGGTCGACACACCCTTCAGTTAGGTCGACTTACCCCTCCTAGAACTATTGGACAGTGAGCTTCTAACCATGGAATCAAGTTGTATAACTTATTTTCTTGGGTTCTAAAGCTATAATGCCAATGGTATGAGTCCTTTAATTATTAACCAGGCCCTTCTTTGGAGCAACCTTGTTCATTTAAAAACACCATTTCTGATTCATATACATCGTGATATATTTAGATTAATGTCGGTCCATAGAAATATGTTTCTTGTGAAATTGTCTTACTTTAGATAAGTGACCAAGCAACTATGATCGAAGTTTTAACGTGATATTCGGGATACCGACGACACATGATTTGATTTGGTTTCTGAATAACTAACCTTGTATCACTCTAGTTAGTTGGACTTCAAATGACTCCAGTAAGCCCAAATCCAACTCCACTTCAAGTTGACTCTTAAAAATCTGACGAAGGTCATAAACTCCACCTCAATACTGATTTAATGGGTCTTTTGATTTCAATAAAATGTTAGTTTTGACCTTTAAAAGGAAAAACTCATTTTTTATATAGAAAACTCTGTTTTAGCCGAATTTCTAGTTTAACTGAGAATTTGATTTTTTTTTAATCCGAGCCTTGCATGTTTGACTACTCTCAACTCCTCTACCATTCATGCAATATAAGTTAATGTACATGTACCATATATGTGCTTATTCTTAGAACTATGGATTGTTGCAAGATTAATTGTTCGAAAACATAACAGTAAGGAGTGTCTACATTTCGGGTCTTCAGACTCTACAAGGACTAAGATGTCAGTGCAAAGTGGGGCAGGTGCAGTCCCTGGGACGAGCACCCGAATGCATTTAATATGCAAAGTGTTACTGGATCTCTTCTTATAGTGTTTGGCATCGACACGCTACATATTAGATTGGTGGATATTCCATTATATGTTCATGTTTCCTTATGCTTGTTACAACTTGTCTTACTTTTGCCATGAACCGCCAATACATGTTTGGTGAACTGCTAGGCAGTTATTATACGCTTGATATTGGACGGAATGTCATTACATGCCTGTTACTTGTTATCCTGGTTCAATTCATTGGCATGTCATTTTATTCTTGTCACTGTTACATGATCCTTGTTCAATTCTACTACATCCTGATTTGTAGTGTTCTTCGTTTACTTGTACCCCAGTTACTTGTTATTTTCCAATACAACAATTTCTTTGAATTCATATATATGTTTCTAAGATTTCTTGATAGTGGAGGATAATTCCTACTGGGTAAGATTGCTCATACCTACTCTTTTTCCCATGTAATTTATAGTTCTAGAATGTGGGACTTTAGGATTTGTATGTTGAGAGATCAACCTTTGCCATGCCTGTCCTTTGAATTATAGATTGAGAATCATGCAAATACCTCAATTTAGAGAAATGGCATTTAATTATTTTTTATTTAGTGAAGGCCCCAAGCAATTTTTTCTTAGAAAGTTCAAAATCTACTCTTGTTTTGCTATTCACTCACATGACGACATTTACAAATATATTAAATGTCGAGACGTGACAGAGTAGTATCAGAGCATCGTTTGAGGATTCAATAACTTGAGAGTTATTGTTTTTCAATATCCTATAGTGATCTGTGAGGATGGGTAGAAAGCCTGAGGTTAAGCTAGATAAGTACAATTGGATATATAGTTAAATCATCCATCATATCTCAAAATTATGTAAGAAAAAGACACCATTTAATCACAAAGGCCAATGTATCAAGTAACTAGATACATACGGTAACAGTTGTAGTAATAGCATTAGTTAGAAAAGCTGATTTCTAAACTGCATGTCAATTAACCAAACTTAAACTTGTTTGCCCAACCTAGCATGATAGAAGAAGTAACATTCATACATAGGTCGTTAAAGCAAGAGTATATGCTAAGAGTTTAGTTTATATGTTATGAGTCCAATTGTTATAGTATATCAGCTTCTAGATAATTTTGCCACTACATGTAAAATTGTAAACTTGTTTATAGAGTGATGTAATAGGAATCTTATGTAATAAATGTAATCTTTGCCCAATTATCATCAGATTTCAATATTCACCATTCTCATCATGCTCTAACGCCATCACCAAGGAATATGCATTTATATAACTCTCTAAGGATTAAGGCTATTTCTTAGTGGGGGAGACTTCAAGTATAGTAAGTTATTATAAAGGATCTGCTCAATACTTAATATACTACTTATAGAAATGAATAATCTAGTGGAGGGTGTATCTAATTGAACCTAGGATCGTAACCTGGCTCCTTAGAATTGTGAAAATACACAAATTTCCATCAATATCATGACTACGAGATATATGGTGGGTGCATATAAACCATATGACTTAATATAACCATGGCGGAGTTGGTAAGAGAAATTTGGACTAAAACTCTAAAGACAAAAAAAAATTCTTTGTAATCCATCCAGATTAGTTATTGAGTTTGGAGGACCAAACTCCTTCTTTAGTGGGGGAGGAATTGTAATGTCTCAAAATTTATAATAAAATAATATGACATTTGAAAATAAAAAAAATAGTAAATTATACGTGAGACATGGCCACTTACATAAAACATGATTACCCTTAATTTAGGGATATTTCTACATTATTAAAGTAACATCAATAGTGTCTTCTGAAGCATGCACCCCGACGAGACGTCATCAAAATTCAATAACAGAATTGAGATATAACACCACTATAAATCTAAAAAAAAAAATATTGATTCTCGATATGGAAAAATCGAGAATTATTGATGTACGGTTATCAAGATTAACGCGACTTAATGATTTTTTAGGTAATTTTAATTAGACAAAAAAATAATTTTAAAAATAAAATTACCTTAATTTGTAAACTCTTCTAATTAGTAGAAGTCTAAAATTTTACCATGATTGGACATCGTTTAAATATAAAATTAAGGTCCTAAAAAATCTATATGAATTAATTTGAATTACATAACTTATTTACATAGATTTCTTCATGGTGAAGGAAGAGGACTATGTGTTTCCTTCTTATAGTAAAGTCTATCCCAAGTGTAGATAAAAGCTAAACGTGGCTTCTAAAGGCAGTTTGGGGATGATGAGGACCATAACTGCACTGCCTTCAACTCATTCTCTTCTTTTCCCATACCTTCATTGAACCATTTCTGCTTCTTCTTCCTCTTTTTTCCACAACTTCCATTTCTGCTCTTCTTCTTCCCATTTCAGATCACACCACCATGTTCTCTCCTCCTTCTTGCCACCATCATTTCTTCTTACTCTTTGCACATCTCCCCACACCTCTCTTCACTTTGTTACCACATCGCCTACAGGAATAGAAAGGAAGAAAGAAGGCACAGAAAGAAGAAAGGGAAAATAGGGAAAGTACCATTGTGCTATCTAGGAAACCATCTTGACCAAGAATTGTGTCCAACTAAGGTAGGTCCCTCCCTACAACTCTTTCTTGTTTGATTGTCTTCATACTTGTAGGATTCTTTCCCTACAAACCTGGATTATTGCCTCTATATCCATGCATAAACAAGTAGTACGATTATGTTATTTTACCCTCTGTCGATTCTGGCTTCCACCTGATTTGGTTAACCCACTTGGTTGTTTCACCAATTTCCATGTCTGAGAAGATACAAACCGTTTTGGAATAAATAATCGACCGACCCTTGCATTTTGGATGATCGATTCTTCCAAGATGATCAATTGATCCTACTAGTTAGTTGTGTCTACGAATTATTGAGCAACTATCCTTAAAAATATTGTTAAACATTTAATCATAATATTTTTTCTATGACAAAACCTTTTAATATCTTCTAAATCAATTTATTGACTTATACTACAATTTATGAAAATTAATATGACAATACAAAGTTTCCCATATATAATATTGTACTATATCTTAGCTTAAATTTATGCATACACAAAATCTAAGTATCAACACTATCACACTTGTAATGATTTTTTCTCTAAGTCCACAGTGTATACTGTATATCATACTGACTCTGACTGTAGACAAGTTGAAGACTCTGACTTTAGAAAAGTTGAAGTATTGCACCAATTGATGAACAAACAGGTTGTACTCCGACTTTGGAGAAGTCGAAGTATAGCATAACTCTGACTCTCAAAAAGTCGAAGTCCTGATACCGATTGCTTATCAACTCGCCCTTACTCCGACTCTTTAAAAGTCAAAGTCTAACTTTACTCCGACTCCGTAGAAGTCGAAGTCTTGTTGATAGTATCTTACTCCGACTCTTTAATAGTCGAAGTCTGACCTTCTCTGACTTTTGAAAAGTCAAAGTCTATTATCCATTGCTTGCACTCCGACTCCCTAAAAGTTGAAGTATGACAACGATTGATAAACAAATTTATATCACTCCGACTCCTAAAAAGTCGAAGTCTATTATCAATCAATGTCTCACTATGACTTCTATATAGTCGAAGATCTGTATGCATCTATTGTCTTTGACTCCGACTCCTTGAAAGTCAAAGTATCATATATCAACTGTTGCGTACTTATACTTAAATAATTTTTATGTATCTATCATTTCTTATAGAACCCAATAAATTATAATCTTAATCATTTCAATGATTTTCTTTATTCCTTTAAGATCTCTTATGAATAAAAGTTTCTTGTATGATTCTTGTGATTATTTCTCTGCTATCATAATTCAAATATCTTTTTAGCGGAAAAATATTTTATTTAATATTACTCTCATTCTAAATATCCTGTTTAAATTTGTAAGTTTTGCATACTTGTTGTCTCTCTCACTATCAGAAAGATAGTTCTATCTCTGTTCGACAGATGGTCAAGAGTTTAATGCAATGGTAGGTATAAGCAGCATGGGTTATCTGTCAGAGCTCACCTACCACTGTCAGAACTCCATGACTTTCAGGAAAAATCCTTGTATTCCCCATACAACTGTCTGTCTATCCTTAAATGTCTGAACATCTCCGTCAGAAGTCTTTTGTACTGTATATATATTTTTTATCTAACCTACCTCTGAAAGAATGGAGGTATATGTGTCGTTCTTGTCCTCCCAGGCTTGCAGAACATTAATGAAGCTCGCTTAGCTTTCAATCTTGAGCATGGAGTTTACAGAACATTAATGAAGTTGTCTATCAAGCCATGAAGCTACCTACATAGCCTGAAGACGTTGGGACTCTAAGAACTAAAGGACTGATGGTTATAACAGAAGTCTCAAGGTATCAACATCCAAAGATCAACGGCTATCCCTAAAACAGATAGTTTCTAACTGTTAGTTTCAAACGGGAAGTTCAAGCCTCTAAAGCTCATATATAGAAGCTGAAGTTTGAACCAGAATCACACTGAACTCCAATTAGAAATTGCAAGCAATAATAGTCACCACAAGCTTACCTACTGAAAAGAGAAAGAGAGCTGCTACTTCAATCCTCGACTTCCAAGCTCTCTTGTTTTTAGAAGTCTTTTCTTCTTGGGTGGCATTTTGTAATTGTAGATCTTCTCAATCCACCCTCTTAGATTCAGAAAGAGTCAAAGCTCCAATTCTTACTTGTATCTCTTTTTGATTCTCTGTGTTTACTCATTCTTCTGAGCAGACACACAAGTGTTTTCATTTCTGTGTTAGATTACCCGCAGGAGGTTTGTTTCCTACAGTGCCCCCCTTGTGAAGGGAAGACCTACTAGTGTAGGTGGTCTTTGTACCCCTTTGTAAATGGAAGACTTGCTTGGGAGCAAGTGGGTTGTAACACCTCTCAGGTTGAGAGAAGGCCAAGTATTCTTGGCAGTTAGTGAAATCCCAAGAGGTTACTTAGGGACTGGATATAGGACTTCCATATGGGAAGGGCCGAACCAGGATAAAATATCTTGTGCAATTGTGTGATTGTTCACACTTGTTTCACACACACCACACTAAGTACTAACAACTCTATTTAGTGTTATCTATTTTTAGATAAATTTTAAAAGCACAGGAATCCTATTCATCCCCCTCTAGGACATTTAAAGAGCCATCCCGATCCAACAAGTGGTATCAGAGCGAGGTCTTCTCAGAAGAATTGAGAGATTTGAGAAGAGATGGCATCTGAAGCTCACAACTATGAAGGTCAGTCAGTCACCAGACCACCATTCTTCGATGGTGAGGATTACTAGTACTGAAAGATGATAATGGAATGCTTCATTCGAGGCACAGACTTTGATCTGTGGCAGGTAATAGAACAAGGTGATTTTGCTATACTTGGTGATGGAACTTCTGCATTATCTATAGTTGACAAAAGAAATATGTGCCTAAACTATAACGCCAAAAATTATCTATGTTGTGCTTTATCCAAAAGAGAGTTTAACAGATTATCTGCTTGTAGAACTACTAAGAAAATGTGGGATAAACTACAAGTAACTTACGAAGGAATTGATAGAGTAAAGAAAACTAGAATAGATATTCTTGTCTCCCAATATGAACAATTCAAAATGCTTCCTAATGAAAATATAACCCAAATGTATAATAGATTCTCAAATATAATAGTAGGCTTGAGTTCACTAGGTAAAATTCTTAATAATGAAGAAACAGTAAGAAAAATTCTAAGATCGTTAACTCGTGCCTCGACCCCTAAGGTCACTGCTATTGAAGAGGCATATAATAAACAAAACTCTCTATTGATAAATTGATTGGTTCTTTATTGGCTCATGAAATCAATATGGAAAGATTTTCTGAAGGCTCTTCGAAAAAGAAAATGCCAAATACTTTGGAAGCTGCAGATTCTTCTTCCTCTGAGGATTCAAAAGAGAAATCAGAAGACAGTGATGATGAAGCTATGCTGTCAAGAAAACTCCAAAGGATTCTTGCCAAGAAGAAGAAGTTTGGGTTGAAGAGATACTTCAAAAAAGAAAAGAAGAAAGAACCAACTTGCTATGAGTGCAATCAACCTGGACATTACAAGTCAGAATGTCTTAAGCTCAAAAAGAAAGATCTAGCTGAAAGATTTGAGAAGAACAAAGGTAAAGAAAGAAAATTTAGAAAGTACAAGAAGAAGGCAATGGCCGCAGCTTGGGATAATAAAGAACCTACAAGTTCAGATTCTTCAGGCTCAGAATCTAAAGAAGAGGAACAAGCCAATCTAGCCCTTATGGCAGGACTAGACCAGGTAAATTCTGAAACCTCCTTTACATCATGTTCTGAATCTGATTCTGAAAGTCTAGAAGATGCATTTAATGAATTGTATGAGAAATATAAAACTATAGTTAAACAGATGAAAATAGTTATGTTAAATTTATTGAATCAAGAAAAATCTAATACTTTTCTAAAAAATGAAGTAGAAAGATTAGAACAAAATTTAACTGAAACAAGAAGATCTAATGAATTACTATGTGAAGACGTAAAAATTAAAAAAAAATAAAATCATGGAACTTGAATCAAATCTAAAAGAATTGAGAGATGATGAAAAATTAAGAGAAGAAAATAACTATCTAAAAGATACCATAGAGAGAATCACTAACTGTAAAACATCTCTAGTTGTAAAACTGAAAGGTGCTCGAATAGGTAAAAAGAAATATGGAGTAGGTTATACACCTCCAACAAATGAAGAAAGTTTTGTCTATCCTGAGAAATATCCAACTCCTAAATTTATGAACGAAAAGGAAATTAAAAATCCCAGAAAAGTCAATCAATATGTCTACAAACAAAAATTGAAATCTAATAACACTACACATGTAAAGAATGCATATGATTTGTGTTATAGTCACTTTAATCAACTAGAACACACAATCAGCACTTGCACAACTAGACACTTGCGTTGGATTCCAAAGACTAACCATTAAGGACCCAAGAAAATTTGGGTACCAAAAGTTACAACTTAACTCTGTTTACGGTCACCTGAGAGCATCCAAATGGTATTTGGATAGTGGGTGCTCAAGGCATATGACAGGGGACAAAAAGTTGTTTACAAGTTTTAGAGATGAGGTTGGTCAAGTCACATATGGAGATAATGGAAAAGGCAAAGTCATAGGATGTGGAACAGTAGGAACAAAGGAAAAGGATTTGATAGAAAATGTTATGTATGTAGAAGGACTAAAGCATAACCTTATTAGCATTAGTCAGTTGTGTGACAAAGGTCACTTGGTAAATTTTCAAAATGATTAGTGCATTATTCAAAAGGATGGAAAAACAATCTTTGAAGCACAAAGAGTAAAAAATGTGTACACTCTACAATTAGCAGAATTGAAAGAAGTTAACTTATGTCTTGCAACTACCAAGAGTGAAGAGACTGATTTATGGCACAGAAGACTAGGACATGCAAGCACATCAATAATCAAGAAATTAATCAAACATGATCTAGTTGAAGGTCTTCCGAAGCTTAAGCTGAAGAAATCTGGAATCTATACAGCCTGTGCAAAAGGAAAGCAAACTAAGACATCATTTCAGTCCAAGACCTTAGTAACAACTTCTTAACCATTGGAACTTATTCACATGGACTTGTTTGGACCTATAAGAACAACAAGTTTTGAAGGAAAAGTTTATGGCTATGTAATTGTGGATGATTATTCAAGGTACACTTGGGTATCATTTTTGGAAGCCAAATCAGAAACCTTTTCAGCCTTTCTGAAGTTCAGTAGACTAGTACAGAAGAGCCAGAAGTTTCAAATAATTAGTATTAGATCAGACCATGGTGGAGAATTCAAAATTGAAGAGTTTGTCAAATTTTGTGAAGAAAATGGTTTAGAACACAATTTCTCTGCACCAAGAACACATCAACAAAATGGAGTAGCAGAAAGGAAGAACAGAACACTACTGGACATGGCCAGAACAATGCGTATACAATACAATCTACCAAGATATTTATAGGCACAAGCAGTCAACACAGCCTGCTACATCATCAACAGGTGTATGATCAGACCAATAATGAAGAAGACACCTTATGAGCTATACAAGGAGAAGAAGCGAAATGTCAGTCATCTTCGACCCTTTGGTTGTAAGTGTTTCATTTTGAATAATGGAAAATATAATTTAGGAAAATTAGATGCTAAAAGTGATGAAGGTTTTCTACTAAGATATATCTCAAAACCTAGAGGATACAAAGTGTTTAACAGAAGAACTTTAACTATAGAACAATCAGTCCATATTTTATTTGATGAAATTAACCCTTTATTAATAAAATAGAAGAAGAAGAAGATGTTGAAGAATTGTGCAGGGATCTGGAACAAACTTCCTTTGAAGAAAAAGATGAAGATAAGAAAGATCCTCCACTAGAAGAACTGCAACAACAAGAAGAAACACTGGAAGGACTACCTAGAGAATTGACGTATCACAGAGATCATCCAAGAGAAAATATTATAGATGATCCTCAAGATAGGGTAAGAACAAGAGGTATGTCACGTCCTAATAAAAGGCTATTTATCAGAAGTGACAGAAAATAGGCACAAAAGGTAATAATTATTTATCCATTCATAACGTCATAAGCAGAAGTTTTATTACACAGATACTCCTCATAATAACTAAGAGAGGAGTAGATCAAAACAACTTAATTTATACATCTCATTTCACACTACTAAACAGAAACGGGTTGGCTTTGCTTGACACGGTCAGTCCACTCAGCACACATGCCCTTAAACTTCACCCCCATCTGAGTTACCTTAAAAGAGTAGGAAATAGTGAGCTAACTAGCTCAGTAGAATTCAAATCCATAATTCAAGGGTGATTACACGATAGCCAAGGCAAGGATAAATCGGATATCAAAGAGACAATACCAGATTTCAGAACAATAACTTGATACAATGACAGTAAAACTCAGGTCATGCTCAGGTATATAGCTCAAGAATTGGTTCATATGTTAGTTACATAATACAGGAATCATGATGACCATAGTCAAAAAGTATTTGATGCAATGCCAGACATCCCGACGCCCTTTATCATTCCACGTGGTCCGAAAATGAATTTGGGTGCTCCTCCCAGGACTGGACCAGCCCTATTTGCACAGGCATATTAATCAAGGGGGTCCAAGGACCCAAAAATGTCATCATCATCAATTAATCATATTCACATGGTGTTCAAGCATTTTAACTCTCAAGACATCATGTTATATGAACTCAATTACCGAATATAGGAGAATGGACTCAACGGAGTACCATTCGTAGTTGACGACTTCAAGGATAATTCAATGGTGAGTAAGGTATTTCAAGTGGGTAATCTTTACAGTAGAATAACAGCAAATACCCAAGTAATTAAAGGGGTAACTTGCTAGGCTATTAGGATGAACTTTTAGCAAGGGTTCATACACGGAAAAGTGTAAAAATTCGAATCAGGGTTGTAGCTGTCGACAGCCAGGAAGGGGCTGTCGACAGATTGCAGCAGACAGAGCTCAGGTTTTGCTGGTCGGTGTACATCTGTCGATAGCAACAAGATGGCTATCGACAGATTCACACAGTCCCAGTTATTCCAGAGTTCAGGAAGGCTTGCCTGTCGACAGCTATGGGCTGCCTGTCGACAGCCGCCTGTTCGTCACTCATAAGTGACTTTGAATTCACTCTAAACACTCTAACCATGGAACCTATGAATCAAATCATGATTTATATCAATTGTAAGAGTCTAATTGTAGTTCTCACAGTGGTTTATAAGCTAAACAAATGAGATGAAACAAGAGATTTACAATTCAAACTTTTCTAGCTAGAAGCTAACGTAGTGTAGTACTAGAAGCATGATCTTGATAGCAATGGTTTATTTGAAAATTCCTACATGATGTACACTAAACCACAAGGTGTTTCCTGAATCTAAATCAAGACTTGAAGTATCAATCATCTAAACCGAATTCTTCATATTATTCTAAAGATGATTGAGACTTCTACAAAACTCTATAGCATGTACAAGGATCAAGGGTGGAAGAAGAGGATAGGAGTTAGTTTCTAAAATGGAACAAGGTTGTTCCTCCTCCAACAAGAGTATTTATATCATGACTGGAAGAAAAATAGAAGAACCACAGGTATAGCCTTTTGTCATCTCATCAAGAACTTCTTGTCAGGTATGGAGGACAGATTTGAATCAGAGAGAGATGAATCCTACCTTGCTTAAATGATGAACTTGCAAGTATCCTTCATGAAAAATCCCACACCCAGCAAGAGAAGTGTTTCCCCCTTAAGGTTGATGGCGTGCTTGCAATGTCCACAACAAGTACAATAGCTACAGTTGCACACAGGGGTAGAAGTGAAAGCAGTTGCAGGTGCAACGGAGCTAGCAACTACAACAACTCCCCAACAGTAGTTCTAGGAGCTCATCCACAACACTTCTAGCAGCCAAGAGCAGGGGAAAGCAAGAACAGAGACAAGAGCCAAGGTGTAGAAAGGTTCAAACTCAGGAGAGGGAGTGGCTTTTATAGCCAAGCTAGGTTCCCATGCAAGGGAATACGTCCACGCACAGGTGTAACAGTAAAACCCATTGGGTTTTTACTGCTTACACCTGGTTCATGCTTCCTCTTACTCCCTTACACCTCAATCCTCACGTGTAAGAGGTTTAACTCATGTTTCATCCTTATCCTAATGTGTGCTGGCCTCCTCAAGACTTCACACGTAAGCACTCAAATAAACACAAAAATTGGTTACCGTAAATACTCCATAATTCAACTGGTCCATTAGACTTGATGTAAACATGTCCAAACAAAGTCTGTTTGTACTAAAATTTCAACCATAGACAAATATGATGGTTTTACAAATTATGGTGATTTTAGTTTAATTTTTAGAATTTATTTTATAGTAGGTGAAAAATCACCCGGAAATGGTCGCGTCGACTTAATCTCAAAATCCGAATGTCGAAAAATTCGGATATTTATATTTCTGAGATCTCCACATTTTTCTGGAAATTATGGTGTTTTCGGATTTTGTTTTCGTTACAGTTTTTCAGTGTCACCCTGTGGGAGCGCGCACGTCCGAGTACGACACTAGGGTAATGTTAGTTATACTAATCATACCCAAATATCAATTATTTCAATTTAAGATTAATGCTTAAGTCTAATAACTTTATTATTCATGTTTTTCAACAAATAAAAATTCCGGGGTGTTACAACTCTCCCCCACTAAAAGAAATTTGGTCCTCCAAATTTAATTACACAAGGATGTGGTTACTGACCTGTAAACAACTCTGGATACTTGTTATTTATGGCATCTTCCAATTCACATGTTGCTTCTTCTTGTCCCCGCTTATTCCACTGAATGTTTAGTAAAGGAACTTCCTTGTTCCGAAGTTGCTTGATTTTTCGATGGAGGATCTATACTGGTCTTTCTTCATATGCCAAATTTCATTGTACATCCAGATCTTGGTATCCAATAATGTGTTCTGGATCATATACATATTTTCTTAACATTGACACATGAAAGATATCATGTACAATGGATAATTGTGGTGGAAGTGCCAATTGGTATGTCATTTCACCAACTCTCTTCAATATTTCAAAAGGTCCAACGTATCTTGGACTCAATTTTCCCTTGATACCAAATCTTTTTGATTCCTCTTCGGGGTGATACTTTAAGAAACACATGTTCCTCTTGCTGAAATTCTAACTCTCTTCTACGTCGATCGGCATAGCTTTTCTACCGATCTTGAGCAGCTTTCATCCGATCTTGTACCAACTTGATAACTTCTGTCGTCTCTTGGATCATTTCTGGTCCAAGAATATGCGTTTCTTTTACTTCTACCCAACATAATGGTGATCTACATTGCCGACCATATAAAGCTTCGAAAGGTGCCATTCGAATGGTAGACTGGTAGCTATTGTTATATGCAAATTCCATAATTGCTAGGTGAGTGTTCCAGTCATTTCCGAACTCTAATACACAAGCACGACACATATCCTCAACAATTTGATTCACCCGTTCGGTCTGTCCATCTGTTTGAGGGTGAAATGCAGTACTAAATTTTAATTTAGTTCCCAAAGCATCTTGCAACTCTCTCCAAAAATGCGAAGTAAATCTTGCATCTCGGTCAGAAACTATGTTCTTTGGAATTCCATGCAACCGTACAATTTCCTTCATATATAGTGCTGCCAAAATATTAACAGACCATCTTGTCTTTATTGCTAAGAAATGAGCTGATTTGGTAAGTCTGTTAATGATTACCCAAATAACATCAAATCCACTCCGTGTTTTGGGTAATCCCACAATAAAATCCATATCAATGCTATCCCATTTCCACTCTGGTATCTCAAGTGGTTTTAATTTTCCTGCAGGTTTCTGGTGTTCTGCCTTAATTTTATGACATATCAAACATTTTACAATAAATTCCACAATATCCTTTTTCATGTTGCAGCACCAGAAATGCTTCTTCAAATCCTGATACATTTTGACAGCTCCGGGTTGATCTAAGATCTATTTCTTAATTTCTGTATTATCTGATACATACAATCTGTCCCAGAATCGAAGATTCCCATGAACATCTTCATTAAAATCAAGTTTAGAAGCCAATTTTTCTCTGATTCCTACCAGTATAGGGTCATTGTCTTGTTGCTCTTTAATTTGCTTCAGGAAATCTGACTGTACTATCAAGTTATTAATTACAACCCTTTCTTCTTGGGTTTCAACTTTTAAGCTCAAGGTAGAAAATTCCTCCAATATTTTCCATTCCCTTACTTGCAGCCAAAATATCTTGGCTATAGGATTTCTGTTGAGTGCATCAGCCACAGTGTTTCCTTTTCCTGGATGGTATTCAATCTTGAAATCATAGTCTTTGATATATTCCATCCATCTTCTTTGTCTCATGTTCATTTCTTTCTGTGAAAATAAGTATTTGAGACTCTTATGATCGGAGTACACTATGAATTGGTTATCATATAGATAGTGTCTCCAAAGCTTAAGAGCAAAGACCACAATGGCCAATTCTAAATCATGTACTGGGTAATTCCTCTCGTGAGTCTTCAACTGTCTTGATGCATAGGCAATAACTCTTCCATCTTGCATTAATACACAACCCAGTCCAATGTTGGAAGCATCAGTATAAACCTTAAATAATTTTCCCTCTACCGGCAAAGCTAGAATTGGTGCAGATGACAGACATTCTTTTAACAATTGGAATGCTTCCTCACAATTCTCATTCCATAAAAATGCAGTTCCTTTTCTAGTCAACTGTGTAAGAGGTGAGGCAATTCTAGAAAAATCCTTGACAAATCGCCGGTAGTAACTGGCCATGCCCAAAAAACTTCTTACTTCAGTGAGATTCTTAGGTTGCTCCCATTTCTGTATAGTTTCGATTTTTGAAGAATCTACTGATGGACCTTCTTTAGAAATAATGTGTCCTAAGAACATCACTTCCTTCAACCAAAATTCACACTTGCTAAACTTTGCATATAACTTGTTGTCTCGAAACAATTACAAAGTGATCCGTAGATGAGATTGATGCTCCTCCATACTTTTGGAGTAGATCAGTATATCATCAATGAATACAACCACAAACTGATCTAAATAAGACCTGAACACATCATTCATTAGACGCATAAATGCAGCTGGTGCGTTTGTCAATCCAAACGGCATCACCACAAATTCATAATGTCCATATCTTGTTCGAAAAGCCGTTTTATGAATATCTGATTCTTGAATTTTAAGTTGATGATATCCAGACCTTAAATCAATCTTGGAGAAACACTGAGCTCTAGACAACTGATCAAATAAATCATCAATTCTCGGAAGTGGGTACTTATTCTTTATAGTCAATTGATTTAACTGTCGATAATCTATACACAACCGCATAGATCCATCTTTCTTTTTAACAAACAGTACCGGAGCACCCCAAGGTGAGGTACTAGGTCTAATAAATCCCTTCTCTATTAATTCCAACAATTGCCTTTTTAGTTCTTTCAGTTCTTCTATTGACATTCTGTAGGGCATTCTTGAGATAGGCGTAGCTCCTGGTACCAATTCAATTGAAAAATTCACCTCTCTATTAGGTGGTATGCCAGAGAGCTCTTCAGGGAATACATCAAGAAACTCCCTTACAATCGGAATATCTTCCAATCCTACTATGTTCTGATTTAATAAGGTCACAGAAGCCAAATATCCTTGACAACCTTTTTGTACTAATTTACAAGCTTTCACTGCTGAAATTATTGGTATTCTTTTGGTTTGGGGTTTATCAAAGGTCATGGAATAGATTTCCTCTTCTAAGAAAGACACTTGTCTCAATTGGCAATCTAAGTTTTCATGGTATTTAGGTAACCAATCAACCCCAAGGATTACATCATAATCCCACATTTCTAAACATATCAAATCACCGGGTAAATCATGTCCTTTGACCATGATCTGACTAGCAGTGTAATATTTTTTAAGCTTTTTACCCTCACTTAAAGGAGTTGCAACTTCAGTTGTGTGGGTAATGGAACTGACTTTACTTCCAAGAATTTAGCAAACTCATAGCTAATGAAAGAGTGTGTAGCTCTAGAATCAAACAACACAAATGCAGGTTTTGAGTTCACTAACAGTGTACCTTCAATCAATCTGCCCTCCTGCGGGGATTCAGGTTCCATTTTCTGAATGGCTTGCAATCTACCTTGCTTTACTTGGGGTTCTTATCTGTTGGTGCATTCTTGGCCATTGGGCAGTCCAGGATTCAGTGTTGAGTACTACCACAATGGAAACTTGCCACCAACTTACGCCAACAATTCTCAACCTTATGCCCGATGCGATGGCAATGCTTACAAACATCCTTACTCCCTACCGGAGCTTTGCCTGCCTTCTTAGTAGTTTGCTGAACCTTCGGGGCATTCCCCGACTCATACTTCCTTTTTCGATCTGAAGATCCTTCTCTAGATTTCCCTCTAATCTTATCTACAGTTTCATTCGCAGCTTCTAGTGCCAAGGCTCTCTTTACCATTTCTGAATAAGTAGTGATCAGGTGAGGAGTTAGCTGCGTAATAAAATTAGGACGCAGTCCATTCATAAACCTTTTAGCCTTCAATTTCTCTGTGGTTATAAGATGTGGAGCATACTTTGACAACCGGGCAAATTGGGCCTCATACTCCGATACTGACATCTGTGGACGATCCATTTCGCCGCGTCCCGGTCGACTGCGGGGTCCTCCGATGGCTCACGAACGTCACTGGACTCTCGTTGACGAAGATGGGTCACTGGTTGACCTCGTTGACTCCCGGTTGACTGAGTTGAATGAGGAGGAAATAAAGAAAAGCAGAAATGGAGGGAGATGTTTGTGATTGCCAGGGCCTTACCTGTGCCCAAGGAGAGGTTATGATCACGTTGGTGCAGTAGCCTCGCGCAGCGGACAGAGATGGGGCCTTGACTTCCCTTTCTTCAGCCGGCCAAAGAAAGAGAGCTCCGCGGTCTTCTTCAGAGTATTCCTGCCACAAAAAGAAGCTCTATTAGACTCAAATGCAGTGTAGTAAATGTCCAAACGAAAAAGCAAAGCCCAAAAGGTGAGTCCCATACCAGTTGCAGACTTGAGAAGAGGGTGGTCAAATGTTATGACCACTCTTCTTCCCTCTGTTTTTGGTTGGGAAACCCCTTTCTAGGTGCGTAGGAAGGTGCCCTACGTGCCTAGAGTGTGTGGGAATGTGTGTGTAACATGCAAGAGCTAAAGGGAAAGGAAGGGAAAGAGAGGAAGAGGAGGGAGATGATCCTCGTTGCTGTGGCGTTGCTGACTCCTTGTGGGGCTCCTCCAGCTCGGGATGAAGCCTTCTAGATGTCCCAAGTGATGAGAGAAAGAAGAAGAAGAGTGGTGGAAGGTAGGGTACAACTTTCTCTCTCTTCTCTCTAAGTGACCAAGTATGGACATCCAGCCTCTCCCCCCTCACTTAGAAGGAAAAAGGGGGAGTTAAATAGATAGTGGGGTCGGAGTTCAGAGGCTTTGGATGCTCAAGTGTGAAGAAACACACTTGCACACTTGGCAATCCAAGTATTAAGGCTCCAACCAATAGGGAGAGGCCAAGTAGGATTTTTACTGGGTCAAGGGGGTGCCAAGGTGGCCCATTTGCCCATTGGGAACGGTCCCATGCGCTGCATGGGCGAGAGAATGGCGCAAGTGGGCTAGATTCTCGGGGTAGTTGCGCAGACCTGGTAAACCATGTTGACGTCAACAGATCCTGCCACCAATACCATGCAGGCGTCCACCGATGTGGACGCCAACATAAGTAAACGTCTCGGAGGCTTGCCGTCAACATGTAGTCAGCGGCAATCGATGCTGCCGTCTACATGGCATTCGAGGCAAGTCAACAAATGGTCAAATGGGCTTTATTGGGCCGTAGAACCACGCGGGGATGGGCCAAATCTCGCGTCTACAAATGCCCCTCTGAGATGTCCGGTCTTGCAGGGGAGCAGAGCGGACTGAAAGGTTGGTGTCTCGGTAAACAAAGGACGCGGAGATTTGATCAAGGGCCATTTCCAAGGATAGGAGTTCTAGCAAGCCAAACGAAAGATTTAGGCTAGAAACAAATGACGAATCGTCTGAGAGATAGATATGGATAAGAGGGAGGGTGATCTACCCATGTAACTACAACTTCAACCCAACGGTAGGGTCCCTGGCATTGCCATGTTGGACTTTGACTAGTTTCTGGTGTGTCTGAGTCAAAGGAGTTGTAATATGACGGTTGAATCAAGAGAGTCTCATAACCGGAGCTCGTGGGCTCGCTGGCCTAATTAGGATGTCTGTCCAAATTTAGGGGGTCGTGGAGACAAGGAGTTGGTTGATCTCTCAAAGGATTATCAAAAGATTCTAACTGGAATCAATGTTTGGAAAGCCTGAAGTCCGGAATTAAGCTTGCGACTGACGAAGGTTCAAATGAACTCAATAAGAGTAGCTTGATTATTTGTGATAAGCACGGTGGGACAAGTTCTTGAAGGGGGGATAACAAAGGCTTGTAATTGGCTTAAATATAAAGAGGGTGTTGACTCGGTAGGCCACTTGAACTGGGGAGCCATAGAATGATCAAGGAAAATCATCATTTTTTTGAGTCAGTGAGAGAATGTTAGCAGTGAAGGCCTAAATGCATGCTGGTGTGGGTTGCCTATCTAAAATGCAAGTTAGAACCAGAGGAAAATTCTGAAGGCCAACAAATAACTAAGAGATCGCAAACCCGTCATGGTTTTTGGTAAAGGGGAACTCAGGGTTCACGGTCGCCAAGTTATTCGCCTCTGGTGGGGTCCTATGTTAGACATACCCGTGCAACACTCACAGTCGCATGAGTGTTTCAAAATTTGAAGCGCAGCTTGTGCTTTAAACATCATCAGGGGTATGCCCCTGTCATGATATGTACAGACCTTTTATCCTTCATAGTGAATTTTTGTGGACTTCATCTTGATGTGTACTTGAATGGTTTGCTTTTGTGCTTTGGGTTCCTACATCCACAACACTTAAAGGGAAAAGGTTAGTGTAGATTTGTTTTTAGCCCTTGCCTAAATGATGTACCTTTCTTGAGATCTGGTCAAGGGGATAATGTCTAATCAAACATAAGAACACAAATGAAATAACCGAAGGGAAATATGCACATGCATTTTTTTTTTGAATAGGAAAATAAGTAACATGTTAGTATATGTACATGGTACCACTATTTTTTTTTTTTGTTTTTGGACTCTAAGACACATACTCATCACACGTCAAAGCATAGGGTCCGTATGATCTACTTAACCACGGAGGTCATGAATAAGGAGGATCGTTCATGAAATCTTTGACATTGAAAACTGCCCCTAGCCTTCTTAATATTTTCCACCACGGAAGGTCTTACAAGGTCAAATTTTCCCTTAGAGGGAGGAGTTGGAAGAAATAAGTAGGAAGTCAAGCAAGGATTCGGTTCAAACCATTTTTTGTTTCCAAACCAACATCTCACACTAAAAGACTTGGTCAACAATTATTTCCAGGGGAATTTTCATCTTATTTGATTTCTAGGGGTGGAGGCACGTACTTGTTGCTACCTCCTTGATTTGGCCAGCCTTTTTCTGGGTACGTACTTTTTTCTACCCTTTTTTTACCTTTTCGACTTTTCTTTTCCCCTTTTAGGCTTGATTAGCATTCTGCCCCTTACTTTTTCTTCTTGATTGCCCCTGTTTATGATGACCTTGTCCTTTAGATGTGAGTAGATGGTCCCCTACTCGTAGTTTGCCCTGCTTCTAGACGTGACCGAGTGGGAAGAGAATAGGGGAAGCACATTGACCGGATTAGACCGCCCGAGTGTACTTGTGATTTTCCAGCTAAAAGACAGTATTTCAACATCGTGTGGGGTGAATAAATCCTACCTCACTAATTACCAAGTGGAAAAGTAGAGACTTAAACCCACGCCATTGACAAGTGATGAATGATAGGCCTGACTGACCTACGGGCTAAGAGTAGAACTTTTTGAGGTAGACTATTCCAAGGATGTGACAACTCAACTCCTTCAGAGTCCACTAACTTATAAGCATTCCCCGAGTACACCTCTTTGACAACGAACGGGACCTTCCCAATTTTCTTGCAATTTGCTCCTGGGACCTAGTGCCTTTATGATTTCACGCTTTAGGACCATTTCACCCACTTCAAAATTTCTCTCAAGCACTCTTTTAGCATAAAAACATGCAATTCTTTGGCGATAGACTTAAGCGTGGTCAGCCGCTATCATTCGCCTTTCATCTAAGAGTTCAAGTTGTGCCAATAAGGCTTCCCGTCGTTGACCGGGGTCAAGTTCGGAATCCAATTGAACTCTAAGTGAAGGGACGAAGATCTCATATGGGAGTATCACATCTGATCTGTATGTTAAAGCATAGGGGGTTTGCCCCGTAGGAGTTCGGACCGAGGTGCGATAAGCCCAAAGAGCCTCAACCAAGCGGTCTGGCCAATTAGCATTGTTATGAGATTTGCAAGTTTTCTTTATAATTTTGATGAGAGTTTTATTAGTAGCTTCCGCTTGTCCACTACCTTGTGGATAATATGGGGATGAATGATGCAAATTAATACCATATTTACCACACATGTCGCGGAGCTCCTATGAAGTGAATTGAGGTCCATTGTCGGTGACGATGTCCCGAGGCACACCGAACCTTGCAAGAATGTTGTGCTTGATGAACTTGACAACTGTTGAAGCTTTGACCTCTATGAACACTTCTGCTTCATCCCACTTTGTGAAGTATTCTGTGGCGGTCAAAATGAAGGACTTCTTACGGATTTCTCCAGTTCTGTCCGCGAGTGGACCGACCACATCAAATGTCCACATAGCGAAAGGCCATAGAGCAATGAGAGGGTGAAGAGAAGAGGAAGGAGTGTGGATTTTGTCACCGTGCAATTGGCATTTAGCACAGTGACAGACAAAGTGATGGCAATCTTCTTCCATGGTAGGCCAATAATAGTGTCTTAGAAATTTCTGAGCGATTGCTCAACCATTGACATGGCCACCACATTCACTAGAGTGAGCGGCTTCAACAACACTTTGGGATTCGATTTCATTGAGGCAACGGAGATAAACCCCATTGAGAAATTTCTTGTAGAGAATGCCACCTATGATCTTGTAACGCTCCGCGACGCGGCGAATGGCCCGTCTATCGGAAGAGGTGGCATAATCGGGGAAGGATCGATCTTTGAGATAGTTCTCGATGTCAAAGTACCAAGGATGGCCATCTTCGAGGTCAATTTCGGGCTCTTTTGAGAGTGCATGGACCCGAAGGGAGGGAGACTTGAGTTGAGAGAACCAAGGATCGACATGGGAAGGGACTCTTAATCTTTGAACAGAGACGGTTTAGGATGATTTTCCCAAAGGGATGGGAATGGAAGAAGCCAGGGAAGCGAGTGAATCTGCTAGAATATTCTGAGCCCTAGGAGTATGGACTAGAGTGAGCTTCCTAAATTGCCGGACTACCTTTCCTACCAACTCTTGGTATGGTTTCAACTTGGGATCCCAGGTCTGGTACTTGCTAAGAGATTGCCGGAGTATCAACTGCGAATCTCCAATTATCCTTAACTCTTTTACTCCAAGCAACAGAGCCATTTTCAGCCCAACTAAGAGCGCCTCATACTCGGCCACATTGTTCGTGGCACGGAAGGTTAATTGGTAGGCGTGCGGAATGACTACCCCTTCCAGTGAGAGGAGGACTGCCCCTATTCCACAACCTTTGGAGTTGAGGGCTCCGTCGAAGTAAAGTATCCATGAAGGTACGCCATCGATAATGGCTCCTAACTCTTCATCCGGAAAACTTTCGTCGACAGGAGAGTACGAAGGTAAGGGGTGGTGGGCCAAATGGTCAGCAATAGCGTGCCCCTTGATTGACTTTTGGTTGACGTAGGTGATATCAAATTGATTGAGGAAACTTTGCCACCTCATCAACCGCTCAATCAGGACGGGCTTCTCCAGCAAGTACCAAATTGGGTCCATACGCGCCAGAAGTTTCACCTCATGAGCTAGGAAATAGTGTTTTAACTTCTGGGCAACCCAGACGACAGCCGCACATGTTCTTTCCATGGCAGTGTACTTTTTCTCAGCCTCATTGAACAACTTTGATAGATAGTACACCGCTCTCTCCTTCTTCTCATCGTCATATTGGGCCAAGACTGCTCCAGTTGAATCTTCAATGGTTGACACATAGAGCAGTAAAGGCCGACCCAGGACCGGAGGAACGAGAACAGGGGGATTGAACAGATAACTTCAATTCATCAAAGGCATTTTGACATTTATTATTCCAAACAAATTTTGCCTCTCCTTTAAGCATCTCATAGAAGGGCTTGCAACGAATTGAATGCTGGGAGATGAACCTCCTAATGAACTGCAGTCTACCAATTAGCCCTCTAACTTCTCTGATATTCCTAGGAGGAGGCATGTTGATTATTACTTTGGCCTTATTGGGATCAATCTCAATTCCCCGCTTGCTAACTATGAACCCAAGCAACTTTCCTGAAGAGACTCCAAAAACACACTTCTTGGGGTTCATTTTGAGCTTATGTTCTCTAGACCGTTGGAGAACTGCCTGGAGGACCTCAGCATGGCCATGTCGAGTCTTTGATTTAACCAAGAAATCGTCCACATAGACCTCCATGTGCACATGCATCATGTCATGAAAAATTGCCATCATTGCCCTTTGATAAGTTGCTCCGCGTTCTTCAACCCGAAGGGCATCACGACATATAGGTTCCCCAGGCATTGTGAAAAAGTTTTCTCCTGGTCTTCCTCCGCCAGACGGATCAGGTTATACCCAGAGAAACCATCCATGAATGACAACATCTGCAGTGTTGTCCACTGACATCTATGTGTGGAAGAGGAAATCGTCCTTTGGGCAAGCACGATTAAGGTGAAATCTATGCAGATCCTAACCTTACCGCCATCATTGCCCTTTGATAAGTGCTCCCGCGTTCTTCAACCCAAGGGCATCACGACATAACAATAGGTTCCCCGAGGCATTGTGAAAGAAGTTTTCTCCTGGTCTTCCTCCGCCAGACGGATCAGGTTATACCCAGAGAAACCATCCATGAATGACAACATCTCAAAGCCGACAGTGTTGTCCACTAGGACATCTATGTGTGGAAGAGGAAATCGTCCTTTGGGCAAGCACGATTAAGGTCACGGAAATCTATGCAGATCCTAACCTTACCGTCCTTCTTCATCCAGGGACGATATTGCTACCCATTGTGGATAAGCACAACCGAATGATTTTGGCTTTGTGCAATTTGTCAATCTCCTCTTTGATCTTGAGTGCACTTGGGATGTAGCCTCCTTAGTTTTTGTTTAACGGCTTTGCGTCGCTTTTGACCAACCGGTGTTCACCAAAGAGGTGTCGAGTCCCGGCATGTCGTCGTATGACCAAGAAAACCCGTCGGAGAATTCTTTAAGGATAGCTACAAGAGCATCTTCTTCTTCTACACCCAAGTTGGCACTAATTAAGACTATCTTCGGGGATTCTTCAGTGCCAAGATTGACTTCTTTGGTGGGCTCATCCGCAGCCATGGTTGGCTCGTCGAACCTCTTTGTGCCATCCACATAGGAGCTCACTGGGTCCTCTTCTCCCGACCCAAGATCTCCCGACTCATCTCTCTCATCAAAATCCAACAGATAAACTCCTAAGCCATCATCTACAGAGTCACCTTCTTCAAAATCAGTCCTACAAGGGAAGGCTCCTCAAGAAATCTGGAATTTGACTTAACATAGCACATCTCTCAGCCAAGGCCTGACATAACAGGTGGAACTTGCCTACCCTTCTCCTGCGAACACGTGGCTGAGAGGGGACTAACTCTTCTAATCCTAGACTAGACTCTAAACCCGACTCGAAACTAGGATCTAGGACACTATGTACAGGACCACTATGTACAAAACTATGTACAGGGAAGTGCCCCTAGAGGGGCGAGAAGGAATCTAGGCTGGAAAGTGTCGGCCCCTGGCCGAGCGGAAGAGACTCCAAGAGGAGGGTGCTCACGAAGACCTCACATTCCCGCCTTTCAAATCGGCGATTTTTTTTAGGGGGAGTCAAGGCTCAAAACCATGAGTTGTTGACTCAATGACACACACCGATTGGCCAGGTGAGGGATGGAGGAAGGATAAGGAAGAAAGAAAGAGAGGAAGAAGTGGATGGAGGAGGAGAGTGAGGTGCCGGGCACATCTCAGTGGTGAGAATTGTGAAAGAGAGATGAAGGAGATGGGGTGACGAGGAGGGAGAAGAAGGAGAGTCAGAACCAAAGAGCGAAAGAAGGCCGAAGTCTTCGCAGACTTCTTCGATTTCAGCAACTTCCTCTTCTTCCTCGCTCTCGGAGTCGGATAACTCCTCTACCACAAGTTCCCGAGTTCCTGGTTGGAGGGCCCCTGAATGAAATGCTCCTTCAGGGTCCATGTAAGGTTTGATAGGGATGAAGGGATCCGGATGAATGGGGTCTGGATGAAAACATAACCCGCTTATCCATCAACCTTCTTGTCTGCATACTACGGATAGGACCGCTCGCTCCTACCCAATCCTCGGCCATGTATGTAGCCAATCTTGGCCATCACTTCCAACCTTTCCCTTGGGGACATGGACATGATCGGTTCTTCACAGCAGAAGGGAGGTTGGTTGAGATCACAGGGCAAGGGAAGTCAAAGATAGACATGACTGGTTTCTTCCCCTTGTCCGAATGAATAGGTGCGGCATCTGCTCTGAGGTGATAGAGTTGAGAGTTTCCAAGGTAGGAATGCTCTTAATCTTGATGACCCGCACATTGAAAGGAAATTTGAAACATTGGTGGGCGGTGGAAGGGACCCCTAAAGTCTGTTCTAGCCATGGACGACCAAGGATGGCCTTATAGGCCGGATCGACGTCGAGGACTAGAAACTCGGAGGACATGGTGACGGGTCCGATCTCGAGCTGACGAGCGATCTACCTTTTGCAACCCTTTTGGAGTAGTCGTAGGTCGCTATTGTGGGCAGATTTTCTCCAATTGTCTTCCCCAACCCCAATTGCTTGAGGGTCTTCATCGGACATACGTGATGGATCCGGTGTCATGAGGGTGGAGTCTACCTAAACCCATTGAGTTTAATGGTAAGACAGAGAGGAAGTGAATGACACTCAAGAGCAGCAAGATCTTTGTCCGAGAAGGTGATTGATGGTCCTTGGGTGAGGGAGAGGATAGCATTAGTGCCCCACTGGAGGAAGGTCATCATTGACCAGATCTCTGGAGAATTGGAGGAGGGTGACTGATGAGACGGCGATCTCCAAATCAATTCCAAATAGACGGGAGTCTTTATCTAGTGTTGCAGAATATCATATTCGTGCCAGCAGGTGTGGAGGTCCACTATCCTCCTCATCTTGAGATTGGCATGGGAGCAGGGGAACATCCGGTTCCTGAGCGTGACATGAACATCTTCCTGAGACTAGGGAGAATGAGCTGGAGAGGGTTGGATCTAGGGGTAGATGACTCTAGATAGGGGGAATAGGAGGGTAGGCCTCTTGTGGGTGGGTCGAATGAGAACTAAGGGCCGTTCCTCTAAGATGGCGTCTACAATGGTGGAGGGTTCCTCGGATTCTACATAGGGATACGGGTACCACTCCTCAAAACCTTCTACCCCCCATTGTTGCTTTCTCCTCACTACCCGGGGTTCCGAATGTGTCATGGTGTGGACATTTTCCTGGGACTTGGAGGAGGTGGGATTGTTGCTTTGGTAGTTGGGGAAAGGGTTTTGGACAATACCCAGATCCTTTTTGGTGTACCTAGACTTGGCTATGGCCACCTTGACGTCCTCCCAGTTAATCCTACACTGGTCGTTCATGTCATATACCCAGTCACAGAAAGTGAAGCAATTGTTGATATCATGACCGGGAGCCCTATGGTAAGGACAGTATTTTGAGGTATCCACCCTCGGATTGATGCTTTCCCTTTGTGGGGGGAGTCGGATAGCGTCACAGGACATGAGGGCGAAGAATACGTCCTCGAGGGTCTCAGGGAGAGGAGGGTAGTGAGACCTTTTGGGACCAGGCTGGGTGTAGCCCGAAGGAGGAGGAACAACGGAATAAGGCTTGGAGGGGTGTGATGGGAACTGGTGAGGATTGGAAGGAGGATTGGAGGACTTGTTAGGAGGCCTCAAAGGCTGACTGCAAGCATTGACAGATTCGTTGACGGTCACCCACTCGGTGGTAGGTGCCGCATGAGCTTTACATCCTTTGGGTTTCCCTTCAAAGAAATGTGGCAAAGAGGAGTCCTTGATTTGGTTTTGGACAACCCTAGCTCGGTTGTAAAGATGTGCGGAGGGGAACTCACTTAGCATCAAAATAGAGCGGAGTACAGGGGTGGTGTTGGTAACTAACATGGTTATGGCTTGGGACTCTGGGATGGGTATGTTGGCTCTTGAAGCCATGGATCTCCATCGGTTTGCAAAGGTGACAAAGTATTCGTCCGGCTTCATATTTTCCACCACCAAGTCAGGAAGTGTAGGGACTTGAGTCGCCATGTATGAGAAATGTGAGATGAATCGCTCAGAGACGATGTCAAAATTGATGAGGTCCGGTGCGGGTAAGGAGGTGAACCATCTCAAAGCTTCCCCTTCTAACGATTGTTGGAAGAGGTGACTAAAAGAACCGATCGTATAGCCACCGTTGGGAATCCATGGTAAAGCCAGCCAGTGGAATTGAGGGTCGGTGGTCCTGTCTACTTGCGATATTTGGGGCCTTAAAACACGGGGGGAAGTAAGCATTAGGGAGATTGCAGTAGTTCTGAGAGAATGAGGCTTGGAGAGGGACAGAGACTCAGCCAAGAGTCTCCTAATAAGAACCTCCATCTCCGACCGGGAAATGGACTCAGATTGTGCGGAGGTGAGGTGAACATAAGACGGATAGACAGGAGGAGGAGTTAGGGTAGAAGGAGGTAAGGGTAAGAGGAGGAACAGGAGTGGCTAAAGGAGTGGAGATGGGAATGGGGACTGGAGCCCGGGAAGGGGTGACAGCCCTAGAGTGGGTCTAGATGAAGAAGCATAGAAAGGAGAAGGGGAGGGAGGGGAAGAGAGCCACTGCCCAGCAGTATGCTTAGAAAGCATCGATATGATGTCCTCGGGCGAATAGCGAGAGAGAAGCTTGGAAATTCTGGGCTTCCTGAGTATCTTGAGCATACATGGGTTTGACCCTTACCTCACCTCCCTTCATTATCGCTTGAGAGGAGGACTGAACAGACTCTTCAGGCTGAACATTAGTGTCAACCATACCAACAACTCATCATGGACATTGTCCTCATATTCAAACGCCGGGTTGTCAGTCTATTCAAAGAGTTCAACCAAGCATCCATTAGCACACAACCTACTGATTTTAGAATGGTTAAGTTGATTAACTTCACTGTTTTTTTTTAGAAGAAATTGGGTTTCTACCAAACTATGTTGTCAACAACGTCCCGAAAATTTTTAGATACTGAAGTTATGTGTTTAACTTGACTTGACAAGGTTTGTTCTCTCAAAACTCACTCAAGCCCGAGTGATAGGTGAACTAAACGGGAGGGAAAAGGTCCTCCTGTCCCTTACCGTAAGGGAATCTACGAAATTTAGGGACTTACAGAGTTTTCTTGGAATCAACCCGATTTATCCGAGAGGGAATCCCTGAGTAAAGGTTGTAAACAAGAAGGGTTGTCCTAAAATGTGAGGGGGCTAGAACAGATGAGAAGGAACCCCCCGTTACTGAGGACTGTTAGAAACAAACAGAAGCAAACAAAAGCTAAATCAAATCAAAATAGTCAAAAATAGCTTCTATAAAGTAAACGACATGCACATGGACGCACAGTTCATCAGGAACCTATTGACGCATGATCGATGGACGCTAAGAAGGCTAAACGACAACCTATATGGACGTTGAAAAGAAATAAACGGCAGGAGCAGTGGATGTTTACCTGGGTAAACTGTAAGATATCTTGTTGTTTATCTGGATGCAGACAGACCGCAGCAACAGAAGTTGTCCCACCGTGATCGCCAGAAGAGAGGTTGTGGACGATCCGTTTTGCCGCATCCCCGGTCGACTGCGGGGTCCTCCAGTGGCTCACGAACATCGCTGGACTCTCGTTGGCGATGATGGGTCGCTGGTTGACCTCGTTGACTCCCCGGTTGACTGAGTTGACTGAGGAGGAAACAAAGAAAACCAGAAATGGAGGGAGATGTTTGTGATGACCAGGGCCTTACCTGTGCCCAAGGAGAGGTTATGATCACGTCGGTGCAGTAGCCTCGCGCAGTGGATAGAGATGGGGCCTCGACTTCCCTTTCTTCAGCCGGCCAAAGAAAGAGAGCTCCGCAGTCTTCTTCAGAGTATTCCTGCCACAAAAAGAAGCTATATTAGACTCAAATGCAATGTAGTAAATGTCCCAAACGAAAAAGCAAAGCCCAAAAGGTGAGTCCCGTACTAGTTGCGGACTTGAGAAGAGGGGTGGTCAAATTTTATGACCACCCTTCTTCCCTCCGTTTTTGGTTGGGAACCCTTTCTAGGTGTGTAGGAAGTTGCCCTACGTGCCTAGTGGTGGGAATGTGTGTGTAACATGCAAGATCTAAAGGGAAAGGAGGAAAGAGAGGAAGAGGAGGGAGATGATCCTCGTTGTTGTGGCGTTGCTGACTCCTTGTGTGGGGCTCCTCCAGCTCGGGATGAAGCCTCCTAGACGTCCCAAGTGATGAGAGAGAAAGAAGAAGAGGGTGGAAGGTAGGGTACAATTTTCTCTCTCTTCTCTCTAGTGACAAAGTATGGACGTCCAGCCTCTTCCCCTCCTCACTTAGAAGGCCAAAGGGGGAGTTAAATAGACAGTGGGGTCGGAGTTCAGAGACTTTGGATGCTCAGTGTGGAAGAAACACACTTGCACACTGGGCAATCCAAGTATTAAGGCTCCAACCAATGGGGAGAGGCCAGTAGGATTTTTACTGGGTCAGGGGTGCCAAGGGGCTCATTTGCCCGTTGGGAATGGTCCCATGCACTGCATGGGCGAGAGACTGGCGCAGTGGGCTAGATTCTCGGGGTAGTTGCGCAGACCTGGTAACCATGTTAACGTCAACAGATCCTGTCGCCAATACCATGCAGGCGTCCACCGATGTGGACGCCAACATAAGTAAACGTCCCGGAGCTTGCCGTCAACATGTAGTCAGCGCAATCAATGCTGCTGTCTACATGGCTCCGAGGCAAGTCACAAATGGTCAAACGGGCTTTATTGGGCATAGAACCCGCGGGGATGGGCCAAATCGCGTCTACAACATCCTTAGCTGCTTTAGACTAGCAAATTCATTTGCTTTCTTCTCTTGAACTACCTCAGATAAATATTGATCATTGAACATTCCACAACTCTTCCCAACTAACTTGGTTTGAATCCTCCAGGATAGCTTCCACAGTTTCCCCCAGCACGGGCATCACGATCTAACTAGAATGTAGTCAGACGAACCTTTTCTTCTTCTGTACACTTAATCATTCTGAATATCCTTTCAATGTCTTTTAGCCAATTTTCGGCTCATCCGATCCATACCTCCTGAAAATCTCGGGGATCCAGGCTTCGAAATCCTTAAACAAGCTTGTCCATTGTGGCTACCATTTCTGGCTACCGCCTTCATTACTCGGGTCAGATCATGCATACTCTCCATCTTCCTCCAATTAGCGTCACCTACGTCCATTACTAATGGAAAGTAGCTGAAACATCCAATAATCACACATTAATTTTCACAATCATTCCAAGCTTACATCCATCACATGCACCATTCAAATCCACAGAACACACCATCTCTATAAACAAGTCAAATATTTACATTACAATACATTCCCATGTATCCCCGAAATACCATAACCTTTTCCTTCCAAGTTGTCATACTTACAAAATTCCACCCCCACTAACCTCTCACTCCACACATACAAATTCGAGTTAGGTATATACAACCAACATTACACAAAAGGAGAGGTTTACAAAAAGAAGGACAAGTTGCTAGTCCTTTCTAGTTCTGGGTTAGGTCTATAACAGATTCTACAGGTGGTGGCTGCTGTGCTTCCTCTCCTCCATGGTATAATTCCCTTGCGCATCGGTTAAAGCTTCTCAATACCCTTCAAACTGGTCAAGCAGCATATCTTGCCCCAGCCTGAGATTGTCCACCTACATAACTTGAGTCATGACATCCATGAAGCACCAGGATTGCCGGCAAAGAAGCACCCGCAGTCAAATTAAGCACTCTTCCTTAATTTCCATATGAGCTTCCTGCTGGGCTTGAGCATACAGCTCAATGTCTTGACGTAACATTTCAGCACTGCCACCATCTATCTTGGGCATTCATATCCATACTGAAACAAATATCAAGTTAGCATTTATAATTGAAAAGTCATCCTAACTAATCCCAAATTTCTACCCCATCTCACTGGTTTCCCTAGTTTTATCGAACTAATGCTCTGATACCAAATTATCTATCACGTCCTAATAAGGCTATTTATGGAAGTGACAGAAACATGCACAAAAGGTAATAATTTTTTTCCATAATAACGTCATAAGCAGAAGTTTTATACACAAATACTCCTCATAATAACTAAGAGAGGAGTAGATCAAAACAACTTAATTTATACATCTCATTTCACACTACTAAATAGAAACACGGGTTGGCTTTGCTTGACACGGTCGTCCACTCAGCACATATGCCTTAAACTTCACCCCCATCTGAGTTACTTGAAAAGAGTAGAAATATGAGCTAACTAGCTCAGTAGAATTCAAATCCATAATTCAAGGGTGATTACACGATAGCCAAGGCAAGGATAAATCGGATATCAAAGAGACAATACCATATTTCAGAACAATAACTTGATACAATGACAGTAAAACTCAGATCATGCTCAGGTATATAGCTCAAGAATTGGTTCATATGTCAGTTACATAATACAGGAATCATGATGACCATAGTCAAAAAGTATTTGATGCAATGCCAGACATCCTGACGCCCTTTATCATTCCACGTGGTCCGAAAATGATTTGGGTGCTCCTCCCAGGACTTGACCAGCCCTATTTGCACAGGCATATTAATCAAGGGGGTCCAAGGACCAATAAATGTCATCATCATCTTAATAATATCTCACATGTGTGTCAAGCATTTGAACTCTCAAGACATCAGGTTATATGAACTCAATTACCGATACAGGAGAATGGACTCAACGGAGTACCATTCGTATTGACGACTTCAAGGATAATTCAATGGTGAGTAAGGTACTTCAAGTGGGTAATCTTTACAGTAGAATGACAGCAAATACCCAAGTAATTAAGGGGGTAATTTTCTAGGCTATTAGGATGAACTTTTAGCAAGGGTTCATACATGGAAAAGTGCAGAAATTCGAATCAGGGTTGTAGCTGTCGATAGCCAGGAGGGGCTGTCGACAGATTGCAGCAGACAAAGCTCAGCTTTTGCTGGTCTGTGTACATCTGTCGACAGCAACAAGATGGCTGTCGAAAGATTCATGCAGTCCCAGTTATTCCAGAGTTCAGGAAGGCTGCCTGTCGACAGCTATGGGCTACCTGTCGACAGCCGCTTGTTCCTCACTCATAATGACTTGAATTCACTCTAAACACTCTAACCATGGAACCTATGAATCAAAGCATGATTTATATCAATTGGAAGAGTCTAATTGTAGTTCTCACAGTGGTTTATAAGCTAAACAAATGAGATGAAACAAGAGATTTACAATTCAAACTTGTCTAGCTAGAAGCTAACGTAGTGTAGTACTAGAAGCATGATCTTGATAGCAATGGTTAATTTGAAAATTCCTACATGATGGACACTAACCACAAGGTGTTTCCTGAATCTAAATCAAGACTTGAAGTATCAATAATCTAACCGAAGTCTTCATATTATTCTAAAGATGATTGAGACTTCTACAAAACTCTATATCATGTACAAGGATCAGGGTGGAAGAAGGGATTGGAGTTAGTTTTCTAAATGGAACAAGTTGTTCCTCTCCAACAAGAGTATTTCTATCATGACTGGAAGAAAAATAGAAGAACCACAGGTATAGCCTTTGTCCTCTCATCAAGACTTCTGTCAGGTATGGAGGACAGATTTGAATCAGAGGGAGATGAATCCTACATTGCTTAAATGATGAACTTGCAAGTATCCTTGATGAAAAATCCCACACCCAGCAAGAGAAGTGTTTCCCCCTTAAGTTTGATGGCGTGCTTGCAATGTCCACACCAAGTACACAGCTACAGTGGCACATAGGTAGAAGTGAAAGCAGTTGCAGGTGCAACGGAGCTAGCAACTCCAACAACTCCCCGCATAGTTCTAGGAGCTCCTCCACAACACTTCTAGTAGCCAAGAGCAGGGGAAAGCAAGGACAGAGATAAGAGCCAAGGTGTAGAAAGGTTTGAACTCAGGAGAGGGAGTGGCTTTTATAGCCAAGCTAGGTTCCCATGCAAGGGAACACGTCCACGCACAGGTGTAACAGTAAAACCCATTGGGTTTTTACTGCTTACCCTGGTTCATGCTTCCTCTTACTCCCTTCCACCTCAATCCTCACGTGTAAGAGGTTTAACTCATGTTTCATCCTTATCCTAATGTGTGCTGGCCTCCTCAAGACTTCACACGTAAGCCTCAAATAAACACAAAAATTGGTTACCGTAAATACTCATAATTCAACTGGTCCTTAGACTTGATGTACATGTCCAAACAAAGTCTTTTGTACTAAAATTTCAACCATAGACAAATATGATGGTTTTACAATTATGGTGATTTTAGTTTAATTTTTAGAATTTATTTTACAGTATGTGAAAAATCACCCGAAAAATGGTCGCGTCGACTTAATCTCAAAATCCGAATGTCGAAAAATTTGGATATTATATTTCTGAGATCTCCACATTTTCTAGAAATTATGGTGTTCTCGGATTTTATTTTCGTTACAGTTTTTCAGTGTCACCCTGTGGGAGCGCGCACGTCCGAGTACGACACTGGGGTAACATTAGTTAATACTAATCATACCCAAATATCAATTATTTCAATTTAAGACTAATGCTTAAGTCTAATAACTTTATTATTCATGTTTTTCAACAAATAAAAATTCTGGGGTGTTACAACTCTCCCCCACTAAAAGAAATTTGGTCCTCCAAATTTAATTACACAAGGATGTGGTTACTGACCTGTAAACAACTCTGGATACTTGTTCTTTATGGCATCTTCCAATTCCCATGTTGCTTCTTCTTGTCCCCGCTTATTCCACTGAATTTTTAGTAAAGGAACTTCCTTGTTCCGAAGTTGCTTGATTTTTCGATCGAGGATCTGTACTGGTCTTTCTTCATATGCCAAATTTCCTTGTGCATCCAGATCTTGGTATCCAATAATGTGTTCCGGATCATATACATATTTTCTTAATATTGACACATGAAAGATATCATGTACATTGGATAATTGCGGTGGAAGTGCCAGTAGGTATGTCATTTCACCACTCTCTTCAATATTTCAAAAGGTCTAATGTATCTTGGACTCAATTTTCCCTTGATACAAAATCATTTGATTCCTCTTGGGTGTACTTTAGAAATACATGTTCCCCTTGCTAAATTCTAACTCTCTTCTACGTCGATCGGCATAGCTTTTCTGTCGATCTTGAGCAGCTTTCATCCGATCTTCTACCAACTTGATAACTTCTGTCGTCTCTTGGATCATTTCTGGTCCAAGAATATGCGTTTCTTTTAGTTCTACCCAACATAATGGTGATCTACATTGCCGACCATATAAAGCTTCAAAGGTGCCATTCGAATGGTAGACTGGTAGCTATTGTTATATGCAAATTCCATAATTGCTAGGTGAGTGTTCTAGTCATTTCCGAACTCTAATACACAAGCACGACACTATCCTCAGCAATTTGATTCACCTGTTCAGTCTATCCATCTGTTTGAGGGTGAATGCAGTACTAATTTTAATTTAGTTCCAAAGCATCTTGCAACTCTCTCCAAAAATGTGAAGTAAATCTTGCATCTCGGTCAGAAACTATGTTCTTTGGAATTCCATGCAACCGTACAATTTCCTTCATATATAATGCTGCCAAATATTAATAGACCATCTTGTCTTTATTGCTAAGAAATGAGACTGATTTGGTAAGTCTGTCATGATTACCCAAATAGCATCAAATCCACTCCGTGTTTTGGGTAATCCCACAATAAAATCCATACCAATGCTATCCCATTTCCACTCTGGTATCTCAAGTGGTTTTTATTTTCCTGCAGGTTTCTGGTGTTCTGCCTTAATTTTCTGACATGTCAAACATTTTGCAATAAATCCACAACATCATTTTTCATGTTTGCAGCACAAATGCTTCTTCAAATCCTGATACATTTTGACAGCTCCGGGGTGAATGGTGTAGTGAGACCGATGAGCTTCTTCTAAGATCTGTTTCTTGATTCAGGATTATCCGGTACACACAATCTGTCCCGGAATCGAGATTCTCATGAACATCTTCATTAAAATCAAGTTTAGAAGCCAAATTTTCTCTGATTCTACCAGTATAGGTCATTGTCTTGTTGCTCTTTAATTTGCTTCAGCAAATCTGACTGTACTATCAAGTTATTAATTACAACCCTTTCTTCTTGGGTTTCAACTTTTAAGCTCAAGGTAGAAAATTCCTCCAATAATTTCACATTTTTCTGAGCTCCGTAAACATTTTTCATAAATATTCATCGTAAATCTGAACTATTTAACATGATAAAACAGTGATAACATCATGCAAATTCATACAAAAGGTTCAAGCATAGTGGATCTACAGTACTAATTAACAGTGGTACAGTCTCTAACTTTAACAATTTTAACATGAATCATGCATGCATTTATTTCGTAACTTTTACTACATCATATGTAATTCAAAAGAACACACTTATTAAAATCTGCACACTATTGCAATAACCTGTTCACATTATAACAGCACTGAAACATTCCAAAACGCCATCTGGTCGGAATCCCATACAAGCATTAATCATAGATAAGCGAATAAAATCAAATCTCTAAAATCCATTGTACTGATAAACTTAACGGCAACATATGTGGCGTTTACCTGAAGTAGACGTCCACATGTCATGTCGTTAAGATCAATAGACGGCGGCACATAGCGCCGTTAACATATAGTAGAAATCGGAAAATACCTGTCGTTTACATGAAATAGTCGGCAATCGATAGTGTCGTTTATGAAATCTAGACGACAAGGGATATGGACGTCAAGTTCATACGCCCAGAAAACACAGAAAACTCTACATGAAATGACAGTACTTCTACCCCTTCCTATACGTTATTTTCATGGTTGAAAAATCTGTAAAAATATTAAATCTACAGTCTAAACTATCCTAAACCGAACCCCCATGTCACATGCCTCTGACCCTCCTTCTGGAGTGACGAATCAAGACCCGAAGAAGCCCGCCTTGGCAGTAAGGCAGTTCTCCTCTCCAGCTTCAATCGCTTCAAGTCTGCCTCCAACGCAGTTCCTCTGCTTGGAGAAGCTCCTGATCACGAAGTTGGACGATCCTCCTTGGTCCAGAAACCTGTAATTCGCACGAAGAGCACTGCAATTCCTTCTCTCGGCCCTCCATTCTCTCTTCCCAAACCAGTGCGAACATCCTCTCAATTGCCAAAACCGAGCCTTAAAAAGAATTCCCACGCCTAGACAAGACTTAATCCTAGCCCTAGGATCCTAAACGCACTAGATCTCCCAAATAAATGCATGAAAACGGCCGATTTATTCTCGCCCGGAACAGTAACAGCAAAAATAGGCAAGTCAGGTTAACGTCAACCTAAGCTGCCATTAGTCACAATGTAAATGTCCATCGATTGTGTCATCTACATTCTTGCTCAAAAAATTAAGTATTTTAGAAAATAATAAACGATACAATATGTTGTCGTTAACAATACATAAACGGCGGACTATCATGCCGCTAAGAGATGTCAACGCCAGCAGATGTTGACGCCAAAATCAACACAGAACAATACACAAATACATGTAGAAATTAACATACAATTACAATATAAATTTCAAGAAAATTCTAGGGCAATACATCCTCTCCCCCTTAAAATAATCTTCGTCCTCGAAGATTGAGTTAGAAAACTCACCAAACAAGGACGGATATTGCTTATTCATCCTTTCTTCAAGCTCCCCATCGATTCTTCACACGAGAAATTCCTCCACAATACCTTCACAAAAGGGATCGACTTCAATCTCAATTCTTGCACCTTCCGATCCAGAATCTCCATAGGATGCTCCTCATAGGATAGATTTGGCTGAAACTGCACTGGCTCATAACTAATCACATGAGCCGGATCTCTAACATATCTCCTCAACATGGATACATGGAAAACTGGGTGCACTGCTGCCAAAGATGGTGGCAAAGCTAGCTAGTATGCCACACTCCCTATCTTCTTCAGAATCTCAAAGGGACCAATAAATCTCGGGTTCAGCTTGCCTCTCTTTCCAAATCTCACTACACCCTTAGTTGGCGATACCTTGAGAAATACATGGTCTCCTACCTCAAAAGCCAAGTCCTTCCTCCTCGTATCTGCATAACTCTTTTGGCGATCTTGAGCTGCCTTTAATCTCTACACAATCAACTGAATTTTTGCTGAGGTTTCCTGCACCACTTCTGGTCCAACTAGATGCCGATCTCTTGCTTCTTCCAACACAACGGGATCTACAAGGTCTCCCATACAAGCCTCAAAAGGTGCCATACCTATACTCGAATGGAAACTATTATTATATGCATATTCCACAAGAGCTAGGTGGCGCTCCCAATCTCCTTTCCATTCCAGAACACAACCCTAAGCATATCCTCCAACGTCTGAATAGTCCTCTCGGACTATCCATCTGTTTGTGGATGAAATGCCGAACTCAACTTCAACTGACTACCAAAAGCCTGCTGCAAGCTCTACCAAAATCTAGAAGTAAATCTCAGATCACGATCTAAGATAATCGACTTCGGAATCTCATGCAGCTTCACAATGCCATCAATATACAATCTGGCCAAGCTCTCTACGGACTGCTTCTTCTTCATAGCAAGGAAATGAGCACTCTTCGAGAATCTATCAACAATCACCCAAATGGAATCATTCCCTCTAGCCGATCTAGGCAATCCAGACACAAAATTCATGGTCACTTGCTCCCACTTCCACTGAGAAATGTCCAGCTTCTGCATCAAACCTGAGGTCGCTGACGTTCTGCCTTCACCTGTTGACAAATCAAACACTTTGCCACAACATAAGCAACATCCCGCTTCATGCCAGAGCACCAGAAATAACGCTTCAAATCCTTATACATCTTCCCACTGCTTGGGTGAATAGAGAACTACGATCTATGCGCTTCCTCCAAAATCTCCTTCCTCAGATCCGCATCATTAGGGACACACATCCTATGATTCAGACGAATCACACCATCTTCATCTCTAATAATGTCAGCCTTTCAACTAACTCCTGCAATAAAGGGTCATCTTTTTCCAAAGCAATAACCCGATCATGAACAGAAGATCTAAGTGTCCTGAGCCATGAACATACTACACACTGCGGCTCCAAAACAGCCAAATATCCTGAAGCATCTTCCAACATCTTCCAGTCTTTCCGCATCATTTGCCTCTTCCTGCTCAAAGCATCCGCCACAACATTGGCTTTCCCTGGTTGGTAAGAAAGCTCAAAATCATAATCCTTTAGGAACTCAATCCACCTCGCTGCCTCAGATTTAACTCCTTTTGGGAAAACATATATTTGAGACTCTTGTGGTCTGAGAAGAGCTCAAATCTAACTCCATACAGATAGTGCCTCCAAATCTTCAAAGCAAAGACCGCTGCTGCCAATTCCAAGTCATGAGTTGGATAATTGCGCTCATGCTCCTTAAGTTGCCTAGAAGCATACGCCACAACTCAACCTCCCTGCATAAGAACATAGCCAAGCCCAATCTTCGAAGCATTCGTGTAGATAGAGAAAGAATCCACACCATTGGGCAATACAAGCACTGGTGCTGAGGTCAAACGAGTCTTCAACTCCTTGAAACTCTTTTCACGAGCCTCTGACCATTCAAACTTCACTCCCTTCCTTGTCAGCCTCATCAAAGAAGCCGCAATAGAAGAGAAACCCTCAATGAATCTTCTATAATAGCTAGCCAAGCCAAGGAAACTCCTGATGTCAGCAGATGATCTCGGTGTCTCCCAGTCAAGGACAGCTTCCACTTTAGCTGGATCCACATATACACCTTCTCCAGAGATAACATGCCCCAAGAAATGGACTTCCTTCATCCAAAGTTGCACTTACTGAATTTAGCATACAGCTTGTGCTCCCTCAAGATTTCTAGCACAATCCTCAAATGCTCTCGATGAGTCTCTTCATCAGGAGAGTAAATCAGCACATCATCAATGAAGACTACTACAAAAGAATCTAAATACTGCCAAAAAACCATGTTCATCAAGTCCATGAAAACTACTGGAGCATTTGTCAAACAAAAGGGCAAAACTAAAAACTCATAATGACCATATCTCATCCTAAAAGTCGTCTTAGCATAATCCTCCGGCTTAATTCAGAGTTGATGATAGCCAGAACGAAGATCGATCTTAGAGAACACCGAAGCTCCACGCAACTGGTCAAACAAATCATCAATACGAGGTAAAGGGTACTTGTTCTTGATAGTCACCTCGTTAAGCTTGCGATAATCAATACACAGCCTCATCGCCCCATCTTCTTCTTCGCAAAGAGTACGGTGCTCCCATGGTGAAACATAAAACCCTTATCGAGCAATTCTTGCAGTTGCTTCCTCAACTCTGCCAATTCCGCTGGTGCCAACGATAAGGAGCAATAGAATAGGTGTTGTGCTAGGTGCCAACTCAATGCCAAACTCAATCTCCCTTGTAGGGGGCAAACCAAACAAATCCTCGGGAAAAAGATCGCTGAAATCTCTGATCAATATCCTCCACAGACAAGACCTTCTTCGAATCTTTGGACACAAACCCACACTAGCGAGAAAGCCATCACAACCCTTGCTCAACATCCGGGCTGCCTTTAGAGCAAAAATCACGAACTTGCTCGGCATGTTTTTGGGTAAAGGGTGAACAAACTCCTCCTTTCCAGGAATCCAAAAAATAATAACCTTCCTCCTACAATCCATAAGAGCATAGTGCTCCTCGAGCTAGTCTAAGCCCAAGATAGCATCATAATCCTTCATCTTCAACAAATAAAAACTACTAGGCAAAACCCGCTCTTCAATGCTCACATGAAGTGAAGAAAGACACAGCCTAGTCATGATAGTCCCAGCTGGAGTATGCACAGACAAGGGAACCTCCAACTTGTCCGGAACTAGACAATTCTCCTTCATCAAAACCTTCGCAAACCTCTCGGAAATAAAGCTATGCGTAGCACCAGTATCGAACAAAACTTGAGCATGCATTCCCATAATCAAAACCGTACCTTATGTGACGTGCTCCGCCAACTCTGCCTCATCTCTCACCAAAGCGAACACTCGAGCCTGAGCCCTCGGTCTCCCTACTGCTCTCGGTGCCGATCTCGTTGCTGTTGGTGCTGCTGCCGCTGCAGTCTGCTGCGCCATCTTCAGACAATCTCTGATCTTATGGTTCTTGTCACCACACCTCAAGTACCTCCCAGAAGTCACCCAACAGACCTCTCCTCCATGACGCTTCCCACACTGAGTACACAAGGGCTTTTCTGCAACTTTGTCTACGTCTGGTGTCGGTGCAGCCACTCTCGCTGGTACCACTGCTCTCTGCTGAAAAGCTGGGGCCTTCTTCTTTCTATCCTGCCGCTGGAAAGCTGATGTTGGCCTCTTCAAAGAAGCCCTCTTCTCTTCTAGGTACACCTCCATCTCTGCCTCTTGCATGCAAGCCGCTGACAAAGCCTCCTCCATGGATCGATGCCCTAAAGCCACCAGTCTAGTCCTCAGGGATGGCTTCAACCCCATAATGAACTTCTTCACTTTCCTCCGCTCATCTGCCACAATGTGGGGCGCATACTTGGACAGCTCCGCAAATCAAGCCTCGTACTCAAGCACACTCATTGACCCCTGGGTCAATGTCAGAAACTCATGCTCCATGCGGTCCTGCACATGCTCCGGAATGTACTTTGCCCTGAACAAACGGACGAACTCAGCCCAAGCAACCTCCATAGCTCCATCTCCAAACTGTGTGCGTAGCACTGACGACCACCACACATCGGCACGCTTCTGCAAAAGAAGGTAATTACCTCTAAGGGTGTACCATAAAAAAAACAAACATAAACCTTCTTAAACCATTCTTTACCTGCAACATATATGTAGCCAAAGTCACCCTCTCCTCTTCCGCACATCGGATGGCATGAAAAATCTTCTCCGTCTCCCGAAGCCAACTCTCTACCAAGATGGGATCACTCTCCCCCTTAAAGAAAGGCGGGGTCATCCTCCTAAACCTCTCCATCATGGATACTCCTCCAAAGCCTGCCTCTTGAGCAGGTGCCTACCCCTACATCCAAGTCAAGCTCTTAGATGAAATCTTCCATTTTACACCTTGAATAACACTTCTTATCAACTAACCTGAACCTGCACTTGCGCCTGTAAAGCTTCTGTCGTCTGAGCCTGAGTCTGCATCGCATGCACCAATCCTTACATTAATGCTCCATAATCCACAGGTGGTGGTGGGGGCGGCAAAGGTACACCAGTCTGGTCCTGCGCCTACTGAGCTGGAGCCTACGACCCTCCTGCTGACTCATCACCCCGGGTCGGACCAGCTCCTCTACGTCCACGAGTCGCCATAGTCTGCAAAATAAGCATCTATTATAATAACCTATTATTCTACATAAATCTTGGACTAATTCTTTATGCAGACTTAAGATATGAACACGATGTTCCATTTATGTACATGCTCAACCTGGAATTCTCTGATACCAATCTCTGTAACGCCCCTCTTACACCCAGTACAGTTATTCCAACTCACATTAGATCTAATAGAGATATTACAGTGGAATATATCCAACATTCGACGGTACAGATTGAGACATACATAAATGACAATTCAATTCCAATAATATGCAACGGAATATGGAACCAAATACTTGTAATCAACATCATACTCAAATGTTAAGTCTAAACATAAAAGAAAGATAACATTAGTCCAAATTTATTACAATCCATAAGTTCAAATGCATAAAATGAAAGTACATCTTTTCCTCACATACATAGTCACTCTAAGTCTCTGAACAAATCTAAACCTCCATGTCCTCTTGCTCCGAGTCAGTGTGCACTAACTCCTGGGAATCCTTTGTCTCTCTTGAAATATTAAGCAAGTATGAGTCTACAAGACTCAACAAGTTACATGAAAGACAGTTCAAGATATTATGTGTATATTAGATTTAAAATGTGGTAACATATCATTCACATCTTTGATATCATATAGCTTTTCCTACTAACATGGTTCTAAGTCTTTTGGCAATCAATCATTACATAGCATGTTTAATTATCATGGGATTAAAACGTTTCATGTAATGCATATAATTCACATCTTATATTCTAACAATTGAACTAACATGTTCCTATGCATGTCATGCAATCAATTTTCATGGTATATGCTCATTGTCATGCAACATATAACTAGTTTTCATGTAGCAAGTAATCATTTAAACAAGTAGCAATTATTACATATAACAAGTGATATGTAGTATGTAAAACAATTTCATATGGATCATGTAGCATGTAACATGTAGGCATTTATCATGTGGACATGTAGCATGTAGTCATGTAGTCATTTATCATGTAGTTGTCAAGACATAGCCCACACTATTAATAGAGATCATGTAGTCATATAGCATTTACTTATCACCTAGGCAAAGCAGTGATGAAGTCATGGCCATTGCGCAATACCGGGGAAAGCCCTTCCCACCTTAACAGTAGAACTTATCTACCTCCAGGATTTCAATCTGTTGCCCACAGATTCAGTAGGTCATTTCCATGTAGGTGAACCATTACCATAGGGGCATCCATGGTGTAGTTCCTTGTAGGAAATATCTATCATAGCAATGTCTTTATTGGCCATTTCATTTCAAAATATGTATTAAACATGTATGCAATCATATAATCTACATTTTTACGCAATTCTATCATATGTCAATGCAATAACATATAGCATGTCTCTTTCAGTTCTGAATTTCAACTTTACTGTATAACAGAACCCTACCATGGTACTAATTATATCACATTCATTCATGCACATATTTTCATGTTTACTTAATTTCTATATGCAATTTACAAATCAGAAATTCATAACAATATGCACAGAAGTAAAAAAATCCCGAAATTTTGACAGTAAATCAAAACCCGATTATACCACACACATACAAAATTTCACATTTTTATGAGCTCCGTAAACATTTTTCATAAATATTCATCGTAAATCAAAACTATTTAACATGATAAAACAATGATAACATCATGCAAATTCATACAAAAGGTTCAAGCACAGTGGATCAACAGTACTAATTAACAGTGGTACAGTCTCTAACTTTAACAATTTTAACATGAATCATGCATGCCTTTATTTCGTAACTTTTACTACATCACATGTAATTCAAAAGAATACCCTAATTAAAATGTGCACACTATTGCAGTAACATGTTCACATTATAACAGCACTGAAACATTCCAAAATGCCACCTGGTCAAAATCCCATACAAGCATGAATCATAGATAAGCGAATAAAATCAAATCTCTAAAATCCATTGTACTGATAAACTTAACGGCAACATATGAGGCATTTACCTGAAGTAGACATCCACATATCATGTCGTTAAGATTAGTAGATGGCGGCACATAGCGCCGTTAACATATAGTAGAAATCAGAAAATACATGTCGTTTACATGAAATAGACGGCAATCGATAGTGTCGTTTATGAAATCTAGACGGCAAGGGATATGGACGTCAAGTTCATACGCCCAGAAAACACAGAAAACTCTACATGAAATGGCAGTACTTCTACCCCTTCCCGTACGTTATTTTCATAGTTTAAAAATCTATAAACATATTAAATCTACAGTCTAAACTATCCTAAACTGAACCCCCATGTCACTTGCCTCTGACCCTCCTTCTGGACTGACGAATCAAGACCCGAAGAAGCCCACCTTGGCAGTAAGGTAGTTCTCCTCTCCAGCTTCAATCGCTCCAAGTCCGCCTCCAACGCAGTTCCTCTGCTTGGAGAAGTTCCTGATCACGAAGTTGGACGATCCTCCTTGGTCCAGAAACCTTCAATTCGCACGAACGAGCACTGCAATTCCTTCTCTCGGCCCTCCTTTCTCTCTTCCCAAACCAGTGCGAAAATCCTCTCAATTGCCAAAACCAAGCCTTAAAAAGAATTCCCACACCTAGCCAAGACTTAATCCTAACCCTAGGATCCTAAACGCACCAGATCTCCCAAATAAATGCATGGAAACAGCCGATTTATTCTCGCTCGGAACGTTAACAGCAAAAATAGGCAAGTCAGGTTAACGTCAATCTAAGCTGCCATTAGTCACAATGTAAATGTCTGTCGATTGTGTCGTCTACATTCTTGCTCGAAAAATTAAGTATTTCAGAAATAATAAATGACACAATATGCTGTCGTTATCAATACATAAATGGCGGACGATCATGCCACTAAGAGATGTCAACACCAGCAGATGTTGATGCCAAAATCAACACAGAACAGTACACAAATACATGCAAAAATAAACATACAATTGTAATATAAATTTCAAGAAAATTCTAGGGCACTACAAGTAATCACCAGGAACAAGGCTACACTGGTAGCACAAGGATATTCCCAAGAGGAAGACATTGATTTTGATGAAACATATGCTCCATTTGCTAGATTAGAGGCAATTGGAATTTTGTTAGCATATGCATGTGATGCTCAGTCTGTCCCCATGTACTTTCAATTACATATTTATTTTGGTGATTAAAAAAATCAAACAAAAATACTAACACATCTTTCATAAGTCTTAAGTACAGGAAATTCTACCAAGGTCAATCAAGTCAATATTGGTAAGTATTGTCTTACTGAAGCTTTAATCTTTTCAAAATGACATTTCCCTAAGTCCATATCGACTTCTGTTAAAAGTCATAACGAATTCATAAGTGTTTAACGATTTCCTTGTAAGACTGAAAAGTCACGTTGTTTCAAACAAGTCGATCCCGTAACGATTCTATAAGTTATCTATGGAATTCATAAGTGTTTTAACGATTTCCTTGTAAGACTGAAAAGTCACGTTGTTTCAAACAAGTCGATCCCGTAACGATTCTATAAGTTATCGCAACGATTTCTTTAGAGCTCGGAACGACTTGCCTATCATAACGATTCTATAAGTCATCGCAACGATTTCTTTAGAGCTCGTAACGACTTGCCTGTCCTAAAGATTCTATAAGTCATCATAACGATTTCTTTAGAGCTCGTAACGACTTGCCCGTCACAACGATTCTATAAGTCACCGTAACGATTTCTTTAGAGCTCGTAACGACTTGCTGTCATAACGATTCGTTAAGTGTTTCACAACGATTTCTTTAGAACACAACGACTTGCTCGCCATAACGATTTCATAAGTTACCATAACGATTTCATCAGTGAACACAACTACTTGCTTTCCATAATGATTTGTTAAGTGTTTCACAACGATTTCTTTAGAACACAACGACTTGCTCGCTGTAACGATTTCACAAGTTACCATAACAATTTCTTCAGTGAACACAACGACTTGTTTTCCATAACGATTTGTTAAGTGTTTCACAACGATTTCTTTAGAACACAACGACTTGCTCACCGTAACGATTTCATAAGTTACCATAACGATTTCTTCAGTGAACACAACGACTTGCTTTCCATAACGATTCGTTAAGTGTTTCACAACGATTTCTTTAGAACACAACGACTTGCTTTGCATAACGAATTCTTTTGTGAATGTAACGATTTGGTATGGCTTATAACGACTTAGTTAAAATGACTTAATCATAACGATTTCATAAGTCATATAGCCATCGATCTCATATCTTACATCGACTTGACATTTATCTTATCTCTAAATACGTTGACTAGTCAAAGTCACGTATATATCTATCTGTCACTCCTGCATTTATGAGTTCTGAACGTATCTTTGCATGCATGCAGACAATATCGTCCATTATTGTGCTTACTCTATATACATCTTTTTAAAACAAGCTATTTGGGATTGCTATTCTAGTGAATACTCACATCAACGTATACTGACAACAAGAGACAGCTTAAGTTGTCTACTGTTCTAGCATTTAATGTGTGCAGGGTCCTGAAGACATTCTATCATACAACGTTGGACCTATAGACGCCAGAAGACCCTATCTCTTTGCGTGCTCAAATGGATAAAAGATAGTTGAAGCTTCCAAATGTCAAACAGTCTAACATCTATCAATCTAAGAGATAACGGTTACTTCAACGTTCGTATTTCAAAAAGAAGATATAAACTAAAAGATAGAAGTGAAGAATAACAACCAACGAAGTAGAGAACAAGCACCTTATGTTCAAGCATTCAAATTCTTCTGCAAGAAGTCTAGAGCCAAGAATCTCATTCCTCATCACCTTTAGCTCTTTGCTCTCTGTGCTGTAATAGATTTTTCTAAGAGAGCTCGTGTAGTTCTGAGAGTGTGCCTTGTTTAGATCCTTGCTCTCAGTGCTAGTGGCTTCAGATCTTGGCTTGTTAAAAGCTTGATCTTATTCCATTCTCTGTGTGTTGTTTCCCTTCGGTTGTGAAGGAAGACCTGGTGGTATCCAGGGTGCTGTTTCCCTTCAGTTGTGAAGGAAGACCTGGTGGGGTATCCAGGGTGGTGTTATTCCCTTCGGGTGTGAAGGAAGACCAGCCGAGCTGGGTGTTGTAGCGTCCTTAGGGGGACTGTACCCTAGCTAGTAAAAACCTGAGTGGTTGCTCAGGGACTGGACGTAGGACTCCTAAGGAGAGGAGGTCCGAACCAGGATAATCCTTTGTGTCGTGTGGTTGTTTTCTTTGTGTGATTGATATTTGAACTAACAGTCACTAACCTTCATCGAAGAACATTTTCGTGAATGTTTTTATTTACAGGTATCGTCTAGATTATTTTTTAAAAAACCCATTCACCCCCCCCCCCTCTGGGCTCATCAACTGGGCAACAAGTGGTATCAGAGCAGAGTCTCTTCGACAAAGAAAGGATCCAACGATCTGAAGAGTAAAGATCCATGGCAGCCCAAGGTAACATTGAAGGTCAGTCTGTCAACCGACCCCCTCTCTTTGATGGTGAAGATTATGCTTACTGGAAGACCAGAATGGAGTACTTTCTCCAAGGTCACGACTATCAGATATGGTCAATAGTAGAAGAAGGCGATCTCCTGGTCACAAATGAGAAAGCTCAGTGGACAGATGATGACAGGAAAAAGATCTCCTTGAACTGTAAGGCTAAGAGTATTCTATGCTGTGCACTAAGCAAAAAGGAATTGAACAGAGTTTCAGCCTGCAAATCCGCAATGGAAATGTGGGAAAAGCTTAGAATTACCTATGAAGGCACAGATAAGGTGAAGGAGACAAGAATTGATATTCTTGTTACACAATATGAAAGATTTCAAATGCAAACAGATGAGTCTATTACCCAAATGTTCAGCAAATTTACAGATATTACAAATGGGCTAGCTGTACTAGGAAAGACCTATGAAATGGGAGATATGGTCAAAAGATTCTTAGATCTTTACCATCCTCAAGGACCCCAAATGTAACAGCCATTGAAGAAGCTACTGATCTAAAAAGAATGTCCTTAGAAAAGCTCATCGGGTCCCTTATGGCCCATGAGATCAATATGGAAAGGCTAGGAGAGTCCTCAAGTAGAAAGAAACACTCCAACGCTTTAAAAGCTGAAGAAGACTCACAAGAAGCAAGCTCAGATGAGAGTGAGTGTTGAGAACAGTGAAAATGAGGAAGCAATGCTCTCTAAAAGACTGTAGTGGATTCTAGCCAAGAAGAAGAAGTTCCAATCTGGTAGAAGACACTTCAAAAGAAACAAGGACTTCAAGAAACCAGATGGAAAAGATCTAAAGAAAGGAGAACCCATCTGCTATGAATGCAAAAAACCAGGACACATCAAAGCTGAGTGTCCAAAACTCAGGAAGCCGGAGCTCAGGAAGAAAGAAAGCTTCAGGAAGTTCAAAAAATACAAGAAGAAGGTAATGGCAGCAGTATGGGAAAACAGTAGCGACTCAGACAGTGAGTCAAACTCCTGCAGCGATGAAGAAGAAGCCCATTTGGCTTTCATGGCAAATACTGAAGATAAGGTAACTTCTGACTCCTCCTTTGATTCATGCAATGATTCTGATTCAGATAATTTAGAGGAAGCATTTAATGAACTATATAATAAATATAAAGAAGTAACTAAACTATTAAAAGCCAGTAAGAAAAACAGTACTTGTTTAGAAAACACTAACTCTGATCTGAAAACAGAAAATGAAGAGTTAGAAAAACAAATAACTGAACTTAAAAGAAGAAATGAATTATTATGTGAAGACTTAAAAGATAAAAATAAACAAATAACGGAATTAGTAAAATAGGAAAATGTAGATGAACTAAGAATTGAAATCAAGACTCTAACAGAAGAAAACATAAATTTATCTAGCACGTTAGAAAATTTCACAAATGGTAAAAACTCCCTCATATTAAAAGGTGCTAGAAGATCAGGTAAGAAGAAAAATGGATTAGGATATACACCCCCAGATAATGAAGAAACCATAGTTTATCCTAAAACATATCCAACACCAAAATTTGTACCTGAACAAGATATAGCATACAAAGCTGATTTCAAATATATAGAAAAAGTAACCAAATTATCATGTTGTAGTCACTGCAACAAGTTAGGACATATCATAACGACATGCCCAACAAGACATAAGAAATTTGGGTACCTAAAGCTTGATGATTATATTTCAGGTTAACCCTCGAGCATCCAAATGGTACTTGGATAGTGGGTGCTCAAGGCACATGTCAGGAAACCAGAAGTTATTCACTCATCTCCAAGCTGAAGAAGGAATAGTTACTTATGGAGATAATGAGAAAGGAACAGTAATTGGCAGTGGCTCTGTGAATAATAAAGGAAGAACATTATAGAAGATGTGTTACTTGTCAAAGGGTTGAAGCATAATCTCATTAGCATCAGCCAGCTGTGTGACAGAGGCCATCAGATACAGTTTCAAGAATCGAAATGCAGCATACTGAAAGATGGATCATCATCTTTGAAGCAAATAGAGAAAAGAACTTATATGTGCTCTATCTTGAGGAACTCAAAGAACAAAATGTCTGTCTGGCAGCAAACAAAGAAAAATCTACTGAATTATGGCACAGACGACTAGGACATTGTAGCATAGACGGTATGAGAAAATTGGTGAAGAAAAATCTTGTAGAAGGTCTGCCAAAGGTCTGTGCAAAAATGGAAGGTGTCTGTAGACCTTGTGCTAAGGGAAAGCACACCAAAAGCTCCTTCAAGTCAAAGACGGTGGTAACCACCTCAAAACCCTTAGAGCTCCTTCATATGGATCTATTTGGGCCAATGAGGACTACCAGTCTTGGAGGAAAGAACTTTGGATTTGTCATAGTCGATGATTACTCAAGATTCACATGGGTATCATTTCTAGAGCATAAAGATGACACATTTGATAACTTTGTCAGTTTCAGCAAGAAAGTTCAGAAGGATCAGAAGTTCAGCATTGTTTCTATCCGATCAGATCATGGTGGTGAATTTCAGAATGAAAAATTTGTTAAGTTCTGTGATGATCAGGGAATTGAGCATAATTTCTCAGCACCAAGGACACCACAGCAAAATGTAATTGCTGAGAGAAAGAATAGAACTCTATTGGATATGGCAAGAACAATGTTATCAGAATATGATCTGCCAAGGTATTTTTGGGCTGAAGCAGTCAACACAGCAAGCTACATTATCAACAGAGTAATGATCAGGCCAATCCTAAAGAAGACTGCATATGAACTGTTTAAAGGAAAGAAACCAAAGATCAGCCACTTCAGGACATTTGGATGTCCTTGCTTCATCCACAACAATGGAAAAAGAGACATTGGTAAGTTGGATGCCAAATCAGATGAAGGTATCTTTATGGGGTACACCTCTAAACCCAAAGGCTATAGAGTATTTAATAAACGCACTTTATTAATTGAACAGTCTGTACATATTATTTTTTATGAAACTAACCCTTCCTTAAGAAAGGAAGAAGATAGTGATAATGATGATACAGATGAGTTGTCCAAGAAACTAAAGAATACATCAATTGAGGACAAGGATGATCCACCTCTGGAAGACATGCAACAAAAGGAAATTACACATGAAAATCTTCCAAAGGAATGGAGACACAAGAAAGATCACCCACTCGAAAATATTATTGGTGATCCATCTGTAGGGGTAAGAACAAGAGGTAATGTAATTCCCTGTGATTACCTAGCATTTGTTTCTCAAATAGAGCCGAGGACAGTCAATGAAGCTCTTTGTGATGAATCTTGGATATTAGCCATGCAAGATGAACTAAATCAGTTCAAGAGAAACCAAGTATGGTCACTTGTTCCTAGACCATCAGACCATCTAGTCATTGGCACCAAATGGGTGTTCAGAAATAAATTGGATGAAACTGGTGTAATCTTAAGAAACAAGGCCAGATTGGTAGCTCAAGGCTATTCTCAAGAGGAAGCATAGATTTTGATGAAACCTATGCACCTGTAGCTAGACTTGAGGCTATTATAATATTATTAGCATATGCATCAGCATTAGACTTAAAATTATTTCAAATGGATGTTAAATCTGCATTCCTAAATGGTTTTATAAAAGAGGAAGTTTATGTGGAACAACCCCCGGGTTTTGATGACACAGAATTTCCTAATCATGTTTTTAAACTTCATAAGGCATTATATGGTTTAAAGCAAGCACCTAGGGCCTGGTATGAAAGGCTTAGTTCTTTTCTTCTAAATCATGGTTTCAGTAGAGGTCAAGTAGATAGCACTCTATTCATAAAATCAAAAGTTAAAAGCATACTACTTGTACAGATTTATGTAGATGATATTATCTTTGGATCTACTGATGAATCCCTTTGCAAGTACTTTGAAAAGTTGATGCAGGGAGAATTTGAGATGAGCATGATGGGAGAGCTAAATTATTTCCTTGGATTACAAATCAAGCAAGGAAAAGATGGCACCCACATCTGCCAAGCAAAGTACACCAAAGAACTCTTGAAGAAATTTGGATTCGATAACACCAAGCCATTGTCAACTCCCATGAGTACATCAACAAGGATGGACAGTGACAAGGATGGTAAGAAAGTAGATCAAAAGGTCTACAGAAGTATGATTGGCTCATTACTTTACTTAACAGCTAGTAGACCCGATATTCTATTTAGTGTATGCATGTGTGCTAGGTATCAAGCCGATCCTAGACAATCACATTTAATCTCTGTGAAAAGAATATTTAGATATTTAGCTAGACCTCATGATTTAGGTCTATGGTATCTAAAATCCTGTGAAATCAGTTTAGTTGGATATTCTGATGCTGACTATGCTGGATGCAAAGTAGATAGAAAAAGCACCAATGGTGGTTGTCAATTTCTTGCAGGATGCTTGATATCCTGGTCCTCAAAGAAACAAAATTCAGTGGCACTATCTACAGCTGAAGCTGAGTACGTGGCTGCTGGAAGTTGATGTACACAACTCCTATGGATAAAGCAACAACTTGAGGATTTTGGACTCAATATCAAATCGATTCCACTGTTGTGTGACAACACCAGTGCCATTAATCTCACCAAAAATCCAGTTCAACATTCAAGGACAAAGCATATTGAGGTTAGATATCATTTTATTCGTGATCATGTAGCAAATGGAAATATTGAAATATCGTTTATTGATATAAATAGTCAGTTAGCAGACATTTTCACAAAAGCCTTACCTGAAGAGAGATTCACATCTCTTAGAAGGGAATTGGGCATGTGCATTTTGTGAAAAGAGTCTTGTTGAAAACTGGCATATAAATTTTCAGATTTAAACAATTTTTCCCTCCATGGCTTTAAGCAAAAACAACAAAATTATCCCTCCTGGTCGCTCTCTTATTGAAGTCGGTTTGAATGGTCAAACTCCTCTGTCGTTTTCTGCCGCCGTTTGGCGCCTCACTTTCCACAACGCATTTATTTATTCATAAAATCGATGAGAGAACGATTTGTATCCCATCTTCTACCTTTACCCTCTTTCATCTGGTTACTTGAGCCGATGCCCTAGCAAGTTCGACATCGACTCTCTGCAAAGTTTGAAGCCTCTCTCTCCTTCCCGCGAAATTTCTTGAGGGCTTTCACTCCTCCTTCCTTCTCAACCCTCCAGAAAACTTCCTCACCGGATTCCATGGCCGCATCCATAGTTTCCGGGAGTTTGGGTGGCTACAGCGCCGAGTTCCTTACTCCTGAGCAGCAGGAGAGGTTCACTTTCGTAAAGACGAAGCTGTGTGGAAATAAAGAGGTTGATATTGCAGATCTGGAGAAAAATGGGATGCACAGTGTGGTGGCCGCAATTATCAGGATGCAATGGATGGGAATCGCAACCCTCTCGGAAGTAAGCTATCTAGACCTTGTTAAGGCTTTTTATGTTTGTTTGAAATCAGAGGCAGATGGATCCCTGACATCCTTTGTCAAGGGAATCCAAATCAGGATCGACCGTGAGTTTTTGAAAACCCTAGTTGGTGTATGTACATCTGGTCAGAGTGGAATCCACTCAGTGGATATTCAAGCGAAGGGTCTAGGTATCATTGGTCCAGACTTCAGGCTGAAAGATGGAAAGCTGGACATCAATCAGCTAAATACCTTCAACAGGATTTTACATTTCATAGTGTGTCAGATTCTGGCTCCGAGAAGTGCCACCTTCTCATCTTGTACCAAGGCCGACTCAGGCTTGATGTTTTGGGCCATCCAAAACAGGGAAATCAATATGGCTGAAGTTATGATAGAAAGGATGAAGTTCGCCAGAGAACAGATTTGGGATACCAAGAGCAAGCTAAACGTCTCTCTGCCTTATGCTCACCTGCTCACCAAAGTATTCAAACACTTTGGTGTTGATCTATCAGGGGTAGTCACTGAGAAGATGGGCCAAGCAATTAGGTCTAGAAACCTGAAGAAAAGCGGATTTTCATTACTAAATGGTACCTGGTCTAAAGCTTCAATAGCAGAGGGAGAGGCCATCATAGGTGATTTTCCTGATGTTCAGGAAGAAGCAGCAGAACCAGCAGCAGAGCAACCAGTAGCAGTCCAATCAGCAGCAGTAGAAGCTTCAGTAGCAATTGAGCCAGCAGCACCGTCAGCTCCAGAATTAGCAGGATCACCTTTAATCGAAGCACCAGCAGAAGAAGCAATGGCAAGTGCAGCAGATCCCTTACCCACCTCCATCGTTGCCTCTATCCTTAAAGAGGTATTGGATTCTATTCACTCCACTCCAGTCACTCCAGAGGCTGGCGGAGAATCAGTGGCAGAAGCTGTGGCATCAGGCCACATTGAAGAATCTCTTGCAATACCAGTTCAGGAGGAGCAATCAGATGCTCCTGATAATATTATTTTGGAAGAGGAAGCTCCCATTCAGGGGGAGCAAGAGCCAATGGAAAAGGATGCTCCTGTTCAGGGGGAGCAATCAAAGGAAGGTCCAGTAGAAGCTACTCGCAGTGATGAGCCTATGGGCAGTGTACCAGCTGATGAAAACCTACCTAATGCTCCGAATGATGCCAGAGATGGGGAGACAGCAAGCTCCTCTGATTCTGATGATGATCAGCCTCCTCTAGCTTCAGAGGCTAGGCACAAAGGGAAAGAAGTGGAGTCCGAAGTCCCACTCTTATCAAATACTCCATTTGAAAGGCAGATGAGGTAGAAAATTGTAATTAATTTGAAGCCTGTAATTGAGAGACTTGATGTCCAAGGAACTATTCTATGTTCTCTTCAATCTTATGTATCCTCCATCTTCATGAGCCAAGCTTCAGCTTCAAAGGAAATTTCCAACATCAGGAATGCCATGAAGTGGTTCAACAAAGAAATGGGCAGCATGAAAAATATGCTGAGTGAAATCCTGAAGGTGGTTGGAGCCCAAGCTCCTCCTCCTCCACCTCCTGCAGCTCAAGTTCAAGAGTCAGGGCCATCAGGGCCAGCACCAGCAGCAGCAACGGCAGAAGTTAATGTGCAAGGGTCTCCAGAGCCAGCTGAGCAAGTGTCAGGGCCAACAGGGCCATTGGAGAGTGAACCTGTGCAGACAGAGGTTGAAGAAGAGGTCTTGGCACCTAAGCCTCCAGCTCCTTCTCATCCCTCTCACACACCAGTTCCTCCATCTCCTCCCTCAGCTCCTACAGCACCCCCTGCCCCTCAGCCATTCAAAAAGCCTCAATCCAGACCCATCTCCTCTCCAACACCATTTCCTTCTCAATCCACCTCATCTTCTGCATCTTCTATTCACATCCTTCCACCTCCACCTATTTCTGAGGTGCCTCCAGCATCCTCTATTGGAGCCTCATCCTCCTCTGGTCCCTCCCCTGGACCAGTTGATGACATTCCCACTACCTCTCATTCATTTCTTCATCCTTCTCCTCCACCCTCTTTCATCACTATAATCCCTGAGACAGCTCAACTTGACTCTCCCTTTATAGAAAAAATAAAGGATGAGTTTGAGGAAGGCATTCTCAGGTCTGTGCAAAAGGTTGGGGAGCACATCCATAGGGCAGACTCTTCCAGTCCTGCACCTAAGAAGAGGAAAATTTCTTCTACCTCCTCCATTTCCTCTGAGCCTAAATACCCTCCTTTGTGGTTTTCCCTCACAGTGGTCACCAAAAATAAACCACTGTATAGAGAATATCTCTCAAAGGTCGTTCTTGCCACCATCATTAACCTTCCATTCCTCAATCTAACAAAGCATTTAAACACCATCCTACCCTTCACTTCTCTTTCCAAATCCGAAAAATCCAAAATCTTCTCTAGTGCCCACTCTAAAACTGAAGAGCAGTGGGGCAAAGGCCACGAAGATCTCTTCGAAAGAAACATTCTCGCCAAATCTGCCAGATTCCCTCCAAGGGACCACTCCCTGACCTTATCAGAGTGGTTCAGAATTTATCATAGAGAACTTTGGGCACCCTTCATTCAAAAAGAGATCAAGATGGTCAGACACTTTGTGTTGTTCAACAACTACAGATATGTCCATCGACTTCCAGAAGTTCAGCTCAGCCAGTTCAAAAGGGCTATTTCAGCTCTCACTCCAGGCATCTCACAATCTTCAGATATTCAGGTAGATTTTGCTACCCTTCATGTGCCTGATGAAATAGCACTACCACAGATACATTTTCTTGTCATGGAGTCCTCTGTAGGATCCATCATCTTTGAATGTTTTGCCAGAGTAATGGGAAGGATTCAAGTTCAGAAAGGTTACCTGGTTGCATTCCCTAGATTTCTATTTAGAGAATATCACCAGGGGCATGTCAGTGCTGAAGTTCTAGCCCCAATCCTGTCTGAATGTGAACGGTTGACATCCTCAGAATGGTCCAAGTTCTACCCTTTGTCTGCTCAGCAGTTGTTTTCTCTGAATGAAGCTCAAGCCAGGGAAGGCAAACCTGCAATCTCTCCAGCCACCTTCTTAGATATGAACTCCATTAACCTTGTAAATGACCCCTTCAAAGTTTGGGAGGAAAGGTACAAGGTATATGTAGCTCTTCATAAAGCTCTCAAAGATAATCACAATCACTATCCTATGTCCATGGATCAGTTTCTTACCTGTGCCAGCTTTGGGACTACTCATTTCCTGAAGATGTCTATGGATAAGAATGCCTATGCTGACCTTCTCTATAAGCATCTAGATCTTCATCTCAAAAGGATGGCTTCCTCCATGGGACCAACCTATTCTTTGTCTTTTGGAGTCTTTAAAACTCATTTTGAAGAGCAGGAAGCACAGGCATGGGAAACCATTTCTCATTTTGCCTCTCTTCTGTCTCCTGCTTACTATCTGTCTGTACCTCCTCAACATTAATGGAAAATTTTTGTTTGAGTGCTCTTATCTTTTCTCTTCATTCTTTGTCTCAGATTATCTTTTTGCTTAATGACAAAAAGGGGGAGAAAATACTTAGCATATCTAATATATATTCCAGAAATATTAAATTTTTCGTGTCTTGCTTAATGTAAAGGAGAGAAAAATACTTAGCATGTCTAAAATGAAATAATTCCTGCAAATATTCAGATCCTTTATTCATGCCTATTGATAAGTTTTGTCATCACCAAAAAGGGGGAGATTGATGCTCAGTCTGTCCCCATGTACTTTCAATTACATATTTATTTTGGTGATTAACAAAATCAAACAAAAATACTAACACATCTTTCATAAGTCTTAAGTACAGGAAATTCTACCAAGGTCAATCAAGTCAATATTGGTAAGTATTGTCTTACTGAAGCTTTAATCTTTTTAAAATGACATTTTCCTAAGTCCACATCGACTTCTGTTAAAAGTCATAACGATTTCATAAGTGTTTTAATGATTTCCTTGTAAGACTGAAAAGTCACGTTGTTTCAAACAAGTCGATCCTGTAACGATTCTATAAGTTAGCGCAACGATTTCTTTAGAGCTCGGAATGACTTGCTTGTCATAACGATTCTATAAGTCATCACAACGATTTCTTTAGAGCTCGTAACGACTTGCCTGTCCTAAAGATTCTATAAGTCATCATAACGATTTCTTTAGAGCTCGTAACGACTTGCTCGTCACAACGATTCTATAAGTCATCGTAACGATTTCTTTAGAGCTCGTAACGACTTGCATGTCATAACGATTCGTTAAGTATTTCACAACGATTTCTTTAGAACACAACGATTTGCTCGCCGTAACGATTTCATAAGTTACCATAACGATTTCTTCAGTGAACACAATGACTTGCTTTCCATAACGATTTGTTAAGTGTTTCACAACGATTTCTTTAGAACACAACGACTTGCTCGCCGTAATGATTTCACAAGTTACCATAACGATTTCTTCAGTGAACGCAACGACTTACTTTCCATAACGATTTGTTAAGTGTTTCACAACGATTTCTTTAGAACACAACGACTTGCTCGCCGTAACGATTTCATAAGTTACCATAATGATTTCTTCAGTGAACACAACGACTTGCTTTCCATAACGATTCATTAAGTGTTTCACAACGATTTCTTTAGAACACAATGACTTACTTTGCATAACGAATTCTTCTGTGAATGTAACGATTTGGTATGGCTTATAACGACTTAGTTAAAATGACTTAATCATAACGATTTCATAAGTCATATAGCCATCGATCTCATATCTTACATCGACTTGACATTTATCTTATCTCTAAATACGTTGACTAGTCAAAGTCACGTATATATCTATCTGTCACTCCTGCATTTATGAGTTCTGAACGTATCTCTGCATGCATGCAGACAATATCGTCCATTATTGTGCTTACTCTGTATACATCTTTTAAAAACAAGCTATTTGGGATTGCTATTCTAGTGAATACTCACATCAACGTATACTAACAACAAGAGACAGCTTAAGTTGTCTATTGTTCTAGCATTTAATGTGTGCAGGGTCCTGAAGACATTCTATCATACAACGTTGGACCTATAGACGCCAGAAGACCCTATCTCTTTGCGTGCTCAAATGGATAAAAGATAGTTGAAGCTCCCAAATGTCAAATAGTCTAACATCTATCAATCCAAGAGATAACGGTTACTTCAACAGCCGTATTTCAAAATGAAGATATAAACTAAAAGACAGAAGTGAAGAATAACAACCAACGAAGTAGAGAACAAGCATCTCGTGTTCAAGCATTCAAATTCTTCTGCAAGAAGTCTAGAGCCAAGAATCTCATTCCTCATCACCTTTAGCTCTTCGCTCTCTGTGCTGTAATAGATTTTTCTAAGAGAGCTCGTGTAGTTCTGAGAGTGTGCCTTGTTTAGATCCTTGCTCTCAGTGCTAGTGGCTTCAGATCTTGGCTTGTTAAAAGCTTGATCTAGGGGCTTGATCTTATTCCATTCTCTGTGTGTTGTTTCCCTTCGGTTGTGAAGGAAGACCTGGTGGTATCCAAGGTGCTGTTTCCCTTCAGTTGTGAAGGAAGACCTGGTGGGGTATCCAGGGTGGTGCTATTCCCTTCGGGTGTGAAGGAAGACCAGCCGAGCTGGGTGTTGTAGCGTCCTTAGGGGGACTGTACCCTAGCTAGTAAAAACCTGAGTGGTTGCTCAGGGACTGGACGTAGGACTCCTAAGGAGAGGAGGTCCAAACCAGGATAATCCTTTGTGTCGTGTGGTTGTTTTCTTTGTGTGATTGATATTTGAACTAACAGTCACTAACCTTCATCGAAGAACATTTTCGTGAATGTTTTTATTTACAGGTATCGTCTAGATTATTTTTTAAAAGGCCCATTCACCCCCCCCCCCTCTGGGCTCGTCAACTGGGCAACATCATGCTCTCATATTATCAATTTATTTCAAATGGATGTTAAAAGTGCTTTTCCGAACAGTTTTATAAAAGAAGAAGTTTATGTTGAGCAACCTCCTGGTTTTGAAGATACTAAATATCCAAATCATGTTTTTCATTTAAAGAAAGTACTATATGGTTTGAAACAAGCTCCAAGAGTCTGGTATGAAAGACTCAGTGCTTATCTTATATTACATGATTTTTCAAGAGGTAAAGTAGATAGCACCGTATTTATTAAGAAATTTTCAGAAGGAATCCTTATTGTACAAATATATGTTGATGATATTATTTTTGGTTCTACTAATGAATCACTCTCCAAATTCTTTGAAAACCTTATGCAAAGTGAATTTGAAATAAGCATGATGAGTGAGCTTAATTATTTTCTTGGCTTGCAAATCAAGCAGACCAAGGAAGGTACTCACATTTGTCAAACCAAGTACATTTTAGATTTGGTTTCTAAATATGGTTTTGACAAGTGTAAGCTCTTAGGAACACCCATGAGCTCAGGTATTAAGTTAGATAGTGATCCAGTTGGTAAGAAAGCAGATCAAAAGATTTATAGAGGCATGATTGGGTCATTACTCTATCTTACTACTTGTAGACCAGACATAATGTTCAGTGTATGTTTATGTGCTAGATTTCAGGTTGATCCAAAAGAATCTCATGTTAATACTGTTAAAAGAATTTTTAATATCTTATAAATACAAGTAAATTGGGTTTCTAGTATCCCAGATGTTCTGAATTTAAATTGCTTAGATATAGAGATGTTGACTATGCTGGATGCAAAATAGATAGAAAAAATACCAATGGTACTTATCAAATTCTTGTAGGATGCTTAATTTCATGGTCTTCCAGAAAATAAAATTCAGTAGCCTTGTCCACTACAGAAGCAGAATACATTGCAACTAGAAGTTGCTGCACACAACTGTTATGGATCAAACATCAACTGAAAGACTATGGTCATACACTTCATGAAATTCCAATGATGTGTGACAACACAAGTGCAATCAATTTGACCAAAAATATAATTCAACACTCTAGAACCAAGCACATTGAGGTCAGACATCATTTCATCAGGGACCATGTAAGTAATGGAGAAATTTTACTTGAATTTGTCTCTACAGATAATTAATTAGCTGATAGATTTACTAAACCTCTCCCTGAAGATAAATTTACTTCAATAAGAAGGGAAATAGGTATGTGCAACCCTGATTAGATACTCTCTTTATTGTATTGTAATTCCATTCATTGCAAAATCTTTCTAAGTCCTGAAACTTCAACTTCTTTGAAGTTGGAGTTGTGTACTGCGACTCTCATGTAGTCGGAGTTGTGGTACTGCGACTCTTATGAAGTCAGAGTCAATGTTAATTTAAGAAAATAGGGGGTTTATAAATTTTCATTTAAAGGGGAATTAATTATAACGGTTTATTCCTTTAATCCTAGTCATTCATCTCCTCATCTACGGTCCAGTACATATCTTCCTTCTATATTAGGACCTTTCCCTCTTTCATTCTAAATCACTCATTTGAAATGTCTTCGACTCTCCTATCTTCTTCCTCCTGGTTCTCGCGTCTGTTCATCACTCCGACGGAACCACCTTTGAAGCAACTACAGATTCTCTCCATTTCTCTAAAGAAAGGTAGGTTTCTTAACTTCTGTAGACCTTTTCTACATCTCCTCTACCATCCTTCTTAGATTTGTTTCGTGTTTTTATGTAGATGGCTTCATCTAGGGCTCCGAAAGGAACTCTCTTTACCCCTGAGTAGTTCCAGCGTTTGTCTTCTGCCAAGGCTTCCATTTGCCCAGAGAAGGTTGTAGACTTTGGTCAATTAACAAGTAGGCTCGGTTGGGTAGCAAAAACCCTAGAAGAGATGGGTTGGTTGAGGATCTGTTAGATCAATGACTGGTGATGCCGAACAATTTGCTACAGCCAAGACTAGGAACCAGTTTTTGACTGCCCCACTTCACCTGAATCTTAGGTTCTTTGACCTTTCTGGTAACCTTCTTAAAGAGTTCCATACCAACTATAGCAGAATGAAGGTATTTTATGAAGAAAGATTCAAGATGGGTTTGCCGGATGTGAATAAGGGGCAGTGGGGCATGCTTATTAAAGGGCAAAGAGAAATTACTCCATCAATGACTATTGGATTGCCCTCTAGACTGCATCCCAGTCTGGTAGGTGCTATTTCATCCAGGAAACAGTTTGCCCAAGTAGTGTTTGTTGGGCCCTTGGCTCTATCCTCAGAGTTGCGACGGACACCCTGGTCGCGACATGCTAGCGCCAGAGGAGCCTGTCGCGATAGGCTTTGGGTCGCGACACACTCGGCCATCGCGTTCTGGTTGCGATGGGAGTGGGCGTCACATTCTTGTCGCGATGTCTGGTGGCGACGCGACTGCTTTTCTGATCGATCTGACCACTGTCCTTTCTGTCAGAATGACTTTGTCGGGTGTCAGGAGCGTACAACGTTGACGTGACCTAGTCAGCCATCGCGTTCTAGTTTCCCGGTCTTCAATGTTTGACCACCTTTTAGTGTCGCACTGGGGATGGCTGTCGCGACATGGTCGTGACGCCCGTGGGCGTTGCGACATGCTTGTTGTCGCGCCGGGTCGACCCATCGCGTCTCGAGGCCCATCGGTTCAAAACCCAGGCCGGCGCCCCTTTTCCCCCTCTTCCCTTTCCTTCTTCTTCTTCCATCTTCTTCCTCCTCCAAGCCCTCTCCTTCTCCGGCGATTCTTGGTGTGCTTGTGGTGCTCGTGGTGGGAGGAGACGTCCCATTCGTGTAGGCGGTGTGCTCCTGGAACTTGGAGCGAGAAGGAGGTGGCCATTCCAACGTGAAGGCCCCAACAGGTCGGCTCTACTCTTGGAGGTAGGGACCCCCTTGACTCCTCTTATTCTAAGCATGCTCCCTTCCCCCATGAGATTGTGGTTTCTCCGTGGTTTGGGGTTGTGGGGTGTGAGGATCATGCTCGTGGCAAGTGAGGTTTCCCTCAAGCATAGATTTCCTTGTAATACATGTTTTATGGGGTTTGAGGGTGGTTTGGTTCCTTATAAGATTTCCCATGCGTTTTACTTGCTCCCCTCCCCCTTGTGGATGTGTTTGTACCAGTTTTGGGGCGGTCCTTGGGAGGACTGTACCGGGACGCCCCTCTGTTGAGAACGCGACTGATATAGAGGTCGCGATGATGTCGCAACCGGTGCGGCCGCCGCGACATCATCACGACGCTCTAAGGCATCGCGACATAGTCGCGACATGTCGCGACGGCCCTGGGAGTTGCGATAGCACCAGAGATAGGTAAGTTCGTGCGGAGTTCCGTTTCTCGTGGAGTCTTCACCGTTTCCGGTTCTTTTTGTACCCGTGGCACCAATGCTAGTTCCTAGTATGGTCATACACTAGTCGTTCGCCCGGTGCTCGGCACTTGAGGGCTTGTCCCTTGAGAGAGGTTGTTACCGTTTCCTAGGATCCCCGTCCTGCGAGCCTGTTGACTAAGTACTCCGGGCGGCGGGCGTGCTCGAGTCATGGACTCTGGAGTGGAGGGGAAAATGGTAGTTAGGACAGCGACGTTGAGTCATTTGAAGAGATCTCGTAGTTGGTTTGGGACATCGATGTCGTTTTGGGTGTTTTCCCCGGCACAGTCCAGCTAATCCTTCTTCTCACTGCCTCGCTCTTTGTGGCCCCGGAACCACTTAGAGAGGCTAGGTGTGGGACAGTAGTCCGGCCAGACTACGGTGGTTACTGTTGTGTTACTTGTGTTCCTGCCTCACTCTGACGAAACGTGGAGGTTTGGATCTGGGTCGAGGATAAGACGTCAGTGGGCGCACCTGACCGGTTGACTAGTGGTAGCATTTTCCGTAGCTAGTGTCTCTTGTCCATGCGGAGTTCTCTCTATCTGTGTTGCCATCCGTGTGGTGGTCACGACGTGCATTCGTACGGAGTTTCTGACCGTGGTGTCCTTCCGTACTGTTGCTAGTTGGTAGCTTTGCTTCCGCACTTTTCTTTGTAGGGTAGAAGATATAACAGTTGTTATTTATATTGTTTATATTTCTTATGCCTGTTAGAGCCAGTAGGAGATTGGTAGTCCCTACTGAGCTTCTGTTGTGAAGCTCATCCCTTCCTTTTCCAGGTGAAACTTCTTAGCAGAGGCAGGGCGCGCGTCGGGCGGAGGAGACGGGGTGGAAGTCGACGTCCCCGTAGCTAGCAGTGGCTTCCCCCTTCAGTTGTACATCACCCTCGGGGTATGCCCCTAAGGGACCTGTTCTTTCCCTTCTTTACTTGTACTAGTTGTGTATGTTTGGACTGTACCTAGAGCGATACACTGTGGTCTCGCTCTTCTTTCTGCTTCCGCGTGTGTGTTCCTAGTTAGCAGCTGACGTTTATTTCCTTTACATATTCTGTTAGACTTGTGTTATAGCCCTTCCGGGTCCCCGGATCCATGGGCGATGACCACAAAAATCGGGTCCTCGTCTTGGGCCAAGGGTCGGGTTCTCGGGATCATTACAGTTTGTATCAAAAAGAGAGTCAGACTTGTAGTGGATTTAAACTGCAACAGAAAGTCCCAACAGTAGTACAAGTACACTGCTAGCCGCCCGAGTTGGTATCGTTAACCTTGTTGGTTGTGTGCCATGCAAGATATGGCTCCGCACAGGCGTAGGCAGGCCAAAGAGCTGATTGCGCAGCAGGGTGAGTCAGATATGCCAGCGTCGGGTCAGGTTCAGGAGGAGGTGTCCATGGAAGAGTCTGTGGCATAGCATCAGGAGGCAGCGGCAGCGGCAAGTGGGCAGCAGCAACAGTGACAGCAGCCCTCACCACAACAATACATAGATTAGTTCCCTACGGCTGAGCAGTTCTTCAAGACCCTATACCAGGGAGCGTGGCAGCCTGGGCAGGCAACAGCGGGAGGTCAGCCTCCAGTACCTCCCCCAGTAGTACCAGAGCAGCAGGTAGATCTGTAGGTGGAGCAGCCAGTAGTTCAGCAGGCGTCGGATACTGGGAGTACCCAGGCCGGTAGGAGGAGGACAACTATCACTAAGGACAGAACAGCCCTCTTGGAGAGATTTTTGTGTCTCCGACCACCGATGTTCTTCAGCGACTATGATCCAGACAAGGCAAAGAGTTGAACGCATGAGTTGGAGCACACGTTCGAGACCATGGAGTGCGCCAAGGAGGACCAGGTTAGACTAGCAGTGTATCAACTCAAGGGAGCAGCCCATGAGTGGTGGAGAGTTCAGAGGCAGACACACTTTCCAAGGTAGCGTTTGGATCAGATCACTTGGCAGCAATTTTTTGGTGTCTTTCACGGCGAGTATTTTTCGGACTATGCCCGAGGTGAGAGGCGAGATCAGTTTCATGAGTTGGTTCAGGGTGATCTAACAGTTACCTAGTACCATCAGAGGTTCGTTCGGTTGTTGAGGCATGTTCCTCATGTTTCCAGCAGTGAGCAGGCTTGTGCAGAGAGACTTATTGCAGGACAGAGGCCAGACTTGAGGTGGGGCATGACTGCTCACATGTGTGCCACTTTGGGAGAGGTCGTGGCTAAGGCCATCGCCTTGGAGAGAGAGACCTGGCAGCCCCAGCAGCAGCAGCAGTAGGGAGGAGCTTCCTCCAGGACCTCACCGTACCAGTGTCCTACAGGTAGTCGCGGTAGCACAACTTTTTCTTCTTCGAGCTTAGACAGTTCAGGCAGTTCCGGCCTATGCTCGAAGCTCAGGCAGATGACTACTTGCGGGGGGTGGATGGAGCTGGCAGCAGAAGTATGACTCAAGGTTTGCAGAGCAGTCGGTCCAACAGGGAGGCGAGCAGGGCAGGCAAGAGGCAGTCTGTTACACTTGTGGTTTGCCGGGCCACTTTAGGAGGGATTGCCCAATGGGGCAAGTCCAGCAACCCCAGCAGCCAATGCAGTACAGCAGTTGCCACAGTACTAGTACCCTTAGCAGCAGCAGGTACCCCGTCAGCAGAAGCAGGGGCAGTACCAGCAGCAGCCTTAGTAGTTTCAGCAGTACCAGCAGCCTCAGCAGTTCCAGCCGTACCACCACAGCAGGAGCAATTTCCGCAGCACCAGCAGGCGCCGCAGCGTAGGCGTGGACGTGGTCGTGTGATGGTTCTCATCAAGGAGGAGGCCGAGGAGTCGAACCTGGTTATAGGTACTTTGTCTATCCTTGGTAGAGCTGCTCATGTTCTGGTTGATCCCGATGCTTCTCTTTGTTTTGCTTTCGAAGAGTTTACGAGTCTCTTGTTCATCACACACCTGAGAGGCAGTGTGATGTGATGGTCGATCTCCCATCCGGTGATTACATATGTTCTTTCAGTCACCTAGAGGGTGTCATAGTTGAGGTCCAGGGACACCAGTTGCAGGCCAAGTTGTACACGTTGCAGCTTCGGGACTTTGACGTCATCTTGGGCATGGACTAGTTGGAAGCTCACTCAGCTGTTGTGGATTGTCAGCAGAAGACCATTCATGGATGCTTGTCAAGGTGACCCACCCTCGATGTTATGTCTATATTTTCTTAAGAAAAATAAATAGAGGGCTAAGTTACATATAAGATCAAGGGACACCTGTTGGACGTAAACTTTCAGACAATATAAAAGTAACTTAAGGAATCCAAAAAAAAAAAGATTAAGAGACTATGCAATAAAAATAAATAAATAAATGACCTAACTCATAGAGAGGATTCTTTAATACTTTTTTTAAATAAAAAGGGCCTAGTCTTGCTAGTTATTAACAAAATAAGCTGAAAACCAGAGGGCATAAACCCTATACAATCTGGGTGATAGAGGTCAAGCATGAAAAAGAGCACTAAAATAGGAAAAGAGCAAGTGACAAGAATCTCAAAACTTTGAAGATGACCGATCCCAAAAATATCTACGTCGAAAGATAGCTCGAGTACGAAGGCCTGAACGGCGATAGCAGCGCTCAAAGTTATCATCATCAATTTTTTTGTCAGATACATTTGATTGAAATATTCCCGCGCCTCCAGGCATGAATATGTTTTCAACTTTTAAAAGTTCAGCAACTGAACTAAACCTTTACCACCGGGGATAGGTTCCAAGTCCTGCTTGGCTGAGGATGTAGTAGGACGAGTGGGCTGCGACGAAGATATGGATGACGAGGGCCAGGGTTTCTATGTTATCATCTTCTATTTGATCGGACTCTTTCGATAAATAATTGTTGATCCTAATTTTGTGAGCAGTAAGAAAAACTTCGTTATCCAACAAATTTGAATTTGAGTTTCTTGAAAGATAAACAGAAGAGTATTATCTTCTGTCCAACTTGCTGCGCGTTCCTAGGCCTTCATGGGTCAGTAAATTTGACTAAGTTTGTGTGTGTTGTAGTGTTTTCAGGAACGTCGTTTGCGTGGGTACCTAGGAGTGCGGGGCCACCATAGTGAATAAGACCCGCAAGTTGGTTGTACTGTCTTGAAGATTGGAAATATATAAAGCTTCCTCTTGTTAATTTGTGAGGATGTCTCTTGCTATTATCTCCATCCACACTCATTTTCCTTTTCAATTTCCCCAAGTCTATGGAGTAGAGTCCACACTTGTAGCGTGATGGTCGCTTCCTCTAAAGATTAGTGAAGGGGGAGTGGATTCGAACCGGTCTCTTACCCTTAGGGCTGCAACCGGGTCGGAATCGGAAACACATATTCCGATTCCGATTCTGATAACTGAAATATAGTTCCAATTTCAATAAAATCGGAATGGTTAATTCTGATTCCGTTCCGATTCCGATAATATTACAGGAACTAAAATTTTTATAAACTAAGGTACTTACTATGGTTTTGCCTTTTGAGTTTATAAATAATTTATCGGAATAACCGACACCGATTTTGATTCTAATTATTTTTCAATTCCAATTCCGATAACTTAGCGAAATATTCGATACCAATTCCGATAAACTATCGGTATCATTTTTCAATTCAGAATCGGGTCGAAATATCGGAATATCGGATTCCATTTGCAACCCTATTTACCCCTTATTTCTTCCTCCCCAACCAACTTACTTATATGAAGAAAAAAAAATCTGTGGGTAAGAAACTGCAAGGTAACTTTTGTGGAGGTTGTTAAAGTTCTAGATCACCTTGAGTTGAGGTTTTAAAAATTATAAATTAACTCGTGATCTAAATTATATTTGCACATCATTCAGTTGTGTATACATTTTGAGTTGTCTGATATTTTTTCGATGTTATGTGTGGCGCCCATGTTTTATTTATTTATTGGTTGATCTGATATCCCACCACCTTTACCGAGCATGACTTTAGTATTTGTGATTTCATTTCCTTTTTTGTTCTCTTTCTCTTCAATATCTGCTTTTCCGTCCTTTATTGTTAAAAAAAACAAAAACAAATGGGGATGTCTTGTCTCTTCCGAGGAAAAATAGTATTTCTCTGAAGTGGAAGTTGATTAAATAGGAGCTACGATAGAATTACGAACCTAAATTTGTCTATATCATCCTAGAATCGACGTGCCAACTTAATTGAGAAGATTTGACATATAAAGGCTTTTTCTATCATCTTAATTTGGGACCACATCTTGCAACAGTGGTGAAGAATGTCGTTGTTTTATCGGGTCATAGACTATCTGGTGTCTCACAAAGATGGGGAATTCTTACTGTTTACCGTAGGTACACTCTCTTTTCGTTTTTAAGCCAATAAAAATGTTATGGAAAAAAAGAGGGCTAAAATTAAAACCCCATACATGTCAAAGGGGACATTGCCAGATGAAGGTTAGTACCCTTCGAATAATGTCATAGTCAATCTGAAGAATAAGTAAAAACTAATTTAAATGATAATACCGAAAATACAAATCAACAACCCCATAACATAATAATGCACCTATATATATATATATATATATCTGCAACTTCTCATACTGGAGGTTATTGATTAAAAAGGAATCAAAAAACATAAAATAGGCATGGGACCTGTGTTCCTTTTTGTTTTCTAATTCAATCAATCTGATCATATTTGCACAACATGTATATTACTCTAAAAGAATCTAAATAAGATTTTCCGGTTTTTCTCACAGCTAGACATGGAGCAATTATTACTCTAAAAATCTATGTTCATGAGGGGCTCCTCACCGAACGGATGAGTGGAGTTATTGCTGAAGCCGGTTGGCGAATTTATGTTATTTTCCCTCACTTATTATATGTATATATAATACTTCTAAGTTTTGACTTTCATAATTTGACTATTTAATTCTGAACCTAATTTTTTTTAGAAGCAGGTCTTTTTTGTTTTCAAAAGAGACCTATTTTTAAGGTAACAAGGGCTTATCTCTAAAAAGTTGGACCTAATTTTAAATATTTCAATTTAAAAAAACTAAAAGCTAATTCTAGAAACTAAACAACTCAAAGAAAAGGCAATATCTATGTCTCTTTTTACCCATGTAAATAAATAAAAGGCCCTACTAACATATGGAATATGTATTAGTTCCTTTTTCTCCTTGGGAAAGAAAGTATTTGTGTCTCTTGATATTTTTAATATGCTTAGACTATATATACGTATTCTTAAACTATTTCTATTTATAGGATTTTCTGTGAACGAGGGTGTCAAATCTTTATGGTGTGAACTTGATCCTTGTAATTCAAGTGACACAATTTTATTATTCTATATTATTTTAAATATAAATCGCAAACATTGAAGATTTAGAGAGGTAGTGGCAAGTGTCTTTCATAATCACTCGTCATCTAAATAGAACTATGTAGTTTCGAAAATATATAATGACATTTAGTGACACTTGCGTGTGATCAATTTCAAATTCAATCTATAATTTAATGTCTGAGTTTCCTGTCCGAATCCAACGGCCATTTATGATCTCAACCCGATTCAGTCGAGATTTTCTGGGCATCGTCAATTCGGAGAAAGAAATAATCTAAAAAGTGTCTGATTTGAATCAGAACTCACACTGACTAGTACTAGAGTCTAACCAAAATAGGTCCAACGACAAACTTTGGATCCTACTATGACTTTCTCTCTACGATGAATATCCAAACAAGAAAACTATCCTCGAATCCTACTAAGAGTTTTTGCTTAGTATCCAACAGTACTCCAAGAAAATTCCTCAATTCACTCAAGATGTAGAACCCTAATGGACTTGTACCTCTTCAACTATAAAAGTAACTCCTTCACCACAAGTAACGGGATCTAGTTCTAGATTCTGGCTCTAGAGATCTCGACTTTATGTATGTCTCTCTCTCCCTCTCTCATTTTCATTGCATACTCTATGTTCCTTTGGTCCCATTCTTGAATTGTGTGGAGGTATTTTCCTGTTTGGGCCGGAGCCAAGCGGGCCTACACTTGGAGATAGGGAAGAAGACCGCCGGTAGCGGACGGATACTTGCAAAACCAGAATGGAATCAGAGTGGGGGAGGGGGGGGGTGAAGAACTGGAGAGAACCCTCCGATGCCTAAGTCAGTAAACTTCCAGTGAGGCTTTGGAGAAGAAGGGTTCAGTGTTGAGCAGGAGTGATGTCTCTTAGATTACCTGTCTCCTCATGGAGGCTTACCAGAGCCTTTTATAGGCAGAAGTGTCGAGGGAGAGGGATGGAACGTCCCGGATCAATGCCGCAAAGGGCGCACCTGTTAGCGCCATTGGCGGGGAGGCGCCCGTTGAGGGGCCTCGCAGTTAACGCACAATTTAATCGTGGGGCATGCATGATGCAGCAGTTGTAACCGTTACAAGGAGACGGGGGGCTGTTTGAATCCCCCTGGTCGGAGGTACCAAGCAGGGGCCTTGTTCGGTAAATGGAACCTATTTCTCGGTGACAAGGCCTGCTGCTGGATGTCCCATGCACGGAAGTGTTGCTCATGTCGAAGAGGGCCCGACACACGGCGAGCAGCGACTGTTCGGAAAAGAGGGACCTGGGCCGAGCCAGCTGTAAAGCGCCCGGAGACGACTCTTGGGTCCCGCTGGTACCTGAATACAAGGATCGTCCTCGGGACCTTAAAACTGGTTCTGAGAAGACGTGGCGTCCGACGGAAGGGCTACGTTTGTCCGCATAATTGGGTTGGGCCATGATGGGCCCTGGTACGAAGGTGGCTAGAAATGACCACCACAAATTGATTTTTGACTTGAATGTTGGAGGGTTGACATCCAAAATCTTTTCTCAGATTTGACTTCCTATAGGTCAGATGACGCCAACACCGGCATCCCGCAGCATCATCAACTTTGTTTCCCCTTTTCATCAGTAGATCTGAGATCATGACCTCAAACTCCTCTAAAGTCAATGAAACATAACTCTTGTGAGTTTAGAACCAACTTTATCACTAATTATATGATTCAATATGGTGTAATGCAGAGTGCATATGAAAATGTGTGAGCTATAGGGGTGCATATATATACATATAATTTTTTCTTTGGAGGGGGGGGTGTTGTTGGTATATATGTAGTCATCTCAATCTGCCCCCATTCTATATATGTGGGTAATAACACCTAATTAATTATGCACATATCGTTGGGTAAACTTCCACAATCACCATGAAACCAGTATAAATACAGCAGCGCTTCCTCATTGATGACCCTCACACTTCAACCATCCCTCTCCCCTTCCTCCCACTTCCTCAACTCTCATCTCCACCGACGTATTGCTGCTCAGGAATGCAGTGCTCTCGTCAGTTGGCAGCCAGCTCCACCTGCCTGGCGCTGCTGCTGATGTTGGCGGCACTGGGATCCCAGCTGCCGGCGGCAGAGTCCTCCACCTGCAGCCTGAACCAGCTGCTTCCCTGCTTAAAATACTACTACTCCTCTGACCCGCCAGGCCCCGAGTGCTGCCCCAGGTTGAGAGAACAAGCAGCCCTGCTTCTGCCAGTACATGAGCGATCCCAAACTGCGGAACTACGTGAACTCACCCAACACCCGCCGCGTCCTGGACGCTTGCAAGGTGCCCTACCCTCGGTGCTGATGTTATATATATATGCTCTCTCTCCAACCCGGTTATTAAAAGTACTATTAATCCATGGGTTCATGTATCAGTAAACTCTCGACTACCAATTATTAGTATGAGGAGGAGCTCCTTTTTTCTCTTTCTTCTATTGTAGTTTCAGACTTTTCAGCAGCGTCGTTTGCGTCGGTGGCCAAGGGTGCAGGGCCGCCATATCTAATGAATAAGAATCTTAATTATGTGATCTGTACTGTCTTGAATAAGGATGCTCATATGTTTCAGTATAAGTGGTTTTGCTGCCTTTGTGTTTCATGGGTGTACAATGCATGAGCAGAATCTGCTGCGCATGTCCCCGTGCAAACCTGTGCACCCATTACCTTTTATTTTTCCTCGGGCATAACTCATCTTATGGCGTACTAAGCATTGTGTAGAAGGTGAAAAACCAGAATGGAAGTTTGTGGACGTATATCGGAAGATGTCAGGCCCATGGACGGATGCAGGGTTAAGCCAGTGGGGTCACATGACCCCACTGAAATTTTTTGGGGGTTAAAATGACCATGCAATTATGTATTTTGGGAGGTTTTATAGGGGGGTGACCCCACTGGAATATTTTTTTTTTGTTCAAATAACCATGTAAATTTTGTGTTTGGGGAGGGTTTATAAAGAGTGACCCCACTGGACAAATTTCTGGGTCCGTCCCTGGTCAGGCCGACCTTTTCATGCATATATACAAATGCTGACTTCTCAAAGAATTTGATCCATTGGAATTCTCTGTGCTTAAAAGAGATCATCTAAACCAGCAGAGTCCTGCTACGTGCAGAGACAGACCCTTGAGGCCCGCAAATCCCCCGCGCTTCTCTCTGACGTGTGAATCCAGCCACTGCGCCCATGAAAAAGAAGCATTTCCCGAACTAGTATGTATGTTGAAGAGAAAATTGAGTCATCTAATTCTCGTCTTTATTGGACGTAAAGTAGGGGGTTCACTGCAGTGTAAGGCATATGTGTTATTCTTGCCATTCCCACTCTGTGAAGTTACGGCCCCGACGGAAGTCGACACTTGAGCGGAACACTGCAAAGACCAAGCGGAAAACAATAGCCCGTTACTTTCCCATGGCGGCCCAGACCATTAACAGAAGGCAGGCTCTCCAATGCATGGCGATTCTCTTATTTTTCCCGTCTGCTATAAAATTTTATAATGACAAGACGTGGCTTCTTGTTGGATGTAGGTTACAGGGAACATTCCATTCAAAAAAAAAGGTTATAGGAACATTAATTAAGGGTTCCTGTCACTATGTCAGTAGGAGTGCATGGTTTATTTTCCAGCCTCCGTCAAGATACTATAAGTTGTAGAGTCTTTGTTTTTTCACGTGGTTTAATTTCTAATCTTTATTTTTAATTTTTCAACAATTATGAGTTTTGAAGATGATTTTCATCTTTTCGATGTCAATCACTTTTTTTAAATTTTCATCTTACTCTTTTGTTTGTTCATCTGTTGTCATTTATAGTAAATGTTATACTTGTTACAGTAAATATTATTGTCTGTTGCAGTAAATATTATTGCCTCTTATAGTAAATATCATTACTTGTTACAGTGAACTGTAGCCCTCTACAATAAATATTAGTATCTATTACAGTAAACATTCTTGTCTATTATAGTAAATATTATTACCATGTTATAGTAAACATTAATTCTTTTACAGTAAACATTATTACATATTATAGTAAATGTCATGTCTCATTACAATAAACATTATTTTCTGTTACAGTAAACGTCAAGCTCCATTACAATAAATATTATTTTCTATTACAATAATATATTTTTTTACAAAAAAGATTATTGTCAGAACAAATACTATTGCAGAGAATAACATTTACAGTAACAGCCACTAGTATTTACTGTAATAAACAATAACATTTACTATAAACAGCTAGTACATTTCATGGTGAAGACGAAAATTTTAAAAAATAAACTGAGGTCAAAAGGACAAAAATCATCTCTTGAGACTCATAAATGCTGAAAAGTCAAAAGTAAAGACTAGAAATTAAATTACATGAAAAGTAAGAACTCTTTTACTTTTGGTATTTTGACAGAAACTAGGAAATATGTCACTCCCTCTAATAGGGACTTCTAATTAATTTTTCCTAGAGTACTTTTACTTTTAAAAGTCCCTTTCACCCTTGATCGGACTAACTTAGATATGAGGATTTTTCAATTATTTTTTTTATTTTTTTGTGGGTGTGGAGTGGGGGTTGTTTGTAACTTTGTGTAGGCACTAAGTTGTTTTATCTTCTCAATTAAAAAAAAGTTGTTTGGTAATTTGACATTAAACTCAAGTAATTTTTGTACCTATAGAGGAATTTAATGAAAACTAATTTTTAATAACCATGAGAGGGTCCAATAGTGGGCATCTAGCTTTTTGCAGAAAAATTATTTCTGTAAAATAGTTGTTGATCATAGGAGGATGGAATTAACATGCCAACTTGAGAAGATATGACATGTAAAAAGTTTTCTATTATCTTGGGACCATCTTATATTGGTGAAAATCTTGCTATTTTATGAGAAAATTTATTGTCCGATAGTCAAACAATCCAACTAATGGCCTCCAGAGACAACCTTAGGTGCCCCATAGAACCATGATGGCACGAGCCCCATTAAGGATGTCTTTGTAGTCGGTAATAAAATTATCCTATTTTGGGCAGTAAATTTTCTCTTATTTTATTGGGTTATAGATCAACTAGTGTCTAAATTAATGAAGATGAGTTCAAGTAACAGTACCTGTTGGATAAGCACTCACAAAGAGATGAGCTCCACAGCCACATCATGACAGTGGGGTCCGCCTTCTTGTGAGTGCTTACATAAGAGGTGTAGGTACCTGAGCTAGATACTAAGAGTTTCTCCTTTCAACTATTATTGGGAGTATTGCACGACTTAGACGTACTAAATTTACATTGATACAATACGCTTTGATGGTATATTGTACCGTCCTGTACTAATATATATGTCCCAACTCCCTCTAATAAGTCTTTGAAAATAAAAATAAAAATGACATTGTTCATGCGTACCCTATTGAGTCGTATCAAAGACTGACAAGTCTCTAACATGATACAATATGATATGCTGCAACGATCTAGTGTGGCAGGACGAACCATATATTTTTTTGGACAATGATAGCTAGATTTCATTCATTCAAAGAGAAACAAGATACCTAGGATGGCAAGATCCCCCATAGAAAATGCCAAGGATCATAAGAAGGATACATAACATGATGGTGCAAAAGTGAGAATTGAGAAGTATAGTAATGAGAGAACATCTTAACAGCAAACTCAAGATCATCCATAATATAACATTAATAGTCATCGCCGAATGAGGAAGGGACAAGGAACCTTTAGGATCCTATTAGCGTCAGCTCAGATAGAGGATTGCATTTCATTTTTGCAGTAGTAAGAGTAAAGCAGTTTGGATGAAGCATATTCATAGATGATGTGCTGATCATGAGTCCCAAGATGCAAGTTGAAGCATCGACTCCAAACCCTGAAAAAAAGATCTGAGTAGCGGAGCTTACAAATAACACAAAAAAACCCTCCAAGGTGACTGTAGATCAGAGAAATAAATACGAGACTAGAAAAACAAACTTAGATATATTAGCTATCATAGATTAAAAAAAAAAAAAGGTGTGGAAAGGAACAAGGAGGAAGAAGTGGCAAGGTGGAAGAGGTTGAGATGGGGTATAGAGCAAACAACAGGGGATAGGTCACTAAGGAGAAAGGGTGAGAAAAAATATGGAGAGGGAAGAGGGACGACAACAGAACAGAGTTATGGGGGGGGGGGAGTTCCCAGGGGTGACTTCCCCCACCCCCCACCGACTCAATGAGCTGCACAAAATGCGCCTACACTTCCATCGGCGTGAGATCAGTTGCAAAGAACTTGGAATGTCAAAGAAGAAAACACCACCCATCGGAGGAGGTCGCTACACACAAAGTTCGCAGCAAAGGTTTCCGCTGTGTGTTCGACAAAGCATGAAAATCGTGCCACTTATATTTTCAACTCTCTAGGTGTGTAAAAATACCATAAAATATAGATAATAATGATACAACTTTAAGAATGAATTACTACTCATATGGACACAAAAACTTCTCTTCTTGCTTCACATAGACTCTATGAAAAACTAGTAAAAAAGAACTTATAAAATATTTTTTAGTTTTTATAAGGCAATATGTGTTTCTTATAAGAGTCAAGATCGCCTCAATGCAAGAAGAGAGAGAACTCCTTCAGTACTCTGGAGGTGGGTGGGAGACTTTGTATTTAAATCTTAAGAGCTTACATACAAAATGTCCCTCCCCTATGTAATGAAGGTATACACTAAGCCTCAATATATACACTGAGGGAATCTCCTCTCTTCTTATACCGACGTTTTAAATTTATGTTAAAAATTATGTTGTTCTAGAAGCAGGTCATAGTTAATTATTCATGAAAGAGACTTGTTCCTAAGGTTAAAGGGACTTATTTCGTGTTAAATATTGTTTCTAAATAGTTTAACCTAATGTTAAATAACTGAGTTTGGAGAGCTAAATAACTGATACTAAAAGATTAGAGAGAATAAAACTAAAAAAACTCAAACAAAAGGCAACATATGCGCCCTTTTCCCATCTAAGAACAGGTAATACGTATTGGTTTCCTAACTTACGAGATGTGTCCTTTTTACCGTATGCCGAAGGAAAACTCTTCACCCCCCAAATCAGCTGGCACGCCCCCGTTGCCGTCGTCGGATCCGAGTGCCGGGGTGCGGTCGGAGCTCCGACGTTGCCGTTCACCAGTGAGTCCATGATGATCCTCTTTTGGTCGAGCATCGCCGACCCACAGCCGGCCTCCTACCATGTCTAACTCTGCCGCCGCCGGAGCATCCTCACAGCCCCTCGGTCCCTCCCTCCTCAGGCTGTGATCCACAGTCAACCCCGCCCCCTTCCTCAGCTCCGGCCTCCCTCCTCTGGTCGCCTCTGCCCAGGCCCGGCCACCCCCCAGTCGACCGCTCCGGCCTTCCCTCCTCCCCCACCCGAGGTAAGTCGGTGGCCAACTGGCCATCTATTGTTATTTAATCAACATTAATTATGCTTTAATTCTTTCTATAAATATGATGATAAAATTTATGTGAGATTAAATAATTAAATAATTTTTTTTGATAACGAGAAAATTCATCCCGTATGATTTAGTGGGTTCAGAGATTGGTGTTCATGAACTCCAAGATCAGATTTGGTAGCTCCTAATTCGTTTTGAATTTCTGATTATAGACTTGTCGCATGACTTTATGAAAAATTGAAATTACGGGAGTATCCTTAATGCCGTTAATTTGTGATACGAGGTCGCTTGTTATAGGTACCCAATTATCCCTCTCTCTATCTTCAAATTTGGTATGTTTGGTATGGGATTAAAAAAAGATAGGGACAGGGGTAAATTAATTTGGGATACATTATCTCCATTTCTTAATTTACTTCTTGTTTGATATTTTTAAAATTAAAAAATACAGATAAGCTATCCCCCCAAAAAAATAAGATGAGCTATCCCTAATTTACTCTCATTTTTTAAGATATCTCTAAAAATATTTAAATCAAATTTATCTCTAATTTTTTGAAGTACTAAACATAGGATGATGTTAACTTATCTCTTATCCCCTATTTAATCTCATACTAAACATGTACTGGTTGGTATTCGTATTGAAAATTACAATCAAATGAGTTTTTACTTGTTTGTTCTACACTGATCTCTTTGAGCTCATCTTAAGACACTTATGTTTTGTCTTAGCCGAACTCTTCTCCTGACAATATTTTCTATATTAATCAACCTATCGAAACGAATCTTGGATCCTGTGGTGGCCAAATCTGGCCACCTAGGCCCATGATGGCCCACTACGGCCCTCGCGTGTCCTGTCAGCTGACGTGGCCCTATCCCAACGGGTCACGTCCCTTCCAAGACAGTGTGAAGATCCCCAAGTCACCGCCACCTTGATCGGACGCTGTCAAGCCTCGTGGCGGTATGACCCCGAGCAGGTCATCTGTCCTTCCGCGACCGAACAACTGCGGAAGGCTTCCGAACAGGAACAGTAACCCTGCTGCGCGGAACAACCCTCAATATCACCGAACAGCATGTTCGACCCCCATGTGGGTCACCTGCTCGGAAGGTGTGTCTAAAGGGTGCCGAGCAGGCTCTCTGGCTTACGGAGCGGTCGTAACCGTCCCAGGCCACGTCCTCCATCATCAAGAGGCACGAACTGCCTGGCAGCCCAACGGGCACCTGAGCGCATAACTCCTCCCGTTATGCGCGCCCATTATGGTGCCTTTTCAGGCACGATCTACCAACGTTACGCACGTCGGCCCTGGCACCGACGCCTATAAAAATACAGGTACGGTACCATGCAACGGTACGTTCTCTTCCTCACGCGAACACATTCTTGCGCTCCAAAACCCCCTGCCTTTCAAGCTCTCTACTGACTTAGGCATCGGAGGGTTTCCCCGGTCTTCACCGGCCCCCCATGATCCTCTTCTGGTCTTGCAGGTCTTCGTCCTCACCGGCAATCGTCTTCCCTCTCTCTCTAGTGGAGGCCCGCTTGGCTCCGGCCCAAACGAGATTACACCACCACATTTGGCGCCGTCTGTGGGAATCGACGCAGCCATGGCTCGAGGACGATCCTCATACCAGAACGTAGGAAGCAGGGCGACGAGGTCCCGTCAGTCGCGAGGGGACTCTCGTCGCCGATCCCCTCCTGGCGACGTCGCCATCGCTCCCGCCGGCGTTAATCACGACGTCCCAGCACCACCGGCTGCTGCACCCGCGACTGCCCTCGAAGTAGCGGAGCTTCGGGGGCAGATGCAGCAGTTAACGGGCGTTTGCCTCGCCCTGCAAGCCCAGTTGGCGGGGGCAGCGGCCCCGGCGGCTTCCCTACCGCGCGAGCGACAGGCGGAGTCGTCGCATCGCCGCTCTTGCGCCCCCCCCCCCCCCCCCGGCGCCTTAGGAGCAGCAGGCAGATTCGCCGCGTCAGTCCCATCAGGCTCCGTCGGAAGAGCGGGCACCGGAGCGCCGCGGACGTTCACCCCGTCGCTCTATTGTCTCCCCCCGTCTGCCACGATCAGTCGTAGGAGGCAACTCCCACGCCTCCGGACGAGGGGGGCCCGCCAATTCCGAGCAGGAGCTCGCCAGGCGCCTAAGGCGTGTGGTCGACCTCGAGCGCCGCATGGACGCGATGGTTCAGCGTGCGGAGGGGAAGGCTCCAGCGGAGGATGACTTGGACTTCCGCTCCCCATTCAGCAGGGAAATCCTGGAGGCCCAGGTCTCCTCCAAGCTCCCTCTACCCACCATCGCGCCCTACGACGGCACAACTGACCCGGCCGACCACATCCACGGCTTCGAGTCGCATATGGTGTTCCACGGAGCATCAGACGCGGCTAAGTGCAGGGCCTTCCCTGCAACGCTCAAGGAGACCGCCAGGGCCTGGTTTGAAACCCTCCCTGCGGGCTCCATCACCTCCTTTCGCCAACTGAAGAAGTCCTTCAGGGACAACTTCCTTGGCGGAAGGTCGCAGCCGCGAACGGCGGCTTCTCTTCTGGCTGTGCGCCAGAAGAAAAGCGAGGCACTCTGGGACTTCGTCAAGAGGTTCCGAACAGAGGCGCTTCGCATCTCGCGCCTGGACGTCCCTCTGGCAACCAGTGCCCTCATTCAGGGCACTCGCGACGGCTTCTTGCAGAGGACCCTCGGCGTCCAGCAGCTTGCCACCCTTGCCGAACTACTCTCCATCGCACAGCGCCATGCAGCTTGCGAGGAGAGCTTGGCGGCGAGCAGGGCCGAGCAGGGGGAGCAGTCGGACAAGAAGCGGCCTTCCGATAACGGTTCTGACCGAGATCGGAAGAAGGGACGGCGCAATGGCGATTCTCCGCGCCGTCCTCGCCCCTTCACCAACTACACCCCCCTCACCGTGGCACCCGAACAGATCCTGGCAGAGATCAGGAATGAAGCATTTGTTCGGTGGCCACAAAGAATGCGCTCCGACCCCCGGAGGCGTGATCAAAACAAATACTGTCGCTTTCACCGCGACCACGGCCACGACACCTCTGAGTGCCGCCAGCTCAAGGACGAAATCGAAGACCTAATCAAGCGCGGCTATCTTGGACGGTTCGTGCGCCGGAACGAAGAACGCCCCAGACGCCGAGAGCGCACTCCCGAGCAGCCGATCAACAATGAGCCCAATGGGCAGGAGATCAACGTGATCGCGGGAGGCTTCGGCGCAGGCGGAGAAAGCACTCGAAGCCGACGCGATTACGCAAGGCGAGTGCATGTCGTAGATAGGCCTTCGGCTTCTCGGCCGGCCCCATATCCTGCCAGTTCTGCACGCGCACCGCCCGAGGAGGCTATAACCTTCTCGGACGAAGATCTTATAGGGGTTACGACCCCACACACTGATGCGTTGGTCATTTCGGCCACCATCAACCACTGTAACGTGCGCCGGATTCTGGTAGACAATGGAAGCGCCCCCGATGTCTTGGCTTACGACTGTTTTGTCCTCATGGGTCTGCGAGCCGATCAACTCACCCCTGTAAACTCGCCATTGTTCGGCTTTTCGGGAGTTTCGGTCCAGCCCATGGGAAGAATTCGCCTTCCGATCACCCTGGGAGCGGCTCCTAAGGCTGTGACCAAAATTGTTAACTTCCTGGTCATCAACAACATGCCTGGATACAATGCTATCCTTGGCAGAGGTCTGATCGGACGCATCAAAGCGGTACCTTCGTCACTCCATCAGAAGATGAAGTTTCCTACTCCGAGCGGAGTAGGCGAAGTGCTCGGATGTCAGCGCGAGTCTCGTCGTTGCTATGTCCTCTCCTTAAGAGACAAGCAACCGCTCGCTGTTACAGTTCCTTCAACCTCCGATCAGCCCTCCACCAGCCGAGGGACACCTGCGGAAGATTTGATCCCCATTCAGGTGGACGAAGACCCCGAACACGTCTTGTACATTGGTGCCTTGTTGACAGAGGCCGAGCAGCAGCGCTACATAGCCTTCCTGCTGGCCAATTTGGACGTGTTCGCTTGGTCTGATGATGAGCTTCCAGGCATTCCCCGGAGGTCATGGTTCATCGCCTCCGGCTGGATCCCCGGATCCCGCCAGTTCAGCAAAGGAGGTGCCCTGTGAACCGAGAACGGCAGACCGTGATTCAGGATCACGTGGTCAAAAGCCGAATTGTTGGGCTCCTCCGGGAAGCCCAATATCCGAGATGGATCTCCAACGTGGTCCTCGTACGCAAGGCCAATGGCAAATGGCGTGTGTGCGTGGATTACAAAGATCTCAATAAAGCAACGCCCAAGGACAACTTCCCTCTGCCGCGCATTGATCAGCTGGTGGACGCTACTTCCGGACACGAGCTCCTCGGCTTTCTGGATGCCTACTCTGGTTACCACCAGATCAGTATGCACCCTCCGGATCAAGACGCCACAACATTCGTTACAGACCTAGGCTTATACTGTTTCACCAGAATGCCTTTTGGTCTGAAGAATGCAGGCGCGACTTACCAGCGGCTGGTCAACAAGATGTTCGAGCAGCAGATCGGGCGCAACATGGAGGTCTACGTTGATGACATGCTGGTCAAGACACTTCCGAGTACTGACCACATTTCCGACCTCCAGGAAACTTTCGCAACCCTGCGAAGGTATAATATGAAGCTCAATCCTTCCAAGTGCGCGTTTGGTGTTCGGTCGGGTAAGTTCCTCGGGTTCCTCGTATCAAACAGGGGAATAGAGGCCAACCCGGAAAAAATCCAAGTCGTGCTTGAAATGAGCAGTCCAAAGACAGTGCGCGACGTCCAACGCCTGACGGGGCGTCTTGCGGCACTGAACCGGTTCATGTCCCGAGCAGCAGAAAGAAGTTTTAACTTCTTCAAGTTGCTCCGAGGCCCTAAAAGCTCCTCGAAGCAAGGGGGGCAAGTACGGTGGACTGATGAGTGCGAGGCTGCCTTCACCGAGCTGAAGGCATATTTGGCAGCCCCTCCTGTTCTCTCAAAGCCTGTGCTCGGGGAACCTCTGTTCGTGTACCTTTCGGTCACCGAACACTCCATCAGTGCAGTCTTAATCAGAGAAGTTGGAGCGGCGCAGCACCCTGTATACTACATCAGCAGGGTCCTCCAAGAAGCTGAAAGGAGGTACCCCAGAGCAGAAAAACTCGCCCTTGCTCTCGTCACGGCCGCACGGAAGCTCAAGCCCTATTTTCAGGCCCATTCCGTTACAGTTCTAACCGATCAGCCGCTGAAATCCATCCTTCAGCGACCGGAGGCTTCCGGCAGGTTGGTTAAGTGGGCGATAGAGCTCGGTGAGTTTGACATCAGCTTCCGACCAAGGACGGCGATCAAAGCACAGGCGTTAGCAGACTTCGTGGCAGAATGTACCCTTCCGGCCGAGCAGGATCCACCGTTGGCAGACGAGCCCCCATGGGAGCTTTATGTTGACGGATCCTCTTGTGTCACCGGAAGCGGGGCAGGTTTGGTCCTCACCTCCCCAGAGGGGTTAGAGTTCCAATACGCCCTCCGTTTCCGCTTTCCAGCCTCCAACAACGTCGCCGAATATGAAGCTTTGCTGTCCGGTATCCGCGTGGCTAGGCACCTCGGGGCCGTTCGGCTTAGAGTCTTTAGTGACTCCCAGCTGGTTGCCAGCCAGGTGAGCGGACAGTTTGGAGCAAGGGAACCTCGCATGGCTCAATACCTCCAACAGGTCAAGAGCCAGACAGAGGGCCTCTTATACTTCGAAGTTATACATGTTCCACGGGAGCAGAACGCGCGAGCTGATGCACTGGCCAAATTGGCATCTTCAGGTGACATCACCCCTTCTCGCTCTGTGTTCATTGAAGAGCTCGCTTTGCCGAGCACGGAGGCTGATGTAGCCGCCATAGAAACGGGTCCACCAACCCCGAGTTGGGTTGACCCTCTCTTGGCGTACCTTCTCCGAGGTGAGCTTCCGCCCGAACAGGGCGAAGCTCGGAAAGTCAGAATGCGCTCTCAGCTCTTCACCCTCGTAGAAGGCAAACTATACCGACGGTCCCTTGCCAGACCTCTTCTGCGTTGCCTCAACCCTGAGGAGGCCCTTGCAGCCACAGAAGAAGTCCATGAGGGGCTGTGCGGAAGCCATCTGGGGGGCAGAACGCTAGCGCGCAGCATCATCCGAGCAGGGTTTTGGTGGCCTTCTCTTCAGAAGGATTGCATGTCCTTTGTCAGGAAATGTCCAGAATGCCAAAAGTTCGGAGAACTCATTAAGCAGCCTGCCGAACAGCTTCACAGCCTGTTCGAGCCACGCCCTTTCGCCAGGTGGGGCATTGATATCTTGGGTCCCTTCCCAGAGGCCCAAGGGCGGAAGAAGTTTCTCTTCGTGGCCATCGACTACTTCACCAAGTGGATCGAGGCCGAACCTGTTGCCACAATCACCGAATAAGCCGCATGGAAGTTCGTATGGAAGAACCTTCTCTGCAGGTTTGGCGTCCCAAGGGTGATTACGTCTGACAACGGGAAATAGTTTGACAGCACCTTCTTCAAGCAGAAGTGCGCCGAGCTCGGGATCTACAACCACTTCACCTCCGTGGCTCATCCCCAGGCAAACGGTTTGGTCGAAAACGCCAACCGAACACTGCTGCATGGGATCCGCACGAGAGTAGAGGCTGCAGGTGGATCATGGATCGATGAGCTCCTAAACGTCCTTTGGTGTCACCGAACAACTGCTCGGGTAGCCACAGGGGAAACACCTTTCCATCTGGCCTACGGATCGGAAGCAGTTGTACCTCTGGAAGTAGCCCTTCCAACCATCCGAACAACCCACTTCGATGAAGCCGCCAATAACCGTGCTCTTCGAGAGAACTTGGACATGCTGGGCGAACGACGGAGCGACGCCAGCATTCGCCTCGTTTCTTATCAGCAGCGACTCGCACAATATTATAATGCACGAGTTCGGGAAATACGGTTCAATATGGGAGATTTGGTTTTGCGCCGCTGCTCGGCTTCGGATCCCCGAAGAGCAGTTGGCAAGCTTGCCATTAAATGGGAAGGACCTTATCAGGTCACCCATGTCCTTGGGAAAGGCTCATATAGGCTAACTACTCCTAGTGGCGAAGCCATACCAAGGACTTGGCATGTCTCTAACCTTAAGGCTTATCATTTATAAAAGCCTTCTCTTTCCAGCATCCTACCTCTCTTCTCCCGACTCCTGTCGCTACACAAGCATTTAGCATATACACCTGATCGGAATCTCCCATACGGTTCCCAACGATCTGCGTTTTACATGCAATGCTTATGCAGCCTAGCGGATTCCGATCCGAGCAGGAACAAGCATAAAAGGAAGAAGATAGAGAAAGTGAAGCTACAAGAACAATCTCACGAACAGAAGACTTCATTCACAAAAAGTTTTTCTTATAAGTGAGCCCTTTTTCGGCCGCGGTTACAAAAAGAAAGTACAAAAAAGACACGGAGCAGAAGAAAGCTAAGGAGCCTGTTCGGAAGGGCCAGCATCTTCACCCGAAGGAGGCATCCGCCCAGACTGGAATTGTGCGAATCGCACACCGTCTAAACGGACGTCCTGAGTACGACGCCGGCATTCCCGAACAGCAGCCTCGAAGGCTTCCCGGGCGCGTTCAACCCAGGAAAGCCGCTCCCCCACCTCCTTCCCAGCGTTGAGGCCCACCCTGTAGCAGCGGGCCCCATACTGCTCCAAGTCTTCCTTGTACTCCGGCCCGGCCTTATAATCGGCAATGGCACGGGCCTCCGCATCCACCATTACCTTGGCCAGGGCATCCTTTTCGGCTCGCGCCAAGGTAACATCCAGTCTCGCAGCATGGAGGGCAGCTTTGAGGTTCTTCACCTCCTCCTCCAGCGCCGCCTCGCGAGCTTTATGCCTCGCTGAAAGGTCATCATAGAAGGCTGTCTGCGCCTCGTAGAGATACTTCTGTCTCTGGCCCCGAACATCTAAAGCCTTCAGAATGCCCAGCGACTTGGACATTTCGTCCGCAAGCGCCTCTGCATCGACGTCGCTCAGACCATCTTCTACTTGGCCCTCTGGGTGGTAACCTTCCACTGACCTCTCCGGAGTCTGCTCGGAAGGAAGGTCCAGGCACCTTGCCAACCGATCAAGACGAGAGGCAGTGGGGCTCGCAGGCAGCTCTCTTGGCGTGTCCTCCATGCGACGTAGGGTCGCCTCCAACGCTGCCACCGAAGGAGCTCCGGGAAGTTTCTTCAGAAGCGCCTCGCTAAGAGGTCTTTGGTCGTCCTCGGACCCTTCAGCCCGAGCAGCACCCGCAGCCTCCCCCCCAGCACCTTCGACTGCCTTGGAGGTTGCTTCTGCGTTAGCAACCACCTCGGAGGGGGGCATGGGGGGCAGGATTCCCCCGGTGGAAGTGCCAACCTCTTCGGACGCCCTCGTCGTCGCGGCCGCCTTTTCAGTGGCCCCTACTACAGGAACCACTTCTTGTCCCGCAGATAGAGTCGTGGTTGGCGCTGTTGCCACCACGCCGCTCGAGACCACCCCAGCAGGGGCGGAAACCTCTGTCGCACCTGCGACCTCTTCCCGCCGAGCCGGAGACGCCGCATCTTCTCCGCTCCTCCTGGAAGAAACCTCTGCGGTGTTGCTGGCAGCACCGTGCTCGGCACCGCCAACATGGGAAGCACCGGAGAGCTCCCTAACCCTCGAGCAGGAGGAGCCCCTGACTTCTCCTCCAGCGGGGCTTCCGGATCCCTCACTTACAAAAATGAGCCCCAGCTCGGTCGCCATCTTCTGGGCGACCTCGGGGTGCGTCGTGGAGACCACTTGTGGCACTCCCTGATCGGCCGATTTCACGGCCCTACTTCCTCTACGCAGCAGCAACTGCGCTTCCTCTTCCTCTTCGGTCCCCTCCTCATCATGTGGAGGGGTAGCAGGGACGGTCTTCTTCCTCTTCTGGGCACAGAGTTCTTCCGCCTCCTCCGCGCCTTCCTCAAACAGGACCGGCCTCTTCTTCGCGGAAGCGGAAGGCCGACTCGCTCCGTCACCCTCCGCTGAAGAGGCCCGAGCTCCACCCGAAACCACCTCTTTGGTGGCCTTCTTCTTCAGCCGGATCCTTCCAGGCCCCTTTTCAGGAGCCTGTGCCTTGCTGGGGCGCCCCTCAACAGGTGATGGAGCAACAAGCGTCGTTGTCACTGCGGCGCCAACCCTCACTGCAGAGGGAACCCGAACAACAGCGGCGACGTCGTCGTCTTCATACACCATGTGCGCCAGGATAGGAATCTGTTCGGCAAATTCTTCATTCGCCTCTTGATCCCTTCCAGCCTCCAGCTCTGCTGCCGCTGCGCACAAAGAAGACAAGAAGAAGAAAAGTTAGTATGAGGTCACCAAACCTAAGAGTAAACAACCAAGAGGTAGTATACTTACTCCATGGTTTGCTGAGCCCGTACTTAACGAGCACGAACTCGGTCACATATCCTTCTCCGTTCCGAACACCTGCTCGGAGAAGTTTGTCCGATGCCCTCGCCTCATCCTGGATCAGCTTCGGAAAGCTGTCCTTCCGCGCCGGGCGAATGACAGTGGGGAATCCCCACTCGACACCGCTCCGGTGGCGCACAAAAAGCAGCCGGTCCATCCAACCCTTGTTGTTGGAGTACTTGTTGGACAGGCCGATGTGCATCCGGTCTGTTCGGTGCTTGGCGTAGTAGATGTCTGCTCCCGACGCCCGCGAAACAGATAGCTTGAAATGAGCTCGGAAAACGTCCGCCGAGCCTTGGATCTCTTTGAGCTTGCAGATAACACCGAAGATACAGATGTATCTCCAGGTGTTGGGCGTCAGCTGTATCGGCGAAACGCCCCAAATGTTCAGGAGCGCCTTCGCCACCTCCGGCAGCGGCAGCCGGAAACCTGCCTCCAGGTGATCCACAGAGAGCAGCAGACAGCCTGGTTTGTTCACCAGGATGGAGTCACTCTCCTTGGCATCGATAATTTCGTATTCGTCCCCAATCCTGAAGCGCTCGCGGACCCCGCTGAAGTGACGGCACCGTGGTCCGCTGGACGCCGCGACGGTCACCCCGCTCGCTCCGGCAATGGCCTTCCCTCTGCTAGCCATCGCTGGAAGGATCGTAGGAGGCGGCGACGGCGCAAGGGGACGAAGGAGAAGATGGAAACAGGAGAAGGCAAGGAAGCACGAAAGTTTCAAGGCTGAAAGGGTTCTGGGAGGCGTAGCTCCCGCCCTCGTCTCTTCCCCTCCTTATAAGGAAAGAGGAGGGAACGAAATTCGAGGCGGGCCCCGAAACGCCGCTCCTTCCCGTTTTTGAAAGTGTCCCTTCGGGTACACGTTGGCGACCGTCCGAATGCGACGACGGCACCTCAGGCATGGCGCGGCTTTGCACCCATCATGATGGGTTAACCGCCTGCCAAGGCTCCAAGCGGCGACACCCCATAACGGGCCATCGCATTAAATGCAGAAGTGACGCCCTCGAAGCGCTCGTTTCACCGAGCCACTCGAGAGCGTGGGGGGCAAATGTGGTGGCCAAATCTGGCCACCTAGGCCCATGATGGCCCACTACGGCCCTCGCGTGTCCTGTCAGCTGACGTGGCCCTATCCCAACGGGTCACGTCCCTTCCAAGACAGTGTGAAGATCCCCAAGTCACCGCCACCTTGATCGGACGCTGTCAAGCCTCGTGGCGGTATGACCCCGAGCAGGTCATCTGTCCTTCCGCGACGAACAACTGCGGAAGGCTTCCGAACAGGAACAGTAACCCTGCTGCGCGGAACAACCCTCAATATCACCGAACAGCATGTTCGACCCCCATGTGGGTCACCTGCTCGGAAGGTGTGTCTAAAGGGTGCCGAGCAGCTCTCTGGCTTACGGAGCGGTCGTAACCGTCCTAGGCCACGTCCTCCATCATCAAGAGGCACGAACTGCTTGGCAGCCCAACGGGCACCTGAGCGCATAACTCCTCCCGTTATGCGCGCCCATTATGGCGCCTTTTCAGGCACGATCTACCAACGTTACGCACGTCGGCCCTGGCACCGACGCCTATAAAAATACAGGTATGGTACCATGCAACGGTACGTTCTCTTCCTCACGCGAACACATTCTTGCGCTCCAAAACCCCCTGCCTTTCAAGCTCTCTACTGACTTAGGCATCGGAGGGTTTCCCCGGTCTTCACCGGGCCCCCCTGATCCTCTTCTGGTCTTGCAGGTCTTCGTCCTCACCGGCGATCGTCTTCCCTCTCTCTCTAGTGGAGGCCCGCTTGGCTCCGGCCCAAACGGGATTACACCACCACAGATCCAAAAGAAGGGGCGGAGCCCTGCCTTCGATCTATAGAATAAGTAAAATAATGTTAAATGTAATGATATTTCACTTGCACCGCGTGAGAAAATTTCCACTTATCCTACACCTCGTAAGTTATTTCACAAAGCAGTGGCAAATCCTTAGTAAAGTCAGTGGGGTCATGTGACCCCACTGACTTAGAAAGGAGTCTTAAAATGTTCTCTTTTTTTTGTTTATATAGGTCAAAATTTTATGTAAGATTATATAAAGTGATCTCATTGAATTTAAGGGTGACCCCCCTATAATCAAGTGACCCCACTGAACTACTTTTCAAGATCCGCCACTGTCACAAAGTCAGACTAGAGTCAAGCTCAAAAGGGTCCTCTTTTCATATTGATTTTCCATGAACTTGTTAAAAATTAAAATATTAGTTTACTTCTACAATGGGCTGGATTTCTGATTATGTTATAAAGTTTAAAACAACAATAGTTATCTTTTAACTTTCGCTATGGCGTATAATGATGAGAATCATGTGAGATTATGTTTTGTTAAATAATTTCCAACACAATGTCATTCATTTTCTCGAAATGAAAATTATGGAAGTTGTTTTTCATTATTTTATCATTTCTTCTTTATCTTGATTCCTATTGAAATTAGTTAAAAATTGGAGAACTGAAAACTCTTGTTATTAATTTCTGTTCAACTCCGGAAAACTGAAAAACCCAAATTTATGGGAGTTAATAATTTTGATTGTTTTATTTCTCCTTAATTTTTTGCTTCCTGTTAATTTCTGTCAATATTTAATTTTATTTTAGCGATGATTTATTTGCAGCAACCCCTAAAAAGAAATTCCCTTCTGAGTGCGGTGCTGACTGAGTAGTGAGTACCCCTCCTGTCCACGGCGATAAGGTTGACAGAAAGGGTGTCCACGGCGAAGTATTGAAGAAATGGTGTTTGCGACGGCGATAAGGTGGGCGGCAAAGAAGCCGAAACCGAAGATGAAACCCATCGAGCTGAAGACGCCGCCAGAGCAGACGCAAACGATCACCCGCACCCTCTTCGACATCGTCCAAGAGCACGGCCCTCTCACCATCGCTGACACCTGGGAGCGCGTCAAGGTTATTCACCTTATCCTCCTTACTCCCCTTGACATCCACTCTCTTCCCATCGGCATTGGGTTTTTGCTGTAACGATAGTTGCTTTCCTGGTTCATATGGATTTCCATATTGAGGCAGATGCTTATGGTCGAGGCAGTAGACTTTTCTTTTTCGAATGTTGTCATGATACAAGGAAGAAGGCCTGAATTACCATACCTTTTTCTTGAAAAATCGTCACTTTACCTTTTAGTAGAGTTACAACGGTCCCTTAGGAGTGGCCCTTTTCTGTACGGGCTGGGAAATGGGAATAGAGTTGGACCGATATGAATCTTGAGGGTTTGCTGGGAACTTGCTTTGTCCTGTGGTTAAACAAATAGAAGTTAGTTGCTGTCATTATGTGCTCTTGCTAGAGATTCAGGGAGACAAATAGCTGGTTCCTTTCCACAGTCTGTAGTACACAAGGAGCTATGCAACGGCTTGCTTACGTCCAGTTTATTGATTTAGTTGTGGCTTCTGTTGTTTGAACTTGCCCCACCATGGCACTTGAATTACAAAGAATGATGTTTTTCTGGAGGATGGAAAGGTCCCACAACTTTGTTTTGAACAGTTCTGTTGAGCATTATGGTGTGCACATCTAGGCATTAAGTTGCTTGACTTTCAAAAACAAAGATGGAAAGGAAGATGACTTAGAGATTAAAGGCATTCCTGAATGTATTCTACCTCAATGTGAATTTGGACTCTTGAGGAAAGTTGTATACTTGTTATAGATTTCAATTTTATTTTGAGCCAGCTTACATGTGGATCTCTCTTCTAATAATGGTTGTTATTTACTCCTGAGTCTAATTTTGTACAGTAATGGATTATTTCTTCCTTTTAATATATATTTTTTTGAATGGACTTCTTCTTACCTTTATTGTGATTAGGTAGGATTTTTTCTCTTCTCTAAAACATCTTTGTCTTAATATCACTAAGCAGAGGTAGGAATCTGACAAAAACTTTTTCTCTATAAGGAGTACATGCTGAAGGAAGTCATCTGTTGGAGTTGTCATCACTTCATTAGAAGATTTCAAGGCTTTTGCAATTTATCTAAGATCTTGAAAAGTCTACCTTGCAAGAGATGTTGATCTCATTTACGATTGATACTTGCTATTATTAAAGAGATGCTGAAACCATAAAGAAGTGGAAGTTTTATGTTCTTCATTTGTATACTCCTGAATTATAATGGAAATGAAAATGAAAAAAAGCATAAGAAGTTGGAAATAAATATAGAGGATTTGTGGGACAGTGGGTTTGAATGAACATGGAGAAATGCCTGTTTGTCGATGCTATTAGAAAGGCATGATGGCCACCTTGTTATTATGTAAATCCTCTGTTGCTGGCAGAAGGTCCAAAACTTTTCAACTGCTGAGTTTGGCAGAGCTTCCCTTGGTAACTTGGTAAAATTTTGGAGAAAGTATCTTCTCATAAAAAAGTTGCCTGGTTTTCTAATTATCAATGGGTATTAATATTCCCATGAGCAAAAGGGTAGATTAATGATTGAATCTGATTGTTAAATATTAGCTCTACCTTGTTAATCCTCAAGAAGCATGTCATGTGTATTGAAGATGGTTGAATTTGTATGAATGCAAGGCCTATTAAGATTGTATTTGGATTGACATAATGACAGACAGCCATCCTTCTACTAACTACGAAATGCAGAATTCAAGAGTGATCGAAACTGCACAGAGGCTTGGGAAGTGTCAATTGAGAACAAAGAGAAAAAATGTGATTTGTGGCTGGGCATTTAGGATAACAAGGAAGTGATCAGGAATGATAAGGGAACTGATTTATGGTGAAATCCTAATTCTCAAACTGGTCATAGGCAATATGCATAAGTTAAACTAGTTTTGAATGCTTCTGATATTTGATGTGCTGCTTTTACAAGGCACATGTATAGATCCTAAGTTGGCTAAACCTGTTCACAAACAAACAAAAGTGGCACCTGTACTGTGGAATGCCCTAGCCCTAGGTAGGTTTCCCACCTTCTATCGAAGAACTTAGTACTTTCCTTAACAAGATATGGACTAAATAAATTCTGGAATTTCAATCTTCCAAAAGATCTTGGTCTTGTCAAGCAGCTGAGATGAAACTTATGGAAATTAGAGGGTTCTTTATCTCAACAAGAAACCTATGGATCTTGCAAGAAGTTCACAGGATTCATGATAAAATGAATTTTCTTTTTAAAATGCATCATAGCTTGTTTGTTTGTGTACTACTGGGGCTATCATTATGTTCTTAAATGCTTTAAATGGGCTGATACATAATATTCAAAGTTTCTTCTGGAACATGTTAAATTTTTATGACAACTAGATAGCCTAATCGGTGTATAATCTTTCAATTATTTTGTAACCTTTCTCTTTCCTTTGGTGGGAAGTGGTGGTGGACTAGGAACTAATAAGGCATGATTTAGACCACCGCAGCGGGCAGCCACTGATAGTGGCCATACACTTTCTTGACCTTTTAGAATAAGGAGTTAAGTATCACATCTCAGAAACATCTAAGAATGCAGAAGAGAAGTTACCAGAGAAATCATGCTATTAGGAAGTTGAGTAGAAAATTGTAGTCTTCTTGCATGGCACAAGCTCAAACAGAGATTCTCTCTTTTCTCAATGGAAAAAGAGTTTGGCCTGACCATGCTCATTCACTTATTTCCATGATGATGTCTCATTTAGGTGCATAATTGTGTGAGGACAGCAAGGTTTTTAATGGTAAGGGTTAAATACTTAATTACTTCATCCAAGCTTATGGCTTTGATGCAATGAGAACTGGTTTCCACTGCTCTTTCAACTTTCACCCGTCTGGCTATTTGTCTGGCTGGATTGCAGAAAGGTCTTTCTGTAATTGTGTAAGGTAATGACTGATTACCCTTGGAAAACCTCTAGTTTGCAGTTAACAAAATTGAATTCCATGTAGGACAGTGGATGCGAGTAGATTGTGTTGCCCAGTTGACGAGCCCAGAAGGAGGGTGAATGGGTCTTTAAAAATTAATCTAGAAGATACCTGTAACTAAAAACATTCACACAAACGTTCTTCGAAGGAGGTTAGTGACCGTTAGTTGAAATATCAAACACACAAAGAAAGCAATCACACGACACAAAAGATTATCCTGGTTCGGACCTCCTTTCCTTAAGAGTCCTACGTCCAGTCCCTGAGCAACCACTCATGTTTCTACTAACTAGGGTACAGTCCCCCTAAGGACGCTACAGCACCCAGCTCGGCTGGTCTTCCTTCACACCCGAAGGGAATAACAACACCCTAGATACCCCACCAGGTCTTCCTTCACAACTGAAGGGAAACAGCACCCTGGATACCACCAGGTCTTCCTTCACAACCGAAGGGAAACAACACAAGTAGAATGGAATAAGATCAAGCCCCTAGATCAAGCTTTAACAAGTCAAGATCTGAAGCCACTAGCACTGAGAGCAAAGAATCTATGCTAAGCACATTCTCAGAACTACACAAGCTCTCTCAAGATTTTCACTACAGTGAAGAGAGCAAAGAGCGAAAGCTAGGTGGAATGAAGTTCTTGGCTCTAGACTTCTTGCCCAAGAATTTGAATGCTTGAATACGAGATATTGATTTTTCTCTTCTTCGTTGGTTTGAATTTATATCTTCTATTTGAAATAGTGCCGTTGAAGTAACCGTTGTCTCTTGGATTGATAGTCGTTAGACTGTTTGACATTTGGAAGCTTCAACTATCTTTTATCCATTTGAGCACGCAAAGAGATAGGGTCTTCTGACGTCTATAGGTCTAACATTGTATGATAGAAAGTCTTCAGGACCCTGCACACATTAAATGCTAGAACAACAGACAACTCAAACTGTCTCTTGTTGTCAGTATGCGTTGATGTGAGTATTCACTAGAATAGCAATCCCAAATAGCTTGTTTTTAAAGATGTTTGCAGAGTAAGCACAATAATGGACGATATTGTCTACATGCATGCAGAGATACGTTCAGAACTCATAAATGCAGGAGTGACAGATAGATATATGCGTGACTTTGACTAGTCAACGCTTCAAGAGATAAGATAAAAATCAAGTTCATATAAACTGTAAAGTCGTTGTCTATATGACTTATGAAATCGTTATGAATACTAACAAGTCATTATAGAGAGTAAATCGTTAAAGCAAGTGTATGTGTTCAACAGGGAAATCGTTATGAACACTTATCAAGTCGTTATGAACTCTAAAGAGTATGTGTTCAACAGGGAAATCGTTATGAACACTAATCAAATCGTTGTGAGCTCTAAAGAGATCGTTGCGCAAAGCAAATCGTTATGAGCACTAAAGAAATCGTTGTGAAACACTTAACAAATTGTTATAGAAAGCAAGTCGTTGTGTTCACGAAGAAATCGTTGTGAAACACTTAACAAATCGTTATAGAAAGCAAGTCGTTGTGTTCACTGAAGAAATCGTTGTGAAACACTTAACAAATCGTTATAGAAAGTAAGTCATTGTGTTCACTGAAGAAATCGTTATGATAACTTATAGAATCGTTGCGGCGAGCAAGTCGTTGCGAGTTCTAAAGAAATCGTTACGGTAACTTATGAAATCGTTACGGTGAGCAAGTCGTTGCGAGTTCTAAAGAAATCGTTATGATAACTTATAGAATCGTTGCGGCGAGCAAGTCGTTACGAGTTCTAAAGAAATCGTCATGATAACTTATAGAATCGTTGCGGCGAGCAAGTCGTTACGAGTTCTAAAGAAATCGTTATGATAACTTATAGAATCGTTATGACAGGCAAGTCGTTACGCTTTCTAAAGAAATCGTTGCGATGACTTATAGAATCGTTATGACAGGCAAGTCGTTACGCTTTCTAAAGAAATCGTTGCGATGACATATAGAATCGTTATGACATCGACTTGTTTGAAACAACATGACTTTTCAGTCTCACAAGGAAATCGTTAAGATTTTCAACAAAAATCGATATGGACTTAGAGAAATATTATGTTGAAAAGATTAAAGCTTCCGAGAAGTAATGCATATCTTTATTGGCTTGTTTGACCTTGGTATTTTTCCTGTACTTTAAGACTTATGAAATATTCATTACATATTATTGATAAAAACTAGTTTAGTTTTGTTTATCACCAAAATACATATGTAATTAATTAAAATTACATGGGGACAGACTGATCATCAATCTCCCCCTTTTTGGTGATGACAAAACTGAACAATATGCATGGATAAAAAAATATCTGAAATCAGTCTGAAGATATGACATGCTAATTTTCTTCCTAAAAAAAATTATTGGAATGTATTTCAGACATGCTAATTTTCTCCCCTTTTTTGTCATTGAGCAAAAAGACAACCTGAGACAAAGAAGGAAGAGAAAGAAAATAGGAGTACACAAAGAGATTTCATTAACTTTGCGGAGGTACAGGTAAGTAGAAGGCAGGAGACAAAAGAGAGGCAAAATGGGAGATGGTTTCCCATGCCTGCTCTTCCTGCTCTTCAAAATGAGTTTTAAAAACTCCAAAAGGCAAAGAATAGGTTGGTCCCATGGAGGAAGCCATCCTTTTGAGATGAAGATCTAGGTGTTTGAAGAGAAGATCAGCATAAGCATCCTTATCCATAGTCATCTTTAGGAAACGACGAGTCCCAAAGCTGGCACAGGTAAGAAACTGATCCATTGACACATGATAATGATTGTGATTGTCTCTGAGAGCTTTATGAAGAGCTACATATATCTTGTATCTTTCCTCCCAGACTTTGAAAGGGTCATTAACAAGATGTATAGAATTCATATCCAAGAAAGTAGCTGGAGAGATAGCTGGTTTGCCTTCCCTGGCCTGAGCTTCAATGAGCGCAAACAATTGCTGAGCTGACAAAGGATAGAACTTGGACCATTCTGAGGATGTCAGCCTTTCACATTCAGACAGAATGGGGGCTAGAACTTCAGCACTTACATGCCCTTAGTGATATTCCCTAAATAGGAATTTAGGAAAAGCAACCAGGCAGCCTTTCTGTACTCTAATTCTGCCCATTACTCTGGCAAAACGCTTAAAGATGATGGATCCTACAGAGGATTCCATAACTAGAAAATGGATTTGAGGAAGGGCTATCTCTTCAGGCACTTGGAGGGTAGCAAAATCTACTTGAACATCTGAAGTATATGAGATATTCGGAGACAGAGCTGAAATGACCTTTCTGAATTGGCTAAGCTGAACCTCTGGAAGTCTATGGACATATCTGTAATTGTTGAATAGCATGAAATATCTGATCATTTTGATTTCCTTTTGAATGAAGGGTGCCCAAAGTTCTCTATGATACAACCTGAACCATTTTGATAAGGTCAGTGAGTGGTCTCTTGGAGGGAATCTAGCAGATTTGGCAAGAATAAATTTCTTGAAGAGATCCTTGTGACCTTTGCCCCACTGGTCTTCTGATTTGGAGTCGGCAAGAGAGAAAATTCTAGATTTTTCTGATTTTGTAAGAGAAGTGTAGGGTAGAATGGTGTGCAAATGATCTGTGAGATCAAGAAATGGAAGGTTAATGATAGTTGCAAGAACAACTTTTGAGAGATATTCTCTGTACAGTGGTTAATATTTGTTGTCCACTGTGAGAGAAAACAGAGGAAGTAGAAGTAAGTTTCCTTTTCTTGGGGGCAGGACTGGAAGAGTCTGCCCTATGGACATGTTCACCAACCTTCAATACAGACCTGAGGATCCCTTCCTCAAACTCATCCTTTATCTTTTCCATAAAGGGAGAGTTAATTGAGCTCTTTCAGGTATGATAGTGATGAAAGAGGGTGGAGGAGTAGGATGAAGAAAAGAATGTGAACTAGTTGGGAGGTCATCAACTGGTCCAAGGGAGGGAGCAGAGGAGGAGGCTCCAACTGAGGATGCTGGAGGGGCCTCAAGGATAGGAGAAGGAGATAAGATGGAATGAGGAGGAAATGGAGTGGGAGAGGAAATTGGTTTGGATTGAGGCTTCTTGAATGTTTGTGGAGCAGGAGGAGCTGTAGGAGCTGAGGGTGGAGTTGGAGGAATAGGTGTGTGAGAGGGAGAAGAGGGAGCTGGGGGCTTGGGTGCCAAGGACTCTTCTTCAGCCTCTGCCTGCACAGGTTCACTCTCCAATGGCTCGGATGGCCCTGACACTTGATCAGATGGCCCTGGAGGCCCTTCAAACTGGTCAGCTGGCCCTGATGGCCTTTGCACATTTACTGCTGCCTCTGCTGGTGCTGCTGCTGCTTCTGGCCCTGTTGGCCCTGCCTCTTGAACTGATGGCCTTGAAGGCCCTGACTCCGGAACCTGGGCTGTAGGAGGTGGAGGAGGAGGAGTTTGAGCTCTAACCACCTTGAGAATGTCTCCCAACAAATTTTTCATGGTGCCCATCTCCTGGTTAAACCACTTCATGGCATTTCTTATGTTGGAGATTTCCTTTGAAGCTGAAGCTTGGCTCATGAAGATGGAGGATACATCAGATTAAAGAGAACATAGAATAGTTCCTTGGGCATCAAGTCTCTCAATCATAGGCTGCAAATTTATCACTATCTTCTGATGAACAGTCCATCCCCATGTATTTTTAAATTAATTACATGCTTATTTTGGTGATAAACAAAACACTGTCAAAAGTTTTTCTAACTATGTTTTATTTAGCCTTAAGCACAGGAAATACCCAAAGAAAGTCAAGCATTTGTGGTAAGTACTTACATACAGTGTTTTCAGAAGAGCTATAACGATTCCTTCATTAACTGTAACGATTTCCTCACAAGTACAACGATTTACTTGTAAGATTGAATAACCTTGCTGTGTCAAACAAGTCGATGTTATAACGACTCTGTAAGTTATCGTAACGACTCCTTCAGAAGTTTTAACGACTTGCTCATTATAACAACTCTGTAAGTTATCGTAACGACTCCTTCAGAAGTTATAACGACTTGCTCATTATAACAACTCTGTAAGTTATCGTAACGACTCCTTCAGAAGTTATAACGACTTGCTCATTATAACGACTCTGTAAGTTATCGTAACGACTCCTTCAGAAGTTTTAACGACTTGCTCATTATAACGACTCTGTAAATTATCGTAACGACTCCTTCAGAAGTTATAACGACTTGCTCGTCATAACAATTCTGTAGGTCATCGTAACGATTTCTTCAGAAAGTTATAACGACTTGCTCGTCATAACGATTCTGTAAGTCATCGTAACGATTTCTTTAGAAAGTTATAACGACTTGCTTGTCATAACGATTCTGTAAGTCAGCGTAACGATTTCTTTAGAAAGTTATAACGACTTGCTCGTCATAACGATTCTGTAAGTCAGCGTAACGATTCCTTTAGAAAGTTGTAACGACTTGGTTGTGACAACGATTTCATAAGTTATTATAACGACTTCCTCTGAGACTATAGCAATTTGTTCACAACGATTCTATCAGACTATCATAACGATTGCATAAGTCATGTTTCCATTAATTAATTGTTTATCTTGATTTAAGATACGTTGAATAGTCAAAGTTGCATCATGTCTGTTTGACTGCCATGCATTTAATAAAGACTGAACGTATCTCTGCATGGATACGGAACATATCTTCCATTCTCGTGTATTCTCTGCATGCATCTTTTAGAACGATAAACTGTTACTACTATATTTGTATCTATCTGCTCTGACGTTGATTGACATCTGGAGATAGTATAGCTGTCTACCATTAAAGCTCAACCTTGCAGAACCTTGAGGATGTACTATCTTACAACATTGAACACAAATGAACTACAAGCCAACTCAGAAGATCTCATCACTTTGCGTGCTCCAAAGAACAAAAGACTGTCGACAGGAAGCTTCCACAAATCCTTCAGTCTAACGGACACCAAAGCTGTGAGACAACGGTCATCTCTTCGTCCTCATTCAAATTGGAGATATAAATACAAGACGAAGTTCTGAAGAAAAAAACACACCCAAGAAGAAAGCATTATTCATATTCAAGAGAGACCAGAACTTTGTAGCTTTCAAGTCTTCAAGATCTCTAGAGCCAGAAATTCATTCCTTTTGATCTTGGCTCTTAGCTCCTTGTGCTGTGAGAAGAAAAATTAAGGAAGAGCTAGATTAGTTCTGAGAGAGTGCACATTGTGTAGATCTTTGTCTCTCAGTGCTTGTAGCTTCAGATTGAGTGTTGTAAAAGCTTGATCTAGGGGCTAGTCATTTCTTTCAAGATTTTCTTGTGTTTTTCCCTTCGTGTGTGAAGGAAGACCTGGTGGTTTCCAGGGTGGTGTTTTTCCCTTCAGGAGTGAAGGAAGACCTGGTGGTACCAGGGTGTTGTGTTCCCTTCAGGAGTGAAGGAAGACCAGTTGAGCTGGGTGGTTGTTTTGTCTATAGGGGGACTGTACCCTAGTTAGTGAAATCCTGAGGGTTACTCAGGGACTGGACGTAGGACTCCTAAGGAGAGGAGATCCGAACCAGGATAAATCTGTGTGTTGTGTGATTGTTTTCATTGTGTGATTGTTGTTTTTACTAACCATTACTAATCTCTTTCAAGAACTCTTTATGTTTGTTTGAGTTCAGGGTTTTATCAGATAAATTTTATTTAAAGACCCATTCACCCCCCCTCTGGGTTAGCCAACCGGGCAACAAGTGGTATCAGAGCAAGTCTCTTCGACAAAGAACAAGATCCAACGATCTGAAGAGTAAAGATCCATGGCACCCAAGGTCACTTCGAAGGTCAGTCTGTCAACAGACCTCCTTTGTTCGACGGTGAAGATTATACGTATTGGAAGACCAGGATGGAATACTTTCTACAAGGCCACGACTATCAAATCTGGTCGATAGTGGAAGAAGGTGATCTGGTCGTCACAAATGAGAAAGCACAATGGACAGATGAAGATAGAAAGAAAATCTCCTTGAACTGTAAAGCCAAGAGCATTCTATGTTGTGCTCTAAGCAAGAAGGAGTTCAACAGAGTCTCAGCATGCAAATCCTCCATGGAAATGTGGGAAAAGCTAAGAATTACGTATGAAGGTACAGACAAAGTAAAGGAGACAAGAATCGACATTCTTGTCACTCAGTATGAAAGATTTCAAATGCAATCAGGTGAGTCTATTACCCAAATGTTTAGTCGATTTACTGACATCACTAATGGTCTAGCCAGTCTAGGAAAGTCATATGAGATTGCAGATATGGTAAGGAAGATTCTCAGATCCTGCCATCTTCATGGACGCCAAAGGTCACAGCTATCGAAGAAGCTAATGACCTTAAGAGAATGTCAGTAGAAAAGCTCATCGGGTCTCTCATGGCCATGAAATAAACATGGAAAGATTAGGAGAATCCTCCAGTAGAAAGAAGCAGTCCAATGCGCTTAAAGCTAATGGGGACTCATCTGAAGAATCCTTGGATAACAGTGAAGATGGCAAAGATAGTGATGATGAAGAAGCTATGCTGTCAAAAAGATTGCAGAGAATCTTGGCCAAGAAGAAGAAGTTCCAGTCTGGTAGGAGGTACTTCAAGAAAAACAAAGATCTCAAGAGACCAGACGGAAAAGATCAGAAGAGGAATGAGCCACTTTGCTATGAATGCAAGAAGCCTGGACATATCAAGGCAGACTGTCCAATGCTAAAGAAAAATGATCACAAGAAGAAGGACAGCTCCAAGAAGTTCAGAAGATACAAAAAGAAAGCCATGGCAGCTGCATGGGAAAACAGCAGCGACTCAGACAGTGAGTCAAGCTCCAGCAGTGAAGAAGAAGAAGCCAACCTGGCTTTTATGGCAAATACCGGGGATAAGGTAACTTCTGATTCCTCTTTTGATTCCTGTAATGATTCAGATTCCGATAATTTGGAAAGTGCCTTTAATGAACTTTACGATAAGTATAAAGAAGTGTCTAAACTACTTAAGGTTAGCAAGAAAAATATCACTTGTCTCGAAAATACCAACTCAGATTTAAAATCTGAAAATGAAGAACTAGAAAAACAAATAATGGAGCTTAAGAGAAGAAATGAACTATTATGTGAAAACTTAAAAGACAAGAACAAACAAATCATTAAACTAGAAAAACAGGAAAGCTCAGATGATTTAAGAAAAACGGTAAAAGAATTAAATGAAGAAAACAATACACTAGCAAGCACCTTAGAAAAGTTTACAAATGGGAAGAACTCCTTATTACTAAAGGGTGCTAGAAGATCTGGTAAGAACAAACGAGGTATAGGATACATACCTCCAGTAAATGAAGAAGAAATAGTCTATCCTGAAAAATATCCAACTCCTAAATTCACTCCAGAACAAGATGTGACATATAAAGCTAATTTTAAGTATATAGAAAGAGTAACAATAACATCATGTTGTAGTCACTGTAATAAGTTAGGACATTTAAAATCCACCTGTCCAACAAGACATAAGAAGTGGATAATAAAAAGTAAAAATAATGATACTGACCCATCAGGACCCAAAGGAACTTGGGTACCTAAATCTTGATGTCTTTATTTCAGGATAACTTTCGAGCATCCAAATGGTATTTGGATAGCGGGTGCTCAAGGCACATGACAGGAAACCTGAAGCTTTTCTCCCATCTCCAAGATGAAGAAGGAACAGTTACTTATGGAGATAATGGAAAAGGAACTGTAGTAGGCAGTGGATCAGTAAACAGCAAAGGAAAAACAGTCATAGAAGATGTGCTGTTAGTCAAAGGATTGAAGCACAACCTCATCAGTATAAGTCAGCTGTGTGATAGAGGACATCAAATCAAATTTCAAGAGTCAAAATGCAGCATACTAAAGGATGGAGCAGTCATCTTTGAAGCAAATAGAGAGAAGAATCTGTACGTGCTCTACCTTGAAGAACTCAAAGAGCAAAATGTATGTTTGGTAGCCAGCAAAGACAAATCAACTGATCTGTGGCACAGAAGGCTAGGCCACTGCAGCTTGGATGGCTTGAGCAAGCTCAGAAAGAGGAATCTTGTGGAAGGTCTACCGAAAATCAATGGTAAATTAGAAAGTGTTTGCAGACCTTGTGCTAAGGGAAAGCACACAAGAGTTCCTTCAAGTCAAAGACGGTGGTGACCACCTCAAAACCGTTAGAGCTCCTACATATGGATCTATTTGGGCCAATGAGAACTACCAGTCTTGGAGAAAGAATTTCGGATTTGTTATAGTAGATGACTACTCAAGATTCACATGGGTATCTTTCTTAGAACATAAAGATGATACTTTTGATAATTTTGTCTGTTTCAGCAGGAAAGTCCAGAAAGATCAGAAGTTCAGTATAGTATCCATTCGATCTGATCATGGTGGTGAGTTCCAAAATGAAAAGTTTGCTAGATTCTGTGATGATCAAGGAATTCAGCACAATTTCTCAGCACCAAGACACCACAGCAAAATGGTATAGCTGAACGGAAGAACCGAACTCTCTTGGATATGGCAAGAACCATGCTTTGTGAATATGAGTTACCAAGATATTTCTGGGCAGAAGCAGTCAACACAGCCAGCTATATTGTCAACAGAGTCATGATCAGGCCAATCCTGAAGAAGACTGCATATGAGCTGTTTAAAGGGAAGAAGCCAAAGATCAGCCATTTCAGAACCTTTGGATGTCCTTGCTTTCATTCACAACAATGGAAAAAGAGATATCGGTAAGTTGGATGCCAAATCAGATGAAGGCATCTTCATGGGGTATACATCTAAACCTAAAGGCTATAGAGTGTTTAATAAACGTACCTTATTGATTGAACAGTCTGTACACATTATTTTTGATGAAACTAACCTTCCTTGAGGAAGGAAGTAGAAAGTGATAATGATGATGCAGATGAACTGTCCAATAAACTGAAAGACACATCACTTGAAGACAAGGATGATCCGCCTCTGGAAGAATTGCAACAAGAAGAAATTTCTCATGAAACTCTTCCAAAGGAATGGAGATACAAGAAAGATCATCCACCTGAAAACATCATTGGTGATCCATCTGTAGGGGTAAGAACAAGAGGTAACGTGATTCCTTGTGATTACCTTGCTTTTGTATCTCAAATAGAGCCTAAGACAGTCAATGAAGCCTTAACTGATGAATCTTGGATAATAGCAATGCAAGATGAATTAAATCAATTCAAGAGAAACCAAGTATGGTCACTTGTTCCTAGACCATCAGACCATCCTGTGATCGGCACCAAATGGGTGTTCAGAAACAAATTGGATGAATCTGGTGTAATTCTAAGAAACAAGGCCAGACTGGTGGCTCAAGGCTATTGTCAAGAGGAAGGCATAGATTTTGATGAAACTTATGCACCAGTGGCTAGACTTGAGGCTATTAGAATTTTACTTGCTTATGCATCTGCATTAGATCTAAAGTTATTTCAAATGGATGTTAAATCTGCCTTTCTAAATGGTTTTATTAAAGAAGAAGTTTATGTGGAACAACCGCCGGGTTTTGATGATACAGACTTTCCGAATCATGTTTTTAAATTGCATAAGGCTTTATATGGTTTAAAACAAGCACCTAGAGCCTGGTATGAAAGACTTAGTTCTTTCTCCTAAAACATGGTTTCAGTAGAGGTCAAGTAGATAGCACTCTTTTTATAAAAACAAAAGTCAAAAATATACTGTTGGTTCAAATTTATGTGGATGACATCATCTTTGGATCTACTGATGAATCCTTGTGCAAGTATTTTGAAAAGCTAATGCAGGGAGAATTTGAGATGAGTATGATGGGAGAGCTTAACTACTTCCTTGGACTTCAAATCAACAAGGAAAGGAAGGAACTCACATCTGTCAAGCAAAGTACACCAGAGAACTGCTAAAGAAATTTGGATTTGAAAACACCAAGCCACTGTCAACACCAATGGGTACATCAACTAGGATGGACAGTGACAAGGATGGTAAGAAGGTAGATCAAAAGATCTACAGAGGTATGATAGGTTCATTACTTTATCTAACCGCAAGTAGACCTGATATATTATTTAGTGTATGCATGTGTGCTAGATATCAAGCCGACCCTAGAGAGTCACATTTAATTTCTGTGAAAAGAATTTTTAGATACTTAGCCAGGACTCATGATCTAGGACTATGGTATCCAAACTCCTGTGATGTAAATTTAGTAGGATATTCTGATGCTGACTATGCTGGATGCAAGGTAGATAGAAAAAGCACCAGTGGTTGCTGTCAATTTCTTGCAGGGTGTTTAATCTCATGGTCCTCAAGGAAACAAAATTCAGTAGCACTATCTACAGCTGAAGCCGAGTACGTAGCTGCTGGAAGTTGCTGTACACAACTCTTATGGATAAAGCAACAGCTTGAGGATTTTGGACTCAAAATCAAGACAATTCCACTGCTATGTGACAACACCAGTGCTATCAACCTCACCAAAAATCCAATTCAGCACTCCAGGACCAAACACATTGAGGTCAGATACCATTTTATTCGTGATCATGTAGCTAATGGCAATATTGAAATATCGTTTATTGATACAAACAATCAGTTAGCAGATATTTTCACAAAGGCCTTACCTGAAGAGAGATTTACATCTCTTAGAAGGGAGTTAGGCATGTGTATTTTGTGAAAAGATCTTCATTTAAAGCTGGTATAAAAATTCTCAGAATTTAAGTAGGTTTTCTCTCTCTCCTTTTATGGCAAAATCAATTCAAAATTCTCAGTTTAAGCGTTTCCGTCCGATAAGTCATAGTCTTTCGAGGCGGTCAACCTCGTTTGTCGTTTTCTGACGCCTCACCTTTTTGGAGCTTTTATCTTCTTTAAATCGATGCGTTAACGATTCCCCTTCCTCGTTCACCTTTTTTTTTTTCCCTCTTTCGTCCCGACGCATGAGCCGATGCCCTAGCGACTCTTGCCTCTATCCTCTGCAAATTTGAAGCTTCCATCTCCTTCCCGCGAAATCGTTTGAGGGTTTCTTCTCGTCACCCTTCTCTTCAATCTTTCAAACCTTCTCCCACCTGAATCCATGGCCGCACCAGCTATTGCCGGCAGTGTGGGTGGCTACAGCGCCGAATACCTCACCCCAGCACAGCAGGAGCGTTTCACCTTTGTGAAGACGAGGCTCTGTGGTCTCAAGGAAGTAGATATTGAAGATCTGCAGAAGAATGGAATGAGCAGCATTGTTGAGAAGATCAACCAGATGAAATGGAAAGGACTTACCACTTGCTCAGAGGTAAGTTATCCGGACTTGGTAAAGGCGTTCTTTGTGTGCTTAAGATCAGAAGAAGATGGGCCCTCGTTTCTTCGGTCAAGGGCACCCTAATCAGAATCGACCAGGAACTGCTTAGGATGCTGTTTGGAGTAAGCACATCCGGTTTCAGTGGGATTCACTCTGTAGAAACCAAGAAAAGGGTTTGGGGATTGTTGGGCCGGGGTTCAAGATGAGGGATGGCAAGCTAGATATCAATCAATTAAGTGCCTTCAATCGCCTCCTTCACTTCATTGTATGTCAGATTTTGGTTCCCCGTAGTGCAACCTTCTCCTCTTGCACTAAGGCTGACTCCGACCTAATGTTCTGGGCCATTAAAAATAAGGAAATCAATATGGCCGCAGTGATGATAGAGAGAATGAAATTTGCCAGGGAACAGATTTGGGACACTAAAAGCAAGTTGAATGTGTCCCTGCCCTATGCCCATTTACTTACCAGGATCTTAGACACTTCGGTGTAGATGTCTCAGGGGCAGTTGTAGAGAAGATGGGCCAAGCTATCAGGTCCAGAAATCTAAAGAAGAGTGGCTTTTCAGTAGTCAATGGGGTCTGGTCCAAGGCCTCAGTTGCAGAAGGTGAAGCACTCATTGGTGAGCCTTCAGTTGCTCAATCTCAGCTGGAAGCAGCTGATGTGATGCCCGAATTGCCACTGGAATCAGGTTCTGTTCCAGTCCTTGTAGAAGCAGAGCAGGAAGGGCCATCTATGGCCAGAAATCAATCAGAGGCAGCAACAGCAGTAAGGGAAGAAGAAGAAAGGCCAGCAGCAACAGATCAGAATTTCCTGAAGTGCCAGTTGTACTTCTTGCTGAAAGGAGAATTGAGGATATTCTCCCAGAGGACATCTTGCCTGTTGAAGAGGAGACTGTGGCATCAGGCCACATTATGAAGAAGGCCCAGTGGAAGAAGAGCAGCAAAATCCTCAGGATGACTCTATGGAAATGGATGCTCCCTGTCAGGGGGAGACTGGTGCAGTTGCAGAAGATGCTCCACTTGAGGGGGAGCAATCCCAAGAGAAACCAGCTGATGCACCACCAGCCACCAGAGATCAGGAGGAAGTACAGAGAGATTCTGCAAATTTGGATCCCAGAGAAGGGGAGACAGCTAGTTCATCAAGTTCTGATGAGGATAATGATCCACCTCCTCCAGCTACAAAGGGCAAAGAGAAAGTTATAGCTCCTGAAGTACCCTTTTAGCTGACACACCATTTGAAAGACAGGTCAAGCAAAATTGTCATCAATTTAAAACCTGTGATTGAGAGGTTGGATATTCAGGGTGAGCTGCTTTGTACACTTCAGTCTGATGTGAATTCCATTTTTCTGAGCCAAGCTTCAGCCTGCAAGGAACTTGTTCAGATTCGCTCTGCCATGACATGGTTCCATCAAGAAATGGGGACCATGAAGAATTTGTTATCTGACATCCTTCAGGCAGTTGGAGCTCAAGCTCCTCCTCCTTCAGCAGCTCAGGAACCTAACTCAAGTGTACCTGAGCCCTCCGGGCCATCAGCAGCAGCCCCAGCAGATGAAGCCGAGGCAGCAGCAGCGGCCGAACCATCAGGGCCATCAGGGCCAGCTGAAAAATCAGGGCCATCAGGGCCAGCTGAAGAGTCAGGGCCATCAGGGCCAGCTGAAGAGTCAGGGCCATCAGGGCCAGTTGTGTTGGAATCAGGGCCACCAGGGCCGGCAGTGTTGGTTCCTTTGCCTCCCTTGCCTGAAGAAATGGTTTCAGATCCTCCACCCTTTGCTCCCACTTCTACCAACACTCCCATTCCTCCTTCTCCACCCACTAACTTCACAGCTCCACCTGCTCCACCTCAGTTCAAAAGGCCTAGATCCAGGCCCATTTCTTCTCCCACACCTTTCCTCCTCATCCTACCTCATCCTCTCCTGTTTCTTCCACTTCTCATCTTTCTTCTTCTCAAAATTCGAGGCCCCTCCAGCATCCTCAGCTGGAGCCTCATCCTCTTCTGGTACATCTTCATCTCCAGAAGTAGGATTTCTCAATTCTGATGCATTTCTCTACCCCCCTGCACCTCCCTCCTTTATCACTATTATTCCTAAGAATGTCCAAATCGACTCTCCCTTTCTTGATAAAATTAAGGATGAGTTTGAAGAGGTTATCCTTAGGTCTGTGCTAAAGGTAGGAGACCACCTTTCCAAGACAGACTCTTCCAGTACTGTCTCAAAGAAACGCAAACTTTCTTCTTCCCCAACACTCCTCTTTACCACCTTTGTGGTTTTCTCTTACAGTGACCAACAAGCATACCTCACTGTACAAAGAATACCTACAAAAGGTTTTTTTTGCCACTCTTTACAATCTTCCTTTTCTTAACCTCTCTGACCATCTAGAAGTAATTCTTCCCTATACTCCTCTGTCTAAAGCCGAAAAATCCAAAATCTTCTCCTCAGCCCACTCCAAAACTGAGGAGCAATGGGCTAGATCTCATAAAGATTTGTACAATCGCTTTCTTCAGGCTAAGGCAGCAAGGTTTCCTCCCAGGGATCACTCCTTACCCTTTCTGATGTGGTCAAGTTTCACCACCAGAACACCTGGGCCCCTGCCATTCAGAAGCTAATCAAGCTGATCAGGCATTTCCAAATGTTCAACAACTACAGGTATCTCAACAGATTACCTGAAGTTCAGCTTAGCCAGTTCAAGAGCCATCAAGGTCCTTATCCACTCTGAGCAGTCTGAGGAAATAAGAGTAGATTTTGCAACTCTTCATTTACCTGAAGACATTCTCCTCCTGCCTCAGATTCATTTCCTGATCATGGAGTCTTCGTTGGTTCAATCATCTTTGAGCGTTTTGCCAGAGTCATGGGCAGAATCAAGATTCAGAAAGGCCTCCAAGTTGGTTTTCCTAGATTTCTATTCCGGGAATATCATAGAGGGTTTGTCAAATCTGATGTTCTTGCCCCTCTACTCTCAGAATGTGAAAGGCTGAATGCCTCCGAATGGTCCAAGCTTTACTCTCTGTCAGCTCAACAGCTAGCTCATCTGAATGCTGCTCAGGCCAGGGAAGGAAAAGCTCCTGTCTCTCCTGCCACTTTCTTGGACATGAACTCCATCCATCTGGTCCTTGATCCCTACAAAATTTGGGCTGAAAGGTACAAGGTTTTCTAGCTCTACGCCATGAACTCAAGGAGAAACAGATTTTCTATCCTGTCACCATGGATCAATTCCTTGCCTGTGCAAGCTTTGGTACAACTCTCCTCATCCGCTCCTCCATGGATCCAGATGATTATGACCAGTTTCTTACCAAGCAGCGCAGCATCTATCTCTCCAAGATGGCTTCAACCATGGGACCAACCTTCTCCATTGAGAGTGGTGCCTTTAGGCAATTTTTTATGCGTCAGGAAGAGCAGGCCTGGGAAGCTATTTCTCATTATGCCTCCCTTCTCTCTCCTGCTTATTATTTGCCTGTACCTCCACAAGCTTAATGAATGGGTTGTGCTCTTTCTCCTCATTGTCTCTTATTCTTTGTCTCTTTCCTATTACTTTTTGCTTAATGACAAAAGGGGGAGAATGTTTACCTACATTTGTCTGATACATTCTTGAATCATGCTTGAAGTACTTTTATTCCTGTTTACTGTTAAGTACTACTTAAATGTTGATCATAGTTTTGTCATCACCAAAAAGGGGGAGATTGATGAACAGTCCATCCCCATGTATTTTTAATTAATTACATGCTTATTTTGGTGATAAACAAAACACTGTCAAAAGTTTTTCTAACTATGTTTTATTTAGCCTTAAGCACAGGAAATACCCAAGAAAGTCAAGCATTTGTGGTAAGTACTTACATACATTGTTTTCAGAAGAGCTATAACGATTCCTTCATTAACTGTAACGATTTCCTCACAAGTACAACGATTTACTTGTAAGATTGAATAACCTTGCTGTGTCAAACAAGTCGATGTTATAACGACTCTGTAAGTTATCGTAACGACTCCTTCAGAAGTTATAACGACTTGCTCATTATAACGACTCTGTAAGTTATCGTAACGACTCCTTCAGAAGTTATAACGACTTGCTCATTATAACGACTCTGTAAGTTATCGTAACGACTCCTTCAGAAGTTATAACGACTTGCTCATTATAACGACTCTGTAAGTTATCGTAACGATCTTCAGAAGTTATAACGACTTGCTCATTATACGACTCTGTAAATTATCGTAACGACTTCTTCAGAAGTTATAACGACTTGCTCGTCATAACGATTCTGTAAGTCATCGTAACGATTTCTTTAGAAGTTATAACGACTTGCTCGTCATAACGATTCTGTAAGTCATCGTAACGATTTCTTTAGAAAGTTATAACGACTTGTCGTCATAACGATTCTTTTGTAAGTAGCGTAACGATTCCTTAAAAGTTGTAACGACTTGGTTGTGATAACGATTTCATAAGTTATCATAACGACTTCTTCTGAGACTATAGCAATTTGTTCACAACGATTCTATCAGACTATCATAACGATTGCATAAGTCATGTTTCCATTAATTAATTGTTTATCTTGATTTAAGATACGTTGAATAGTCAAAGTTGCATCACGTCTGTTTGACTGCCATGCATTTAATAAAGACTGAACGTATCTCTCGCATGGATACGAACATATCTTCCATTCTCGTGTATTCTCTGCATGCATCTTTTAGAACGATAAACTGTTACTACTATATTTGTATCTATCTGCTCTGACGTTGATTGACATCTGGAGATAGTATAGCTGTCTACCATTAAAGCTCAACCTTGCAGAACCTTGAGGATGTACTATCCTACAACATTGAACACAGAAAGAACTACAAGCCAACTCAGAAGATCTCATCACTTTGCGTGCTCCAAAGAACAAAAGACTGTCGACAGGAAGCTTCCACAAATCCTTCAGTCTAACGTACACCAAAGCTGTGAGACAACGGTCATCTCTTCGTCCTCATTCAAATTGGAGATATAAATACAAGACGAAGTTCTGAAGAAAAAAACACACACCAAGAAGAAAGCATTATTCATATTCAAGAGAGACCAGAACTCTGTAGCTTTCAAGTCTTCAAGATCTCTAGAGCCAGAAATTCATTCCTTTCGATCTTGGCTCTTAGCTCCTTGTGCTGTGAGAAGAAAATTAAGGAAGAGCTAGATTAGTTCTGAGAGAGTGCACTTGTGTAGATCTTTGTCTCTCAGTGCTTGTAGCTTCAGATTGAGTGTTGTAAAAGCTTGATCGGGGCTAGTCATTTCTTTCAAGATTTTCTTGTGTTTTTCCCTTCGTGTGTGAAGGAAGACCTGGTGGTTTCCAGTGGTGTTTTTTCCCTTCGGAGTGAAGGAAGACCTGGTGGTACCAGGGTTTGTGTTCCCTTCAGGAGTGAAGGAAGACCAGCTGAGCTGGGTGGTTGTTTTTGTCCATAGGGGGACTGTACCCTAGTTAGTGAAATCCTGAGGGTTGCTCAGGGACTGGACGTAGGACTCCTAAGGAGAGGAGATCCGAACCAGGATAAATCTGTGTGTTGTGTGATTGTCTTCATTGTGTGATTGTTGTTTTTACTAACCATTACTAATCTCTTTCAAGAACTCTTTATGTTTGTTTGAGTTCAGGTTTTATCAGATAAATTTTATTTAAAGACCCATTCACCCCCCCTCTGGGTTAGCCAACCGGGCAACATCTTCTGCCTCATTTGCCTTTCATATGGAGTGTTTAATAAGAGTGGAACTTCGGACTCCACTTCTTTCCCTTTGTGCCTAGCCTCTGAAGCTGGAGGAGGCTGATCATCATCAGAATCAGAGGAGCTTGCTGTCTCCCCATCTCTGACATCATCCTGATCAAGAGGTAGGTCTTCATCAACTGGTAAATCATCCATTGGCTCATCATGGTGAGCTGCTTCTTCTTCTTGACCTTCCTTGGATTGCTCCCCCCGAGTAGGAGCATCTTCTTCCATGAATTCTTGCTCCCCCTGAATGGGAGCATCTTCCAAATTAACACTTGATGGAGCACTGAACTGCTCCTCTTGAACTGTTGCTGCCACTGATTCCTCAATGTGGCCTGATGCCACAACTTCTTCTGCAAATCCACCAGTCTCTGAGGTGACTGGAGTGGTGAGAACTGAATCTACTACATCTCTGAGAATGGAGGCAATAATGGAGGTGGGCAGATTATCTGCTGCACCTTCCACTGCTTCTTCTACAGGACCTTCTGGAGATTGTGAAACTATTTGGACAAGGGGTGACCCTACATCCTCAACTGCTGCTTCTACTATTTTTGCTGGAAGAGAAGGTATTGCTGGCTCAATCTCTATTCTCTGTTATACTGCTGCTTGGATTGCTGCTAGCTGCTCTGTTGCTGGTTCTGCTGCTAGCTGCTCTGCTGTTTGTTTTGCTGCTTCTTCCTGAACATCAGGAATATCACCTATGATGGCCTCTCCCTCGGCCACTGTGGTCTTAGACCAAACACCATCCATAACCGAAAAACCACTTTTCCTGAGATTTCTGGACCTGATTGATTGGCCCATTTTCTCAACAACTGCTCCTGCCAGATCAATACCAAAGTGCTTGAAAACTTTGGTGAGCAGATGTGCATACGGCAAGGAAACATTGAGCTTGCTTTTTGTGTCCCAAATCTGATCTCTGGCAAAGGTCATTTTTTCCATCATCACTGTGGCCATGGTTGATTTCCTTGTTCTGTATGCCAGAACATCATGTCTGAGTCTGCCTTGGTACAGGTGGAGAAAGTGGCGCTTCTGGGAACCAAAATCTGACACACTATGAAGTGAAGGAGGCGGTTGAACGCATTCAGTTGGTTGATGTCCAATTTACCATCTCTTAATCTGTATCATGGCCCTACAATGCCAAGACCCTTGACCTGGGCGTTCACGGAGTGAACCCCACTGTGCCCGGATGTTGTTACTCCAAACAACTCATGCAAAAGCTGACTATCAATCTTAATCTGGGTTCCCTTGACATATGAGACCAGGGACCCATCTTCTTGAGTCTTCAAGCATACATAGAAGGCCTTCACGGGGTCTGGATAACTTACCTTAGAGAAAGTTGTTACTCCCATCCATTGCATTCTGATCAAAGCTTCAACAACACTGCGCATACTATTCTTTTCAAGATCAGCAACGTCTACTGCCTTGTTCCCACAAACTTTGGTCTTCACAAACATGAACCTCTCCTGCTGCTCAGGAGTAAGGAACTCGGCGCTGTAGCCACCCAAACTCCCGGAAACGGAGGACGCGGCCATGGAATCAAGTGTGGAGGTTTTCTAGAAGGTTGAGAAGGAAGGAGGAGTGAAAGCCCTCAAGAAATTTTGCGGGAAGATGAGAGAAGCTTCAAACTTAGTAGAGAGTCGATGTCGAAATTGCTAGGGCATCGGCTCAAGCAACCGGACGAAAGGGGGAAAAGGTAGATGATGGGATACGAATCGTTCTTTCATCGATTTTATGAATAATTAAAGCGTTGTGAAAAGTGAGGCGCCAAAAGGCGGCAGAAGAAGACAAAAGAGTTTTGACTATTCAAACCGACTTCAATGAGAGAGCGGTTACAAAGGATAATTTGAATTTCTTTTACTTAAAGTCAAGGAGGGAAAAAACTTAATTCTGAAATTTAATGTGCCAATTTTAAACAAAACCTTTTTCACAAATTGCACATGCCTATTCCCTTCTAAGAGATGTGAATCTCTCCTCGTTAAGACTTTTTGAAAATGTCTGCTAACTGACCATTTGTATCAATAAAAGATATTTCAATATTACCATTTGTTACATGATCACGAATAAAATGATATCTAACCTCAATATGCTTGTTCTTGAATGTTGAACTGGATTCTTGGTGAGATTAATGGCACTGGTGTTGTCACACAACAGTGGAATGGATTTGATGTTTAATCCGAAATCTTCAAGTTGTTGCTTTATCCATAGAGTTGTGTACATCAACTTCCAGCAGCTACGTACTCAGCTTCAGCTGTAGATAGTGCCACTGAATTTTGTTTCTTTGAAGACCAAGATATCAAACATCCTGCAAGAAATTGACAACAACCACTGGTGTTTTTTCTATATAATTTGCATCTAACATAGTCAACATCAGAATAACCTACTAAGTTAATTTCACAACATTTTGGATACCACAGACCTAAGTCATGAGTTCTACCTAAATATCTAAATATTCTTTTCACAGAAATTAAATGTGATTCTTTAGGATCCATTTGATACCTAGCACACATGCATACACTAAATAAAATATCAGGTCTACTAGCTGTTAAATAAAGGAGTGAACCTATCATACCTCTGTAGATCTTTTGATCTACTTTCTTACCATCTTTATCACTGTCCATCCTTGTTGATGTACTCATTGGTGTTGACAGTGGTTCGGTGTTATCGAATCAAAATTTCCTCAAGAGTTCTTTTATGTACTTTGCTTGACAGATGTGAGTTCCTTCCTTTCCTTGTTTGATTTGTAGTCCAAGGAAATAATTGAGTTCTCCCATCATGTTCATTTCAAATTCTCCCTGCATCAACTTTTCAAAGTACTTGCAAAGGGATTTATCAGTAGAACCAAAAATAATATCATCTACATAAATTTGAACTAGTAGAATGTGTTTGACCTTTGACTTTATGAAAAGAGTACTATCTACTTGACCTCTACTGAAACCATGGTTTAAAAGAAAAGAACTAAGTCTTTCTTACCAGGCTCTAGGTGCTTGCTTTAAACCATATAATGCCTTGTGAAGTTTGAAAATATGATTAAAAAATTCTGTGTCATCAAAACCCGGGGTTGTTCCACATAAACTTCTTCTTTTATAAAACCATTTAAAAATGTGGATTTAACATCCATTTGAAATAATGTTAAATTCAAAGCTGATGCATATGCAAGTATATTCTAATAGCCTCAAGTCTAGCTACAGGTGCATAGGTTTCATCGAAATCTATGCCTTCCTCTTGAGAATAGCCTTGAGCTACCAATCTGGTCTTGTTTCTTAAGATTACACCAGTTTCATCCAGTTTATTTCTGAACACTCATTTGGTGCCAATGACTGGACGGTCTGATGGTCTAGGAACAAGTGACCATACTTGGTTTCTCTTGAATTGATTTAATTCATCTTGCATGGCTATTATCCAAGATTCATTAGTAAGAGCTTCATTGACTGTCCTAAGCTCTATTTGAGAAACAAAAGCTAGATAATCACAAGGAATAACATTACCTCTTGTTCTTACCCCTACGGATGGATCACCAATAATGTTCTCAAGTGGGTGATCTTTCTTGTGTCTTCATTCCTTTGGAAGATTTTCATGTATAATTTCTTTTTGTTGCAAGTCTTCCAGAGGTGGATCATCCTTGTCCTCAATTGATGTATTCTTTAGTTTCTTGGACAGCTTATCTGCATCATCATTATCACTATCTTCTTCCTTTCTTAAGAAATGGTTAGTTTCGTCAAAAATAATATGTACAGACTGTTCAATTAATAAAGTACATTTATTAAATACTCTATAGCCTTTGGGTTTAGAGGTGTACCCCATGAAGATACCTTCATCTGATTTGGCATCCAACTTACCAATGTCTCTTTTTCCATTGTTGTGGATGAAGCAAGGACATCCAAATGTCCTGAAGTGGCTGATCTTTGGTTTCTTTCCTTTGAACAGTTCATATGCTATTTTCTTTAGGATTGACCTGATCATTACTCTGTTGATAATGTAGCTTGCTGTGTTGACTGCTTCAGCCCAAAAATACCTTGGCAGATTATATTCTGATAACATTGTTCTTGCCATATCCAATAGAGTTCTATTCTTTCTCTCAGCAATTCCATTTTACTGTGGTGTCCTTGGTGCTGAGAAATTATGCTCAATTCCCTGATCATCACAGAGCTTAACAAATTTTTCATTCCGAAATTCACCACCATGATCTGATCGGATAGAAACAATGCTGAACTTCTGATCTTTCTGTACTTTCTTGCTGAAACTGACAAAGTTATCAAATGTGTCATCTTTATGTTCTAGAAACGATACCCATGTGAATCTTGAGTAATCATCGACTATGACAAATCCAAAGTTCTTTCCTCCAAGACTGGTAGTCCTCATCGGCCCAAATAAATCCATATGAAGGAGCTCTAACGGTTTTGAGGTGGTCACCACTGTCTTTGACTTGAAGGAGCTCTTGGTGTGCACTGACATTAGGTAGACCTTCCACAAGATTCTTCTTCAGCAATTTTCTCATGCCATCTATGCTGCAATGACCTAGTCGTCTGTGTCATAATTCAGTAGATTTATCCTTATTTGCTGCCAGACACACATTTTGTTCCTTGAATTCCTCAAGATAGAGCACATACAAATTTTTTTCTCTATTAGCTTCAAAGATGACTGCTCCATCCTTCAGTATGCTGCATTTTGACTCTTGAAACTTGATCTGATGGCCTCTGTCACACAGCTGGCTGATGCTAATGAGATTATGCTTCAACCCTTTGACAAGCAACACATCTTCTATAACTGTTCTTCCTTTACTATTCACAGAGCCACTGCCAATTACTGTTCCTTTTCCATTATCTCCATAAGTGACTATTCCTTCTTCAGCTTGGAGATGAGTAAATAATTTCTGGTTTCCTGACATGTGCCTTGAGCACCCACTATCCAAGTACCATTTGGATGTTTAAGGGTTAACCTGAAATGAAATCATCAAGCTTTAGGTACCCAAATTCTTTTGGGTTCTGATTGGTTAGTATCATTGATTTTACTTTTTATTATCCATTTCTTATGTCTTGTTGGGCATGTCGTTATGATATGTCCTAACTTGTTGCAGTGACTACAGCATGATAATTTGGTTATCTTTTCTATATATTTAAAATCAGCTTTGTATGCTATATCTTGTTCAGGTACAAATTTTGGTGTGGGATATGTTTTAGGATAAACTATGGTTTCTTCATTATCTAGGGGTGTATATCCTAATCCATTTTTCTTCTTACCTGATCTTCTAGCACCTTTTAATATGATGAAGTTTTTGCCATTTATAAATTTTTCTAATATGCTAGATAACTTAATATTTTCTTCTGTTAGTATCTTAATTTCAGTTTTCAGTTCATCTGAACTTGTTTGTTTTTCAAGTTTAATTATTTGTTCATTCTTAGCTTTTAGATCCTCACATAGTAATTCATTTCTTCTTTTAAATTCAATTATTTATTTTTCTAACTCTTCATTTTCCGTTTTTAGATCAGAGTTAGTGTTTTCTAAACAAGTACTGTTTTTCTTACTGGCTTTTAATAGTTTAGTTACTTCTTTATATTTATTATACAGTTCATTAAATGCTTCCTCTAAATTATCTGAATCAGAATCATTGCATGAATCAAAAGAGGAGTCAGAAGTTACCTTATTTTCAGTATTTGTCATGAAAGCCAAATGGGTTTCTTCTTCATCACTGCAGGAGTTTGACTCACTGTCTGAGTCGCTGCTATTTTCCCATGTTGCTGCCATCGCCTTCTTTTTGTACTTTCTGAACTTCTTGGAGCTGTCTTTCTTCCTGATCTCCGACTTCTTGAATTTTGGACACTCAGCTTTAATGTGTCCTGGCTTCTTACATTCATAGCAGATGAGTTCTTCTTTCTTTATCTCTTTTCCATCTGGCTTCTTGAAGTCCTTATTCCTTTTGAAGTGCCTTCTACCAGATTGGAATTTCTTCTTCTTAGCCAAAATCCGCTGCAATCTTCTAGATAGCATTGTTTCCTCATTCTCGCTGTCTACATCACTTTCACTCTCATCTGAACTTGCTTCTGGTGAATCTTCTTCAGCTTTTAAGGCATTGGAGTGCTTCTTTCTGCTAGAGGACTCTCATAGCCTTTCCATATTGATCTTATAGGCCATGAGGGACCCAATGAGCTTTTCTACTGACATTCTCTTCAGGTCATTAGCTTCTTCAATTGCTGTGACCTTTGGGGTTCATGAGGACGATAAGGATCTAAGTATTTTCCTCACCATGTCTCTAATCTCATAGGTTTTCCCCACACCAGCTAGTCCATTTGTGATGTCAGTGAACCGACTGAATATTTGAGTTATGGATTCACCTGATTGCATCTGAAATCTCTCATACTGAGTGACAAGAATGTCGATTCTTGTTTCCTTTACCTTGTCTGTGCCTTCATATGTGATCCTGAGTTTTTCCCACATTTCCATTGAGGATTGCAGGCTGAAACTCTGTTGAACTCTTTCTTACTTAGAGCACAGCATAAGATGCTCTTTGCTTTGCAATTCAAGGAGATCTTCTTTCTGTCATCATCTGTCCATTGCGCTTTCTCATTTGTGACTACCAGATCATCTTCTTCTACTATGGACCAAATTTGATAGTCGTGGTCTTGTAGAAAGTATTCCATTCTGGTCTTACAGTAAAGATAGTCTTCACCATAGAAGAGAGGGGGTCGGTTGACAGACTGACCTTCAAAGTTACCTTGGACTGCCATGGATCTTTATTCTTCAGATCGTTGGATCCTTTTTCTATGTTGAAGAGACTCGCTCTGATACCACTTGTTGCCCATTTGACGAGCCTAGAGGGGGGGGGGTGAATGGGTCTTTAAAAATTAATCTAGAAGATACCTGTAACTAAAAATATTCACACAAACGTTCTTCGAAGGAGGTTAGTGACCGTTAGTTGAAATATCAAACACACAAAGAAAGCAATCACACGACACAAAGGATTATCCTGGTTCGGACCTCCTTTCCTTAGGAGTCCTACGTCCAGTCCCTGAGCAACCACTCAGGTTTCTACTAACTAGGGTACAGTCCTCCTAAGGACGCCACAACACCCAGCTCGGCTGGTCTTCCTTCACACCCAAAGGGAATAACAACACCCTGGATACCCCACCAGGTCTTCCTTCACAACTGAAGGGAAACAACACCCTGGATACCACCAGGTCTTCCTTCACAACCGAAGGGAAACAACACAACTAGAATGGAATAAGATCAAGCCCCTAGATCAAGCTTTAACAAGTCAAGATCTGAAGCCACTAGCACTGAGAGCAAAGAATCTATGCTAAGCACATTCTCAGAACTACACAAGCTCTCTCAAGATTTTCACTACAGTGAAGAGAGCAAAGAGTGAAAGCTAGGTGGAATGAAGTTCTTGGCTCTGGACTTCTTGCCCAAGAATTTGAATGCTTAATACAGATATTGATTTTTCTCTTCTTCGTTGGTTTGAATTTATATCTTCTATTTGAAATAGTGCCGTTGAAGTAACCGTTGCCTCTTGGATTGATAGTCGTTAGACTGTTTGACATTTAGAAGCTTCAACTATCTTTTATCCATTTGAGCACGCAAAGAGATAGGGTCTTCTGACGTCTATAGGTCCAACGTTGTATGATAGAAAGTCTTCAGACCCTGCACACATTAAATGCTAGAACAACAGACAACTCAAACTGTCTCTTGTTGTCAGTATGCGTTGATGTGAGTATTCACTAGAATAGCAATCCCAAATAGCTTGTTTTTAAAGATGTTTGCAGAGTAAGCATAATAATGGCCGATATTGTCTGCATGCATGTAGAGATACGTTCAGAACTCATAAATGCAGGAGTGACAGATAGATATATGCGTGACTTTGACTAGTCAACGCTTCAAGAGATAAGATAAAAATCAAGTTCATATAAACTGTAAAGTCGTTGTCTATATGACTTATGAAATCGTTATGAATACTAACAAGTCATTATAGAGAGTAAATCGTTAAAGCAAGTGTATGTGTTCAACGGGGAAATCGTTATGAACACTTATCAAGTCGTTATGAACTCTAAAGAGTATATGTTCAATAGGGAAATCGTTATGAACACTAATCAAATCGTTGTGAGCTCTAAAGAGATCGTTGCGCAAAACAAATCGTTATGAGCGTTAAGAAATCGTTGTGAAACACTTAACAAATCGTTATAGAAAATAAGTCGTTGTGTTCACTGAAGAAATCGTTGTGAAACACTTAACAAATCGTTATAGAAAGTAAGTCGTTGTGTTCACTGAAGAAATCGTTATGATAACTTATAGAATCGTTGCGGCGAGCAAGTCGTTGCGAGTTCTAAAGAAATCGTTACGGTAACTTATGAAATCGTTACGGCGAGCAAGTCATTACGAGTTCTAAAGAAATCGTTATGATAACTTATAGAATCGTTGCGGCGAGCAAGTCGTTACGAGTTCTAAAGAAATCGTTATGATAACTTATAGAATCATTGCGGCGAGCAAGTCGTTACGAGTTCTAAAGAAATCGTTATGATAACTTATAGAATCGTTATGACAGGTAAGTCGTTACGTTTTCTAAAGAAATTGTTGCGATGACTTATATAATCGTTATGACAGGCAAGTCGTTACGCTTTCTAAAGAAATCGTTGCGATGACTTGTAGAATCGTTATGACATCGACTTGTTTGAAACAACATGACTTTTCAGTCTCACAAGGAAATCGTTAAGATTTTCAACAGAAATCGATATGGACTTAGAGAATATTATGTTGAAAAGATTAAAGTTTCAGAGAAGTAATGCATACCTTTATTGGTTTGTTTGACCTTGGTATTTTTTCTGTACTTTAAGACTTATGAAATATTCATTAGATATTATTAATAAAAACTAGTTTAATTTTGTTCATCACCAAAATATATATGTAATTAATTAAAATTACATGGGGATAGACTGATCATCAGATTGCATTTATTCTAATCTTTAATGCGGAGACTGTTCTGAACATCACTACAGCAAGAATTCTAACATAGGAGCAATATGACAAAAAGTTAAGTTATGCTAAATTTCTTAGTTTCAGTGTGGAGTAACCAGCGATAGAGACTTAGGCATGCCCATTTGTAGAAAGTCAAGGTTATAAGATTTGGAACCACTAATGGAAATGCTGGAAAGTACTTTTGAACTTGGTATATTCTACCAATGCAGTACATTAGATTGATGTTGGCTTGCATCTGCAATCAGGAATAAGCTAGAAGAACCAAAAAGCAAAATATCATGAAGTATAAATTAAAGTTATGCTGGGAATGTTTTAGTTAGACGTGATGCAGTACGAGTTCCGAAGGAAGCTTCTGTTAAAGATATCTTTAAAAAAAATTTTGTGTTTACAAGTGGCTGCAGGACTTCCATTCTGCTCAGGTTCAAACAAACACTACAGAAGTGGCATATAATGGGTTTCTGAATTTGAAAACTCAGTGGGATGGGAAGGAAAAATATCAGAATCAGGGTTTGAGATCAAAATAACGCACTATTCTGCATGCATGGATTGCCAGGGGATCAGGGTTTGAGATCAAGCTAACGCACTATTCTGCATGCATGGATTGCCAGGGGATGTTAAGTGGCAGTTTAACAGGATGTTCCTGTGACCTCAAGCAAGTGGTTTTTTGCAAGGTACAAGAACTCGGGGATCGATCTCGGATTGGCTGGGCCAAAACCGATCGGATCGGATTGATCGGCCCATCCGGCTGAGCCAAAGGTGGCTGCTCTGGGCAGTTCGGTCCCTTAAAAAAGTGTTTAAAAATTAGAAAATAAATATAAAAAAAGAAAAAACATAAGGATTGCATTTATTAACTGAAATACATCAAAATGAAGTACATGATACAACATTTTTAATGTATAAACATTATATATGTAATCATACACTATCTACATATCATATTAATGAATAAACATAATTACTATGTATATCAATCATACAATCATATATAAATGTATAAACATAATTAATATGTATATCAATCATATATTAATGTGTTTGTGTGTGTTAATGTACATAGAATCATATATTAATGTAAATATTACTAACAACATGCACATATATATACAAATCATATTAATGTATAAACATAATTAATATGTATATCAAGCATATATTAATGTGTGTGTTAATGTACATACAATCATATATTAATGTAAATATAATAACAAGCACATGTATATAGTTAATCATATATATGTGCATATAGTTAATGCGCGTATATGTACATAAGTATGTAAATTAATGTACATTTAATACATATATAATAAAAAATTTGTCTGGCAGAATTTGTCTAGACTCAGCCTGGAATCGGCCGGGTCAAAACCCGTTGGCAGGGTTACCCCGGATCGGATCGGCCGATTCAAAATCGACCCGGATCGGCCGATCCGATCCCGATCCAATTTTTCACAACCTGTTTTTTTTTTCAACACCAGCTATGAAATCTTAAGCTGAATGTACTAGCTGATGAACAAGAGAAGAACCCTAAATTTTGAAAAAATTGTTAAATGCCCTTGATTATAACATCATTCACATTATGTCAAACTATATGACAAGGAGGGAATTGTGTGGGTTCTCTATGGTGTGTGTCCCTTCCAGATCTATACACATCAGGATGAGTGGACTCGACAGTCTGATATGTGGAGACTTGAATCCATATTGCCATGAAGAAAGATATTTCTTTTTATTTCCATTTTAGCTTTCAGACCCCTTATCACGTACATAAATACTCTTCATGGTCATACGCCACTTAGAATGATCATAAATGAACCACACACATATTAAACCATGAATTATCAAAAAGGTGCTTTGTACCGTAAGTGCCTTTCAAACACCATCCTCTTTAGCACTCGTTAGATGTATAAGATGTTTAAAATGAGAGAGGTTGCATCTAACTTAGATTCATCCTCGGTCTTATTGGATCCATTCCCTAAAACTTGGTTGTTCTCATCTGACCATTTTGAAGAAAAATGACCCCCATCTAATTTTGCTTACGATTTACCATTAGAAGGCTGCTCTCTTGAGGTTGCAAGTGTTATGTTTATTTTAACTTTGTCTATAGTTTCATGATCACAGTTGCTGATATGCTACGGCCATTTCTCTGGAGATGTTTCAGGATGTTGGTTTGACAGGCTTGACAAGCAAAAGACATATGAAAATACTACTGAGATGGATGAGGGAAAGGCAGAAGCTACGGATGATATGCAATCATGTTGGTCCTCACAAGCAATTCCTGTACACGACATGGTTTACAAAACCGAAGGTCATGCCACCAAGACCTGGAAGCAGTAATCCAAAGCCATAACTACCAAGGTCATGGTTTACACAACACGAGTTTATTCTTGTTCCATGGCACCGTCTCTATCCTCCAACCATTTTAGTTTGAAAGATAACAGGGGCACTGATGTGAAGATTTCTATCTTGGGGCCAAGTTTGTCACAATGTTTGCCCAAGAATGACAAGATTCCTAGGTCTTGAAGTCAGGTTCAGACTGAAATGGTGGACGGTGGATCACAGCTTTCACGTCCATATCAAAAGTCTAGGCATAGGGTTCTTCCTGTACATCCAAAGAGAAGGGATTAATGATGTTCGGTGTCCTAATTGATAAAACAATTTTCAGCATATGAAAGGCCTCTGTTGAATTCCATTTAGAGGTATGCAACAGAAAATATCCCATTTAATCATGGTCTCAAAAAGACGCAAAGAAGTTGAAGTCTAAAAGTTAAATGCTTGGGCATCCATCTTAGTCATGCCTTGGTCTTCTGCACCTTTTTGAACACCCCCCCCCCCCTGTTTTTGCTGTTTCTCCACCATGAAGAAGTTAGGATATCAAGTACATGATACTGCTCTACAACCTTGTATTTACAATCCAATCCCCATGGTGGTTTTTCTTTGGTTGAGTAGAGTCTCCATGGTTGTAATGTCTACCAGTCCATGTTGATGAGCAGCATATCTGACTACTCTGACCGAATATTCTGTGGCGTTCTGACTTTGTTCGATCTATCTACCAGGATGTACAATAATTGACCATATATTGTTGTATGCGTGAGAGGAATGATATATGCTTAGACGGAATTTAGTGTTGGAATAAGCCGTTTAACTTGGCACAATCAAGGATTACCTAACATTTTGGCGAAGAGGCACAAGGGATGCAGCAGTGTCAGACCCTCAACATCTATGAGACGTGGCATTTAATTTAAGGGTTAGCTACACAAAGAGTGCCGAGTCCACATATTTTGCATTTCCATGTTTTTGATAAGTACGTGATGGATCCTTGCTTATTAGAGTTGAACATACAAGAACCTACTGAAGTACTTGGTTTGCCCTGCAGGGAGGAGATGGCACAATAATCGATCAACAAGTACATGTGGAGCAAGGATCTCAAGACATTCAAGTAATTGTAATTAATTTGTAGTAATTGTGATAGTCCAAATGTCTCTGATAATTCTACTCTTCTTCCATCTTTGAAGCCAAGATTAAAACTTTTAGTTTAGAAACTACAAAAAAAAATAAAAAAGAACGGGGAATCATGTATATAGCTGATGAGTCTAGCTATCCCGTGTTTACACTGAGTATATCAAAGTCTGTTTGGCTATCCAAAACTTGCTGCCAGTTGAAAGTTATATCAACCACGAAGTCTAAACAATGAGTACGTGGACATCATGTAAAGATACAATGAAGGCGCAAAAACATGTTCCATCGTCAGGAAGAATAAAAGCTTGGTTACATGGGGAGGAGAAAATAAGATCCCTTGGGCGAGAACATGATGCATACACAGTAACATCTTCCCAAGGAATGAAAGAAAGAGAGTGAAGAGGGTGTTTTCTACTCAGTGAAAGGAAGGAAGGGAAAGCCAAATAAAAAAACAAGGAAGAAAGGAAAGGCATGCAGGCACTTCCAACCGTTCATGAGCTTTGCACAAGGCAACTCTTGGTAACCTCAAGCAAGCAACCAGATCACGGTGGCCACATTATGCGAACACTACTTCCTACGAGGCTGCTAGCATGCATCCTGTACAATGTTGAAGAAGCAACACACTTAGCGGTGGGTCTCTGCCACCTTCTTGGTTAATTAGAATCTCCGAAAGAGACCCTGCGGAGGGTTTGGATCTTGGTCACCCTCGGGCGAGAACTTGGACACGTTATACGCGTGGCTGCTCTGACGCACTACTGCGACACCCGGACTCTGAGCCCAGCCGGACGCCATTGGCGTGTCGACCTGGAAGGCATCGCTACTTTCATTGGTTGATATGGCCGGAGTGATCTGGCTTCCGGTGTGATGATACATGGTGGAGCAGGAAGGTGAGGGTTGCATTGCAATCTGTGGCAGTGCTTTGCCTGGGAAGCACATCAATCATTTTTCAGGTTAATTAGGAAAAGAAAATCCCAAGAATTATTATATACTACTTTCATTAGTTCACACAATATATGTTGAAGGGATCGGAGTGATGTTCATACTAATCCAACTCAGGCCAGGGTTAAGGGTTTTGAGCTCCTATCGACTAGAATTTTGAATGATACCCAACAGAGAAACTGATCCGAAAGTTGGGATTGCCGTAATGGCATATGCTTATATACCTTGTTGCTGCGAAGCTGCTCCTGCAAACGTCTCATCGACCTCTTCCAACTGTTCCCAATGCTCGTATGCCTCCCTAGCCAACTGGCGGAGGAAATTCTACAAAAATTTCCATCGACAGGATCGTACGAACATACATCTTATGAATTATATATGAACTTTCGGGGTTCTTGGGCCCATGAGAAACTGTGTGAGTCAGAAGAGGTCTTCTTACTTGCTGGGGTCCGTGGAGACTCTGGGGTGGGTGGATGTGGCCATCGATGAGAACCCCTTGAACTTGGCAGATGGGGTCCAGCAGGAGGGTGCACTGGGGGCTGCGGTGCAGGTAGAGCTTGCTGCCCATATTGCAGGTCCTGGCGTGGCCTACCGTTCCTTCCCACACTCTGTCTGACATCCCTGTTCCCAGTATCTGTGATTCATGCAGCAAAAACTTAGAAACCAAAATATGAAGGGATAGGGAAAGAGGCCTTGGGTGGGGTTTTCCTCCCACAGATCCCAAGTAGATTAGAACTTGGTATGATAAATCCAACATTTGAGGTGACAGGTTCATGAGGTTCTTCCATAATTAGTAAGACAACTAGTCAATTACTTTGGATGTCGTGAGTAGATAAGACATACAGCTGCGACAAAATTTATTGGACTCACATCTCTGAGACGAGCCGGATCCACAACCCAAAGCTTGAGGAATTCCTGGACCGTGTTGATTCCCTTGGCCCGGAGTTTCTGGTGGAAGGCCCCCTCCTTCCCAATCCTCTCCAGCCTCCACACCTCATCTCGTAGAGATGGTGGGTAGTGCTTCTTGTACACTGAACGGAAAAAAGTAGAAAAAAAAAACATGGTAATCTAATGGAACAAGAGATGATGGAGACAAGACAGACATCGGATAAAAAAGTGGCATTTGTGCCGTCACAGACCTTGCAAATATTGTCTTGTTTTTGTTCGCCTAGAGTAGACGGAAGTCAAGCATATGCATGTACGAGTAGCAAATTAATTCCCCAGTCTGCCTATATATCTGATCATTATTGAATAAATTTGGGCTTATATGAACTTGTCCTCAATCTGTCGTGACACACCCAACAATTGTGGGGCAGCCAAGTCCTTTCTAGATTATAGTTTAGTCCAAAGCAATAGGTGCAGGAAGCTTGCAGTTCCAAGTCAGACTAATGGAGGAGACTTAAGAAGTTCTTGTCGGCCCGCTGAAAGTGGCCGGTTGCTTTCAGTTCCATATTTTAATGGTCTATGAGCAAGCAGCTAATTTTGTGGTGCATATTCTTCACTCAACAACATGCTAGAAGCACTCTTAACTGAATTAGTAAAGTATGTTCATGAAATCCTTTATGTAGGTACATCAATTTTGAGAGGTTTACGTCATGCAGGTCAGCTTTCTAGGAAATTTAAAAGGAGGTTATAAAATGGGTTCGTGTTAATGTTAGAATTTTACAACTAAAAAAAATGATAATAATGATGTTACCAGCATTTTAAGACATAGCTAGTTGATAAGTGCCTGTGCACTACATCTACTAGTTTATATTTATCCACCTAATTAAGTTGGTCAACTAGAGCAAGGGATTAACAAATAGGTTCGTATTAATTTAAACGATGATATGGATCAGCTAATTGTCTACTAGAACGAATTAAGTCCGAAAATTAAATAACTGATGATCGCATAATTCTACGGACGTCAACTTACACTCTCCTCTGTGATCTTTAACCATGAAGCGCTCCGTCATGGCTTCTTTCACCTTCAAACCTGGACAGCTACCAGGGGCCAGCCTCGCCCCCAGCCTGAAGTGCCTGCTCCTTATCCAGCTGGAGTTGTCTGTGAAGGTGAGGTCTCCAATGGCGCAGCTGCTGTCCCTCAGTGTGAGGAGGACGTCCCCTGTGAGAAGTGGCCTCTTCCCTGTTCTCTCCTTCACTATTCCCCTCTCAAACTCTGAGCCCGTCCAGGTCTCGCGTTCGCCGGGGAAGTCGCCGTCGAGGGCAACTATTTCTACGCGGACAGACGATGGGAGTGACACTGGAGGCAGGCTCCTGCGGCGGGCATCGATCAGGACGACGCGGAGCGGGTTGTTCTCGTTGTCTTCGATCTTGCTCGCTGTGAAGATTGGCAGTGAGAGGGGCTTGCTGAAGATGAGCTGCAAAGGTGTAGACTCTTCAGCGGCTTGGATTTGCCTCATGATGGACGTTGGCCTGAAGAGGGGCCGGGAATATTCAAAACAGTGGGACACGTCTTAGCATAAATCAAATGACAGACTTTTGTATTAAATGTATAAGCTAGAATTGTATACTCTGATCAGGAATAAGAGAGGGAATAGATCTTTAGTTTCACCTCATTTGAAATGATCTCGCCCCTTGGACTAGTCCACGCTCCACTTCTTCATTGACCTACATGCACAAGCATTAATGACGAGAATTCGAGTTGATTCAATATTGGAGGATTAAGGTAGTGTAAGTAAAATATTATTTGCTGCACACATTGTTTGATTAATTAGTTAGCTTCCAATCTACCAATTAATGCTCTAGCATCATTAGTCATGTAGAACAGAAGAGGTTGTGGACACAACAGCCAGTTTATTTTTGAATCCCACTTGGGATTAAGAAAACATGAATCGAAGTCTGCAAATTAATGCTAGAAAGTGAGAGTTGTAATTGTGTAGAATAGTATGATCTTACGACTCTGCGAATTAGAGGTTCCAGGGCGCCAGCGAAGCTCTGAAATGATCTTAACGCCAAACCTTCCCTTAAGACACTATCAAGAGTAAGAAAGCCATGTCAGTTGCGCCAACAAAAGTTGTTCATGTGACACAACAAACATCTGTTTAAGTTCATTAGATGATTGAAGATAGGAAAAAAACTAATATATCTTTGCTCATCTCTTGTGCATTCTCTAGACCTTATGTTATAGCATTTCCATTAAGACTAACAATGCTGGAGCATGCGAGACGATAACTGGATACCATTAAACATAAAATCTATATATGAAAATATGATGAGTATACAGATAAAATCAGAGTACACACTACACATTATCCATTAATGAAAAGAAATAGAAAAACCCAAGTGTGGCTTTGGAAAGGGAAGAGAGAAGCGTAGCAGTGAGAAACCTAGATTAATTACCTCACAAAAAATTACAGTGGAGGCCTGAAAAAGGGGAGCAGTTGGGAAGACAATCATGTATTCATAAGGTCGATTTTCACCCTTTAACTTATAAATGGATCTATTTAAAAGACAATCATGTAGTTTTAAGATCGAAGTTCTCTTTAACCTAATTAAGACAGTTCTTTCGAAGGAGAAAACTCCACGTCCGCATGGGACACAATACCTCATGAAAGCTACCAGAAACCTTCCAGGAACATCTTAGAAACTAGCTAGAGAAGGTGGTAAGAGGATGAAGAGGTGGTCTAAGAAAGGACAAGAAACAATGGTCCGTCTCCTTGGGTAGGACCGGGAGGACAGAAGAATTGAAGTGCATGAGATGCCTGCCGACCAACACTGAACTTGAGGATTAGCAAGCACTTTCCGGGCGCCTATAGCTAGCAACATGAATACAGAATACCGGCCGCTTGGTGTGAAGGGGTTGGGGGGGTTGAAGAACAAGCGTTTCTTTGAGAAGGCAGACAAAAGAAAAACACTCAAATCTATTCTTTGTCTGACGTAGTTGCACAAGCACTGGCAGTCCGAATCAACAGAAGCTCATGGATAGATATATAGATGCAAAGATATGGAGTAAAGTTAGAGCTACGACTGACGTTGAGACGGAAGGGACGGTCCTCATCCGTCTGTTGTTGGACGACGGGTCGGAGTCCCGGTCACCAGCTTCATCCCGCAGCCTCTTCGCTGCCATTTCCGGTGACCACACAAAGCAGGAGAGAGAGAGATGTGGAGTGGTGAAGTGCTGCAGAAGCCACGGGCGCCATCGGGCTATTACTAATATAAGGGAGAGCGGGAAAAGACTTCATAAGGGGAAGGTGTTTAGAAGAAGGGAGGAAGCTGGCAGGAAGCGGATGCCCCCAGACGGTGTGTTCCCCCACCTCTGCTGATGCCTACAGCGTCGACGTCACCATCTCACTCTCTTTCTACCTGTATGTGGGGCCCAACACGACTTGGTGGGACCCACTGGGGTTCGTGTCTGACAGACACGTACGCTTGCACGCCACGTTGTCCCATATGCATGGTTGGAGATAATTAAACATATATCCTTATAATCCTGATGTACCCTACGTGTCCTTATGTGATACATATTGCCGCGCATATCCCGATGGTATTGATATTCGTCACGTAAGCATTCTAAAATGACATTAGAGAGCTTAAAGAATATTTTTTAAAATAAGGTTTATTTTCTATGGACAGACAAGAAAAACCTAACAGATTCTAAGGCTATGATGTTATCATTTTGAATTATCTTTGAAATTTTAATAAGAGTAAATTAATCTTTTTTCCTACCTGAAGCTAACTCGTAATGTGATAGATAATGGCATTAGTATACATGAGGGTATACTCTTAATAACAAGTCCAACTTGCTGCGCCGCTCGCAGTGCATGTAAAACGCCATGGATTTCACCTTGATATGCGCGCATATCCATATAATGTCATCGTTAGTGTCTCTTGAACATTCTAAAATGTCAAAGAATATCATACACATTCATTAAAAGGCATCAGATCTATATTTTTATGTTTGCTTAGGAATGTCCAGCTGCCATTGCTATTGTATAGATAGTAATAAGCTTCGGTGGTGGGTCTATCTCAGTCCGACCATTGCCCTCAAGCCTAATAGAGTAGGTCGCGCCAGGTGATACAATTGCTTGTACCTACTCCATCAATGTTGGGAACTTTGGTGAGAAGTTTGGATCGTGATTTTGACACAGATAATGGCTTCGTGATTATCGAAGGGATCAATGCATCTCCAAGGACAAACTCTCCTCCTCCTCCAACAAATCTCTGAGTGGCATAGTATTAATCCTACATCCGAGATCTTAGCATCCTCTAGCTTCTCTCCTTGTAACTTATCAAAGCAAAGTTAAAGAGGAATAGAACTAGCTAGTGTCACCTCTGAACACTAGTTCTCAGCTCTCTCTCTCTCTCTCTCTCTCTTTCACATATTGGCTCTCAATTTCTATTGCTTCCCTCTACAAATACAGACTTCTGATTTGAGTCAACTCTCAGAACCACTCTTTGAGTTTTACTGTTTGAAACTTGCAAGCTTTATTACCGTCGGTCCAATAATAATGATCTTGTGTTCTACCCTCTCTCAACAATCCGAGCTCTAAATTTTGAACAGTTAAAGTCAGATCATCTTAGCCCTTGCTGGTCACCGGCCTCATTAGATAGGTTGGTCAGAAGTGAAAAAAAACTCCTTGCTACCGGCCGGTGTGTCTGGGATGAGTATAAACTCGGTGTATATGAGGCAAATATTATCTGTGCTCTCCAAGTTGGATAGTAATGATTCCTCAAATTGAAAAAAATAAATAAAAATAAGATAAATAAAAATTATTTGGCTAGCTCTTCGACTGCCAAAAGTAAAACGTGAAAAAACTCAATTTGAAATGCTCGAGAACAAGTTTATGATTTTCAGTACAAAAAGAGAACTATCTAGAGGCCCGTGCGATAGCCCCATGACCTCCCCCCTACTGGAAAAAGGGGGAAGACGGGAGGGTGCGGGATCAATTCCGCACCCTCTCTCTCACAATTCTCCTCCACCTATCAACTAAACCTATAAAAAAAGAGACACAACTACATGTGCTTAATGTTTTAGAGACGATTTGAATTCACTCTTTTTATTACGTCAAATGTTATGTTTATAAATATAATATTTTGAGGGTCTAAATAAAATTTTCTAAAAACAAATAATATTTTTTCTGTCTGGGGGGTCAAAAGAAAATTAAGTCTTTTGGGGTGATGGGAACAAGTTGGCCAGACCAACAAATGCAACGCGTATTCTTTTGGGTTGAAACGAGAGAGGATGGGAAGGACAAGAGAAGCATCCGACCCTCAACGAACACTGTGACGGTGAACCGTCGGCGTACGTTCCGAGTAGGTTCATCCCAGCGACTCCACTGGATCGAACGGTTCTCGGAAGCATGCCATGGATGGTACACGTGAACGGGGTCTTTTATGGATGGCTAATTATGACCCACCGACCACCGTACGTGGGGCCACGAAAACACCCCCTTGGTACCTTGTATATATACAAGCTGCATACCGGTGTAACGCACAGTAAATTTTTAGATTTATATAAATATTATTTTAAATAAGATATAAAATTAAAAGAAAAATTTTAAATATAATATGTAGAATTAATTTCTTTTAAATATATATTTGAAGTCTCAATTAATAGTAAAATAGCCTTATACCTATGCCATGTAGGAGATGTTTTAGTTTTAAATAATATATTTTAAATTTATATTTATGATATTAGATGGAGGTCCATGTAACGAATAGTTTTTATTGTGGAGTGCGGTGGAGAGAAAGATCGTGGAGGGAAGAGAGAGTTGGATTTATCATTTAGATGGGAGTTTTATTTGTAGAGAGAGAGATTGCAGAGAGAAGAGAGAGAAAGAAATTAGATTTAGATGAAGAATTTATTTACGTCACGTGACATTTTATTTTGATAGGGTTAAATTGAATTTAATTATATATATATATATATATATTATATATAATATATATGATTCCCCGTTCAGGCCTGGGCCGAATGGGGCTCCACTAGGAAGAGAGGGAAGACGGTCGCCGGTGCGGACGATGGCCTGCAAGACCCAGAACAGATCAGGGGGGGGTTGAAGAACCGGGGGGAACCCTCCGATGCCTAAGTCAGATCGGACTGTAGAGGAAGGCTGGAAAGGAAGGTTCGCTGGTGTGTGCTTCGTGCGTGGGCGAGTGTATGTGTCGAAGGTTTCGTACCTGTGCATGGGAATTACCTGTACTTTTTATAGGTAAGGGAGATGAAGGGTTTGGACATGATCTCCCCCAATGATGACCGAAGGGGTGCGCCGGTTCAAGTCCCTAGGAGAGGAGTTGTCCATTGAGACGTCTGTTGGGATCCTTCAGTTAATGCCTTTGGCCATGGGACGCGTGTCGCGCCATTGGATTTATTGTCCTTGGGAGGCGAACAACCTCGCAATAGGCCTTTGGCCAAGAGGAGTACCGGGCAGAGTCCTGCTCGATGACTGGCCGGGCTGCTCGGAAGTGTAGAGGTGCTCGATGAGGGGCCGCAACGGTTCAAGCACGATCTGTTCGGTAGACCATACCCAGGTCGAACAGGCTGTGGGGCATTCGGGGATTGCCCTTGGGGACCCTTGGACGCCTTGGTGGCCGGAGCGTGCTCGGAAGCCTTGAGCTGAACCTGAGGACACGTGGCTCAATGACGAAGCCCAGACACCTTACTGGGTCATGATGGGCCACGATGGGCTCGCATGCCTAGGAGGCTAGAAATAGCCTCCACACTTGCCCCCCACGCTCTCAAGCTGGCTTGGGTACCGCAACACTTGAGAGCGGAGGTCTGCTCGAACGTCACCCTCGCATTAAATGCGATATCGACCTCGGCGGTGTGAATGGCTTCAGAATGACGCCGTTTGAAACCCTCCTCGGGGACGGAAACCTTATGATAGCAGGGGTGGCGTGTCATGCGGCGAATGCTGCGCGGCACGCTCGAACGGGCCATTGGAGCGGGAGAACTGTCATTTCTGTATTTCGAATTCCGCGCCTCTCTTCCTTATAAGGAAGAGGAGGGGAGAAGACGGGGCTTACTCCTTCTTCCTTCGAAAGCTTTCCTCCGCATTTCTCCATCATCTTCTTCCTCGCGGCTCTTTATCGTCCTCTTCCTTCTTCCGCAAGTGAGCCATGTTGCAGAGAGCAGGGAAAGAAGCCGTGTCGAGGCGAATGGAGCGGCGATGGGGATGACGAGAGGACCAAGGTACCGTTCTTTGAGGGACTTTGGGAGCGCTTCTGCATCAGCGATGAATACGACATCATCCTTGCCAATGAGGTGGAGTCGTATCTCCTCCAGAAGCCGGGATGCATCGCCCTCTCCCTAGACCTCCTAGAGGTAGGGTTCCGGCTGCCACTGTCGGAGGTGGCGAAGGACATCCTCAGGGCGTGGGGGATCGCCCCAATCCAGCTGACACTGAATTCATGGTGAACGATCTGCGTGTTTTGCATTTCGTGCAAAGTGCGCGACATTCAACCGACGACGGACCTCTTCCGCGAGCATTTTAGCCTTGCGGCGTCGCCGCAAACCGGCGTCAGGGTCTATTACACTAAGCACCGTGCAAACAAGATGCGAATCTAGTTCTCGTCGAAATACTCCAACAACAAGGGGTGGACGCATCGGGTGTTCTTCGTCGGCCATCGTCGAGGACACAGAGTGGAAGAGTAGGATTCCCTACTCAGGTTAAGGACCCACACTGCAAGGACATTGTGTCTCTCCTAGTTCGGGAGGCAGCGAAGATCTCTAAGTACCTCAGCAACGTGGTGGCGGAGAAAGCTGAGGAGTATCTGACGGAGGCCCAGCTTGTTAAGCACGGACTCAGCCAAGCATGGAGTAAGTTGAACTCCATCTCTGCCCTTCTAATTCATTGGGGAGATGTTTCCTTAACTCTTCCTTTTCGTGCAGACGCCGAAGAGCTGGCTGCTGGCCGTGATCAGAGGATATGGCCCTCTATGCCGAGTAGATACCTGTCACGTCATATGTGACGTTTCTGGGTGACGGTCCTCCCACGACCATGCCTGAGGTGAGCCGCCCTGCTGGTGAGCGAGCTGCCGAGAGGAGACCCCTGAAGATAAGTCTTTGGGGGGAGTCCGGATCCAAGGCAGCAACGAGGGCCATGCAGAGAGGCCGAGGAAGAGGCCGAGGAGGAGGAGGAGGTGGTCCCCCAACTTCAGGTCAGGAAGAAAAGGAAGCTAATGAAGGCGGCCAAGAAGGCGAGGCTGCGAACCGTGTCCGAGACAAGGACCCTGACAGTTGAGGGGGTGACCTTGGAATTGGGCCTTGGAGGCGAGGATCTGGTCGTTGTGAGCGACCACTCAGACGGAGGCTCCGCTGCGGAGCAATTGGGGGTGCGAATGCCCCAGGGCCCGGCTATAGACCGGGCAGAGGAGACGGACGCGATGGAGGTGACGAACGCCGTGGCAGAGGGCAAGGGCGCTGTTGAGCAGAGGGCCGCTCCTAAAGGGACCGCAGAGATGACGACTATGGTGGGAACGTCGGAGGGAGCAGCAGACCCCATCCCACCACTAGAGGTCATCGTGGAGGACCAGCCGCGGGGGGCGCCCCCGACTATACCTTCAGCTGAGCAGACAGCCAAGGTCGAGGAGGCCGAACCTTCTCACAGGGCGCTTGCCAGCGGCGAAATCCAAGAGGTGGCGGCCGACGACGTCATCGACCGCACAGACGCAGGAGAGAGGCTCCCTGTCAGGCAGACCATTACTGCCTCCGAGGACCGGGCCGGGTCCGATGAGGACTGTGACGACCTTCATTATACCGGTACGGTTATACCAACCCACGTCGGTATAGAGAACGTTATCACAGTGGGACATTTAACCAAACGCTATCACATGATTGAGATATACACAAATATAGATACAGAGTAGCGGAAGTAAAAGAACAAGGTCTTTCATTTCATTTCATCATCCACATTTAACATACATGATCCAATGACAATTTAAAAGAATTAAGTTCACATAATGAAGTACTAAATTCAAATACATAGTTGTCCACAATTATATAGTGTTTCTATTACAATGCCTCAATTTACATATGATGGAAGTCAAAATGTCACAATTACAACTCCGCCAAGCTACTCCCCGTACTCGGAGTCGCTCTCTACAGTCTCCTCCAAAGGTGTATCACCTACTAAACCTATACGCCGAAGCAAGGAATGAGTCTAAAAGACTCAGCAAATAACACCATACACGTCATACATGCATATATCACAATAAGACCTATATCACTCAATAGCCAAACATATAGCATGGTAGGAAAACAACCTATCATGATACTTCTATAAATTTAAACACATGTACATATTTTATGTCATTCCAAATTAAAGTCCCTACCACATGCTTTCTATTTGCTATTCACATGAGAGCTACTTCACATTTTCAACTTCAACATGATAACGATTAAACGTGGAACTATTCACACATAAGTAAGAAACATCCTTAACATGGATTCTACAAATTTTGCACGTGGGGAAACGACATTTTACACGCATTTAGGCTGCTTTTTTGACATAAATTTAACACTTACACATCATGGATCACAATTTCATGATTTATCATATTAGTTTCACATGTTTACACAATTACACATTCACATTGCTCACTTTTTACACATTGCACATTTTCACATATTCACACTACACAATTTACACATGGTCACATTCACTCCATACACATCATTCATGCATACGTCACAGTAGGTTCTACATTCCAATTCACGATGCAAAACATATAGCATGCTTGAACATTGATAAGAGACAACCTATCATGGTATTTCTACAAAATTTAAAACATATGGTACATGACTTAAGACATTTCAAAATAAATATCCTATCACATGCTTACTACTCATTCAATCACATTAAGCTACAACATGATAACAACTAACATGGGATTCTCACATGCATAAAAGAAAACATTCCTATCATGGTTTCTACTCATTCTTGCACATGCACACTATCATTTCATACACTTTAAGGTTGCTGTTTTAACATTATTTCGCATTAACATATCATGGATCACAATCTAACACATTGGTTTCTCGTGTTTGCACAATTGCTCATTCACATAGTTCTCTTTTTACACATTGCACGTTTACACATATTCACACCACACAATTTACACATGGTCACATTCACATTTCACAATTTAGTGTCGTGACACATAGTTCAAACCACCATTAGAAGGACACATCACATAACACATACACATAGACGCCACCTAGGCAATACAATGACGACTCTTGGACTACGCAGACCGAAGAACAAGTCTCCACCCTAACCATGGTTTGTCCACCTCAGGATTTCATCCTAATGCCCTTAGGATCTTAACACATTGAACCTTCCCATGGGGACTTTTCCATGGTACGGTTCCACGGCCCTCTATGGAAGCAGTGTCACACATGGCACATTCTTACACATTACACATTCCGATTTTAACACACATATTACACATGTCTTTATATTCTCCCACTTATACACATGGCTCTGTTTTCCTATTCATGACACTACTGTCGATAGAAATCAAACATTCAGTACCTTACACTAATCAGGTTGAAACATACATAATCAACCATGTTCATATTAGCATGCGTTGAACACTCGTTTTCGCATGGAAATTTCATAGAGCACTCTATAGTTATCAAAATAACATGAAATTTTAACCACACACTATTTGCAGTTCATGACCTCACATTCAAATTTTCATATTTTTCTGAGTTATCATATATTTACAGAAATTAGAACATTCAGTCTCATGCTATTCATAATTCAATTTAACATGGAACATAACATGAATATCAGATTTGATAGTTCACAGCCCTAACCTGACATACACATTGTCACAAGAATTTTCCCCGGATTTATTGCACAACACACAATTTACTGTAAATTTTACAAAAACCTACGCATGTTTTCTATTTCCAAAACAGAAATTGCAATAAATCTCCTGAGCATGGAAAATTTCCCAAAATTCAGAACATAGACTGAAATACCTACTCATGGTCTAAAAAAATTATGGCATTCAAGCTCCTTATGAATTACGCAACAGTAACTAACATGATCAAGGTCTTGTCATACATGCATTTTCATAAATAAAACCATTCATGCCATTTACAGAAATTCATAAGAGTCTCACCACACATTCCACCATTCATATTACATAACATATACGTTTACAATATATCCTCATGCGAAATCTTTCGGAAATTATTCATATAGAAGGAAGAACAACTCACTGTTCTGTCCTGAAGAACTTAACGACATAGTTTGGCAGTTAAAGGAGCTTAACGGCATCATCGTTGGCCGTTAATTGAAGATCTTAACGGCAAGGGATCTTGCCGTCAAGTTCAGGTCTGTGCAAAAATACAGACCCGAGCTCCAAAAGAAGCAGAATTGGGGGGGGGGGATCCAGGACACGATAGAATCTCATAAAAATAATAAAACCCTACTAGACACCTACAAGGACGAAGTGGATGGGTTATTTGCCTCTTAATAAATCTCCAAAGGATCAAAGGTGTCGTTGAAGCTCTCCTTGGGCAGTCCCAAGAAGCCTCCAAAAGAGCTCTCCTTCAGGTTCTGTGGTGTTGTAGCTTCCAGTCCATGGTCGGGGAAGCCTCCTCCTATGTCCAAGCTAGCTTCTAGTTGTTGTAGATCGCCGGATGAAGCTCCAAACCACCGGATCAAAGCATGCAAAGTCCAGCTCTCCACCAGTTCTAGCTAGGGTTTTTCTCTCCTCTTGCAAAAGGCCAAGAGAAGTCCTTGCAGGTTGCAAAGGGTTTAGTTTATAGGGGAATGGGTTGGGACATCACGCAGGTTTGGGGACATCTCCCCAATGGCTGGGCTTGCTTTCCCCTGGAATTTCGGGGTCTGCAGCGCATGCAGTTCAGAGATATTAACGTCCACATCCATGGCCGTTTATTTAAGTATTAACGTCCAACGATATGGACGTTGACTATCATGGATGTCCACCATGTTGACGCCAAATGGCCCTTCGCCAGAACTTAAAAACATGCAGAAACCATGCGTACGATGTATATATATATATTATATATATATATATATATATATAATATATATATATATACTATATCATATCTATATAGGTATAGTATACACACCATCACACATGCAAACATACAATTTTATAACCTATTTACACACATGCACACATAAGTATCACTAGCTAATATTGTACATAGATATCTACATATGCATATACAAGTTACACACAACATGAATTCACATAAATAGAATAAAATGACAATCAAATTCGAGGGCCTTACACCCTCTCTCCCCTTAAGGAAACTTCGTCCTCGAAGTTTAAACAAAACTACTCAACAAACGGGGATACTTCTTCTTCATCGCATCCTCAAGCTCCCAAGTAGCCTCTTCTCGCGAGAAGTTCCGCCATAGAACTTTCACCGACGCAATACTCTTGTTCCGGAGATGCTGAACCTTCCGGTCAAGAATAGCTACTGGTTGCTCCACATATGACAGATCTGGCTGAATTTCCACTGGCTCGTGACTAATCACATGAGATGGATCTCGGACATACTTCCTGAGCATAGAAACGTGGAAAACAGGATGAACACTAGCTAAATCTGGGGGTAAAGCTAGCTCTTATTCCACATTGCCCAATCGTCTGAGAATCTCGTACGGGCCAATGAATCTAGGGCTTAACTTGCTATGCCTGCCAAACCTGACAACACCTCGAGTAGGTGAAATCTTCAAAAAGACATGCTTACCCACCTCGAACTCCAAATCCTTCCTCCTGTTGTCGGCGTAGCTCTTCTGCCTATCCTGCGCCGCAACAAGCCTCTTCCTAATCAACTGAATCTTATCCGAAGTCTCCCGAACTAACTCCGGACCGATCAACTGCCTATCGCCGGTCTCCTCCCAACATAAAGGAGATCTGCAAGGCCTTCCATACAACGCCTCAAATGGAGCCATACCAATGCTCGCATGGAAGCTGTTGTTGGATGCGAACTCCACTAGAGGTAGATGACGCTCCCAATCATCCTTCCAATCCAGCACACACACTCTCAACATATCCTCGAGCGTCTGGATAGTCCTCTCGGACTGTCCATCTGTCTAGGGATGAAACGCCAAACTGAGCTTCAGCTCCGAACCTAACGCATCCTGAAGACCCTTCCACAATCTCGAAGTAAATCTCGGATCTCGATCCGAAATGATCGACTTCGGCACACTATGCAATCTAATGATGCTACTGACATACAGTCTAGCCAAGCTCTCTACTGACTGCTTCTTCTTCATAGGCAAGAAATGCGCAGTCTTCGAGAACCTATCTACAACTACCCAAATCGAGTCATTGCCCCTTCTAGATCGAGGCAAACCCGAAACAAAGTCCATAGTGACAGCTTCCCACTTCCACACTGGGATCTCCATCTTCTGCATAAGACCAGATGGTCGCTGTCGCTCGGCCTTCACTTGCTGGCATAATAAACACCGGGATACATAATCTGCCACATCCCTCTTCATGCCAAACCACCAAAAGGACCTCTTCAAATCCTGGTACATCTTAGTGTTACCCGGATGAATAGAGAATCTCGATCTATGACCCTCCGCTAACACATGCTCACGGACATCTACCAAATCAGGGACACAAACACGGTGATGAAACCTAATCACATCGTCCTCATCACGAGCAATGCCTGCCTTGCCCACTAGCTCTAGGAGTCTAGGGTCGGCTTTCTGCTGCTCGATCACCTCATCCAAAACCGAGGACCTAAGAGATAACTGAGCTACGAAAGCCTGACACAATGATGGCTCTAACTCAGTCAACGCGCAAGCCGCATCCTCCAACATCTTCCAGTCCTGCTGGAGAGATGGTCTCTTCCTGCTCAGAGCATCAGCTATGACATTCGCCTTCCCAGGGTGATACTGAAGGTCGAAGTCATAGTCCTTCAAGAACTCAATCCATCTTCTCTGCCTCAGGTTTAATTCCTTTTGGGAGAAAAGATACTTCAAACTCTTGTGGTCGGTAAATACCTCAAATCTGACACCATAAAGATAGTGCCTCCAGATCTTTAGTGCATGAACCACTGCTGCAAGTTCCAAATCATGAGTCAGATAGTTCTTCTCATGCTCCTTCAACTGACGAGAAGCATATGCCACTACCCTTCCTTGCTGCATTAGCACACAGCCTAAGCCAATCCGAGATGCATCCGTGTATATAGCAAAACCCTCTACACTGCTCGGCAAGACTAACACCGGAGCTGACGTGAGCTTAGTCTTCAACAATTGAAAACTACTCTCACACTTCTCAGGCCATACAAACTTCACTCCATTTCTGGTGAGCTGTGTCAATGGGGCGGCGATGGATGAAAATCCCTCAATGAATCGCCGATAGTAACTAGCCAAACCCAGAAAACTACGAATCTCCGAAGGGGTCTTGGGGATCTCCCAATCCATAACTGCCTGGACCTTTGCTGGATCAACTGTTACACCAGCACTGGAGATAACATGCCCGAGAAATGAACCTTGCGTAACGAGAAATCGCATTTGCTGAATTTAGCAAACAGCTTATGCTCACGAAGAACCTCTAACACTACCCTCAAATGCTGACAGTGTGTGGCCTCATCCAGAGAGTAGACCAGCACATCATCAATAAACACTACAACAAAGCTATCTAGATACGGCCTAAAAACCCTGTTCATGAGATCCATGAACGCTGCAGGGGCGTTGGTCAATCCGAAAGGAAGAACCAAAAACTCATAATGTCCATAACGAGATCTAAATGCCGTCTTGGACACATCCTCACTCCGAATCCTCAACTGATGATAACCAGATTGTAAATCAATCTTAGAAAAGACTGATGCATCATGCAACTAGTCACACAAATCATCAATACGAGGTAAGGGATACCTGTTCTTCACTGTCACTTGGTTTAGCTTCCTGTAATCGATGCATAACCTAAGTGATCCATCCTTCTTCTTTACAAATAAGACAGGTGCGCCCCAAGGGGAAACACTAGGGCGAATAAATCCTTATCTAGCAACTCTTGCAACTGCCTCCTTAACTCGGCTAACTCTGCAAGTGCCATCCGATATGGAGCCTTTGAGATAGGAGAGGTGCCCGAAGCAACTCTATGGTGAACTCTATCTCTCTATCCGGTGGCAATCCAGATAAATCATCGGGAAAAACGTCTGGAAAGTCCTGCACTACCTCGATCTCTGCAAGAGTAGGTGACTCATCATCCTTAGGTACTAACACCATGCTGGCAAGAAAAGCGTCACAACCCTTGTTTACCATGCGCATCGCCTTCATGGCAGAGATGACCAACTTTCCTGCCAAGTTCCTTGGCAAGGGATGAGAGAACTCATCCTCACCAGGAATGCAGAAAACAATCCTCTTTCCACGACAATCTACTAACGCATAGTGCTCCTCTAGCCAATCTAGACCAAGAATAGCATCAAAGTCCTTCATCTTTAGCAAGAAGAAACACCCTTCTAGGACTCTATCTTCAATGCACACAGGTAAGGACGGAATGCACTTCCTAGTCGATACCGTACCCGCAGGTGTGTGTACAGACAAAGGGACCTCTAACTCCTCAGACTCTATGTCTGACTCTAGTGCTAACTGCCTAATGAATCGCTCGGAAAGGAACGAGTGAGTGGCACCCGTATCAAACAAAACCCGAGCGTGCACACCTAGAAGTAAAACCATACCTTCGGTGACATGCTCCGCCTGCTCAACATCCTCTCGTGCTAGAGCAAACACTCGAGCTGGGGCTCGAGGCCTTCCTGGTCTTCCTATAGCTGGCGCTGCTGCTGCTGCTACTGGGGCTGGCGCTCCGCACTGGACTCCTTGCTGAAGTCTGAGACAATCCTTGTTCTTGTGGTCACTGCTTCCGCACTTCAAGCACTTTCCCGCTACCATCCAACACTCCGTACAACCATGTGTCTTCCCGCAATGGGGACACTCCTTCTTCACACCAGGGGAATGTTGAGAAGGTACCTATGCACTGTTGTTTGTTATGGGTCGCTGCGGTGCCTGGTACACTGCTTTCTTCTTGTCCTGCCGCTGAAACGTAGCTGCAGGCCTCTTCTGCGAAGCCTTCTTCTCTTCGAGATACTGCTGCATCTCGCCCTCCTATCTACAAGCAGCACTAAGTGCCTCGTCCAAGGTATGATGGTTAAACGCCACTAGCCTCATCCTCAATGATGGCTTCAGGCCCATCACGAACTTCTTTGCTTTCCTGCACTCATCTGTCACGATATGAGGTGCATATTTAGATAATTCTGCAAACCTGGCCTCATACTCGAGCACGGTCATGGAGCCTTGAGTAAAGGAGAGGAACTCCTGCTCCATCTTGTCCTGAATATGCTCGGGGATGAACTTGGCCCGAAAGAGCCTCACGAACTCGTCCCAAGCAACCTCAATAGCGTCGTCCTCGAATCGGGTGCGCAGTAATGAAGCCCACCACACATCAGCTCTCTCCTGTAACATAACCTTCATAAGCACCAACTAAACAACTTCAACTTAACAGGGGATATAAACAAATAAAACTAGCACATACCTGTAGCATATAGGTGGCTAAAGTAACCTTATCATCGTCCGCACACCTAATAGCCCGGAAGATCTTCTCGATCTCCCTCATCCAGCTTTTTGCTAGTAACGGATCGCTCTCCCCCTTAAAAGAGGGTGGCAGCATCCTCTTGAATCTTTCCATGATGGAAGGTCCCCCATGGTCCTGAGTTGGAACTTGAACCTGCTACATCTAACAATAATTAATACACATTCAACATAACCTCATACAATTAAATAAACAGACTACACTTTGATTGATTAAGCTAACTTGAGCCTCCAACTAAGCCTGGAGTGCAGCCTGGGTGTGGGCCTGCGTCTGCATGGCCTGCACCAAACCTTGCATGAACACTCCATAATCCACAGGCGGCGGTGGGGGAAGTACAGGACCCTGCGGTGCCGGGGCCTGCTGCTCCGCCCGCTCCTCACGTCTCGGCTCGTCCTCACGGGCCGGCGCTCCGCCACACCTACCTCTCGAAGCCATGGCTGCAATAAATTTCAGCCACCATTAGAGCTACGTTAATTTATTTCCTAACCATTTTATTATCTATTTTTCATTCATTATTAATCAATTCTACACATGTGGACAATCTATGAAGATTTAGCATGTAATGGGGATGATAATTCATGAATATTTATGTATAATCTCAATCGGTTTCTCTGATACCAATCCCTGTGACGACCCTCATTATATCGGTATGGTTATACCAACCCATGTCGGTATAGTGAACGTTATCACAGTGGGACATTTACCCAAACGCTATCACATGATTGAGATATACACAAATATAGATACAGAGTAGCGGAAGTAAAAGAACAAGGTCTTTCATTTCATTTCATCATCCACATTTAACATAAATGATCCAATGACAATTTAAAAGAATTAAGGTTCACATAATGAAGTACTAAATTCAAATACATAGTTGTCCACAATTACATAGTGTTTCTATTACGATGCCTCAATTTACATACGATGGAAGTCAAAATGTCACAATTACAACTCCGCCAAGCTACTCCCCGTGCTCGGAGTCACTCTCTACGGTCTCCTCCAAAGGTGTATCACCTACTAAACCTGTACTCCGAAGCAAGGAATGAGTCTAAAAGACTTAGCAAATAACACCATACACGTCATACATGCATATATCACAATAAGACCTATAATCACTCTCAATAGCCAAACATATAGCATGGTAGGAAAACAACCTATCATAACTTCTATAAAATTTAAACACATGTACATAGTTTATGTCATTCCAAATTAAAGTCCCTACCACATGCTTTCTATTTGCATATTCACATGAGAGCTACATTCACATTTTCAACTTCAACATGATAACGATTAAACATGGAACTATTCACACATAAGTAAGAAACATCCTTAACATGGATTCTACAAATTTTGCACATGGGGAAACGACATTTTCCACGCATTTAGGTTGCTGTTTTGACATAAATTTAACACTTACACATCATGGATCACAATTTCATGATTTATCATATTAGTTCCACATGTTTACACAATTACACATTCACATTGCTCACTTTTTACACATTGCACATTTTCACATATTCACACTACACAATTTACACATGGTCACATTCACTCCATACACATCATTCATGCATACGTCACAGTAGGTTCTACATTCCAATTCACGAAGCAAACCATATAGCATGCTTGAACATTGATAAGAGACAACCTATCATGGTATTTCTACAAAATTTAAAACATATGGTACATGACTTAAGACATTTCAAAATAAATATCCTATCATATGCTTACTACTCATTCAATCACATTAAGCTACAACATGATAGCAACTAACATGGGATTCTCACATGCATAAAAGGAAACACACCTATCATGGTTTCTACTCATTCTTGCACATGCACACTATCATTTCATACACTTTAAGGTTGCTGTTATAACATTATTTCACATTAACATATCATTGATCACAATTTCACAATCTAACACATTGGTTTCTCGTGTTTGCACAATTGCTCATTCACATAGTTCTCTTTTTACACATTGCATGTTTACACATATTCACACCACACAATTTACACATGGTCACATTCACATTTCACAATTTAGTGCCGTGACACATAGTCCAAACCACCATTAGAAGGACACATCACATAACACATACACATAGATGCCACCTAGGCAATACATGACGACTCTTGGACTGCGCAGATCAGGAGAACAAGTCTCCACCCTAACCATTGGTACTTGTCCACCTCCAGGATTTCATCCTAATGCCCTTAGGATCTTAACACATTGAACCTTCCCATGGGGACTTTTCCATGGTACGGTTCCATGGCCCTCTATGGAAGTAGTGTCACACATGGCACATTCTTACACATTACACATTCCGATTTAAAACACATATTACACGTCTTTATCTCCCACTTATACACATGGTCTGTTTTCCTATTCATGATACTATTGTCGACAGAAATCAAACTTCAGTACCTACACTAATCAGGTTGAAACATACATAATCAACCATGTTCGTATTAGCATGCGTTGAACACTCGTTTCGCATGGAAATTTCATAGAGCACTCTATAGTTATCCAAATAACATGAAATTTTAACCACACACTATTTACAGATTCATGACCTCACATGCAAATTTCCGATTTTTCTGAGTTTCATATATTTACAGAAATTAGAACATGCAGTCTCATGCTATTCATAATTCAATTTAACATGGAACATAACATGAATATCAGATTTGACAGTCACAGCCCTGAACTGACATACACATTGTCACAGGAATTTCCCCCGGATTTATTGCACAACACACAATTGCTGTAAATTTTACAAAAACCTACGCATGTTTTCTATTTCCAAAACAGAAATTGCAATAAATCACTGAGCATGGAAAATTTCCCAAAATTTCAGAACATAGGCTGAAATACCTACTCATGGTCTAACAAAATTATGGCATTCAAGCTCCTTATGAATTACGCAACAGTAACTAACATGATCAAGGTCTTATCATACATGCATTTTCATAAATAAAACCATTCATGCCATTTACAGAAATTCATAAGAGTCTCACACACATTCCACCATTCATATTACATACATATACGTTTACAATATATCCTCATGCGAAATCTTTCGAAAATTATCATATAGAAGGAAGAACAACTCACTGTTCTATCCTAAAGAACTTAAGACATAGTTTGGCCGTTAAAGGAGCTTAACGGCATCATCGTTGGCCGTTAATTGAAGATCTTAACGGCAAGGGATCTTGCCGTCAAGTTCAGGTCTATGCAAAATACAGACTCGAGCTCCAAAAGAAGCAGAATTGGGGGGGGGGGGGATCTAGGACATAATAGAATCTCATAAAAATAATAAAACCCTACTAGACACCTACATGGACGAAGTGTATGGTTATTGCCTCTTAATAAATCTCCAAAGGGATCAAAGGTGTCGTTGAAGCTCTCCTTGGGCAGTCCAAGAAGCCTCCAAAAGATCTCTCCTCCGGGTTCTATGGTCTTGTACCTTCCAGTCCGTGGTCGGGGAAGCCTCCTCCTATGTCCAAGCTAGCTTCTAGTTGCTGTAGATCGCCGGATGAAGCTCCAAACCACCGGATCGAAGCCTGCAAAGTCCAGCTCTCCACCAGTTCTAGCTAGGGTTTTTCTCTCCTCTTGCAAAAGGCCAAGAGAAGTCCTTGTAGGTTGCAAAGGTTTAGTTTATAGGGGAATGGGTTGGGACATCACGTAAGGTGATGTGAAGGCCAGCATAGCCGTTGGGGACATCTCCCCAATGGCTGGCTTGCTTGCCCCCGGAATTTCGGGGTCTGCAGCGCATGCAGGTCAGAGATATAACGTCCACATCCATGGCGTTTATTTAAGTATTAAGTCCAACGATATGGACGTTAACTATCATGGACGTCCACCATGTTGACGCCAAAGGCCCTTCGGCCAGAACTTAAAAACATGCAGAAACCATGCGTACGATGATATGTATAATATGGTATAGTATACACACCATCACACATGCAAACATACAATATTTATAACATATTTACACACATGCACACATAAGTATCACTAGCTAATATTGTACATAGATATCTACATATGCATATACAAGTTACACACAAACATGAATTCACATAAAATAGAATAAAATGACAATCAAATTCGAGGGCCTTACACCCTCTCTCCCTTAAGGAAATTTCGTCCTCGAAGTTTAAACAAAACTACTCAAACAAATGGAGATACTTCTTCTTCATCGCATCCTCAAGCTCCCAAGTAGCCTCCTCTCGCGAGAAGTTCTGCCATAGAACTTTCACCGACGCAATACTCTTGTTCCGGAGATGCTGAACCTTCCAGTCAAGAATAGCTATTGGTTGCTCCACATACGACAGATCTGGCTGAATTTCCACTGGCTCGTGACTAATCACATGAGATGGATCTCGGACATACTTCCTGAGCATAGAAACGTGGAAAACAGGATGAACACTAGCTAAAGCTGGGGGTAAAGCTAGCTCATATGCCACGTTGCCCAATCGTCTGAGAATCTCATACGGGCCAATGAATCTTGGGCTTAACTTGCTATGCCTGCCAAACCTGACAACACCTCGAGTAGGTAAAATCTTCAAAAAGACATGCTCACCCACCTCGAACTCCAAATCCTTCCTCCTGTTGTCAACGTAGCTCTTCTGCCTATCCTGCGCCGCAACAAGCCTCTTCCTAATCAACTGAATCTTATCCGAAGTCTCCTGAACTAACTCCGGACCGATCAACTGCCTATAGCGGTCTCCTCCCAGCATAAAGGAGATCTGCAAGGCTTTCCATACAACGCCTCAAATGGAGCATACCAATGCTCGCATGGAAACTGTTGTTGTATGCGAACTCCACTAGTGGTAGATGACGCTCCCAATCATCCTCCAATCCAGCACACACGCTCTCAACATATCCTCGTGCATCTGGATAGACCTCTCAGACTGTCCATCTGTCTGGGGAAGAAACGCCGAACTGAGCTTCAGCTCCGAACCTAACGCATCCTGAAGACCCTTCCACAATCTCGAAGTAATTCTCGGATCTCGATCCGAAATGATCGACTTCGGCACACTATACAATCTAATGATGCTACTGACATACAGTCTAGCCAAGCTCTCTACTGACTGCTTCTTCTTCATAGGCAAGAAATGCGCAGTCTACGAGAACCTATCTACAACTACCTAAATCGAGTCATTGCTCCTTCTAGATCGAGGTAAACCCGAAACAAAGTCCATAGTGACAGCTTCCCACTTCCACATTGGGATCTCCATCTTCTGCATAAGACCAGATGGTCACTGTCGCTCGGCCTTCACTTGCTGGCATACTAAACACCACGATACATAATCTGCCACATCCCTCTTCATGCCAGACCACCAAAAGGACCTCTTCAAATCCTGGTACATCTTAGTGTTACCCGGATGAATAGAGAATCTCGATCTATGACCCTTCGCTAACACATGCTCACGGACATCTACCAAATCAGGGACACAGACACGGTGATGAACCTAATCACATCGTCCTCATCACGAGCAATGCCTGCCTTGCCCACTAGCTCTAGGAGTCTAGGGTCGGCTTTCTGCTGCTCGATCACCTCATCCAAAACCGAGGACCTAAGAGATACTGAGCTACGAAAGCCTGACACAATGATGGCTCTAACTCAGTCAACGCGCAAGCCGCATCCTCCAACATCTTCCAGTCCTGCTGGAGAGATGGTCTCTTCCTGCTCAGAGCATCAGCTATGACATTCGCCTTCCCAGGGTGATACTGAAGGTCGAAGTCATAGTCCTTCAAGAACTCAATCCATCTTCTCTGCCTCAGGTTTAATCCTTTGGGAGAAAAGATACTTCAAACTCTTGTGGTCGGTAAATACCTCAAATCTGACACCATAAAGATAGTGCCTCCAGATCTTTAGTGCATGAACCACTGCTGCAAGTTCCAAATCATGAGTCAGATAGTTCTTCTCATGCTCCTTCAACTGACGAGAAGCATATGCCACTACCCTTCCTTGCTGCATTAGCACACAGCCTAAGCCAATCCGAGACGCATCCGTGTATATAGAAAAATCCTCTACACCGCTCGGCAAGACTAACACCGGAGCTGACGTGAGCTTAGTCTTCGACAATTGAAAACTACTCTCACACTTCTCAGACCAGACAAACTTCACTCCATTTCTGGTGAGCTGTGTCAATGGGGCGGCGATGGATGAAAATCCCTCAATGAATCGCAGATAGTAACTAGCCAAACCCAGAAAACTATGAATCTCCGAAGGGGTCTTGGGGATCTCCCAATCCATAACTGCCTGGACCTTTGCTGGATCAACTGCTACACCAGCACCGGAGATAACATGCCCGAGGAAATGAACCTCGTGCAACCAGAAATCGTATTTGCTGAATTTAGCAAACAACTTATGCTCACGAAGAACCTCTAACACTACCCTCAAATGCTGACGGTGTGTGGCCTCATCCGAGAGTAGACCAGCACATCATCAATAAACACTACAACAAAGCTATCTAGATACGGCCTAAAAACCCTGTTCATGAGATCCATGAACGCTGCAGGGCGTTGGTCAATCCGAAAGGAAGAACCAAAAACTCATAATGTCCATAACGGGATCTAAATGCCGTCTTGGACACATCCTCACTCGAAATCCTCAACTGTTGATAACCAGATCGTAAATCAATCTTAGAAAAGACTGATGCATCTTGCAACTAGTCACACAAATCATCAATATGAGGTAAGGGATACCTGTTCTTCACTGTCATTTGGTTTAGCTTCCTGTAATCGATGCATAACCTAAGTGATCCATCCTTCTTCTTTACAAATAAGACAGGTGCGCCCCAAGGGGAAACACTAGGGCGAATAAATCCCTATCTAGCAACTCTTACAACTGCCTCCTTAACTCGGCTAACTCCGCAGGTGCCATCTGATATGGAGCCTTTGAGATATGAGAGGTGCCCAGAAGCAACTCTATGGTGAACTCTATCTCTCTATCCGGTGGCAATCCAGATAAATCATCGGGAAAAATGTCTGGAAAGTCCTGCACTACCTCGATCTCTGCAAGAGTAGGTGACTCATCAGCCTTAGGTACTAACACCACGCTGGCAAGAAAAGCGTCACAACCCTTGTTTACCATGCGCATCGCCTTCATGGCAGAGATGACCAACTTTCCTGCCAAGTTCCTTGGCAAGGGATGAGAGAACTCATCCTCACCAGGAATGCGGAAAATAATCCTCTTTCCACGACAATCTACTAACGCATAGTGCTCCTCTAGCCAATCTAGACCAAGAATAGCATCAAAGTCCTTCATCTTTAGCAAGAAGAAACACCCTTCTAGGACTCTATCTTCAATGCACACAGGTAACGATGGAATGCACTTCCTAGTCGATACCGTACCCGCAGGTGTGTGTACAGACAAAGGGACCTCTAACTCCTCAGACTCTATGGCTGACTCTAGTGCTAACTGCCTAGCGAACGCTCGAAAAGAAACAAACGAGTGAGTGGCACCCGTATCAAACAAAACCCGAGCGTGCACACCTAGAAGTAAAACTGTACCTTCGGTGACATGCTCCGCCCGCTCGGCATCCTCTCGTGCTAGAGCAAACACTCGAGCTGGGGCTCGAGGCTTCCTGGTCTTCCTTTAGCTGGCGCTGCTACTGCGACCGCTGCTGGGGCTGGCGCTCCACGCTGGACTCCCTGCTGAAGTCTGAGACAATCGTTGATCTTGTGGTCGCTGCTTCCGCACTTCATGCACTTTCCCGCTACCATCCAACACTCCGTACCACCATGTGTTTTCCCGCAATGGGGACACTCCTTCTTCACACCAGGGGAACGTTGAGAAGGTACCTGTGCACTGCTGGTTGTTACTGGTCGCTGCAGTGCCTGGTACACTGCTTTCTTCTTGTCCTGCCGCTGAAACGTAGCTGCAGGCCTCTTCTGCAAAGCCTTCTTCTCTTCGAGATACTGCTGCATCTCGCCCTCCTGTCTACAAGCAGCACTAAGTGCCTCGTCCTAGGTACGATGGTCAAACGCCACTAGCCTCATCCTCAATGATGGCTTCAGGCCCATCACGAACTTCTTTGCTTTCCTGCGCTCATCTGTCACGATATGAGGTGCATATGTAGATAATTCTACAAACCTGGCCTCATACTCGAGCACGGTCATGGAGCCTTGAGTAAAGGCAAGGAACTCCTGCTCCATCCTGTCCTGAATATGCTCGGGGATGAACTTGGCCCAAAAGAGCCTCACAATCTCGTCCCAAGCAACCTCAATAGCGCCGTCCTCGAATCGGGTGCGCAGTAATGAAGCCCACCACACATCAGCTCTCTCCTATAACATAACCTTCATAAGCACCAACTAATCAACTTCAACTTAACAGGGGATATAAACAAATAAAACTAGCACATACCTGTAGCATATAGGTGGCTAAAGTAACCTTATCATCGTCCGCACACCTAATAGCCCGAAAGATCTCCTCGATCTCCCTCATCCAGCTTTCTGCTAGTAACGGATCGCTCTCCCCCTTAAAAGAGGGTGGCAGCATCATCTTGAATCTTTCCATGATGGAAGGTCCACCATGGTCCTGAGCTGGAATTTGAGCCTGCTACATCCAACAACAATTAATACACATTCAACATAACCTCATACAATTAAATAAACAGACTACACATTGATTGATTATGCTAACCAGAGCCTCCAACTGAGCCTAGACTGCAGCCTGGGTGTGGGCCTGCGTCTGCATGGCCTGCACCAAACCTTGCATGAACACTCCATAATCCACAGGCGGCGGTGGGGGAAGTACAGGACCCTGCGGTGCCGAGGCCTGCTGCTCCGTCCGCTCCTCACGTCTCGGCTCGTCCTCACGGGCCGGCGCTCCGCCACACCTACCTCTCGAAGCCATGGCTGCAATAAATTTCAGCCACCATTAGAGCTACGTTAATTTATTCCTAACCATTTTCTTATCTATTTTTCATTCATTATTAATCAATTCTACACATGTGGACAATCTATGAAGATTTAGCATGTAATGGGGATGATGATTCATGATATTATGTATAATCTCAATCGGTTTCTCTGATACCAATCCCTGTGACGACCCTCATTATACCGGTACGGTTATACCAACCCACGTCGGTATAGTGAACGTTATCACACTGGGACATTTACCCAAACGCTATCACATGATGAGAGATATACACAAATATAGATACAGAGTAGCGGAAGTAAAAGAACAAGGTCTTTCATTTCATTTCATCATCCACATTTAACATACATGATCCAATGACAATTAAAAGAATTAAGGTTCACATAATGAAGTACTAAATTCAAATACATAGTGTCCACAATTACATAGTGTTTCTATTACAATGCCTCAATTACATACAATGGAAGTCAAAATGTCACAATTACAACTCCGTCAAGCTACTCCCCATGCCCGGAGTCGCTCTCTACGGTCTCCTCCAAAGGTGTATCACCTACTAAACCTATACGCCGAAGCAAGGAATGAGTCTAAAAGACTCAGCAAATAACACCATACACGTCATACATGCATATATCACAATAAGACCAATAATCACTCTCAATAGCCAAACATATAGCATGGTAGGAAAACAACCTATCATGATACTTCTATAAAATTTAAGCACATGTACATAGTTTATGTCATTCCAAATTAAAGTCCCTACCACATGCTTTCTATTTGTCTATTCACATGAGAGCTACATTCACATTTTCAACTTCAACATGATAACGATTAAACATGGAACTATTCACACATAAGTAAGAAACATCCTTAACATGGATTCTACAAATTTTGCACATGGGGAAACGGCATTTTACACACATTTAGGTTGCTGTTTTGACATAAATTTAACACTTACACATCATGGATCACATTTTCATGATTTATCATATTAGTTCCACATGTTTACACAATACACATTCACATTGCTCACTTTTACTCATTGCACATTTTCACATATTCACACTACACAATTTACACATGGTCACATTCACTCCATACACATCATTCATGCATACGTCATAGTAGGTTCTACTTCCAATTCACGAAGCAAAACATATAGCATGCTTGAACATTGATAAGAGACAACCTATCATATATTTTACAAAATTTAAAACATATGGTACATGACTTAAGACATTTCAAAATAAATATCCTACACATGCTTACTACTCATTCAATCACATTAAGCTACAACATGATAGCAACTAACATGGGATTCTCCATGCATAAAAGGAAACATTCCTATCATGGTTTCTACTCATTCTTGCACATGCACACTATCATTTCATACACTTTAAGGTTGCTGTTATAACATTATTTCACATTAACATATCATGGATCACAATTTCACAATATAACACATTGGTTTCTCGTGTTTGCACAATTGCTCACCATAGTTCTCTTTTTACACATTGCACGTTTACACATATTCACGCCACACAATTTACACATGGTCACATTCACATTTCACAATTTAGTGTCGTGACACATAGTCCAAACCACCATTAGAAGGACACATCACTTAACACATACACATAGAAGCCACCTAGGCAATACAGTGACGACTCTTGGACTGCGCAGACCGGAAGAACAAGTCTCCACCCTTACCAGTGGTACTTGTCCACCTCCAGGATTTCATCCTAATGCCCTTAGGATCTTAACACATTGAACCTTCCCATGGGGACTTTTCCATGGTACAGTTCCACGGCCCTCTATGGAAGCAGTGTCACACATGGCACATTCTTACACATTACACATTCTGATTTTAACACACATATTACACATGTCTTTATATTCTCCCACTTATACACATGGCTCTGTTTTCCTATTCATGATAGTACTGTCGACAGAAATCAAACATTCAATACCTTACACTAATCAGGTTGAAACATACATAATCAACCATGTTCATATTAGAATGCGTTGAACACTCGTTTTCACATGAAAATTTCATAGAGCACTCTATAGTTATCCAAATAACATGAAATTTTAACCACACACTATTTGCAGGTTCATGACCTCACATGCAAATTTCCAGATTTTTTGAAATCATATATTTACAGAAATTAGAACATTCAGTCTCATGCTATTCATAATTCAATTTAACATGGAACATAACATGAATATCAGATTTGACAGTTCACAGCCCTGAACCTGACATACACATTGTCACAGGAATTTCCCCCGGATTTATTGCACAACACACAATTTACTGTAAATTTTACAAAAACCTACGCATGTTTTCTATTTCCAAAACAGAAATTGCAATAAATCTCCTGAGCATGGAAAATTTCCCAAAATTTCAGAACATAGACTGAAATACCTACTCATGGTCTAACAAAATTATGGCAATCAAGCTCCTTATGAATTACGCAACAGTAACTAACATGATCAAGATCTATCATACATGCATTTTCAAAAATAAACCATTCATGCCATTTATAGAAATTCATAAGAGTCTCACCACACATTCCACATTCATATTACATAACATATACGTTTACAAATATCCCATGCGAAATTCGAAATCTTTCAGAATTATCATAGAAGGAAGAACAACTCAGTTCTGTCCTAAAGAACTTAACGACATAGTTTGGCCGTTAAAGGAGCTTAACGACATCATGTTAGCCGTTAATTGAAGATCTTAACGGCAAGGGATCTTGCCGTCAAGTTCAGGTCTGTGCAAAAATACAGACCCGAGCTCCAAAAGAAGCAGAATTGTGGGGGGGGGGGGGATCCAGGACGCGATAGAATCTCATAAAAATAATAAAACCCTACTAGACACCTACTTGGACGTAGTGGATGGGTTACTTGCCTGTTAATAAATCTCCAAAGGGATCAAAGGTGTCGTTGAAGCTCTCCTTGGACAGTCCCAAGAAGCCTCCAAAAGAGCTCTCCTCCGGGTTCTGTGGTGTTGTAGCTTCCAGTCCGTGGTCGGGAAGCCTCCTCCTATGTCCAAGCTAGCTTCTAGTTGCTGTAGATCGCCGGATGAAGCTCCAAACCGCCGGATCAAAGCATGCAAAGTCCAGCTCTCCACTAGTACTAGCTAGGGTTTTTCTCTCCTCTTGCAAAAGGCCAAGAGAAGTCCTTGCAGGTTGCAAAGGGTTTAGTTTATAGGGGAATGGGTTGGGACATCACGCAGGGTGATGTGAAGGCCAGCATAGCCGTTGGGGACATCTCCCCAATGGCTGGGCTTGCTTGCCCCCAAAATTCCGGGGTCTGCATCGCATGCAGGTCAGAGATATTAATGTCCACATCCATGGCCGTTTATTTAAGTATTAATGTCCAACGATATGGATGTTGACTATCATGGACGTCCACCATGTTGACGCCAAATGGCCCTTCGGCCAAAACTTAAAAACATGCAGAAACCATGCGTACGATGTATATATATATATATGGTATAGTATACACACCATCACACATGCAAACATACAATATTTATAACCTATTTACACACATGCACACATAAGTATCACTAGCTAATATTGTACATAGATATCTACATATGCATATACAAGTTACACACAAACATGAATTCACATAAAATAGAATAAAATGACAAACAAATTCGAGGGCCTTACAAGGACTGAGCACCGCTGTTGCAGGTGTTGAGGACAAAGTCCCCTGCGATGCCTTTGGTGATAGTCATGGAGGCCGCCTTGTAGCGTCTCCACGGGAGCTCGTCGAGGGACCTGCCCCTTGCCCCACCACTTCCCAGCTTGAAGTGCTGGCGCAGTTTAGGGGGGCAGGCCTAGAGGTAACTCCTGACCGTCGCTGGAGGTTCGCCAGAAGGAGCGCCGCTCGAACGAGGACGGTGAGGTTGACGTCGAGGTGCTGGTGGATGGCGTCACGCAATCCCTAGAGGTGCTGAAGAGGGTTGAATCCCGGGCTCAGTACCACCAGCAGATGTGGGACGCCGGGTTCACGTTCTGTGAGGAGCGCGAAGAGCAACACTGCCTCTGGGAGGACGAGCTGTAGAGGGAGGTCAAGAACCTCTGGATCACGCTTAGGGCTTCCGAGTTGGAGCTTGCAGTCGTCCGGGTGGAGAAGACCACGCTCGTGGGGCTCCTCTTCGAGACAGAAGCTCGGGGAGTCATCGAGTACAAGGCTAGGCTAGAGTTCCAAGCAGACTTGGAACAGTACGACGTGACTTGCTACAAGGTGGGACTCGAGGTTGGTGAGGACCGAGGGCGGAGGCTAGCTATAGACGAGTACGCTCGGGAGGCGTTTGAAGCCATCCTCCAAGAATCCCATCGTCGAACTCAGGATCCGTGCTTAGATGGAGTTTATTTTATGAACTTCAAGGCTGGGTGGATGACCCCCGGGGATGACGAGGCAGGTCCTTCCGAGCAAGCACCTTGATCTATATCTGTTCCCCCCCTTTTTTTTGTAACTCCCGCCTTAGTGGGCTCTATGTACGATCCTTTTTGATGAAATGAATGGATCTTTCTTGTGTAAGTTGCTCTTTTTCTATCTTCTCCTCTTACTCTGTTCTGTTCGAATCGGAACACGTCGGTCGCTTAGAGGTTTGTGGGTACCGCACAGGTCTTTGGAACTAAAGTTCCGACTAGGGGTTTGTACTAAACACCTCTGTGCTCAGATTCGGGCATCGCGCTGGTCTTTCGAGCTGAAGAGCCCCGACCAAGGGTGGCCTGAACGTCCTTTTTTTTTTTTTTGACCGAAAGAACGGGGGGAAGAGAAGTAGAACACCGAACATGAGGCTTTTATAGATAATAAGCCTTCATGTTGGACACATGCCAGGTTCTGGGTATGTCTTCGCCGCTAGGCGTAGTCAGCTTGTAAGAGCCTTTCCCAAGAACCTGAATGACTTGATAAGACCCTTCCCATTTTGGGGCAAGTTTGTCAGTTGCTCTTCGGGGATCCGATGTCGAGCAACGATGCAAAACAAGGTCTCCTTTGAAGAAGTGCCGCTCCCGCACTCGGGAGTTGTAGTACTGTGTGAGTCGCTGTTGGTAGGAGACTAGTCTGATGCTAGCGTCATTTTGACGTTCGCCGAGCATGTCTAGGTTCTCCCTTAGCACGTGGTTATTGGCTGCTTCGTCGAAGTGCGTTGTTCGGATTGTGGGGAGAGCAACCTCCAAAGGCACAACAACTTCTGTACTGTAGGCCAAGTGGAAGGGAGTCTCCCCGGTAGCCACCCGAGCAGTTGTTCAGTGGCACCATAGCACAATGGGGAGCTCTTCGATCCATGATCCTCCAGCGGCCTCCACCCTTGTGCGTATACCATGGAGTAGTGTTCAGTTGGCGTTCTTGACCAGACCGTTTGTTTGGGGATGCGCCACAAAGGTGAAGTGGTTGTAGATGCCGAGCTCCGAACACTTCTGCTTGAAGAATGCGCTGTCAAACTGTTTCCCATTGTCAGAGGTAATCACCTTCGGGACGCCAAACCGGCAAAGGACGTTCTTCCATAAGAACTTCCACGTGGCCTGGTCGGTGATTGTGGCAACAGGGTCAGCCTCGATCCACTTGGTGAAGTAGTCGATGGTGACGAACAGAAATTTCTTCCGTCCCTGAGCTTCGGGGAAAGGTCCCATAATGTCAATTCCCCAATGAGCGAAGGGACGTGGTTCGAATAGAGTGTGTAGTTGTTCGGCAGGCTATCGAATTAGATGCCCGAACTTCTGACATTCTGGGCACTTCTTTGCGTTGGACATGCAGTCCTTTTACAGCAAAGGCCACCAATACCTGCTCGGAGGATGCTGCGTGCCAGTGTTCTGCCCCCCAGATGACTTCCGCACAGGCCCTCATGGACCTCCTCGATGGCCAGTGTCACCTCAGCAGGACTGAGGCACTGTAGAAGAGGTCTTGAGAGGGAACGTTGGTTCAGTTGGCCTTTAATGACGGTGAACTTCTGGCAGCGCAACTTGATTTTGCAAGTTTCGCTTGGTCGGGAGGAAGCTCTCCACGAAGTAGATAGACCATGAGAGGGTTCATCCTCGGCACTGGTGGTTTGGTCTCAATGGCCACTACATCCACCTCGGTGCTCGGTGCCGCGAGCTCTTCTATAAACATGGAGCAAGAAGGGGCGATGTCACCTGAAGACGCTAGCTTGGTGAGTGCATCGGCCCGCGCATTCTGCTCTCATGAGACGTGTATGATTTTGAAGTAGAGGAGGCCCTCTGTTTGGCGTTTGACCTATTGGAGGTATTGTGCCATACGGGGCTCCCTGGCTTCGAATTGCCTGTTCACTTAGCTGGCAACCAGTCGGGAATCGCTAAAGGCCCATAGCCGGAGCGCTTCGAGGCTGGCCATGCGGATCCCGGACGGGAGTGCTTCATACTCAGCTACATTGTTGGAGGTGGCGAAGTGGAACCTAAGGGCGTACTGGAACTCTAGACCTTCCGGGGAGGTAAGAACCAGGCCTGCCCCGCTTCCTATGACACAAGAGGACCCGTCGACATAGAGCTCCCATGGGGGCTCGTCTGCTAATAGAGGATCCTTCTCAGTCGGAAGGGTGCATTCCGCCACGAAATCTGCTAGCGCTTGTGCCTTAATGGCCGTCTTTGGACGGTAGCTGATGTCGAATTCCCTGAGCTTGATGGCCCATTTCATGAGCCTACCAAAAGCCTCTGGTTGTTGAAGGATAAGTTTTAATGGCTGGTCGATAAGGACTATGATCAGATGGGCCTGGAAGTAAGGTCTGAGCTTCCGAGCAGCTGTCACGAGCGCCAGAGCAAGCTTCTCTGCTCGAGGGTATCTCCTTTCAACTTTCTGGAGAACCCTGCTTATGTAATAAACAAGATGTTGTGCCATTGCTTCTTCTCTGATTAGTACCGTGCTGATGGAGTGTTCGGTGACCGAAAGGTACACAAACATGGGTTCCCTGAGCACAAGTTTTGAGAGAACAGGTGTGGCAGCCAGATACGCCTTCAACTCGGTGAAGGCTACTTCGCAGTCCCCGGTCGACCGTACTTGCCCCCCTTGCGGTGAGACGCCTTTTGGGACTCGCAACAATTTGAAGAAGTTAAAACTCCGTTCTGCTGCTCGAGACATGAAGCGATTGAGCGCCGCGAGGCGTCTAGTGAGCTGATGGACGTCACGTACAGTTTTGGGGCTGCTCATATCCAGTATGGCCCGGATTTTCTCGGGGTTGGCCTCTATTCCTCGGTTAGAGATGAGGAAGCCGAGGAACGTCTTTGAACGTACTCCGAACGCACACTTTGCGGGATTGAGCTTCATGTTATACCTTCGTAGGGCTGTAAAGGTTTCTTCAAGGTCAGTGATGTGGTCGACGCTCGGGAGCATTTTTACCAGCATGTCATCGACGTAGACTTCCATATTGCACCCAATATGCTGCTCGAACATTTTGTTGACCAGCCACTGGTATGTCGCGCCTGCGTTCTTCAGACCAAATGACATCCTGGTGAAATAGTAGAGGCCGAGGTCGGTGACGAACATTGTGGTGTCCTAGTCCGAGGGATGCATACTGATCTGGTGATAACTAGAGTAGGCGTCCAAGAAGCTGAGAAGCTCGTGCCCGAAAGTGGCGTCCATCAACTGGTCAATGCGTGGCAGGGGGAAGTTGTCCTTGGGCGTGCCTTATTGAGATCCTTGTAATCCACGCACACGCGTCATTTGCCATTGGCCTTGCGTACGAGGACCATGTTGGAGATCCATCTGGGATATTGAGCTTCTCGGAGAAGTACAACAGCTCAACTTTTGACAACATGATCGTAGATCTCGATCTGCTGTTTGCAGTTGATAGGTCGTCATTTCTGCTGGACCGGTGGCACCCTTGGATCCAGGTGAAGGTGATGCGTCATTACCTCCAGAGGGATGCCGGGCAGCTCGTCATCCGACCATGCGAACACGTCCAAGTTGGCTAGCAAGAAAGCCTTGTAGCGTTGTTGTTTGGCTTCTGGGAGCAGTGCGCCAATGTAGAGGACGTGCTCGGGGTCGTTGTCAACCCGCACAGGCAGTAGATCCTCAGCCGGGGTTCCTCGACTAGTGGAAGGTTGGTCAGCTGGTGCGGGTAGGACTTTTGGGTTCACGACAGGCTGTTTGTTCCTCAGGAAGAGGACATAGCATCGTCGAGACTCTCGTTGGCTACCGAGCACCTCGCCGATGCCACACGGAGTGGGAAACTTAATCTTCTGGTGGAGAGATGAGGGTACTGCCTTGATGTGGCCGATCAAGCCCCTACCGAGGATGGCGTTGTACCCTGGCATGTTTCGAATGACCAAGAAATCCACCATCTTGGTCATGCTCTTCGGTGCCGTTCCCAGAGTGATCGGAAGGCATGCTCGTCCCATGGGATGAATCGAGATCCTAGAGAATCCGAACAGAGGCGATTCTACTGGGGTAAGCTGATTGGTTTTCAATCCCATCATTAAGAAACAATCGTAAGCCAACATATCAGGGGCGCTTCCGTTATCTACCAAAATCCAACGCATAGTACAATTATTGATGGTGGCCGAGATGACCAACGCATCAGTGTGTGGAGTTGAAACTCCTACAAGGTCATCGTCCGAGAAGGTTATGGCCTCCTCGGATCGTGTGCGAGCTAGAACGGAGGGATAAGGACTTGCCCGAGGTGCCGGGGGCCTCTCCACCAAGTGCACCCACTTAGTGTAGTCGCACCGGCTTTGGCTGCTTTCCCCGCCTGCGCCGAATCCTCCCGCGATCATGTTGATCTCCTGCCCATTTGGGTCATTGTTGACGGGCTGCTCGGGGGTGCGTTCTCGGTATCTTGGGCGGTCTTCGTATCGGCGCACACAGTGCCCCATGTAACCGCGCTTGATCAAGGACTCGATCTCGTCCTTGAGTTGGCAGCACTCAGCGGTGTCGTGGCCGTGGTCGCAGTGAAATCAACAGTACTTGTTTTGGTTGCGCCTGCGGGGATCAGAACGCATCTTGGGTGGCCACGAACATATTGCTCATCCCGGGTCAGCCAGCCAGGATCTGCTCGGGGGCCACCATGAGGGGGGGTGTATTCGGTGAAGGGGCATGGTCGGCGTGGCGAGTCCCCATTGCGTCGGCCTTTTTTCCGCTCACAGTCAGAACCATTGTCGGAAGGCCTCTTCTTGTCCGCTGCTCTCCCTACTCTGCTCGGCTGGCTGCTAGGCTCTCCTCGCACGTAGTGTGGCGTTGGGCTGTGGAGGAAGCTCGGCCAGAGTGGATGGTTGCTGTACCCCAAACATCCTCTGGAGGAAGCCATCGCGAGTGCCCTGGATGAGATCACTGGTGGCTAACAGGACGTCCAGGCGAGGGATGAGAAGCGCTTCAGTCCGAAACCTTTTGATGTAGTCCCAGAGTGCTTCACCCTTCTTCTGCCGAACAAATAGAAGTGAAGACGCCGTACGCAGCTGCGATTTTCCGCCCAGGAAGTTGTCGCGGAAGGACTTCTTCAACTGGTGGAAAGAGGAGATGGAGCCTGTAGGGAGGGCCTCGAACCATGCACGCCCAGTCTCCTTTAATGTGGCCGGGAAGGCCCGACACTTGGCCGCATCTGATGCTCCATGAAACACCATGTGCGACTCGAACCCATGGACGTGATCCGCTGGGTCGGAGGTGCCATCGAAGGGCGCGATGAAAGGCAGGGGCAGCTTCGGGGAGACCCGGGCCTCCAGGATCTCCGCGGTAAACGGGGAGCAGAAGTCCAGGTCGTCATCCCCCAGAATTTTACCTTCCACCCTCTAGACCATCGCGTCCATGCGGCATTCGAGGTCGACGACGTGACAGAGGCGTCTGGCTAACTCCTGGCTGGAGTGTATAGAGCCTTCGCACTTGGACGTAAGGGAGTTGGTAGCGACGACGGAGCGCGGAGGAGGTGGTACCACAGTGGATTGGCGAGGAGAGTCCTCCTACCGTTCTGGGGTTCGGCGGCCCGACGGAGCTCTTCGTGAGCGCCAGGCCGATTCCTCACGCCGCTCTTGCCGAGCCGATGGAGTAGGGGGTCGCCGTCGCGACGACTCTGCTTGTTGCTCCGGAGGTGGGGGAACTGGCAGGGCTGGCTATCTGGCTAGTTGAGCCTGGAGGCCTTGGCAGACCCCCATGAGCTACTGCACCTAGCCCTGAAGTTATGCTACCTCCTGGGCTATCGTGGGGGTGCCGGCGACAGGACCATTATCAATCACTCTGACAGGGGGAGCGTCGTTGTCGGCTGGAAGGGCTTGATCATGTGAGTCTGTGTGCGACTGGAGAGACTGCGTCGCCCTGTTGCTGGGGTTCTGATGAGAGGATCATCCGTGACCCATGGCTGCTGTCGTTCCCACAGACGGTGCCAAAAAATGTGGACCTGATTCCCCGTTCGGGCCTGGGCCGAATGGGCCTCCACTAAGAAGAGAGGGAAGACGGTCGCTGGTGCGGATGATGGCTGCAAGACCCAGAATAGATCAGGGGGGGGGGTTGAAGAACCGGTGGGAACCCTCCGATGCCTAAGTCAGATCGGACTGTAGAGGAAGCCTAGAAAGGAAGGTTCGCTGGTGTGTGCTTCGTGCGTGGGTGAGTGTATGTGTCGAAGGTTTCATACCTGTGCATGGGAATTACCTGTACTTTTTATAGGTAAGGGAGATGAAGGGTCTGGACATGACCTCCCCCAATGATGACCGAAGGGGCGTACTGGTTCAAGTCCCTAGGCGAGGAGTTATCTGTTGAGACACCTGTTGGCATCTTTTAGTTAATGCCTTTGGTCATGGGACGCATGTCGCGCCATTGGATTTACTATCCTTGGGAGGCGAATGACCTCGCAATAGGCCTTTGGCCAAGAGGAGTACCAGGCAGAGTCTTGCTCAGTGACTAGCCGGGCTGCTCGAAAGCACAGTGGTGCTCGATGATGGGCCGCAATGGTTCAAGCACGATCTGTTCAGTAGACCATACCTAAGTCGAACAGGCTGTGGGGCATTCGGGGATTGCTCTTGGGGACCCTTGGACGCCTTGGTGTCCGGAGCGTGCTCGAAAGCCTTGAGCTGAACCTAAGGACATGTGGCTCAATGACCGAAGCCCAGACACCTTACTGGGTCATGATGGGCCGCGATGGGCTCGCATTTCCAGTCTCCATAATATAGATATATTAGTTGAGCACTTAATGTGATGAGGGACGGTGATTGTTTATAAAAAATTTAAATAAATAAAAATTAATTTACAAAGGTATATAATAATTTTAAAAATTTGAATATCTTAGATTATATTTTAAAATTTTGAATATCTTAAAATTTTCATATTTATCATAAGATCGCAACTACTACAAAGAGGTGCCCCAAGTTAACACACACACACACACACAAAGGTATCACCGCACGGAACAGAGGTTGCTATGACCTCTAGAATACAGAGAACTCCTTGCTATCGTATGATCATTCTATCACCGTACGGATTTTACGAGGGAGACCATGAGGGACTTCATTAAGAATGCTAAGAACAGTCGTATATGTTTTAACTTGTTATAAAAATTAGGCTAGTAAACAATAAATGGATACTTTGAGTGCGTTAAAAACCAAAAATGAGGGGGGGGGGGGCGCCATAGGCCCATTTGGTACCCTATTCCTTCTCCTCCCTCTTCTCGATAACCTCTTCTTCTCCTTCACAGATTATATTGGTGAAGGAAGGGCTGTGCATTTTGTTCTATATATTACGAGAAATGTTTACTACTCGTCTAGATGGATAGTAGGTTTATTCGTCATCTTTAACAACCATCTACAAAGAGTAAACAGATAGTTGACTAAAGATGATAAATACTTACTAAAAAGATTTATTTCTCATTTTTAACAGCTATTTATTACTGATGAATGACTTTTAAGGAAGACAAATATGGTGAATGGCTAGTAATTAAGAACCACCCATCTGAACACATAGTAAATATTTCTCTTCTATCGTATATTTAATTCATTCCAAATCTAAAAATTTAAATTTCATAAAAAAATGGGAGTGTTATCATTATTGACACCTTAAGAAAATGTAAAATTAACGACGTACGGTTCACTACTGGCTAATACTCATCTCTACGAATAATGGCAACAGCGACAGAAGGCAATGGAAAACCTGATCATGGCGGAAGGATCAACTTTTACATCAAATTGTCCAACCGCTATAGGTAAGATGGATACCCAGATAGTAGGGTGTAGCCTTGTCAATGGATCGGATCACCAAGGATCCGACCCGGATCTACCTCGAGCCTGATTTAATAAGATCCAGATCCAACACAGATCCGTAGTTAGAGCACATCTCGAATCCAAATTTGAATCAAGATCCGAATTCCATTTCAGATCCGGGTCAAGATCCAAATTTCTGTCATCTTTAGTTGCCCCTCCGCAGGAGCCCGACCTAATCTCAACGTCACCTGCACCGCCTCCTTCTCCACCACCACCTTCACTGCCACCTCTACCTCCAACGCCCCAACAAATTCAACCTCCCCTTCGATCCCCGCTTGTCCTTCTCCAACATGGCCGTCCAACCTCGTCCTCCTCCCTCTTCACCCCACGCCCTCACAACAACTTCGACCAGGGCTAGCGAAGGCCATCGATTGGGCCCTACTTATCTACACCATCCCCATCTAGTTTAAACTGTCCAATGATCTACAAAACTAGGTAGACATTGATGTCTGGCTACTGGTATTGTCAAGGAAGGGCATAGGGAGCATCGATGTAACATCCTCCTTGTATAAGGCCAGCCAGCCTCTGTGAGGAATGTAATGTATCGGCTTGTCGCCTTCTAAAGGTCTTTTGTCATCTTGTTGTCAGGATAGTCTGGGCACATGTCATGCTGCATGTAACCAGAAGGCGACGTGTCATTCGTCGCGTTCTAGATTGGCTTTCATGTAGGGTGACACGTGGTGGTTCTGGTGGTCAGTCTGACAGAGGCGTTGGGATTGCGACAGGTTAAGCGTCGCATTCAGGTAAGTGAATGCGACGGGCAAGCTGTCGCGTTCTTAACTCCAAGGCTTAAATATGCTCAAGCCGCAGAACACCCCCTTCTGCTTCCCCATTTTGCCTGTTCTCCTCTCCTTCGACCCTCTACTGCTGGTGCCTCCGTGGGGAGTGTTTGAGAGGTTTGGTTGTGTGTGTGTTGGGGGTTCTTCCTTCTTGGTGTGGTGATCTTCTCGGCATGCTCTCCTCGTGGTGGTGACGTCTTCTCTGACTTGTAGGAGGTCGTGGCTTGCTCGTGGACGACGTCCCCATGGAGCTTGGAGCGAGGAGGAGGGGTGCATGCCTACGAGAAGACCCCATTGGGGTGGTTCTTTGTTTTGAGGTAGGGACTCCTTTGCCCTCCCCCTAGTTCTATCATGCTAGGGTCCAATCCCCTTCTTCAAGCCTTAGAATCATGCTAGGTTGTGCATGTGTGATTGTGGTTCATATGGAATGCATGTTTGGCTTAGTGGTGCTTGAATGGGGGGTTGGGATGATGAGAGTTACCATGCTTGCATGTGAGTTATATGAGTGTAGATCTCTTGCATTTCCATGCATGGGTGCGTATGAGGGTGGTTTGAACCCAACTTGCATGTTTAAATCGTTCTCTAATGCCCCCCTCCCCTTGTATCATTCGGATTTATGGTGCATGGTATGAGGAAGGTGCTCTCGGGTGGACTTTTCCGTGGTCATGACACGTTTGGTGTCACGACCCAGATCGCGACAGGTCAACCCGTCGCCTTCTTGTTATGAAAGCGACGCCCACCCTGTTGCGTTCTGGTCATGATAGGGTGATCGTCGCCTTCATACGTGTGTTTTCCATGTGTTGTGGGAGGTCTCAGGTGGTTACCTGGACCTCTGTCTGTGGTCACGACAATGCTCTTGTCGTGACCGGATCGCGACAGGTTCACTGTTGCCTTCTGACCCAGGTCGTGACAGGAAAGGTGTCGCCTTCAGGTGGCGACAGGCCTTGGGTCGCCTTCTCAGACAGAGAATGGCTTGGCGACCTGTTCTGAGTTTTGCTTCCATTGCGACTCTATATCTTGGCACCTGTGCTGCTTCTAGCACGGTCCTACTATAGTCTTTCGCTTGGTGCTAGGCACTTGTGGGCTTGTCCGCTGAGAAGTTATTACCGTTACCCTTGGTCCCCGTGCGCTTGTTTGAGGGAGTTCTCTGGGCGGCGGGCGAGCTCGAGTCTACGGACTCTGGTAGCAGAGGGGAAAATGGTGGGGACATCGGCGTAGAGTCGTTTGTAGAGCTCTCTTAGCTGAGTGTAGGACGCCGAGGTGGTTTGGTGCTCTTTCGACACAGATCAGCTAGTCCTTTTCTCACTGCCTCACTCTATGTGGTTCCGGTACCATTTAGAGGGGCCAGGCGTGGGACCGTAGTCCAGCCAGACTACGGCAGTTGTGGTTACCTTAGTTCTTTGTCCCACTCCGATGGGAGGTGCTAGACATGGACTGGCGATCGAGGGTAAGGCGTGTGGTGCACCTGACCGGTTTGACTAGTGTAGTTGTCAGTGGCTAGTGTCTTTGTCCAGGTAGTTGTTCACTGTCTATGTTTGTAGTCTTGGGTTCTTCCCAGTGTCGTGGCTTACACGGGTTATTGCTCCCGACATTTAGCTTAGACCGACGTTCGTGTAGTTTCTTTACGCTTCCACACTTACTCTATTGGTAGAATAGATTTACTTGCTTCAATTTAGTTATGTTTATCTAGATCTATTTTGCTATTAGAACCAGTGGGAGATTGGTAGTCCCTATTGGGCTTCTTCGTAAAGCTCATTCTCTCTTTCACAGGTGAGACTTCACAGCAGTGCCACCCGCAGTGTACTGAGGAGATTGAGCCCTAGTAGATGGCGCCCTCGCTGAGTAGTGTCCCCTTCTAGTTGGTACTTCACCCTCGAGGTATGCCCCTAAGGCATCTGTTGTCCCCTTTACTTTTGCATTTGTACTTTGCTACTTTGGGACTGTATTAGACTTGCACACTGTGTTGGACTCTTTCCCTTCACTTGTTGGTACTTTTAGTACGTGTTGTTGTTACTTAATCCCGTTACATATCTTGTTAGACTGATCTGTTAGCCCTTCTGGGTCTCCGGGCTCGTGGGCGGCGATGCTGGCGGTCGGATTCTCGGTGGAAGCTGGGGGTCGGGTGTCGGGGTCGTTACAGTGTTATCAGAGCAAGGGGTCTATCAAGACTTGTAATGGAACTAAGTGACAACACAAAGTCCCATAGGAAGTGCAAGTAACACTGCTAGCCACCTGGGTATTCTGTTAACTTGAATGTTAACATGCCTCTGTGTAGATGCAGACAGGTTCGAGAGCTGATGGAGCATCAGGACGTCGCGCCAGACGGGTCGGTTGCAGCTGAGCAAGCACCGGTGGATGATCAGCCTCAGCAGGTCGACCATCCAGTTGTTTCGTTGCAGCAGGGAGCACAGTAGCAGCAGTGGTATCCACCCCCGCCCCTGCCGGAGGTCATGAAGCAGTGGTGGAGAGCGATGTTCCAGGCCCCTTGGTAGTACCAGCAGATGCCGGAAGGAGGTCAGTAGTTTGCAGAGATGGCGGTAGAGGAGCAGCCACCAGCGACCCGAAAACCAACACCAGTTCACCCAGAGGTACCACCAGTGGTACGATAGCAGACTCCAGTTGCAGTGACAACACTTGAGGACCGCACAGCACTCTTGGAGAGGTTACTTCATCTTCGGCCTCCGACTTTCTACAGTGACTATGATCTTGACAGGGCAGAGAGTTGGGTCCATGAGCTCGAGTGTACTTTCGAGACTATGGACTGTGCAGATCAGGATTAGGTCAGGTTGGCAGTTTATCTGCTGAAGGGGTCAGCCCACGAGTGGTGGAGGACAGTGAGGCAGACCAATTTTCAGGGCAGGAGGTTGGATCAGATTTCTTGGGAGCAATTCCTGGAGGTCTTCCACAGTGAGTACTTCCCCGACTACGCTTGGAGCAAGAGGAGGGACCAGTTTCACGAGCTGACGCAGGAAGAGATGACTATTGTTGGGATCGGATAGGTGACTGAATTCAAGATAATTACGAATGTGTATGTATGGCAGCAGAATTAAAATGAGTAACACACACAATTTGATTATATCCAAGAGTGGTGTGTGAATATAGAGTGAAATGATGTAGCAAACCACAACCAAACCACAATGCACAGAGAATTTTAAGGTGGTTCAGAGAATATAACTTGTGTCTCCTATGTCCACCTCCCCATGATGGAGGAAACACTAACTTGAGCAGTACAACCTAGAGCACGAAGACTCCAAACACCTTTGAGTGCAACAACTCAAAGAAAACCCAGGAGATAGGCATGACGACCTACTCCACAGACCACTTGTGAATTCAGCAATTCATAAGTACTTGATCATGACGGCTCAAACACCAGAGCACTATGGCTCCAAACCTGAGTACACAGTACTCAGACCTTTGGATCACGATGGATCCAAGTTCAGCTAGAACAAGCACAATTAGAGAGTAGATCCTCTAGCACGATCTATCTCAGTACAATGGAAAAAGTAGAACAAAACAGAATTAGGTGATCTGTGTAGAACACACAGACAGATCACACAGAGAAAGTAATAGAAGGACGAATTACAGACTTAGCAAGATCTTCTTTTCCTTCTTCTTCAGACCAGCACTGCTCTGCTCCCCTTCTGGATGCAAATGCTTCTTCTCCCTCTTTTCTCTTTTCCTTCTGCTTTCTGGTGGAGATACTCTACTCCCCTAGATGCAGATTCTGTTTTTCCCACTCTCCTCCTCTTCTTCTAGAATAGTCTCAGCTCCCTTACTTTTGGAGTACGAGGATCATGGGTATATATAGTTCCATGTGTCCACGTGGACCCTTGGGGTGCGTGGGCATAAAGATCTAGGTCATATCCCTTGATTCCTAAGCGGACACGTGTTCAGAAAATTCACGTACTGAATCATCATTCGATGTGTGTCGACACAATCAAGTTGTGTGTCGACACAAGATTTTGTTTTGCTGCTTGGCAGATAACTTGTGTCGACACATACTTGACTTGTGTCGACACAACTGGCTTTCTTCTTCTGACTATTTTCTAGAAAGCAAGGGATGTGTCGACACACACTGGACCTGTGTCGACACGACTGGCTTCTCTTCTCTTTACTGCTTTCTGGTGAACAATGCATATGTTGACACACACTAGACCTGTGTCGACACAAATTTGACAAAATTATGTGAACCTGTATATATGAAGTGTAGACCATTAAAACATGTCATTAACAGTAAAATGTGAAATATTAAATGTCAAGAACATGTTTTTTAAGCATTATTATAATATATTCAATATGTACAATTGTTCAATATGTCATCATCAAAATCAAAGTGTGAGTGATGTCCATTGGTCATCATTAAAAAATCAACTTTAAGAAATTCCAATACACACTCAACACAACATTCTCCCCCTTTTTGATGATGACAAAATAAATGCCCAAACTTGGTCTTTTCATATGAAATCTCCAAAAAGCCTTACAAGGACTCATTCTCCCCCTGACAGCAATTCCTCCCCTATCCCTGCAATTTCTCCCCTATAAAGTACTTTCTCCCCCTTTTTGACAGCATAAAAAAGATAGAGATGAAAGAGAAAAATGGTAGGAGAACAAGAAATGAAATTGTGGAAATGAAGGTTCAAGAATGATCAAAATAAGTGTGGCAAAGTGATATTGACATATGAGAGAAGTTATTGTGTTTTTGGTGTTGTGCAATAAAGTGTAATCACAAAGACCCACTCAACAAAAAGCATAGCAAGACATAATAGTCTGAATGTAGTTAAAATAATGATGCAAATGTGAATTAATGTGTAACATTGTGGCCGTTCGGATCTGTGTTTATTGGTTCTGGTGTGGTGCTCATGACCAATGTGGAGTCGTTGAGCCCTGGTCGTGATCTCTGTGCATTGTGTGGGTGTTGTGGGCCAGAGGTTTTAGCCCAAACAGTCCACAGGTTCACTGGTTGTGAACGCGATAGGGTGGGGCGTCGCGTTTTGAACACGACGGTCCCATGTGTCGCATTCTCTGCACCGCCTTTGTGATGTGTGGTATGGAGAGTTTTCAGAAGGCGATGGTTAGGTGCGTCGTGTTCTGAAGGCGACAGAATGCTACGTCGCATTCTTGTTTCCGGTTTGGGATTAGTTTGGCCCTCTGGCCAAATATAGTAGGGAACTCTGTTTGACCGAGGAGAGGGTTGCTGCGGCAATTTCTGGTGACGTCAGCTTTGGAGCTTGTGTTTCGACGTGGTTTTGGCACGTAGAAGCTACTTGGAGCATGGAGAGCACCGATCGAGCCTTGTTCTGTGAGTTCTTCTTGTTGGTAGGGACTTTCCTTGTTTTATTACATTATTTGATTGATTTGAAGCATGTTTAATGTGTATAGATGTGTAGTTGTGTTTTCTTTATAGTGTAATTGATTTGTAGAAGTTTGGTATGCATGGAAATAAGGTTTTGAACTGGTTTCTGTGTGAAAACCAGAGTGTAGGGTTTCTATCTGAGAAGGCGATAGATCGGGCGATCGCGTTCAGGTCGCGACCCTTGGCCTTGTCGCGTTCTGGTTTGTGAACACGGCCTGTCGAGCCGTCACGTTATTAACGCGATGGTAGACTCCGTCGCGTTCCGTTGCGGGTTTATGGTTTGTCAGTCTGTCGCGTTCTGGTGTGTGATTGCGGCTTGTCGGGCCATTGCGTTCTTAACGTGACAGTGGCCCTTGTCGCGTTCTTTTGGCCGAAGTAGATTGTTGGGCCTTGGGCAATGAAGGTCCTGTGTGGACCTAGCTCAAGTCGTTTTAAGGTATTTTAAGTTGTTCTAAGTTGATTAATGATTAGTAAAGCATATTTAGGTTAATGGTTATGTTAATCATGTTAAGCATATTAGAAGGTTTATGTGATTCATATGTAAGGTTTATCTGTATAATGGTGTTGCTATGGAGGCCATGAGATGGCCAATGACAAGCAAGGTTATAATGTGAATCCCGTGCTTAATAGTGTGTAGTTGCTTTGGAGGTCGCGTTGTGACCAGTGACAAGCTAATTGTGGTTTGTGTATCATGGTATAAGTTTTATGGTTGTGTTAAGTAATTGGCATGGTTTGTGTGCTTGTCGAGTTTGGTGGTCCGGTGCCTATTCTGGAATGCCTCTCTAGTCGGGTACCCCAGGTTTTGTGTGAGCTAGGCATGTTAGTGCTCGGGGTTTGTCCCAGTGTACCATCGAGGTCTATGTCGTCTTCCTGGACACCCTCACTCCTGTGTTTGAGTTGTACGTCTGGCTGAGCGAAAGACGACAAAGGGTAGCGACTTGTGTTTGTGGGTGTGCGGTCGCTTGTAGTGCACTTGTGGCTAGGGGTACGAACACCAGTAGATGTACTGGGCCCCAGCTAGTCTAGTTTTCCAGTGCCTCACTTTAGGGAGCTTAGGCCAGAGTCCCTAAAGGTGTCAGGCATAGGCCTGCAGTTGTGTGTGGTCTGCAGGTGTGGTGTTGGTTGGTCTCCACTGTTCTTTGGCATTACTGTGATTGTGGAGCGGCAGTTGGACCTTTCGTCCGTGACTGCGAGACTGAGAGGGAGTTCTTGTGCTGTGTTGTCCGGGTTGGATATTGGCGTCATGAACCAGTAGTCCGTTCCCGTGTGGTGGCATCGTTCTTTCCGACTCGTGCTTTGCTAGTGCTTGTGGCTTGTGAGTGTTGACTCACCGGTTGTGGTTTGACTCGCTGTGGTGTGCCTTGTTGGAGGCATAGTTGTGTTGAGGTTTTGTTGTGGTACCTCGTGGTGGCAGGTACCTGCACCTTCATAGATAACCGTTTGTCGTGGTACATTGTATACCAGCCTTTTTAGGTAGTGAGGTGGAGCTATGCTCCGTGGAGGTCGTGTTGTAGGACCTTCCACTTCCTGTGTTGTACCCTTTTAAAGGTAGCCTTCCGATGTGTTGTGGTTTTAGGGTATAATGGACTAGCTCTTGGCTAGCAGTTCTGTCGCCCATGTGTTTGAGGTTCGCCTGTGAAGCTTGTAGCCTAAGCAGTGGTTTGCTTATGAGGCTTGTAGCTTAGGCGATCAGTTGTTATAGTGGTTTGCCTTTGAGGCTTGTCGCCTAGGCATTTTAGTTGTTGGCGGACTAGTGGTGCAGTGGTAGTCCTGTTGTTTCTCTTATCTTCTGAGATCTATATTAGCTGGTGCAATTATGTTTTAGTTGCTGTTAATCATGATTGTTGTGAGCATGACGTGGTTTGGCTAACGGTGTTGCCAGTGAGACCCCTTTTGGGGTTGAGGTCTCTTGAGTTGTTGGTTGTGGTTGTTTTTAGGAGGTTCCTACTTAGCCTGTGACTTTTTGAGGCTCACTCCCCTACAGTTCTTTTCAGAGGTTGTCATGTGTTTGGCTTGCAGCGACATTGTGGCAGACTTGTACCACCAGCAGATGAGTTGTAGTCGTGTTCAGTGTGAGCTTTGCTCCATCGGGGTATGCCTCAGGTAGTTGTACTTTTCTCTTGAACATGTAATAATGTATTGGGACAATGTAATTTATGGAAATGAGTATAATTACTTATACTTTCTTATATATTATACTCTTGCGGTTGTCTTTTATATTCTTACTGGACACTTGTGTAAGATATTCCTTGCGAGACTCCAGTCCGATCGCGGGAGGCGGACTTGGATATGGAGCCTTATTTGGCATAAATATCCAGGGTCGCTACATAATGTGACCTATATGAGTGAGCAGAAGTATTTAACAAGGATGTTATGAGCTTGAAGTTTAATACATTGTAGAATAATATGTTTAAACTCAGTATACATGAGCTTTTCGATCTTGTCTTTTTGAATTTGCTTTCATTCTTAACTGGGAAAGAATACAAGAATAAATTAGTTAAATCTCACTTTTCAGTGCAATAGATCACATTTACTAGATGCAAGATCTCCTAATTACTCATTGGTTTAACTTTTATTACCTTGCACAAAGATGACAAACTGCTTACCACTTTTTGACATGAGACAAATCACTTGGTTAGGTGAGATGGCCCGGTTACTCAGTAATATACAAGTTTGCATTGCTCTGTCTGTATCTTTCTAGATTATTGTTTATTTTCATTTGATGTTTTATAGGAATATGTTTGCTTTGACCAAAAAAATATTGAATATGAATGTAGAGAGATTATTCTTAACATGTGGTAAAAATGAAGCTTAAACATACACATGTTATATATTAAAGCCACTCATGTGCCTACAAGTGTTTTGCAAATTATTTTAAAGACATCCAGTATTAAGATTGCACAACTTTGAGATGAAAGTAAATCTTTGAAATTAAACTAAATGCACAATGAGTTTAGTGTCAATGTCTTAAGTCTCTCACATGAAAATAGCACAAGGACTCAAAAATTCTGATAATTGGGGCTCAAAATAGACAACAATTGTTAAGAGAAATGAGTGAAGAATAGGACACAAACTCTCCCTATCAAGTAGCTCTGCCTCACAAGGTGAACAAGAATATTATGGAAGAAATAGAAATTGAATGAAGTGAGGGAAAAATCAACAAGAGAGTTTTATTAAAAGATAAATACTCTCCCTCAACAATTGCATAAGAGGATCTTGATACTTGGTAGAGACATATACTCACGCATAGTGAAAGTTTCCAGACAAGCCTGACTTGCCTTTTTTCAAATCACTATTTGATATACTAAGAATTCCAATGTAGTTTAGAAGTAGGAATTTATTTGCAAGAATAGAATGGCTTTTATTTGCACAAAGAAATGAGATGAAGATATTAGACATGTGAAAACTTGCATAAACCAAGTTCCCTTCTAAGAGAAGTGAATCTAGGTTCCGCAAGAGGCTTAGTGAAAATGTCTGCAATTTGTTTTTTTGTGTCAATGAAGTGGAGTTCAAAAGAATTCTTTGAGACTTCATTTTGAAGGAAATGATGTTGAATATCATCTAGGAGTTGATGTTTGACCCAGAGAACTTGGGTACCACAGCTACCAGCAGCAACATACTCTACTTTTGCAGTAGAAAGAGTTACAGAGTGTGCTTTTTGGAAGCCCAAGAAATAAGACAACCCCCTAGATATAAACACAACCCACTAGTGCTTTTCCTATCATGTTTGCACCCAGCATAATCAGCATCACTATATGCAATCAAATCCAATTTACAACCAGCAGGATACCAAAGTCCCAAATCACATGAAGAAATAAGATATTTAAGAATTCTTTTAACAACAGTCATGTGACTATCTTTAGGATTTGCTTGAAATCTGGCGCACATACAGACACTGAATTGAATATCTTGCCTAGAGGTAGTTAAATAAAAAAGAGAGCCAATCATACCTTTGTAGGTTTTGGCATTAATAGGCTTACCAGAAGCATCACTTTCAAGTCTTACACTTGTGGCCATTGGTGTGCTGGATGGCTTAATATTTTGGAAATCAAATCTTTTGAGTAACTCCTTGACATATTTTGTTTGGCTCAGAAAAATTCCTTCCGAAGTTTGATGCACTTGCAAACTTAAAAGAATGTAAGTTCACCTATTAGACTCATCTCAAATTCAGATTGCATAAGATGGGCAAACTCATTGCACAAATTATTATCTGTTGATCCAAAAATGATATCATCAACATAAACTTGCACAACAATGAAATGATTTTTTGCAGTTTTTGTAAACAAAGTTTGATCAATTTTTCCTCTTATGTAACCCTTATTTACAAGAAAGGAGCTCAACTGGTCATACCAAGCTCTTGGAGCTTGTTTGAGACCATAAAGAGCCTTATTGAGTTTAAAAACATGATCGAAAAATTTTTCATTTTCAAACCCAGGGGGTTGTTTGACAAAAACATTTTCTTTTATGTAACCATTCAAAAATGCATTTTTGACATCCATTTGAAAAACTTTGAATTTCAAAGAAGTAGCAAATGCAAGAAATATACGAATAGCTTCAAGTCTTGCTATAGGGGCATATGACTCTTCAAAATCAATACCAAGTTCTTGGTTGTACCCCTGAGCAACAAGTCTAGCTTTATTTCGAACAATTTGACCAGATTTATTCAATTTATTTTTGAAAATCCATCTAGTTCCAATGACTGTAGTTAGATCCGAGGGTTTTGGTAGTAAATCCCAAACTTGATTTTTTTCAAATTGATGAAGCTCTTCATGCATATCATTTATCTAGTTTTTACAAGTTAAAGCTTCATCAATATTTTTGGGCTCAATTTGGGACAGTAGTGCCAACGAATCCTCATCTATTACAGAATGAAAAGATGATCTGGTTCTAATTACATCTTCCAAATTACCAACAATGCTTTCAAGAGGATGGTCTCTTAAGAATCTGAGTTCAGAAAGTACCTCATTGTTTGCATGAATTTTAGGAACATGATTACCTAAATTACTTGAAGTTGGCATTTCAATAACCTCATTTGCATTTGGTACTTCATGCTCTTCAAGATTTTTGGATGGATGTTCAAGAAAGTTATCTTCATCATCACACATTTGAGTTTTGCAACAATTAGGAATGTCAATCTTTGTGGAATTTTCATCAAATATGACATGTGGAGATTCTTCCACAGTCTTATTTTTCAAAATATAAACTCTGTAAGTTCTTGAATTTTCAAAATAACCTAAGAAGATTGATTCAAAACTCTTTGCATCAAATTTATCAAGATTTTCTTTGTTGTTATTATGAACAAAATATTTACAACAAAAAATTTTGAAGTATGACACACTAGGCTTTTTATCCTTTAACAACTCATAGGGGTTTTTCTGATCTTTGGTCTTAACAATGCTCTATTCAAAATGAAATTAACTGTATTTACAGCTTCTGCCCAAAAAGATTTGGAAAGCTTACTTTCTAAGAGCATAGTTCTGGCCATTTCCACAAGTGTTCTGTTTTTCCTTTCTACAACCTCATTTTGTTTTGGAGTTCTAGGGGAAGAAAACTTATAGATTATGTTCAGATCAGTACATAGATCAGAAAAAAATTTATTTTCAAACTCACCCCCATGATCTGTCAAAATGAATTTTAATTTGAAAGGCCCACTAAGGCAGAATTGTAGAATTTCCTGAATTCTGAACATGCATCACGTTTATGGGATAAGAATAATGCCTAAGTGTATCTTGTAAAGTCAGCAATGATCACAAATCCATATCTATTACCACTGAGACTTTGAGTTCTGGTTGGACCAAAAAGATCCATATGAAGTAACTCAAGTGGTTTAGATGTAAGTACATCATTGAACACTTTAAACGATTTTCTTGTTTGTTTTCCTTGAGCACATATCCCACAAACTAGATTATCAATAATTGGGAAAGATTCAGGAAGACCTTTTACAAGATTCATTCTTATGAGTTTGCTTATAGTTGAGAAACTTGCATGACCCAACCTTTTGTGCCATAACTAAGCAATGCCATTTTTATTTGCAATCAAACAAACATTTGAAGAAGAATTATCACTCAAATCTATCATGTAAACATTATTTTCGCTTTTTCAAGCCTTCTTAGAAGATGAATCAATTATTTTGCAAGAATCAGATTCAAAAAGAAATTTGTGACCATTGTCACACAATTGACTAATGCTAAGTAAGTTGTAATTCAAGCCTTCAACTAACCAAACATCATCACTCAAGGTTATGCAAGACTTACCAATTTTTCCTTTGCCAATTATTTTGCCCTTATTCTTACCTCCTAAGGTGACTGGTCCACCTTCCTTTTCAATCAAGCAGGAAAATTTATTTCTGTCTCCCGTCATGTGCTGTGAGTATCCATTGTCAAGAATCTAGATGTTTGAATTGGATGCACGACTTTCCTGCACACAACAAATTAGACAAGAAAAATTTTTGGTACCCAGATGTCATTGGTACCAACATCCTGAGTCAGAAGAGAAAGTAGATCCTTTCTAACCCATATTTGAGTAATTTTCTTCACAGTGTTCTTTAGAATAAAAGATTCAATTATTTGTTTTCAATTTTCTGAACATTATACCTCTTAGTTGGTTTATTCTTTTTTTTTAATTGATATGACAAAGGAGTGAACCTCCTATGTCATAATCAGGTGATCAGATTTTATATAACTGAAAACATAAAGGAAAGGAGTACATATGCAACGGGGCAGCAACTCAAGACTCCCCACGCAGAGGGGTCAAGAGTATAGAAATGACAGGGGTACAAGAGTACAAGACATCAGCCCAAGAAACAAAAGGAAAGTACATAGACATCAAGATCAGTCCTCAGGTTCCTCGTCCGAATCCACGCGTTGAAGTGAAGTGCTCCGTGTTCGGCCAACCCAATTTCGGTGTAAAGTTAGCAGATCTATTTCCTCCAGCTCAATGCCTGGGATCCTATGGACGTTGTATTGCACGGGGAGGCAGATCACGTGGCCATCAGCTTCTCCCTTCACTTGAGGATGAGCTACACTATGCGCTGCATATTGGGGCAAGGTGGCGGAATAGGTGCTGCAGATGGGAAACATGGTGGCAGAGGTTTTGTTGTAATCATTTGGATCTCACCTCGTTTGGTTTTTTTTCGCAGTGCTTCAGCGAAGGACATCTGAGGAGACAGCGAGGCTGTCACCCCGGATGGGGTGGCAATGGTACCTTTGACTGCAGGGGTAGATGGTGTAGCTTCAGCAGAAATGGCAGACTGACCTGTGTTCTCTTGGAGGACAGCATCATGCTCATTTTGGCGGGTAGAAGAGCCTGGCCTCCAGGCAGGTGCGCCGGAATTTAACTCACAAGGTGGGTGAGGCCTTGGTATGTTTTCCTCCCCAGCTGGTATGGCAGAAGACTCCTGGGCAGAAGTAGGAGGTGTGGCGTTTACTTGTTCATCTGGAAGTTGAGACGGCATATCGAACACTTGCACTGCATCACTGCATGACTGAGGGTCCTGCTGGAGCTGGTCAGCTGTAGATACATCCTTCACTGGTTATGCAACCTGAGGTGCTTGGGGAGCAGGGACATGTACATATGGAGCCCGAGGAGGTGCCTCGGCATGGGCAGCTACTGGGACAGGCGCATCTGGCTTAGCAGCAGTAGGGGGTGGCACAACATCGAAAACTTTACAGTCATTGGTATGTGCTGTGCAACCTGAAGCTTTAATCACAGGCTGAGTGGTATTCCATCAAACACATCGCGGACATTCTTGCTCTTGTCAGTGGGAAATAGAGAAGAGGGCTGTCCAGCAGTAATAACATTGTTATTATCATTTTTATGGGTAGGACGCCAGACATGTTTGCCTTCAGACTGATGGGGGGCAGAGCTGCCAGCAGTGGGTTGCTGATCGCGGGGCAGGTGCTTCTTGCATTTGGAATGCACATGGCCGAGTCGTTTGCAAGATGAGCAATATAGTGGAGGCTGGGGATAGACCAGTGGCTGCCAGAAGCCATTTGATCCCATGCCAATCCAGATTCTATTCGGGAGTTGCTTGGAGATGTCCAGCTCGACATTCACATGAGCAGCTTGGGTGCTCATGAGATTGATGGAGTTTTTGTCCAGTTTCAGAATTGAATCAAGGCTGCCCATAATAGATCGTATCATAGCATCGTTGTAGAAGTTTACTGGGAGCCCTGGGAGCTCTAGCCAAACCGGCACTATAGGGGAATCCTCCTCGGGTGAGAAGTTAATGGACCATTTGCAGAACTTGAAGGGGCGCCCCTATATGTAAACTGATTCCTTCAAGAGCACCTGTAAGTAATCTTCCTTATGCATGAATCTGATCAGCATATGGCGGTTGTCCAGAGCACTGAGGGTGAAATCTTGCAGAAGGGTGAAGCGCTGTGCCAAGTGCCTTCTGATCACTTGGAAGGGAGGGCGACCCATGGGGGTGCAGGCTATGATGGCAAGCTCCAGGGGAGAGCAAGATAGCTTGATTTCATCATTGGTGAAGAAGACTGCAGGTTCCCCCAGGTCAGTTCTGGCAGTAGGGTGGATGGGTAGGGAGAGTACCTGAGACATAAAGGAGCCCAGCACAGCTTGTGCGAAGGACTTAGCACCCACGACAGGGGGGGAGCTCCAGTTGAAGCAGCAGCTCTGTAGGATGGCGAAGGAGCATGCCCTTGCGCAGGGACCTGTGGAGGAGCAGTCTGAGTAGTGGGAATGTAGGCAGCATCGTGTGGAGTAGCAGGCCCGGAAGCAGTAGCATCTCGCCCTAGGGCTGGAAGGGAGGCATAGGAGGAGCCCACGATAGGCCACGGTCCAGCAGCAAGGGAGGACAGTGGAGCTGTCCCCCTAGTCCGCCAAGGGTTAGCAGCTAGGGCTCTAGATGGAGTCACGGTAGAAGCATCTGCTAGATTGGAGGCAACTGGCGCTATAGCAGCAGGAGGTAGGGGTGTCAATGGGCTGGGTTAATTTGAAGCCCAATGGGTAGTCCACTCCAGATTCAATTTGAGTTAAAATATGATGGCCCATGGATCTCTTTTGAAGCCCATTTGTCAAACCCATCACTTGATGGGTTGGACTCGGGTTAGCCCATTGGACTGAGAGACATCAATAACAACCATACCTATCAATAACCACCATACCACACATGCATTAAAAACATGCTTAAATAAAGAAACCGGTTTCCACCACACCAACAATTCTCTTTAAATTAAAACATGCTTAAATTAAAATAGTGAATCTATCTACATATTAGCTTGATGGGCTGAAACGGGTCTCAATGGGCTACCATGGGTTTGTTTTACTTTGATCCATTAAATTTGGGTTGGACTTGGGTTGGGTTATTTTAGTGTTGGGCTGAACTGGGTTTAAATTGGGCCAGTCCAACCCCACCCATTGACACCCCTAGCAGGAGGTGGTGTAGAAGCATCTTTAGTTGTTTTATTTCACTGTGAAAATCTTGCCATGTAATGCTGTTGATGAGCAGGAAAATGTCAGTAATAAAAATAAGGATTGAACCATTGGTTAACATTGTACCTTTAGTTCCAAGAATTATTCCATCTTGAATTGTGAGATGTGCAAACATTCCAATTTCCATGAGAAGGATAATTCTTTATTGGTTTGAAATTTTTCTGATTTTTATAAGAGGGGTAGGTCGACCTATGCAGTGTTTGTGTCGACCTATGAATGTGATAGGTCGACCTGGGTTGAGTGTGTGTCAACCTATGAATGGGGTAGGTCGATCTGGGTAAAGTATGTGTCGACCTATGTAGTGTGTGTGTCGTCCAGGGTAGTGTGTATGTCGACCTCACATGTTCTTTTTGTTTTTGCAATTTTCTTTTGTTTTCAGATGAACCTACCTTGACAAATTTTATTAGAGAAATTTTTGATGATTTTATTTTCTTTGGAGATGATTCAGTTTTCTTTGAATTTTGTGGTTCACAACTTAAACTATGTTTGTTTGAATTCATCTTCATTCCCAGTAGAGCATTCAGATTATCTTTGCCTTGCGTGAAGTTCTTGATGATGTCTTCTTTTTATTTAAGGCAATGATTGAGTTTTTCAATTTGATTTAAATTTTCTTGATTTTTCTCTCTCTTTTCTTCAAATTTTGACAGAATTGATAATTTCTTTGTTCAATTTTTGAATTCTCAGTTTTAAATCATCAACAAAAATCAACAACTCATCATTTTCTTTGATTTGATTTGAAATCTGAGCTTCCAGTTCAAAAGTTTTTCCAGATGATGATGTGTCATGAAGAATGCTATCAAATTTTCTTTTCAAATATTTTTGTTTTTCTAACTTCACACAGATTTTCAACCAAATTACCATATGATTCTTGCCAATCTTCAATGGTAAATAGTTCAAAGGATATATCTACCTGTTCTTCACTGCTTCTAGCCATGAAGCAGACTTCATTTCCTTCTGAACTAGAGGATTCTTCATTGCTGTCTGAGCTTTGATCCTCATCTGACCATGTAGCAACCATAGCCTTGTTCTTCTTTCTGTGAAACTCCTTGTGGTTTTTGTGCTTATCCTTCTTACCCTCTGGACATTCAGCCTTCATGTGTCCAGATTTGTTGCACCTGTAACACCCAGGAATTTCAAATCTTCTTGTTGGATTTCAAAAATGCCCTAAATTGTCTAGTAATCAAAGCAAAATTATCATCATCAGATTCATATTTATCAGACTTAAAAATTTATTTAGATTTTCCTTTACTACTTGAGGAAGTTTTAAGAGCAACGGGTTTTGTTTTTACCATGTGTTCTTCAGATCTCTTAAGATTTAGCTCATAAGTCGTTAAAGATCCAATGAGTTCATCCAATGTTATTTTGGATAAATCCTTTGAGTCCTCAATGACTGTAGCTTTAGTGTGCCACACAGAAGATAAATAACGTAAAATCTTCCTTACCAAATCTTCATTTGAATATTCCTTACCCAAGGCTCGAAGTCCATTGATGATAACCATAAACCTAGCAAATATCTCAGATATAGTTTCATCAGATTTCATGATAAACAATTCATAATCAGAAAGTAACATGTTTGCTTTAGTTTCTCTAACTTGAGATGTGCCCTCATATAGCAATTCTAATTTATCCCACATCTCCTTAGCAGACTTACACATTGAAATTCTGGAATACTCATTCGGATGGATGGCACATTACAACATGTTCATGGCACTGTAGTTCAGGGTAGCCTTTCTGATCTGCTCCTTTGTCCATGTATCTTCATCTCCAGTCCTTTCTCAACAATCCTCCAGACTTCATAGTTTTGTGCTCGAAGAAACACCATCATTTTGTTCTTCCAATAAGGGTAATCAATACCATAAAAAAACGGAGGTATATTGATTGAATGACCTTCTACAACAAAACCTTTTGAATCCATGATCAAGACAATTGGATGAAACTAGCAACACAAACTAAGCAAGTAGTTGAGTAAATCAAAACCACAAACACTGATGATTCAACAGAACACCTCAGAGTATAGACTCTGACCTACACTGACACCAATTGTTGGGATAAGATAGGTGACTGAATTCAAGATAATTACGAATGTGTATGTATGGCAACGGAATTAAAATAAGTAACACACACAATTAGATTAGATCCAAGAGTGGTGTGTGAATATAGAATGAAATGATGCAGCAAACCACAACCAAACCACATTGCACAAAGAATTTTAAGGTGGTTTGGAGAACACAACTTGTGTCTCTACGTCCACCTCCCCACGACGGAGGAAACACTAACTCGAGCAGTACAACTTGGAGCACACGACTCCAAACACCTTTGAGTGCAACAACTCAAAGAAAACCCAAGAGATAGGCACGACTACCTACTCCACAGACCACTTGTGAATTCAGCAATTCACAAGTACTTCAGCAGGACGTCTTAAACACCAGAGCACTACGGCTCCAAACCTGAGTACACAGTACTCAAACCTTTGGATCATGATGGATCCAAGTTCTGCTAGAACAAGCTCAATTAGAGAGTAGATCCTTTAGCGTGATCTATCTCAGTACAATGGAAAAAGTAGAACAAAACAAAATTAGGTGATCTGTGTAGAACACATACACAGATCACATAGAGAAAGTATTAGAAGGACGAATTACAGACTCAGCAAGATCTTCTTTTCCTTCTTCTTCAGACCAGCACTGCTCTGCTCCCCTTCTGGATGCAGATGCTTCTTCTCCCTCTTTTCTCTTTTCCTTCTGCTTTCTGGCGGCGATACTCTGCTCCCCTGGATGCAGATTCCATTTTTCCCGCTCTCCTCCTCTTCTTCTGGAATAGTCTCAGCTCCCTTACTTTTGGTGTACGAGGATCATGGGTATATATAGTCCCATGTGTCCACGTGGACCCTTGGGGTGCGTGGGCACAAAGATCTGGGTCATATCCCTTGATTCCTAAGCAGAAACATGTTCAAAAAATTCATGTACTGAATCATCATTCGATGTATGTTGACACAATCAAGTTGTGTGTCGACACAAGATTCTGTTTTCCTGCTTGGCAGATAACCTGTGTCGACACATACTTGACTTGTGTCGACACTACTGGCTTCCTTCTTCTAACTAAAGCAAGGGATGTGTCGACACACACTGGACCTGTATCGACACGACTGGCTTCTCTTCTCTTTACTACTTTTTGGAGAACAATACATGTGTCGACACACACTGGACTTGTGTCGACACAACTTTGACAAAATCATGTGAACCTTTATATATTAAGTGTAGACCATAAAACATGTCATTAACAGTAAAATGTGAAATATTAAATGTCAAGAACATGTTGTTTGAGCATTATTATAATATATTCAATATGTCATCATCAAAATCAAAGTGTGAGTGATGTCCATTGGTCAACATTAAAAATTCAACTTTAAGAAATTCCAATACACACTCAACACAACAACTGTTACGCAGTACCACTAGAGGTTCGTGAACCTTTTGCGACACGTCCCCCACGTGGCCACTAGTGAGCAGGCTCACACTGAGTGGTTCATTAGTGGGCCATGTTCGGAGTTGAGGTGGGCCATGGATGGCCACCTCTGCGACACCTTGGGGTTGGCAGTGGCCAGAGCTACAACGTTGGAGAGGGAGTGTCGGTTTCAGCCACAGTAGGGAGGAGGCTCAGTGAGGTCTACCCCGTACCAACGTCTTCAGGTAGTTGAGGGAGTGTGTCTTCTTCTTCTTCTTCTTCGGGTACAAGCGGTGTTGGCCTGACCTCGAAGTTGAAGAAGTTGTTCTCTTGAAGGGGTAGGTGGCGTTACCAGCAGTCACCTCAACAACGATGTCAGCAGGAGCAGCCAATGGAGTAGTCAGTGTAGCCGGGCATAGAGCAGAGCCAGTAGGGCACATGTTGCTTTCACTGTGGGCAGCAGGGTTACTTCAGACAGGAGTGTCCGTTGAGGCAGGGGCAGCAGTAGTTGGCACCTACCCAGTACACGCAACAGGCACCGCAAGCACAGTACCCTCCACCCCAGCAGGTGCAACGTCAACTACAGCACCGGGGATTGTTCCAGCAGCCTCAGCGAGGATGTGGTCACGGTCGGGTGATGAACATCACTAGAGAGGAGGCGGAGGCCTCTAATCTGGTCATCGGTACAATTCCTATCCTTGGTAGAGTTGCTTGTGTTTTGATTGATCCCAGTGCCACGCATTGTTTTGCTTCAGAGAAGTTCTTTAGTTCTTTGACTGAGTTTGCTCTGGAGTGGACTTGTGACCTAGCTGTTGAGCTTCCGACAGGTGACTACGTGCGTACTCTGGGTTACCTAAAGGGTGTCACCGTCGACTTACAGAGCCACCATCTACTAGCCAGACTATTTGCCTTGCATCTCCACGACTTCGATGCCATCCTTGGCATGGATTGGCTAGAGGCACAATCTGCGTTGGTAGATTGTCAGCAGAAGACCGTGCGATTCGAGATACCTGGAGCACCTGTGCTTTGTTTCCAAGGTACATGGTCTACCCGTCGACCTTTCATCTCCTTCTGTAGAGCTTGGCGCCTCATCCGAGATGGTTGTGTTGCTTACCTTGCTTCTGTGAGTTTCTCGAATTCTGGAGAGCTATCTATTTCAGATATATACCTGTTGTTTGTGACTTTGCTGATGTGTTTTCAGAGGATCTACCTAGTTTACCGCCGGAGCGGGAGGTAGATTTCTCCATTGAGTTGCTTCCGGGGACGATGCCTATGTCCAAGGCACCGTACCGGATGGCGCCAGGGAGCTGCGGGAGTTGAAGTGCCCACTCGATGAGTTGCTCGAGTTGGGCTTCATTCGTCCGAGCCGTTCGCCTTGGGGTGCGCCTGTATTGTTCGTGAGAAAGTAGGATGGCAGTCTCAGGATGTGCATCGATTATCGGCAATTGAATCAGGTAACAGTGAAGAATAAGTATCCGTTGCCCAGGATCGATGACTTGTTTGACCAGTTGCAGTCAGCTTCAGTGTTCTCAAAGATTGACTTGAGATCAGGTTACTACCATTTGAGGATCAGAGAGTCAGATATTGCCAGATCAGCCTTCTGTACCTGCTACGACCACTTCGAGTTTGTCGCGATGCCTATTGGGCTCACGAATGCACCGACAACATTTATGGAGTTGATGCACAACGTGTTTCGAGAGTACCTGGACAAGTTTGTGGACGACATCCTGGTGTACTCAGCGTCAGTAGAGGAGCACGAGGTTCACTTGAGGCTAGTGCTAGAGACTTTAAGGAGTCACCAACTTCATGCCAAATTCAGAAAATGTGAATTTTGGCTAAAGGAGGTGCACTTCCTTGGTCACGTAGTTTTAGGTGCAAGAGTGGCGGTGGATCCCGCCAAGGTCGAGGCAGTGGTTTCGTGGGACCAACCCACTACAGTTGCAGAGGTCCGCAATTTTCTGGGGTTGGCAGGCTACTACAGGAGGTTAGTGTAGGACTTTGCCAGAGTTGCAGAGCCATTGACGAGGTTGACCAGGCGAGAGACCAAGTTCGTGTGGACAACAGAGTGTGAGTAGAGTTTCCAGGAGCTGAAGAGCAGGTTGACTTTAGCTCCTATCCTTGTTATGCCATCTGGTAGCAGTGGGTTTGTTGTCTACACTGACACTTCTAGAGCTGATCTGTAACAGACCATGATATTTATGCCCAATAAGCCTCCATATCTAGATCCGCCTCCTGCGAACGGACCGAAGTCTCGCAAGGGATAGCTCGTACACGTGTCTAGTAAGAATATAAAAGACAACCACAACAATATAAGACACAAGAAAGTACATGTGCTCATATCTGCATATAACAATTTACAATTGTCCCAATACATTATTACATGTCCAATTTAAAAGTACAACTACCTGAGGCATATCCCGAGGGAGCACAAGCTCACACAACACAACTAACACTACTGCTGGTGGTACAAGTTTGCCACAACACCTCTGCAAGCCATACCAACAGTAAGCCCTGAAAAGAACTGTAGGGGAGTGAGCCTCAACAAGTCACAGACTTAGTATGGACCACCCAAAAATAACAACACACGAAACTAAAGAGAGACCTCAACCCCAAAGGGTCTCACTGGAAACACCGATAGCCAAACCATATCATGCTCACACAAGACATGATTACCAACAATTAAACATAATCTCGTCAGTTAATATATACATCTGAGAGGAAGGGACAACAGGGCTAGCACAGCACCACTAGTCCGCTCAACAACTGCAATGCCTAAGCCACAAGCCTCACATGCAGATCATTACAACAACTTGTCGCCAAAGCTACAAGCCACATAGATAAACATTAGCCTAGGCTACAAGCTTCAAAGGCGAGCCCCAAACACATGAGTAACAGGACTGTTGACCAAGAGCTAGTCCAATATACCCTAAACAATGATATGTCAAAAGCCACACACATAGTAGCGGGACTGGCTACAACGGGCCAATCCATTATACACTGAAATTACAATTGGAAGCTTACCCGAAGACGAGTACAAGCTCAACACGTGGAAGGTCACTCCACAGACCTCCACAAAACACCAGTCCACCTCAACACCTAAAGGGACTGGAACACAAAGTACCATAACACAAAACTACCCAATAAGGGTACAGGTACCTACTACCATGAGGTACCACTACGAAACCACAACCAAAACCGTTCCACCACCAAGGCACACCACAACGGGTAAAACCTCAACCTACCTATCACACACGCAAGCCACCATCTGTGGCAAAGCACGAGTCGGAAAGGAACGACGCCACCACATGGGAACGGACTACTGGTTAATGACGCCAGTATCCAACCTGGACAACACAACACAAGAACTACCTCTCTGTCTCACAGTCACGGACGAAAGGTCCAACTACTGCTCCACAAGCACAAGCCAAAGAACAGTGGAGACCAACCAACACCACACCTGCAGACCACACAGCTACAGTCCCATGCTTGGCACCCTTAGGGACTCCGGCCCGAGCTCCCTAAAGTGAGGCACTGGAAACACAGGACTAGCTGGGGACAAGTACGTCTACTGGTGTCTGTACCCCCAACCACGAGCGCGCAACAAGCGACTGCACACCCACAAACACAAGTGGCTGCCCCTAGTCGTCTTTCCCTCAGCCGGACGTACAACTCAAACACAGGAGTGAGGGTGTCCAGGACAGACGACACAGACCTCGACGGTACCCAGTACTGGGATAAGCCCCGAGCAGACACACATGCCTGGCTCACACAAAACCTGGGGCACCCAACTGAAGAGGCATTCCGGAATAGGCGCCGGACGACCAAGCTCGGCAATGCACAAACCACGATATATAAATATATAATCTGTATTACAAACCACGGTATAAATGTGAGGAATAGCTTGTCCTGGTCACCTGGTGACCCAAAAGCTAACCTACACAGACACATTTATGAACCACATTAAACTATAGTAACCAGGCTGTCATTGGTCATATCATGACCTCCATTGCCACCTTAAACCCAATACACAACAACCAATAATCGCACACACCTTATACTAATTAAACCACCATAAATAACTTATAAAAAACATTAAGGAACAGTGGCTAGGTTCACACCGGAACCTCACTGCCAAACCATCACAAACTAATTATAGAAATTATACCACGATATAGTATGAGCCTTGCTCATACTCAAAACTATGCAAACACCATGTCCACTATGTAAACGACACGCTCAAGGAGCGCTACAGCTGCCAATGCACCTCTTACCACTGCCATGCACAACAAACCACGATAATCGGATAACCAAGTCAACATGCACCACATAAGGCCCCTCGGACCTGTTAACACGACAGGGTCCTTGGTTGCCATCAGAACGCGACCCTTCGATATGTCGCGTTCAAGATCAGCACTCGACAGATCGGGCTATCGCATTCAGAACGCGACACCCTGGCCGTCGCCTTCACAGGCGAAACCCTAATCCGGGAACCCCTCTCTGGATTATCCATACAAACCACCCTAAACGATGTTTCAACCCAGGTTTCATGCTCATTTCGTAGCCCTAACATGGTATCTACTGTTCTTAAAGCGTTTAAACAACTCAAACATGTTCCACAGGCAATCTGTAGGATCGGATATGTGGGTGGATCAGATCTAGAAGGGGGGGGGTTGAATAGATCTAATCACCAATTAATGCGGAAGCTTATGCAATTCAAAATTACTTCGAATCAGAGATCAATTCACACAAATAATTTACTGATCTGAAGTGTGATTAGTGTGTGTGAGTAAATCAATTGGTAGTGTGAGCGAAATCCCTATGCATGCATCTAGAGTAATACAAAGTCAAACCACAATTCAAACCACTGCACAGAGGATTTTTAGGTGGTTCGGAAATCACCTTCAGTGACTCCTACGTGTACCCCTCACACAGTGAGGCCACACTACTCAAAACCTTGAGTACAACACACACTGGAGCACGACGACTCCAAACATCCTTGAGCACGACGACTCAAGAAAGACTGGAGCATGACGACTCCAAACCCTTTGAGTACAATGACTCAAAGAAAACACAGGAGATAGGTACGACGATCTACTCCACAAACCACTTATGAGTACGACGACTCACAAGCACTTGAGCACAACGGCTCAAACCCGCGCACTACGGCTCCAAACCTTTGGACCATTAAAGATCCAAGTTCTGCTAGAACAAGCTCAGTTGAGAATAGATCCTCTAGCCCATCTATCTCAATACAATGATAAAATGGAACAAACAGAATTAAGTGTCTGTGTAGAAACACATGCACAGATCACACAATGAAAAACTGGATGAACACTCCAAGAAAATAAATGAAATAGATGTGACTTGGATGTTCCTTGATGAAGAAGACTTGTAGAAAAGTATGAGTGATGTTCATTGATCATCATTAATACAACTTGAGAAATTCCAAAACACACTCAACCCAACAATCTCCCCCTTTTTGATGATGATAAAACATATGCACAATCTCCCATAACGACTTCCTTAACTGCAACAACTCCCCTTGACCATATACACCCTTTGAACTTTCTCCCTATAAAGAAGTTTCTCCCCCTAGAAACCTTTCTTAAGAAACCTTTCTTCTCCCCCTTTTTGACAACATCAAAAAGATAGATAAGAGAGAGAACCAAAGATTGTAGGAGATCAAGAAATGAAATGTAGGAAATGAATGGTCAGAAATGATCAAAATAAATAAGCAAGTGATATTGACATATGAGAGAAATTATTGTGTTTTTGTTATTGTGCAACAAAGTTTAATCACAAAGACACACTCTCACACAAAGTATAGCAAAATATAATGATCTGAATGTAGTTAAAATAATGATGCAATGTGAAGAAAAGTGACCTATATGAATGAGCAGAAATATTTAACAAGGATGTTAGGAGCTTTAAGTTTAACACAATGTAAAATAATAGGCCTAAACTCCGTATACATGAACTTTATAAAAGTCTTAAGCTTTTCCATCCTGTCAATTTGATTTTCTTTCATTTTTAACTGGGAAAGAATACACGAATAAATTAGTTAAATCTCACTTTTCAGTGCAAGAGATCACATTGATTAGATGCAAGACCTCCTGATTACTCAGTGGTTTAACTTTCATTATCTTATACAGAGTTGAAAATTTTGATTTCCACTTTTTGACGCGAAACAAATCACTTTTTAGGTGAAATGGCTCGGTTACTCAGCGGTTCAAAAATTTACATTGCTCTGCTTGTATCTTTCCAGATTGTTGATCATTTTGATGATTTTCTTTTGATGTTTTGCAGGAATATGTTTGCTTTGACCAGACAAGTCATGACTATGAATTTAGAGAAATTATTCTTAACATGTGGTAAAAATGAAGCTTAAACATGCACATGTTAAATAGTAATGCCACTTATGTGCCTACAAATGTTTTGCAAGTCATTTTAAAGACATTCAGTATTAATATTGCTTAACCTTGAAATGATACTGAATCTTTGAAATTAAACTAAATGCACAATGAGTTTAGTTTCAATGTTTTAATTCTCTCATAAGAAATAGCACAAGGACTCAAAAATTCTGATGACTTTGGGATTCAAAATAGACAAGTAAGTTCAAGAGATATGACAATGACTTCCCCTTTCATGTATCTCCCCCTTACAAGGTGAACATGAAGATTATTGAAGAAATAGGAATGGAATCAAGTGAAAACAGAATGAACGTGAATGTTTTATTTGAAAGACAAGGACTCCCCCTCAACAATTGCATACAAGGCTCTTGATACTTGGCGGAGACATATACTCACGCATAGTGAAAGTGTCCGGATAAGCCTGACTTGTCTTTCTTCAAATCACCATTTGATATACCAAGAATGCCAATGCAATGTGAGAGTGGGGAATCTATTTGCAAGAACATTTGTCAACAAACTGAATGGGAGTTGTTAATAAATCAGATATGAAAGAATATTTCTCCAGCATTTCACTCAAAGATTCTTTTGACTCACTTCCCCATAAGATATGCATGATATGAAATGATCATTTAAGCAATTCAGATATGTTCATTCAAAGTAGTTTGCACAGAAAGAATATGAACATGATCAAGCATGCATTAACATGCAATTTATTGAAGGAGAAAAGTTTTTCAAAAACTCATGATGATAGTTTCAAAGACTTAAAATAAAGTTTTTGAGATTTTCATTTTTCTTGATGACCTTTATGCAGAAAAAGACTATTGATACTTGGCGGAGAATTTTTCTCACGCATGATGATAGTTTCCAGACAAGCCTAACTTGTCCTTTCACATTTCACCATTGATATATCACATAGTCACTGCAAAAAGGTCAATTATTCTTTATTGTTAGCATGAAATTCATTGCATTTTCAAGAACATTTTTGCACTTTTTCAAATTTACTCCCCCTTAATATGTGCCTGGAATGAAAAAGCTAGCAAGCAATTCACACATGATTATGCACACAATTAGCTTTAAGCATAACATGACTTCTGGTACTTGCGGAGTATTTTACTCATGCATAATGATAGCTTCCAAACAAGCATAACTTGTTTTTCCACATGTCATCATTTGATATACCAAAAAGTCAAAGCTGTTGATATGCACACAGAATCATAGGCACAGTTAAGCAAGCATGATAACACAAACATGATTCCAAATGTTAAAACACAAAGTTATTGTTGGGAGTAGCATCAGAACACATTTTTCATTGTTTATATAAAAAATCAAACATCATTTCAATTCAGACAATTCAAATTTGAAATGATAAAGAAGTTTTACTTGAATGGACTTCAATTACTTTTCAAGGATTTTACCTGTGTTCTCCAATCATTTCTTGACTTGCACAGCCAATATCTTGAATCCATTTACAATGTATGGCTGCAAGACTCCTCAGCTTGCTGATCAAGCTGGTTTTGGGACCCACACTTGCTTGGGTCCTGCAATGAAATCAATGTTAGAGTGCAATAAAGATTTTTGAATCCAAAATGATTTTATTTTTGGTATAGATGCATTTCTTTTATTGACAGAACTATGAGCAGAATTAGTTCCAAATTTTCTTTTTGCCTTACTCAATGCATCTATGTTTTCATGAAGTGTTCAATTTATATTCACATGGAGTTTCTGAGCATTTTCAACAAAATCATGATTCTTAGTTACATGTGAATGATGTGAAAACTTTTGCAAGTAATTCAAGCTAAAATCATCATGGAAGAAATGAAGTAAACAAGTAGTCATGTTTCAATCACAACCATTTTTTTTTTAAATTAATGACTCTTATACAAGGAAGATCATTGGTACTCGGCGGAGGTTATTCCTCACACATAATGATAGTTTCCAGACAAGCCTGACTTGTCCTTCCACAGTTCACCATTTGATATACCAATTGATCTTTCCATAAGAGTCCCAATTGATTTCAGTTTTTATTTAGCAGGGAATCTCTCAGAAGTATTTACCTAGTGAGATTTTCATTTTCTTTCATTCTCTCACTTACTTTCCTTGTAGCCTTAGTCATGAAGCCTTCATCTTGAAATTGACTACACGGATCCCTGCATCCAGCATTCAAGCAGTATATTTCAGAACCCAAACTTGTTTGGGTCCTAAGGATCTTCCATGAATCTGCAACAACGATTTTTGAATCCAAAAGGATTTGATATTGGGTGCATTTTTCTGAAGACTAGAAACACTGGAATCTTGGTTTCTAATCTTAGAGTTATTGGTATAGAATGCACCAATGACATACTGAACATTTTGTTTTCTATTTTTCAGATTTTTATCATTGAGATTTTTAACATGGAATTTAGAAGAGATTATTTTGTGCAATAGTTCCTTTTTCATGTACATAGAATTTTGAGTGTTTTCAGCATGAACATGATCTTTATTCTTATGTACATTGACATGAACATGGGAGCATGCACAAGATTATCAATTCTATGCCAACATTCCCTAGAAGTATGCCCAAATTTATGACATGTGAAGCACTGGACTGATTGGCATTTTTATGGAAATGTTGATCTCTATTCCAGCAAAATTTGGCTAATGACCAGTTTATTACAATTAAAGCAAATGAGATCATTTCTTACCTGGTACTTACCTTGGCATGTATGCATTTGCTGGAATCTCCTTTTCCTGTGAGGAGACTTACCATGAGGAGAAGGAGGTACCTTTTGGTGGCTCTTGGCATGATGTGAATATTGAACTTTCTTTGGAACACTTCTGAAGTGTGGAAGAGACGGAGGAATCCTGTGTAAATTGTTCTATTTTTCTGTTTCAATTTTCTTGTTTTTCACAGAAACAAGATTCTTCTTCTGAGCAGCATTTTTGTCATTTTTGTATTTTGTTTTTGAATATTTTTCTGAACATGAACTTTCACTGATTTTTCATTAGAGATATCAAAGTTCTTGTTCGCAGCAGCTTTAACAAATATTACTTTGGTTTTCTTTTCATTTTCCTTATTTTTTACAGAAGTAAGACTTGTGTTTGTGGTATTCTTCAATTCATCTTGAAACTTCTGTTTTTCTGCTTTTAATGCAACAACTTCTTTATCTGAAATTTGAAGTTTATCTAGCATGACATCCAAACCATTTTTCATCTTGTTCTTTTCATTTTCAAATTGAGCAATTTGTTTTTCCAAATCAGCAATTTTAGTACTTAAATTGCTAAAGTCATTGTCCAATGGTTTGTCATGCAACAAGCATTCAATCTTTCTTTTTAAGTGACAATTTTTTTCAACAAGTTGTTTGCATCTTTTATTTATTTGATGATCATGAGCCATGTTAGAAATCTGTTTGTTTAATTGATCATTATCAAATTTGAAGTTTTCATTGAGATCAATCAATTTTTCATTTTCATATTTCAAATCAAGATTTTCATGTTCCAAGTGATCATGATTTTCTTTCAACTTGACACTTGTTTTCACAAATTCTGATTTTATCTTTCAAACATTCTTTTCAGAATTCAGTTTCTGAACTTCAATTTCATCATTCTCAATTTCTTTGAAGATCAATTATCATTTGTTCTAGAGCAATTCAAGTATATTTTTCAATTTTCACTCTCTTTGTGGCAATGTTTTTAAAGCCTTTTTCAAATCTTTATTTTAGTGTTCAGCTTTGCATTAAGATTTTGCATCTTTTCACAGAATTCAATCAATTCACATAAGACATGCCTTCATCTGCATCAGAATCAGAATTAGAATACATAAATGGATCTGGAATTGATTTACCTGACCTGGTAGACCCATTTGAACTCTTGTATTCTGAAGAAGAAGAAGAATGCTCTGAGCTCTTAGAATGTGCAGTGAGAGCCACAACCTTCTGAATTGTTGATTTTCTGGATTCATTGAGGCTCTTCTTTGCCATTGAGCAGTTGTGAATTCTTTTTGCTCCTTTTCTTTGTGCTTCCTTTGAAAAACTTGATGAAAGTGAGACAGGTGATTTCTCTGAAATTATAACAGGAAATTCATGCAGATTAAAGAGATTTTCCATTATACCAAAACTCAAAAGACTATTAGATCTAATCACAGAGAATCAATGTAACAAGGAATTAGATCTAACAATTAGAGTGGTTAACCCGCTCTGATACCAATTGTAGGAATCAGAGCGATTAAGCACACAGAGACAGTGAAAGATCAAGCAAACAGTTCAAGCAGATGGAGCACAGAGATCAAACAGAACTAATCAAATCAGATTAGAACAGATATTAACCCGCTCTGATACCAATTGTAGGATTGGATATGTGGATGGATCAGATCTAGAAGGGGGGGGGGGGGGTTGAATAGATCTAATCACCAATTAATGCGGAAGCTTAAGCAATTCAAAATTACTTCGAATCAGAGATCAATTCACACAAACAATTTACTGATCTGAAGTGTGATTAGTGTGTGTGAGCAAATCAATTAGTAGTGTGAGCGAAATCCCTATGCATGCATCTAGCGTAATACAAAGTCAAACCACAATTCAAACCACTGCACAGAGGATTTTTAGGTGGTTCGGAAATCACCTCCAGTGACTCCTACGTCCACCCCTCACACAGTGAGGCCACACTACTCAAAACCTTGAGTACAACACACACTGGAGCACGACGACTCCAACATCCTTGAGCACGACGACCCAAGAAACAACCGGAGCACGACGACTCCAAACCCTTTGAGTACAATGACTCAAAGAAAACCCAGGAGATAGGTACGACGACCTACTCCACAAACCACTTATGAGTACGATGACTCACAAGCACTTGAGCACAACGGCTCAAAACCGGAGCACTACGGCTCCAAACCTTTGGACCATGAAAGATCCAAGTTTTGCTAGAACAAGCTCAGTTAGAGAATAGATCCTCTAGCCCGATCTATCTCAATACAATGATAAAAATGGAACAAACAGAATTAAGTGATCTGTGTAGAACACATGCACAGATCACACAATGAAAAACTGGATGAACACTCCAAGAAAATAAATGAAATAGATGTGACTTGGATGTTCCTTGATGAAGAAGACTTGCAGAAGCTTGGATTGAAGATGCTTGAAGGAATTCGTTGGAGATCTTCTTCAATCCACGATGCTCTGCTTCAGTGGCATCCGGATTGCCAGTTCTTCTTCTTCCTTTGCTGCTCTTCTGCTCCTCAATCTGATGGCGTTGCTCTGCTCCCTTTCTGGATGCTGATACTTTTTCCTCTCTCCTCTTCTCTTCTCTTCTTCTTCACTTCTCCTTCCAAACAACACTGCTCTGCTCCCTTTTTCCCTTTCTGCAGCCGCCACACCTTTTCTGGAGATGTCTGTCTCTCTCCTTGTAGGATGCCCTTGGAGTACAAGAAACATGGGTATTTATAGCCCCATATGTCCATAAGGAGCCTTAGGGTACGTGGGCACAAAAACCTAGGCAGATTCCCTTGAACCCCAAGCGACCACGTGTCCAGGTAAATTCACATTTTTGAGTTTCAGCCGGAGTGTGTCGACACCACCAGGGAGTGTGTCGACACACTGTCCCATTTGCGTAAAACAGGTCTTCTGGGAACTGGGTCTAGTGTCGACACTGCCACTGGCTGTGTCGACGCACTGTCCCAGTCTGGCAACTGGGTCTTCTGGAGACTGGGTCTAGTGTCGACACTGCCAGGGACTGTGTCGACACACTTGACCCTGTCTTCATGAAATTGCTTCAGGGAATGATACCCAGTGTCGACACCATCAATCGGTGTGTCGACACTACCATGATAAGAATTGTATGTACCTGCAAATTTAACCCATAAATCATTAGTACAAGATATTATCATTAAAATATGAGATATTAAACATCAAAAATATGTTGGTTAAGCATTATTGTGATATGTATAAAATGTATAACATGTTCAACATATCATCATCAAAATCACAATATGTCATCATCAAAATCAAAGTATGAGTGATGTTCATTGATCATCATTAAAATACAACTTGAGGAAATTCCAAAACACACTCAACCCAACACAATCCACACACAAAGTAAGGTGGAAACCCCTACCTTCACGAAGAACGCACAAACCACGCATGATACAGCATCTCCCCCACTCCACGCGACGTCCTCGCTGCGAGAGCGCGTCGAAAACCACACCAGAATGCCGAATCACCCGGAGGAACCGCAGCAGCTCCTCCCCTGGCCGAGCAGAGCTTGTAAAAGCTCTATTCACCCAAACTTACTTAAAAATGCACAGCGGTTAAGAATGCGACATAGTCCTGCGACGTGACCTGAACGCGACGTAGGAGGCCGTCGCCTTCACACTATCGACGTCAGCATGGCCGCCCAACGTGCGACATGCGGCACGCATGCAGACGATACCCAAAACAGCGGCAACAGGAATGCGACTACCAGGGCTGTCGCGTTCAGAACGCGACGCACACCCCTGTCGCATTCACAGGCAGAAAACCTGTAAGCGCTTTGGGCCCAATCTGCCGGCCCATGAAGCCTCACAACGCACAGAAGCACCTGTAACACAGGCTAATGGGCCATACATTGGCCACCAAACCTTCTAAACAAGGATCCACGAGGATCCGAAAAATGCGGGATGTTACATTATTATCATCTAAAAAGGAATGTCATCCTCGACATTCACCGATTATCACCTAAAAAGAAATAAACCATATCAGAACAAGTAGGATACACTTTCTCTGCATTTGCTTTTCAAACCATCTGTGCTAACTGATTCATCTATTCATTTCCACACTTGTTCTGCTTTCCATTCTCTTTTCAATTCATTTCACAACTGCTTTATTTCAAGGATTCAATTTACCATTTCTTATCTTTCAACTATAGGCAATTCTACCTTGCCGGTGGCACTTTATCTCCTTGGACTCAACCTACTTCCACATTTTTCTGGCTGTGTTTGCAACATTTCTTTCTAGGCCATTTTCCTTGCTCAAAACCTTTTACTTTACTCTGCTACCTTTGGATATTATGCCATACTAAACCGTGCTTAAATTTTCAGATTCCTCTGTGCCATTCTATTATCCGCTTGTCACCGCTAGCCGTTACTTTGCTTTATCTGTCTTCATATTCTCAACTGTTTACTTTTCGGGAAAATTTGCATTATTACCTTTGAATTTCTTGCCTCCTCTGACCATTCTGCACCAACTGTTTTAATTCTTATCCGACTAAGAACCCCTGCCTCTCTGCTCAACTGTGCATATACCTTAAACTTTCTTTTAATCATTTAAACCTCGGATAACCTGTGAATATCAAACCTTCCACGCTTCCGATGCACTACTCCGATCATATTGGATATTTGGAAAAATACTCCATAAATTCTGATTTGCTTTTCTTACTATCTCTATTCTAATCATGCCACTTACTTAAATTCTGAATTCTATCATACCACTGGTAACATATCTTGCTTTAAGTCATATTTTCCAGCTAATATTACACTTCTCTTATCACATAATAACACCCCTTAACTGACTCTGCTCAAGCTCTTACTCTGTCTTCAACTATATCTGTACCATATTTAATTCTGATTCTTGCCATATTACCACTGATATACTTTATTCTTTATATATCTTACTTACTTTAAACAATATTCTCTGATTAATTCAGCAAACCAAACTCATAACTCTTCATAATTTTCATTCACACTGCTGTGACACTTTTCTTTCTTATCGGGGAAAACAAAGCTTCTTAATTATCTCTGCACTGCATATACTCTAATGTCTGCCTTTACTTTTACCAAAGTCTTGCTCAATTATATGACGTCCAATCTCAAAATTCTTTACCCCTAAACTGATCAAACTTTCCTCGCTTTTTCCTGTTCTATTTTGCCACACTTTAATCTACTCTGCTCGCTATTCCTTAACTGATCTGTAGAATTCTGGAAATATTTTATAACAAAATTCATCAATTTATCCGAATTACCTTGCTGCAAGCTATTACACAAATTCTTGCGGCACATTCCTTGAACTATCTGATTATTGCTGCTCTATAATCTGCCACATTCTTTATCTAATTAATAATACTGAACTTTAACTTTACTGCCAACAACATAATACCTTTTTTTGCAAAATATTTCTTTCAACTATTCTGCTAACTGACTAATCTCACTGTACTACTTACACTGCAATCCTTCTTATTGAAATACTACCATAACTATAAACTAAAACTATCTCTTTTAAACACAATAACTTATTCTACCTGATTCCTTTATTATGCATTACTGATTTACTACTAAATACCATCAACTTCTCTGTTACGACCCATTTACAAATACCCATTCACAATCTGTCTTGCTGTTCTACTTATTTTGGTGCTGCTAAACTACTTCTCAATTGATCCATATTTTTCTAACACAAGCTTTACCTTTTTATTCCTAAAAACCGCACACAAATGCTAACAACTCTGGCCTTATCTTCAATGTTGTAATCCTTTACAAAACATTCTGCAAAACCTTTACAGACTGTCATTTATTAACTGAATATCTTTCTTGTAAAATTCTCAGAAAAATCTGGCTACACACTGCTCTTCCTTTACCCTTTTCTTTCCCCAGCTGGTCACCTCTGCACATGACATCTTACATAATCTCTATATCAAAATTTCCATTAACATCATTATTCATAACAGCACTGTTCTTAACTCTTTACTGCAACCATTTCTAGTCACAAAGCACATTTAATCTGACTGCCACACATTGCTACTCCTCTGTTTATCTTTACCTCATCTCAAGCTAAACTATCTTACTCAATCATTTCAAACCTGGCATATCACAAATTATGCTGCTCCTTAACATTTATTAATACAGATCTCAATACAATAATTACTTCTGCTAAAATTCTCAGCCACAATTCTCGCATTCAACACCCTGATCACACTGCTCTATTCCTCATCATAACGCTATTCCCTCTGCTATCCCATCATATCATTACCTTATACCTATCTCTGCCAACTTTGATCCTCACTAAAATACTTTTACTAGATTCCATAACTGAATTCACTAACCCCTTCAATTTCTATAACTGAGAATCTTTGAACAACTATAATTTACCTACAACTGGCATCTTGATGTGACCACTCACATTATACCACTATCCATACCGTTCCTTAACAACTACCAACAACTACCATCTTCCTTAAAACTATACACATTTCTCTGCCATTTCTAACAACTGTCATTTTAACAAACAATGACACACAATTCACATATCAAAACCCACGTGAAAACCACAATGGAAATCACATAAAACCACAGACTTACTACCAGCAGTGGACATTAAACCATGTCTTGGGACATTGTAACTTCAATGTCTTCTCATATTCTAACAGGACCATGCTCTGTTACCAATTGTAACAGACCATGCTCTAATACCAATTGTAATGGACCATGATATTTATGCCCAATAAGGCTCCATATCCAGATCCGCCTCCCGCGAACGGACGGAAGTCTCACAAGGGATAGCTCGTACACGTGTCCAGTAAGAATATAAAAGACAACCACAACAGTATAAGACACAAGAAAGTACATGTGCTCATATCTACATATAACAATTTACAATTGTCCCAATACATTATTACATGTCCAATTTAAAAGTACAACTACCTGGGGTATACCCCGAGGGAGCACAAGCTCACACAACACAACTAACACTACTGCTGCTAGTACAAATCTTCCACAACACCTCCGCAAGCCATACCAACGGTAAGCCTTCAAAAGAACTGTAGGGGAGTGAGCCTCAACAAGTCACAGGCTCAGTAGGGACCACCCAAAAACAACAACACACGAAACTAAAGAGAGACCTCAACCCCAAAGGGTCTCACTGGCAACACTGATAGTCAAACCATATCATGCTCACACAAGACATGATTAACAATAATTAAACATAATCTCGTCAGTTAATATATACCTCAGAGAGGAAGAGGTACAACAGGGCTAGCACAGCACCACTAGTCCGCTCAACAACTGCAATGCCTAAGCCACAAGTCTCACATACAGATCATTACAACAACTAGTCGCCGAAGCTACAAGCCACATAGGTAAACATTAGCCTAGGCTACAAGCTTCACAGACGAACCCCAAACACATGAGTAACAGGACTGCTGACCAAGAGCTGGTCCAATATACCCCAAACCATGACATGTCAAAAGCCACACACATAGTAGCAGGACTGGCTACAACGGGCCAATCCATTATACACTGAAATTACAATCGGTAGCTTACCCGAAAACGTACAAGCACAACACGTGGAATGTCACTCCACAGACCTCCACAAAACACCAGTCCACCTCAACACCTGAAGGGACTGGAACACAAAGTACCATAACACAAAACTACCCATAAAGGGTACAGGTACCTACTACCATGAGGTACCACCACGAAACCACAACCAAAACCATGCCACCACCAGGGCACACCACAACAGGTAAAACCTCAACCTACCTATCACACACGCAAGCCACAATCTGTGGCAAAGCACGAGTCGGAAAGGAATGACGCCACCACATGGGAACGGACTACTGGTTGATGACGCCAGTATCCAACCCGGACAACACAACACAAGAACTACCTCTCAGTCTCGCAGTCACAGACGAAAGGTCCAACTGTCGCTCCACAAGCACAAGCCAAAGAATTGTGGAGACGAACCAACACCACACCTGCAGGCCCATGCCTGGAACCCTTAGGGACTCCGGCCCGAGCTCCCTAAAGTGAGGCACTGGAAACACAAGGCTAGCTGGGGACCAGTACGTCTACTGGTGTCCGTACCCCCAACCATGAGCGCGCTACAAGTGACTGCACACCCACAAACACAAGTCGCTGCCCCCAGTTGTCTTTCCCTGAGCCGGACGTACAACTCAAACACATGAGTGAGGGTGTCTAGGATAGACGACACAGACCTTGACGGTACCCAGTACCGGGACAAGCCCCGAGCACACACACGTGCCTGGCTCACACAAAACTTGGGGCACCCAACTGAAGAGACATTTTGGAATAGGCGCCAGACCACCAAACTCGGCAATGCACAAATCACGATATATAAATATATAATCTGTATTACAAACCACGGTATAAATGTGAGGAATAGCTTGTCCTGGTCACCCGGTGACGCACAAGCTAACCTACACAGACACATTTACGAACCACATTAAACTATAGTAACCAGGCCTGTCATTGGTCATATCATGACCTCCATTGCCACCTTAAACCCAATACACAACAACCAATAATCTCACACACCTTATACTAATTAAACCACCCTAAATAACTTATAAAAGACATTAAGGAACAGCGGCTAGGTTCACACCGGAACCTCACTGCCAAACCATCACAAACTAATTATAGAAATTATACTACGATAGAGTCTGAGCCCTGCTCATACTCAAAACTATGCAAACACCATGTCCACTATGTAAACGACACGCTCAAGGAGTGCTACAGGTGCCAATGCACCTCTTACCACTGCCATGCACAACGAACCACGATAATCGGATAACCACGCCAACATGCACCACATAAAGCCCCTCGAACCTGTTAACGCAACAGGTCCTTAGTCGCCATCAGAATGCGACCCTTCGATATGTCGCGTACAAGATCAGAACGCGACAGATCGGGCTGTCACGTTCAGAACGCAACACCTCGGGCCGTTGCCTTCACAGGAGAAACCCTAATCCGGGAACCCCTCTCCGGATTATCCATACAAACCACCCTAAATGATGTTTCAACCCAGTTTTCATGCTCATTTCGTTGCCCTCACATGGTATCTACTGTTCTTAAAGTGTTAAACAACTGAAACATGTTCCACGGGCAATCCATGCAACAAAGTAAGGTGGAAACTCTCTACCTTCACGAAGAACGTGCAAACCACGGATGATACAGTGTCTCCCCCGCTCCACGCGACGTCCTCACGGCGAGAGCGCGTCGAAAACCACACCAGAACGCCAAATCGCCTGGAGGGACCGCAACAGCTCCTCCCCTGGCTGAGCAGAGCTTGTAAAAGCTATGTTCACCCAAACTTACTTAAAAACACATAGCGGTTAAGAACGAGACATAGTCCTGCGACGCAACTTGAACGCGATGTAGGAGGTCGTCGCCTTCACAATGTCGACGTCAGCACGGCCGCCCAACGTGTGACATGCGACACGCATGCAGACAACAACCCAAAACAGCGGCAACAGGAATGCGACCACCAGGGCTGTCGCGTTCAGAACGCGACGCACACCCCTGTCGCGTTCACAGGCAGAAAACCTGTGAGCGCTTTGGGCCCAATCTGCTGGCATACAGGGCATTTTGCATCGGTCGGGGGACCTTCTTCCCTCATATCCTAGGCTCCACACACCCTTCCAGTGAAGGCCAGCTCTCCATTGGGCATTCTGTCCCTTTGGACTAGCAAACCTTCTCCCGGAATGCCATAAGTCTCCGTACCCCATGGATTCCCTCACGGCGGACTGAGCTGGTTGTACCCCTCTGTTGACCCGGGTTTATATATCCATTGCGTGGTGAGAGGTGATTCTAGTTGCACCCTGAAGTCCATACTCTACCCAACTAGGATCTCACCTGGAGTGACACAACATTTTTCAATCCATTAAATAATTGTGAAACTCCTAAAAACAGCGTAAGCATCACAACTTGTTTGGACCATATTGCTTGATTAATCTTTGTTCAACTTGTTTGATTGCTTGCATTAAAAAAAAAATGGACTCACACCATCATGCTAATCTTAAAATGGACTATGAGGATAGTGTTAAATTTCCATCCTTTCAATCCCATGTCCATCCATTTCACCACCATGAGGGACAGCCTTCCACTTCCTATGGTCATGTACGCACACCGCGCACTAACCAATTTGATGTCCCCTCACATCTGCCTCCAATTAAAACCCGGCAAGAGCCTTCCCCCCGCCAGGATCCCACTGTCCAAAATGTCCTGCACGCCATCGATCAACTCACCCCTCAACAACTCAACTTGATTCAATCTTTAGTTGAGGGTGTGACTCCACCTCCCTCTCCTTCTCCTAGGCACCCGCCTTTGTACATTCTGGCGACTTCGCCACATACCCCTGTACATTCTTCATCACCTCAGTGGCCACTTGCACTCCTGTGCTCCGGTCTATACAGATCACCCCTCGGGAGGGCCCATTAACTCAAGGCCACCACCATATACTCCCTCATATGCCCAGCAGCAACCCACTCCACTCCAAAATGCTCTTCTCCAGAGATTGAACAATCTGGAGAACCAAATCAATAAGCTTTCCGATCCCATGGGTGACCCCGTCGCCGACATGCTGGCTCTCCCACAAATTTATATTCCTCCTTTGGAGATGCCAACGTACCGACTGTACAATGGAACGGGTAATCCCTACCTTCATGTCAAGGAATTCCTCTATGAGTCTTCACGTTGGCAACATGACCCCATTACCTTGGCATATCTATTTAGAAAATCTCTTGACGGCCCTGCACTCGAATGGTTCTACTCTTTAGAGCCAAGTGAGGCCGGAGACTTCTGCCCACTGCACAGAAAATTCCTTCAGAGGTACAAAGACCGCATCAGCCCCTATCTCTCTATCACGGATCTAGCATCCGAGAAGATGAGGGCCAACGAGGAATTTGTACAATTTGCTGACCGTTGGAGGTCAATGGCCACGAGAATGCAGTATGTGCTCTCGGAGTCAGAGCAAATTAAAATAATCATTTCCAACTCTACTCCGAGGTTCAGGCACATCCTGGCCAAGAACGAGATCGATTCTATGGAAGAGCTCTATGAGCGAGGACGTTACATCTAGACACATCTGATGGACTCCCCGATCGTGGATCTTTTTCATCAAATTAATCCGAGAAAGAATTGATCAGTGGACGCCATCCAACATCCACCTCACCACCATACAACATCCACCTCATATACACCTCCACAAACTCCCATATACCACAACATGACTCCACCCAGGCGTCCACTGATTCGTCCTCCTCGGACTCCACAACCTCCAACTGGGCCTTACGATGCCCCTGCAATTCAAGAAGAAGCTCCTGTGCTCTACGTTGCACTTGCTCCGGTACCCATACTAGCTCCAGCTACCATACCTCCACCACAGCCTGTTGCTCGGGCCGAGGTTTCCAACGCCCAACCCATCTACGAAACCACTTGGTGCTATGACGATGAACCTTCGGAGGTCATGTTCGTATGCCATTTACCTACTCCTCCCACATTACCACCTATTTTCACCAAACCTTCCATAATTAAGCCTCCACCCACCATTACACCAATCATTACGCCTCCCATTTCGCCAACACCCTTGGCAACCCAACCCGAGCAAGATCTCCCCATCATACCTACCACGTCTCCATTGGCCATACAGCCTTCCACTACCTCCACATCCACCCCCATCCGATGGAGTGGGTGCGAGCTTTTAAAGAGTAACAAGCAAGTACAGAAGAAGGAAGCCTCGGACCGGGCATGCTATTTAAAATCCAAGATTACATTCCTCGTATGCCGGTCATTATTTCTATACTGGGCACATTCACTGAGCGGGAGTCCTCCCCTCCATTCATGGCCATCAAGAGGCCTTCTAAAAATATGCCAATCATTCCAGTTTCCAACCAACGTCATTTCAAAATACTCATAGGGAATCAAACCCTCCAAGCTCTCATGACCCCTCACACCATTGATGTGAACCTTCCCACGCTAGTGAAGGGGTCAACCATGTAGATTGTTCTCACACACTCAGCAGCCAAATCATTGGCACGATCAGTTACTCAAGGGATCGTGCCCCTTTCCATATCACACGCTATACAATCTTTGGGCATGGTCCCCTCATTGTTGCTTCCAATTCCACCAGTGGAACTCCCTACCCTCTCATTCAGCTACATTCCAAGGGAGTTACCACTCATATTTGAAACTTCGACGGAAGTCAACAATCCCCCAATAATTGAGATCTGTTCATTCCCTGTGAGAAGAGCAAGACCATCTGCCTGCTGGGCACATTATGAGAGGAAGTACCTGAGGGTCGGAATGCCGACTCCCAAGCAAACTCATAAACGCCGGGCAAGGAAAAAGACCAGGGGGCCTCTCGCACCTTTTTATTTTTCATTCCAATCATCTTTTGTGCTCCTTAGCACCTTCCCGTGGGTTCTCCACATTCCCTCCCCATGGGAGGCCTTTTATTTTCATCTTTTTTATGATTCATTTTCTTGCACTAGGCATCGCGCCCCATTTTGTAATCCTTACTCTCCCCTCCGTGCCCCACGTGGCACAACTTCTTTCTGTGCCCCTCGCGGCACATTCCCTCATTGTGCCCCACGTGGAACAACTCCCCTCCGTGCCCCATGTGGCACATCTCCTTCCTGTGCCACACGAGGCACATCTCCTTCCCGTGCCCCAGGTGGCACATCTCCATCTAGTGCCCCACGAGGCACATCTCCCTCCTGTGCCCCATGTGGCACCTCTCCATCTTGCACCCCATGCAGCGCACCTCCCCCTTTGGCCCCTTGCGGCCCGCTTTTTCCTTTCTCTCCTTCGGGCCATCCGGATTCTTTTCCTCTTGCTGGGCACCGCCTCCTCCTTCTTCTTCAAATCCCTCCGGCCCCGCCGGAGTCTCCAAAATCTTTCCGCAATTCTCTCCTTGCCATTTTCAATCAAGTCATCCGACCATTCTCTCATTGTTTTTGGGTCTTTAGTCCCCATGTATTTTTCTAATTTCCAAATAAAATTGTACATTCTTTAAAACCCCTAAGTCTCGCCCCAGCGCAGGGCATTCGTCCTTCCATTATCCTCCGAATTCTTACTATATTTATTAGTGTCAAAAATCCATAAAAATATGAATATTAAGCATTGCCATGCTACCGCAACACTTTGCTTATGAAAACTCCACGCGAGGAGTCCAAAATTCCCTCCCGGTCATTAAGGTTTGCCCTTAGCATGGGCACCTTCACACACACTGCACGACGCCCTAGGCTGATTGCCCCGGTAGACACCGTCACCATCACAACCATGCCTAAAAGGCACCAAATGTCTGTTTCTCCTCTTACTCGGCAAAGTATGGATAATAGAGGTAGTCTGGGCAAGGCAACCAACCCAAAGCACTCCGTCATAAGAGAATGTCCCGAAAATGGGCAAATCAAATGACTAATAAAAATCAAAGTTAAAAGCATGTCAAGAGAGGCAAAGTCCCTACAAGGATCCAAATGGACCTGGATGTATGTATGCAAAGTTAAAATCAATCAATCACTATAATAGGGCATGGCAAAGAGTGGCAAGGTCCCCACAGAGATCCAAATGGACCCGGTCGTGCGTATGTCCCTACAATTGAATGGTCATCAGTCAATCAATTCCAAAAGGCCCCAATAATCAAATGAGACTAAATCTTCTGATGGCTGTGCCAAGGAAGGAAGTCAAACCCAACTCTTCAATACCCATACCAAGCTTATCTCCAAGTTTTCTTCCCTTCTCCCTACTAGACTTCGCCGCCTTTTCAGGCATGACTTTGATAGTGCCACTGTTAACCTCATGCAATCAGTCGTAGGGCACCAACTTAAATGCACGCCTCACTCTGGGCATTCCTTAATGAAACAGGGGGTAACAAGGCCCCTCGCCAGTCGATTTTCATAACCTTAATGCTGCCATGGCATGGCAATGTTCCAAAATCGACAAAACAAAAAATCCAATATTCTAAAATAAAATTAAATATTTTCAAAAACAAAAAATCCAATATTTCAAAATAAAAAATGAAAAATTATTTTCCAAAAATCAAAAATCCAAATATTCCAAAAGTCCCATAAAAATTCAAATACTTTCAAAAATCTATAAAAATTCAAATATTATCAAAATCAACAAAAATAAATATTTCAAAAATCTAAAAAAAATCAGATATCTCAAAAAATCCAAAAAAATTTGAATATCCTTAAAAACTCCAAAAAATCCTGATGGTATTGCACAAGGCAAGCACATTCGGTTTGCGTCAGATCGATGCAATTCTTCCCCTTCATGGGTTCCTCCCATCTGAAACTCCAAACTCTTTTGGCCAAAAAATCACTCATCCTCATGGTTTAAAACAAACAAATTGAGTGTGCTATATCTGTTGTTGACTTCTTTATACATGCTCCATGCTATGAATGAGTGTGTTTTTCCATGATATTTGTTATCTCTTGGCTAATGACTTTCGAGTGCAGGATTCGAGTTACCTCATCTGGTGCTACATCAGGCTGCAGCTGCTGCCCCCACCATCAATTATCTATATGTTATACCTTTAGAGCATATCAAGGACCTTGTGGCTCTGAGGAATCTGGGATTTGAGTTCCCCTTTAACAAAAACAATGATTATCCCGGAGGATCCTTAGCCGCATGGATAGGCCATTACGCTTGGCACGTGAGGACGACAGACCCATGGATAAAAATCTGGTCCTGACTCAGCACCATCGTAACAATAATATCCTTGATTATTTTCTACTCCTTCTAACCTATTTTTCTTTTAGCCTAGTATACATGCATATTGAAATCACAGTGGAAACCACTCTTCCAATGCAATTTGTAAGCCATTCTCGCTCCAACTCCAAGTCAATTTGAAATATTCCATTCCAGGTCGAGTACCCAACTCCCTTTGTTGTCGCCTCCGGGCTGATTTCCTTAAGAACCTTTATTTGGATTTATCCCTCTACATTTCATCCTTACCCCCATAGATCCACCTGCGGCCGTGGCAGACGCCCCCAATGGTGCAACCTAACGGATCATGTCCTTAGGTACTTCCCCTTCGCTGGAAGTTGATCTCTCCCGTAGATCCACCTGCGGCCGTGGTAGACGCCCCCAATGGTGCAACCTAACGGATCGTGTCCTTAGGTACTTCCCCTTCGCTGGAAGTTGATATCTTCTGTAGATCCACCTGTGGCCGTGGCAGACGCCCCCATTGGTGGAACCTAACGGATCGTGTCCTTAGGTACTTCCCCTTAGCTAGAAGTTGATCTCTTCTTTCATGCCCCACGTGGCGCTTTCCATTGTGTACCTCGTACACACCTCCTGTCGTGCCCCTCGTGCGCACACTTTACTTTCTTCCAATCCAAACACTTGTTTCTTTAGGTCTTCTTCTCCGGTGGTGACTTCGTTGGGTGTTGGTGGAAGACTGTAATGACCCTCCTCATATCGGTACGATTATACCAATCCTCATCGGTATAAAGAGCGCCGTCACAATGGGATAAAACCCAACACTAGCCGATAGGTTGAATAGTACATGGATAGCAATTGAATACAACGGAAATAAAATAAACAACTCAACTTTAATCCATCAACATCACACATTCCACAGTCTATACAACGAAATAAAATGACAATATCCTCATTATTACATGATAAAAGAACTACATTGTCCAAATATTGTCCATACAATAACTTTATTCGTACTACGAGAAAGGGAAAGTACAACTACTAAGCTCCTCAAAAGCTACTCCTCCAAGATAGCGTTCTACGCTATGCCTCTCTCTAGCACGAGATACCTGTCAAACTGTACGCCGAAGCAAGAGTGAGTCGAAAGACGCAGCAAGCAAACCAAAGGCTTAATCTTAAACATATCACATTCATGTTAAGATATTAAACACTAAAGAATACATACTATCATTTAAACTACAAAATACACATGGTACTTACTCTTAACTATCAACGCATATTTTAATCACTTAAACATGCTTTAGTCTATCACGTGTTTATTCGAAATCATGGATATTAACATACACTTGTACATATTTTCTACACCTAACATGTAGCATGATTACCTCCACTTAAAACATTATCTATTTCATGATATATTTTCTACAAACTAGAACATAGATTGAAGCACAAAAAAATGAACAACCTAGCATGATGACTATTCACTTTTCACATGCACTTTTCATATTTAATTGCACATTTTGTTTGCTGTTTTAATGTAAATAAATATCATTTCACATGATTTCACATTTTATACCATGAATGAAAGGTTTAGGACATGTTCAAGCAATTAGCAAACTTATACCATTTTTAGACATGGACTTATGTACTATGTGGACATCACATCTAGCATGGAACCTAAACATTAATACATGCATTTGTCAAATTCATAACTACACTTTACTTGCTGTTTTGACATAAAATAAACTCAATTACATGAATTTATATTTGTTCATATTTTATCTTATCCATTCAACAATTTTACATATTCATCTTTCATATTGCATAAATGACATGGTTACAAATGTTTATTCACATACACTAATACATGTAGATAATTAAACTACATTACATGATGCTAAACATGGTATTGCAATTGAGATATTATTACATGAAAAACATGAATATGGTGCATTAATACATCGGTTTTCGCATGCAAGCATACTCTCATTAACATTACACTCCCTTACATATCTTTTCACATTTTCTTCATATCATTTACTCTTTTACTTTCACTTAACACATATCATATCATTTATACTCATCACGTGCCACATTCGCATATCATCTTTCACTTTATTCATATTTCATCGCTTAAAATGCCATGACACATAGTCCTAACGACCTATTAGAGGACACAAACCAATATCTCATAACTTATAACTCATCTCATAGCACAACTCATCGCATCTCATAACACATAACTCATAAACACAACTCATAAACACATAACTCATAATCACATACTCACCACCTAGGCAATGTAGTGGTGAATCTTGATAACTGCGCAGATCGGGAGAAGCCCTCTCTACCCTATCTAATGGTACTTGTCCACCTCCAGGTTTTTCCTAATGCCCTTAGGTCATACTTTTCACACATAGAGCCTTCCATAGGGACTTTTCTATGTACAACTCTTGAAGCCTCTAGGGTAGCAGTGTCATTCTTGGCTCAATTATTACACATTTACTTTATCACATTTTCACACTCTATTTACATTTTTCACATACACTATTTGATCACTTTACATATCTTATTTATCAATTTCACATGTCTCAGTTAGCCTAATCATGATACTACTGTTTTCAGAAATAAAACAGCTCATAATTCAGTCTTAAACATGCTGTTAATTTCTGAATTACACAAGATTAGTTTTAACATGTCTAATATGAGTAATTTCCATGGTTTAACTATTAATCATACTTGCTGTCATCAATTTAGTTCAAAAATTTTATCATAGGTTAATAACAGTAAACATATAACATATATAATTTTCCATATTTTTTGAACAATAAACATAATTTTTACAATTTAAACAATATTTCCGACATATTCATTGAAATATCTTTATACATGGTACATATGAACATGGTTGGGTGGTAATAGTTCAGAATTCAAATAGAAGACCTCATGCTGTCATGTAAAAATTATAAGACTCTAACTTACAGAAAATCTATTTTTACTAGATTTAATCATGTTTATGTGAAGCTCATAATGCAATTATTGAATTTTAATAATTAACACAATTCACAAAAAATTAGGGCAACCTCATGATATGACCTAATGACTGTTTATAATCACCCATAAAATTTACAGCATGTAACTACGTCCAGAAATCATTTAAACAGCTTAAAAAGATCAAAAAGCAAAATTTCAGGACACTGAAGAAGTAGACGTCAAGGGATGTGGCCATTTACTTTCAACTGCAGCATCCCTTGCCGTCAACTGAAGAACTTGACTGTAGCAGATGCTACCGCCAACCTGCTCCCAGCAGCAGAGACAGACATCACTCCATACAAGGGTGAATTTGGGAGTCTAGGACTCGAGGAAAAATCTATAAAAATCCTAAGAATTAAGGGGACATGTATAAGATTGAGATATATGGTTTACTTGCCTCAAAACAAAATCTACGAAGATCAAGAATTGCTATTGAAGCCCTCCTCGGCCCTGCCAAGAAGGTGCTCAGAAACGCCTTAGATCGGGTTCTTCTGTGGATGCAGACGGTCCCTCGGAGTTGGGATCTCTTCTCCTATGCATAGGCTATCCTCCAGTTGGTGTAGCTCCTTGGAGAACACCTCTAGTCGACAGATCCAACCCTCCAAAGATCAGCTTTTCCTCATCTCGGGTCCAAGGGTTTCACCAAATGCTAAAAGCCTTCTCCTCGACCTAGGATGGGTATTCTATAGGCTTGGGGTTTGGGGTACGCAATAGGGTAGGTTTCCTACGCATTAGGATGGTTTCCTAATTTGGAACTGGCCAAAACGCGAGCATTAACAAATCTGGAACCGTTACGCAGGAGGATATTGACGTCAACATCGATTGTAGTTAACTGCACAGTTGACGTCAAGGGTATGGCCGCCAACAGGGGTTGGCGTCCAGGGGGTGGCCACCCACTGTGTATTGGCATCCAGGGATGTGGACGCCAGTCACAGTCCTGGCAGTTGGCGTCCAGGTCTTGGCCGCCCACTGCACAGTGCAGTCAAAACTCCGCCAAACCCTAAAATAAATACATAAATACACCAAAACAATTTAGTATATGTAAAAATAACTACATATATCCTTACCACATAAAGTACATGCATTACATAATATTTAATTAAATACAACTTACTCTAATCATAATTAAGGATAATATGCATCAATAACATACATATATGCACATATACATACACATTACATGATTATATATATCATGCATGAACTTATAATGAAATGTGCTCCTCATTAGTCAATTCTACATGTACATTACCATTCAAGTACTTTACACACCATAAATAATTTAACATGCTTAAAGTAGATAAATATCTTTTAAACAAGATTAACATATATATATATATATGTATGTATACATATACACACCATAATTACCCACAACATGCATAGAATAATTAAATACAATAGGCACAACAATAATTAAGTAATTCATACACATTTAAATATATATTGCATTCGGAGACGCATACTAGTAATTCATACAATTAAATACACATTTAAATATATATTGCATGATCGGAGACGCATACAAGTAATTCATACAATTAAATACAATAGGCACTTAATTATTGTTGTGCCTATTGTATTTAATTATTCTATGCATGTTGTGGGTAATTATGGTGTGTATATGTATAATTTTCATGTATTTACATGGCCTATAACATTACTTACCTATCACATGAACAATATTATTTAAGTACTATTCATATACTATAGATGATTTGATGTACATAGGATTTGATAGATAGATATCACATGCATAAGATAACATACCTATATACATATGTACTTCATATACTTACACACAATATCCATAGAATAGGTAGTATAATATGCACTTCAAGATTTAGATAGTATATGTATAGTGTTATTAAGATGCAATATGAAGTAAGTTAACTAAGAATACTCTATACAACAAAATAATTCTTGCATGCACACACTTGAATTGACATATATAAATACGCACACGTACACAACATAATTATATATTATGCATAAAATAGATAAATACAACATGCATATCGGTAATTAGATTAAACATGCGTGATATTACTTAAGTATTATATGCCTAGGATTTTAGTATACACAATATACATCAATTTAGCTAATTGCCTATTCTAACCTAAAATACCATGTATATACATGCATGTGTTCATGAGAAGTATAGAAATGGTAATATGTACAATTGGATACATATGCTATACACGCAACAAGTAAAGAGACATGCACAATATAAAAGAAAGAAAATTTCGGGGTATCACAAAGACTCTCATCAGGTGGTAGTCACCCAATTGCTCCACGTGTCTATTTTTCACATTGGCGTCTACTTTTCAGTCTGCTCCTCCTTCACTCCACTTCGCTACGCTTCATTTCTTTCATTTTGTTTCACTCCATTTCACTCCGTTGCACTCTACTTCGTGTCCCTTCGCTTCGCTCCCCTGCAAAGCAGACGCCAAGGCGTGGCAGCTGTAGGCACGGAAATTCGACTCCACCGTGGGCAAATTTCATATTGCGCCATAATGCCACAAATGGCCCTCCTTTTGCCTTGTAAGAGTGTTTTACCCATCATTCTCGTATCACCCCGTTCTTCCCCGGTGCTTCCCCTCCATTTCAAAGGCTCATCGGAGGTCGCGGGTAGAAATCCTTGTCGTGACAGGTATGGCGGTCTCAACCAAAACGCGTCCAGCATGGTCGACGCTACTCCATAAAGTCGCGTCGGGCATGTTGGGTGCGACCAGGCCGACTGGCCCTTGTCGCGACGGGTCTGGGGCACGCATTTCGAAACACGTTCGGCATGGTGGACGCGATTCCATTGATTCCCATTATCGCGCCGGGCATCTTGGACGCGACAAGGCCGGTTGGTCCTTATCGCGACGGCCTTCTACGACGCGACAAGGAATTTGCTTATTTTATTTACGAAAACTGCCCATTGCCACTTCATGAACACATCCGCTATAGGCGACGCGATTCTAATGTTAGTTTTGGAAGGATTTTCATAAATAAAATATGGAAATACTTTATCACGTCGTGCCGTCCCGACGCGTTTCAAATCCGAGACACGTCAGACCGTGCCTACGCGATTAGGCCCCAGGCCCCAAAAGTTGTCGCACTCAAGTGCCTATACCTCGAATCCCGAGGAATCTCTGAATCACAGTCGTCCGTGCCGACGTGATTAGGTCCTGTACCTGAACCCTAGACCCCCCGAAAGTCGTGGCATTCATGGCCCACGTGCCCAAAATGAAGTCGCAGCGGGGTAGGTCGACTCGTTTCAAGAACGCAGCGGTCGTCCCCGACACGATTCTCAACTATAGCCCGTACCCTACAACGGTCAAATCAAGCGAGAAATGCGGCACTTCTTAATCGCGGCAGCCATGGAAGATGCGTCTTCTGTAGCTGATGCGATTCAAGGATCTGTTGCCTATAAATATAGACCCGAGGGTCAGTTGTTCAGGGGGCCCATTCATAGTGGCGAAGCCCTGCCGGATTTCCGCCTCGGCTCCAGACCAAGGAGCGCCTACCATTCCATGCCAAGCTACGTCCCTGTTCCTCGGAGCTCGGAGCCGGCGTCCCCGTTGTCTTCCTCATGCGAACTGGAGCAAGGCGGGAGGAAGCTTCTTCCTCCTCTCCATCCGTCCAATTGGCAGCGCCGCCGCACCATCCAACGTTTGGGGAAGCACCCCCTCCCCTTTCTCCCTTTCTTTATTTACATTTCATCTCCCCCGGGCCCCACATGGCTCTTTTCATTTACCTCCTCCGGGCACCCACATGGCTCCTATACTCCCTTTTTTTTTATATACATACACACATGCATGCACACACACACACACCTACATTTTTAAGGGTTTAAAAGTCACCACGTAGTGAGTCCTTCTCCTATTCTTTATTCATGTTCTTTCATTTTTTATAGAATTGTATACTACACACGTGGCTAATCCCCTTCTCTTTTCCTTTGTCTTTTTATTTTGTCAGGGTAATCAACGAGGAAAGCGCCCTCTACCACGGTCGGCCGTGCTCGTAGAGGAAGATGAACTCACATCCCCGCGTAATCTCCCCACGCTCCAAAAGGTAACATCCACGATCACCCTTTTCTTTTGTGCCCTTCGCGCACCACGCACATCACCCATTCCGCCCGCACCCCTTTCGCGCGTGCATTCTCCATTCGGTACCCTCGCGTACCTGGCGATCACGATTTTCTTCTCAGCTCATTATCCCTCTTTGTGGACCATACGTCGTCTCTCGGCGGTGTCTACAGGCACATGTCATGCTGCATGTAACCAGAAGGTGATGTGTCAGTCGTCGCGTTCTAGATTGGCTTTCATGCTGGGTGACATGTGGTGGTTCTGGTGGTCAGTCTGGCAGAGGTGTTGGGATCGCGACAGGTTAAACGTCACATTCAGGTAAGTGAACGCAACGGGCAAGCTGTCGCGTTCTTAACTTCGAGGCTTAAATGTGCTCAGGCCGCAGAACACCCCCTTTTGCTTCCGCATTTCGCCTATTCTCCTCTCCTTCGACCCTCTACTGCTGGTGTCTCCGTGGGGAGTGTTTGAGAGGTTTGGCTGTGTGTGTGTTGGGGGTTCTTCCTTCTTGGTGTGGTGATCTTCTCGGCGTGCTCTCCTCGTGGTGGTGACGTCTTCTCCGGCTTGTAGGACGCCGTGGCTTGCTCATGGACGGCGTCCCTGTGGAGCTTGGAGTGAGGAGGAGGGGTGCATGCCTACGAGAAGACCCCATTGGGGTGGTTCTTCATTTTGAGGTAGGGACTCCTTTGCCTTCTCCCTAGTTCTATCATGCTAGGGTCCAATCCCCTTCTCCAAGCCTTAGAATCATGCAAGGTTGTGCATGTGTGATTGTGGTTCCTATGGAATGCATGTTTGGCTTGGTGGTGCTTGAATGGGGGTTTGGGATGATGAGAGTTACCATGCTTGCATGTGAGTTATATGAGTGTAGATCTCTTGCATTGCCATGCATGGGTGTGTTTGAGGGTGGTTTGAACCCTACTTACATCTTTAAATCGTTCTCCATGCCCCCCTCCCTTTGTATCATTCGGATTTGTGGTGCATGGTATGAGGAAGGTGCTCTCAGGTGGACATGTCTGTGGTCGCGACACGTTTGGTGTCGTGACCCAGATCATGACAGGTTGACCCGTCACCTTCTAGTTATGAAAATGACGTCCACCCTGTTGCGTTCTGGTCGCGACAGGGTGACCGTCGCCTTCATACCTGTGTTTTCCGTGTGTTGTGGGAGGTCTCAGGTGGTCAACTGGACTTCTGTCGCGACAATGCTCTTGTCGCGACTAGATCGCGACAGGTTTACTGTCGCCTTCTGACCCAGGTCACGATGGGCAAGGTGTCGCTTTCAGGTGTCGACAGGCCTTGCGTTGCCTTCTCAGATAGAGAATGGCTTGGTGATCTGTTCGGAGTTTTACTCTCTCTGCGACTTTGTTTCTCAGCACCTGTGCTTTTTGTCAGCACGGTCCTCCTCTAGTCTTTCGCCCGGTGCTAGGCACTTGTGGGCTTGTCCATTGAGAGGTTGTTACCGTTACCTGGACCCCCGGTCCCCACATGCCTGTTTGAGGGAGTTCTCTAGGCGGCGAACGAGCTCGAGTCTACGGACTCTAGTAGCAGAGGGGAAACGGCGAGGACAACGGCGTAGAGTCGTTTTTAGAGCTCTCTTAGCTGAGTGTGGGACGCCGAGGTGGTTTGGTGCTCTTCCGGCACAGATCAGCTAGTCCTTTTCTCACTGCCTCACTCTACGTGGTTCCGGTACCATTTAGAGGGGCCAAGAGTGGGATCGTAGTCTGGCCAGACTACGGCAGTTGTGGTTACCTTAGTTCCACATCTCAGTCTGACGGGAGGTGCTAGACATGGACTATCGGTCGAGTAAGGCGTGTGGCACACCTGACCGATTTGACTAGTGTAGTTGTCAGTGGCTAGTGTCTTTGTTCAGACAGTTGTTTATTGTCTGTGTTTACAGCTTTGGGTTCTTCCCAGGGCAGTGATTTACACGGGTTTCCGGTCCCGATGTTTAGCTTAGACCGACGTTGGTGTAGTTTCTTTACGCTTTCGCATTTGCTCTGTTGGTAGAATAGATTTACATGCTTCAATTTAGTTATGTTTATCTAGATCTATTCTGCTGTTAGAACCAGTAGGAGATTAGTAGTCTCTACTGGGCTTCTTCATGAAGCTCATTCCCTCTTTTACAGGTGAGACTTCACAGCAGTGCCACCCGCGGCATACTGAGGAGACTGGGACCTAGTAGACGGTGCCCTCACTGAGCAGTGTCCCCTTCTAGTTGGTAATTCACCCTCGGGGTATGCCCCTAAGGGATCTGTTATCCCCTTTACTTCTGCATTTGTACTTTGCTACTTTGGGACTATACTAGACTTGCACACTGTGTTGGACTCTTTCCTTTCACTTGTTGGTACTTTTAGTACGTGTTGTTGTTAGTTACTCCCATTACATATCTTGTTAGACTGATCCATTAGCCCTTCTGGGTCTCCGGGCCTGTGGCCGGCGGCGCCGGCGGTCGGATTCTCAGTGAAATCCGGGGGTCCGGGTGTTGGGGTCATTACAATCGGCCTCTATCTCTAGTAGGGCTTCCCATATAAGCTGCCCTCCTATCTTTCATAAGCCATCGACAAAAATTGTGGCAATAAACAACAAAGGCACCGCCGCGACAACTGCTTCTTTGGCGCACGGGGTAGACATCGCAAAGATGCCATCGCCAAGACACTGCTGGAGTTTGTAGTGGAGCCAGAGGCCGTAAACTTGATGGAATGTGTAGGCACCCACGAGTACGTACCTAGCGTTAGAGGTTGCCTCCGACAATTGCCACGATGTCACCGTCGATTGGTGGACCTTCGGTGTCTTCAACTAAGAGCTCCTGTATGGACGACATTGTCGTCGACGGGTGGGCCTTTGGCATTTTCCTCTCAAGGTTGCATAGTTCGTCGCTGCGGAGGTGCTGCTCGCCCTTCAAAAACCCCCCTTTCTCATTTACCCTCATGATTGCGGCACCCATAGCGGCAGCCCCCGCCGCCGCAATTGTCTCGCTAGAAACTCCCCTCCTAATGCCAAAGGTTGTGGTCGTCTATGCACTCTTCCCTACGATCGACATCTTGTGTTGCTGTTGCCACTGATTTGAAGGAGATGGCTGAACCTACCTGTGCTGAACACTTTCTCTCTAGATCGGATTTTTGACACCCCGAAATGGTGCCCCAAAATCGACAATTTTGGGGCGAAAAGGAGCACCCCGAAACCATTAAAATAGTCACTTTCGGATCAAAAGGTATGACCCGAATCCGATTTTAATTTTAAGATCCGGGTCGACTTTTCAGATCTGAGCGATCCATTGACACCCCTAGTAAGGTGGGAAAAGGGAAGTCCGGATTGGATATCCAGCAACAACCAAAAAATAAAAAAACATTTTCACCAGATAAAGAGCTATCATTATTGACACCTAGCTAGCTGGTAGCCAGTCTAAGTTGCTATTAGTGTATACATATATGAGAAATGTTATGCTCCCGGCTAGCCGGGAGCATAGGAACACGCGAAGGAGCCGTGTTCCTCCACAGAATGCCATGTGGAGGGCATGGTCTCCGGCGCATTTAATACACTTTTGGTTTTTTTTTAACCCTCAAACAGTGCATACAAATACCCTTATAGTGCACCCAAATATCACAATAGTGCACACAAATAGTATAAGAATGCACACAATTGTGGTATTTGTGTGCGTTCTTATACTATTTGTGTGCACTATTGTGGTATTTGTGTGCATTCTTATTCTATTTGTGTGCACTATTGTGGTATTTGTGTGCACTAAATAGATATTTGTGTGCACTAAATAAGTATTTGTATGCACTAGAAGGGTATTTGTGTGTACTGTTTTTTTTTTACCCTCAAACAGTGAACATAAATACCCTTTTAGTGCACATAAATACTTATCTAGTGCACATAAATACCTATTTAGTGCACACAAATGCCATTCTAGTGTACACAAATAGTATAAGAATGCACAAAATAGTATAAAAACGCACACAAATAGATGTATTTGTGTGCATTCTTATATTATTTGTGTGCACTAGAAGGATATTTGTGTGCACTAAATAGATATTTGTGCACGGTAAATAGATATTAATTATGTGCATTACTTCAGAGTTAAAAAAATATATTAAATACACCAGAGACCGTATCCCTTTACATAACATACTGTGAAGAAATATGACTCTTTCACGTGTCCCTATGCTCCAGGCTTGGAGAGCGTACCATTTCTCATGCATATATATACACCGCGTGTCTTCCTACCGGGTTTAGTGGTTTACTTGGGCATCGGCATGCACGTGGCCGCACTGGCTTCGCTTTTACATCACATGCACCATGTTCTCAACCAGGCAGCTTGCACACACTGCGCGCTCAGTTGGGTTGACTTTGACTTTGTTGAGTTGACTGCATCTATATGGCGCCCCACCAGTTTGGCTGAGGGTTGACATTTTATCAAGAAGACACCTTAGATTGGCTTGTGTGTACTAGTTTCAACTTAATTTAGTAGGATAAATCTTAACAAGGTGTATAAAGGCCTTGAGGGTGTGTTTCTTGCTGTAATTGCTCCTCTGGCCTTCCAATGCAAACAAGTCAGAGAGAAAGATCATTGTATAAAGAGCACCGTTTGGTGCAAACTTTCATGGGAGTCTGCAACCAGCTGTTTGCAAACTAAGCCCCCATTGGAGGTGGGCACAACCCTAGGGGTGTGTCCACGCCCAATGACCTCAGCTCCCCTAATGGGGAGCTGATCCTTGTATAAAATTACGGATGTTGCATCCTCAAGTGGTTGGGTACTGGGTGTCAAAAAGGATCTACTTCTACCATGCCCTCAGTATCCAGACACAAAGAAGATCTATTGACGCGAACAAAAAGAAATTATTGAAGGGGGAATTGTTGGGGAGAAATAAGAGTGGAAGAATTTTAAGTAGGAAGGCAGAAACATCCAACCACTGATAAGGTTGCTCTGGGCGCCCTTCGTGACCTCAAGCAGCAGGCCAAATCAGGGTGGCGTTTGTACATTGATAAGTACTTCTACAAGAAAACTTCTTCTTAATTAACAAGAGAGGACACTTCTACAAGCCAACTTCATGCACACCGTTCAGTGCTCTAGCTGCGTCTGTCTTCTTCTTAACTAAAACCCCCTAAAGAAACCCTGCGCAGAGTTTGGATCCTCATCATCCTCGGACGACAACTCCGATGCGTTATATACATGGTTGCTTCGATGCATCGAGGCGTCGTCCGGGCATTGAAAGAAACCCAATTCCACTTCTATGTCTCCTTGGAGAGCTTCCAGATCAAACCCACCGTTTTGGTAGGTCGACGTGGGGATGCCTTGGTTTGTGGTATGATAGATGATGGAGGAGGAAGATGTTGGTTGCGTTGAAGTACTCGGTAAAGCTTTCCCTGTCAATAACATCAGGGAAACAATAATATGCAGGTTAGAGAATCTCCAAGGATTTCAACTTTGTTTTTTGTTCATGTTATATGTGGCAAACAAAATTTTCACTCGAAATGGACATGCGAATGATTAGTACTTTGCGGCTGCGAAGGTACTCTTGAGAACGTCTCATCAACCTCTTCCAACTGATGCCAATGCTCGTATGCCTCCCTTGCCAACTGCCGGAGAAAATCCTACACCACCGAATGCACAGACACAAATGAGTTACGAACATGTCTCCGTGCTCTCTTGTGCAAGAGGGGATAGATTACAGTTTTGGGAAAGCCTGTCTTATTAATTAGTTGACGCGGTATTCTTACTTGCTGGGGCTCTTGGAAGTTCTGCGGTGGATAGATTTGACCATTCATGACAACCCCTTGGACTTGGCAGATGGGGTTCAGCAGGAGGACGCACTGGGGAGTGCGATGCAGGTAGAGCTTGCTGCCCATGTCGCAGGTCCTCGCGTGGCTTATTGTTCCTTCCCACACTCTATCTGACATCCCTTGTCCCAATATCTGTGATTCATGCAGAAACAGTTGTAAGATAATTATGGAAAAACAGTAAGAAGGGTCTTGGGTTTTCCTCCCAAGAACTCCAAATTAATATGTGAGCTTGGTTATATCAAACGTGTTACCTACATGCTTGTAGCCCTATTTGAGAAGGAAACCCACTCGTGTGTTTTTACTTGGTTAGTACATGTGATATGCAAGCAAGATATTGGACTCACATTTCTGAGCCGGGCGTGATCCACAACCCAAAGCTTGAGGAATTCCTGGACCGTATTGATCCCCTCAGCCCGGAGTTTCTGGTGAAAGACCCCCTCCTTCCCAATCTTCTCCAACCTCCACACCTCATCTAGGAGAAATGGAGGGTAGTGCTTCTTGTACACTGCATGGAGAAAGAAAACATGTTAAAAGAGTGACTCTATCATTGATGCGAATTATGTATGAAAAGAAACGTATATATGAAGGGAAAAAAGTTTATGGTGGTATGAAGTAGGATCCGAAAAATGGGACCTGTGCTCCACACCAAGCTTTCAGTGTCTGTTCGTGAGCCCACGGAACACCAAAAGTCAAGCATCTAAGCTAAAGAAATTTCAGTCGCACATCAACGTTTCTCTAAAAGCTGTGGGGAAGAAATTTTCCTGTCTAGATAATTGATTCTTCCAGAAAGATTGGTGCAGAATGATTGCAAGTCGCCATCTCTTTCGCAATCAAACTATTGGAGGAGCTACTGTGTGGTAAGATAGGATCCGCATTGGGTTGCTTTCAGATCTATAAATGCTGTATGAGCAAGGAGCTACTGTGTGGTAAGATAGGATCCGCATTCACTTTGAGAGTTGAGACATGTAATTGATCGGTATTTTAAGAGTTAAAAATTGAGTTATGATAATGATTAGATATAGGCATATCCTCTACTTCATGTCCTTCACCTGAGTTGGCCAACTAGAACTGTGTGCTTATTACTTAGCAACATGATTTGCAGAAGCTGGAACGGAGAGGTGCAGGATGTGCAACTACCAGTTGTCTACTAGAACAAAAGTCAGAAAATTAAATAACGCATGATCAGATCATTGGATGTGGACGCCAACTTACGCTCTCCTCTGTGATCTTTAACCACGAAAGGTTCCGTCATGGCCTCTTTTATCTTCAAACCTCGACAGCTCCCAGAGGCCACTCTCGCCCCCAGCCTGAAGTGCCTGCTTCTTATCCAGCTGGAGTTATCAGTGAAGTTGAGATCGTCAATGGCGCAGCTGCCGGCCCTCAGTGTGAGAAAGACGTCGCCTGTGACCAGTGGCCTCTTCCCCGTCCTCTCCTTCACTATGTTCCTCTCAAATTCGGCGCTCGTCCAGGTCTCGCGTTTGCCTGGGAAGTCGCCGTCGAGGACAACTATCTCTACACGGACGGACGAGGGGAGCGACGACACTGGAGACAGGCTACCGCTGCGAGCATCAACCAGGAGAACGCGGAGTGGGTTACCCTCGTTGTCTTCGATCTTGCTCCCTGTGAAGATTGGGAATGAGAGGGGATTGCTGAAGATGAGCTGCAAAGTTGTAGTCTCCGCAGCAGCTTGGATTTGCCTCATGGAGGTGGACCTGAGGGGAGAAAACAGCGGTATATATGTCAGCTTAAATCAAATCATAGGCCGCCCCAACTTTATCTGTTTGCCAGCTACTTCCTCTGAACGTGCGCTTCGTGTAGTTAATCTTGTGTTTTAGAAATGCAAGAAAAGACAAACGTGTTGTACTTAAAATGATACATTGAGAAATAATTAAGAAAGGAAGTGGATTGTTATTTCCACCTTTGAAGTGTTCTTGCCCCTTGGACTATTCCACGCTCCACCTCTTCATTGACCTAAATGCAAAGCCATAACGAGCTTGAGTTGATTCATTAATGCGCAGGATTGAACTAGTGCAACTAGAATGATATATATATGCGCACGCGCGCATTACTTAATTAGTTGGTTGGCTTCCAATCTATCAGCTAATGGTTTGATATAGATTGAGGGAACTCTTAAATCGTGCAGAATAGAAGAGAGAGATTAAGGACTACGTAACCCCACCAGCTTATTTTTTGCACCAAGCTACTTAAGCTTGCGAATAACTAAGAATTATAAGTACTCTGAAGATTATAAATGAAAAAGGCATGATATGCGTGGATGTGTAAAATGCGAAGAGTTCAAACATGGTTGAAGCTTACGTGAAAATACATCACAGAAACGATATAAAAAATTACTAAGAACCAATACAGACATGTTTCGAAGTTGTAAGCAATGTAAGAATTATATTATTATCTTACCACTCGGCGAAGTAGAGGTTCTAGGGCGACGGCGAAGGTCTGGAATGATCTTAACGCCAAAGCTTCTCTAACAACGCTGTCCAAAATTATAGGAAAGCCATGTCAGGAGCAGAGCTGATAAAACCACACGATCAAATAATTGAATTACCTAGAAAATTGAATAAGATTCTGATGAATATAATTAATCACTAGCTCGTAGAACCTGACCTTAGCTACCATATAGGAGTTGAGGTTCCGAGTTTCTTTCTTCGTTCAGCTAGTATCTAAGATTTGATATTGCAGGTTTTATAGGTTTTTAATGGAAGATCACCCGAATGCGGTGTTGGAAAGTGAGGAAGGAAGCACTGCCGCACTGAGAAGCTAACTCGGGTAAAACATAGGAACTAGAGAAGGCAATAAAATAAAGAAGCGCTGTTCTAATGGGTACTGCTTCACGAATAAAGGACACCTCTGATATATAGAAGGACTGCGCGCTCATAGGCTTAGCAGGAATATGGTGATGGAAAACTCCGTGTTTCTGGGTCAGAAAAGAAGGAAACGAAGCATTCCTTCGAGAAGCCAGGAAGAACGAAACCAGTCAATAAATATAAATCTATATATATCCGTATGAAGTAGCTGCAGCCCAAATCTTTCGAAACCGCTAAACAGATAAACAGATGCAGTAGGTTAGAGCCACGACTGACGTTGAGATGGAAGGGACAGCCCTCATCCGTTTGTCATTGGAGGGCTGGTCGGATTCTCCGTCGTCGGCTTCATCTCGCAGCCTCTTCGCTGCCATTTCAGTGAGGTGAAAAGAACGAGAGAGAAGGGATCGGATCGAGGGAGAGGGAGAAGAAGATGTTGTGGAATTGCAAGGTAACGGGTGGGATTGATATTTATAAGAAGCAAGAAAGATAATTGTTTAAGGCTTGACGGGAAGGCGCTTAGAAGGAGGGAGGAAGCAGGCAGGAAGTGGACGCGTTGTACCCATGGCTGATGCAAACAGCGTTGACGTCACACACGCACAGTCTCTCTCTCCCCACTTGGGATATATCTAAAGTGCCGACGGGCCCCGTTGAACCCTCTCAGCTCGTATCGACGATGACGTGCCATGTGGGAGCACGGCTGCCTTGTTTGTGTACAAACATTTTTTATCTAGGAAGAATTATCCCATCAGTCTCTATTTTTTGAGATTTTTTTTTTAAATTTTTGGTAATTATGTAATTTTTTTTAAAAAATTATGTCATTACATATTTATTTCTATAACTATAAATATGTTAATCTATGACTTAAAAATAAATCTAAAAAAATAAAAATTAATCGATAATTCTCCCTTTTATCTACAAGAACACTTATTTTACCTATCAAAATTTGTGCCTTAAATAAATATATTTTATAAAAGAGTGTTACATCAATTTTAGAGATATTTAATGTATCTTTAAAATTGAGTTAAATCAACGATCTAAGAGTTGATGACATATCTCTATACTGTGTATCTAACTTAATACATACCAAAATATTTTCTTTTTATCTATTGGAAGGAAAGGAATCTCCAAAGGTCATCCTTAATTTTAGGAAAATCTTAGACTTCCATCTCAAAGGCAGGCATCTCATATATAAGGTTTGAAGAGCCGGCAATTTTAGAAGATGCGAGCCTTATATCTGGGACCGCAAAATTAACAAGATTTTGCTATCCGTCTAGACAGGAGATCGCATTTCCTTAAAATCTTAACAGAGATCAACATTTCTACCTACCGTACGTATGGACCTCTATCAACTGTCGTATCTATATGTATACCCCTGACCTTTTATTAATTGTCAAGCTCATCTCTGATTCATAAAATAGTTGAAATTATTTTGAAGTATTAATCAAGGATATTAATGACAATTCACGACAATGAAGCATACATATGGAAGCATGATAGTTTACAGGGGTATATTTCCAAAAGTCCCTGAAGATAATGCTTGTACCCCCTAATCAGTTCATGCTTAATCAGTGCGGGAGATTAGCTTCCCAAAATGGGTCAAAATTCCGTTTACATTAGTATTGTTGGGTATAGGCGTTTACCCATTTATTGTCAAAAGCTTATGCTAAGCAAAAGCATGGTGAAGCATAATTTCATGAATTGAGGCAGATAATTATGCTCCCTTAACAACTACCTCAGACTTTAATATAAATAAACTTGTTGAATACTTGTTCTTACATGAGAAAATCACTTTTATCTCTCTCTCTCTCTCTCTCATGATCTCTCTCCACCGACTTCTTTAGTTTTGAAGATTTTTTCTTATCGACGTTACTTGATTTACCACCCACCTATTGAGTCACGTAAATGTAAAATGTTCTCTTCATGTCTTTCTCATCACTTTGTCAGTCGCACTTTGAAGAGTATCTTCAATATATCGGGGCAATCAGTGACAACTTATTTTATATTTATAAGTGGAGTCGCGTGACTTCACTAAAATTTCAAAATTTTATTGAAAAGTTTAAATTTTTTTATCATGTTAATTTTGATTAGAAATATTTTTAAAGGGAGTAATCTCACTGAAGTACTACAGAACAAAGCTTATGAGGGCAGTGTAATATTTAGAATGATCTCATTGAATAAAATTATGTGTCACTTTCAGTTGGCACATAAGCTCTAGGAATTAAGGACATTGATCAACTACGATTAATGGACACGATATGTCTACAATTAATGGACACAATATGTGAATACGGCCGTCTCTCCGGCCCTTTCAGTTAAGTGAATCCATCGAAGGTTCAGGTGCTTTTACTCACAGGTACTTCTCGTATTTATAAACCCTCTCCAATGGATTAAAATCATCAGCTTTAGATATATAATTAAGCCTATTTACTAACCATTTCTCCTCCCAGATTTGGGTCTACGTACGTCAAGTCTTTGGACAAACTCAGTGGTTGAGTTACTCAAAGAGATTCAAATAACAAAGCACTATATCCAAATTTTATGTTCTATATATATGCGTTATATGCAGTAAGTTATATAGATATATAGATCGATCACGAGATGAAGTAGAAAATACCTGTTAATCGGAGGAAGGAAATACTAGTGGAGATATATCCTGAATATATAATATATCCTAACAAACTTAAAATGATATTTCGTGCCTTCTTTTTTGCAAATAAAACAATTTGTGAGGAGAATGTATGGAAAGGCAGGTGTCCCTACCCATTTTTCTATTTTCTCCATAGTTTTGTCTCTTCTGTGGAAAGGTCATCTTCACTATGAGATTCTTGTCCTGTTTTAATAGGGAAAATCTCATCCACTTCTCCTTTCCTTTTATTCACTTTTACGAAGAGAAGGCATATATACTCGTTCTGATAAATTATTCGACACCAACTTAATTGGGATGTCATCTGGTATGCCAAATAAGAAAGTCATAATATTTAATTAATTCAATGAACTTTGGTTTATGATAATTTACAAGTAGAAATGAAATTTAAAATTATCAAAAAAAAAAATACCAAGACGTTGATCGTGTTTTAGAAGTACACTAAACTGTTTTCTTTTTGGTAACACATGCACCAAACATCAAAAAACACTGAAAATAATAAGATTTCACGTCATTTTAAAGCATGCCAAATAACACGGACGCATGTCCTGATCAGTCATCGTTAATCTAAGATGACTTTAATTGTACACGTAAACCCACAAGATACTTCCTTCACGCGATTTCAAAGTATCGATGGCAGCTTAAAGATTTACTTTCTATTTTTTGGGAAAAAAGTAGTCATATATATATATAAAGCAACTTAATTAAATATCTCCACCACAAGAATAATACCACTGACATATATTAATTATTTGGATGGCATATATTTAGACATTAAAATAATGTAACGACCAGAATCACAACTACCAAACCGTGTTCTTTTGACAAGCCACGCCATAAAAATAACAAAAGGGAGGAGTCACTGTCCAAATTGCCCTTGGACGCGGGGTGAAACATTGAATTCTAACTGCCAAGGAGGTTCTCAAATAAATATTCTTCTTCTTGTCTGGGTGGTGGTCAAAGAGAAGGCCTCTGTGCGATGGCAACATCACAGAACAAATGTACGCGTTTTGTTGGGATTTCTTTCGAGTTGACAGTTGATAGGAAAGTTAAGAGAAGCAACCGTACGACGGACGGACTGTTATCCATGGTGATCGTGGGTACGTACGTTCCAAGCAGGTTCACCAACAACATGGCCTGCCAACCAGGGTTCGCGGGCACGGGCGTATGGAGCTCTTATGGTATCGGTCGCGGGTGATTCGTAGCGAGTCGATATAATTTGACTTGGATCGATATAATTTGAGTCAAATTCGTAATGTATTCGATATCCGATCTATAATAATTTGGTCGATCGAAAAATTAAAGTTGAGTCAATCGATTTATAGAACTTAAAATTCTACTTTTCGAGATAAAAATTGGTCAACATAAAATTAGATTTCAATCGACCTATTAAATTCAGTCGACTTAAAATCAGAGTTCGATCGACCTCAACCTGCACAAGAAAAATATATCACCATATTAATATGTGTATAGAAATGACTATAAATTGAGTTTTATTGTGAGATAAAATTTACAATTTTGAGGATATATGCAAGACTCTAAAACACATCTAACAACATAAATTAGATTCTAAAATGTTATACAAAAATATGAACAAAAATATATAAAAAATACATATTATAAAGCATAAAGGTGTACAATATGAAATTTTTTTGATACGTCTCTATACCACTATTACAATACATTTCAAGGCCATAAGAATATCTTTTTTTACACACTTAACAGACATTTTAGACTCTCAATATCAATATAAAAAAATATCAAATTCATCGGTCATTTGCATGAAGTTCATATAAATGAATCTGTCACTCATGAACTTATTAACGCAACATAGTATTTTGTGATCATCAAAATCTATATAGTACAACACATGAGATTGTATCATTGTTAATATTGATTAATTAATAATTAACTATTACAATAACATTTTTGGCATACTTTTAGGTAAAATTAATGTGTGATGATATGGAAAGGAGATATTACAATCTAATGTGTTATTTGTTTTAGTACTTGTTGCACGAATATTATGTTTAATTTTGAGGGTTTATATTTATGTCAACTTGTTAATACATGTTAATAGTATTGTTCTTTATATGTGATTGCTATAACATAATAAATACCTCCATGAGAACAGAGTGATGATATTAGATGGCAATATGAGAGACTACTTTGGAAAATGGATATGTACTCTAATTTACTAAGTTGAGGAATCAATTGAGTCACAAAAGGTTAGACAACTTGGTGTACGAGCACTAATATAAGACTTGGATTGAAACATGTGCAGATAGATGTCATAAAAGGGGAGGGAGACTGTGACGGCCCAACCAATAAACTGGTCCAACAACCGTGCTAGTTGGTAGACTTCCCAGGAAGGTCAACCATCTTGAGACTATGTAGTGTCTGTTGAACTACTTCTATATTTTATCCTTTATTTTGGTGATAACAAAATCATGTTTAACTTAATAATATCATCAATATATTTCATATCATGTTTCTTCCATGAATACAATATATTCTTGCATTATCACACTAAAGTTTAACTTTGTCATATCTCATGGTTTGGTTAATACAATGTTTAATAATGTGTGCATAACCATTTGCATACATAATCTTCATATGCACTATAATAGTATCACAGAAGAATGTATTTTATAAACACTATATTTTGATAACATATATGTACTTCTTCTGTTTGCTCAAAATTTTCTAAGTTCACAACTAGTATATATATATATATATATATATCATACTAACTTTGACTCCTAAAAAGTCGAAGTGGTTCAAACTCCGACTCTTGGAAAGTCGAAGTGGTTCAAACTCTGGCTCTTGGAAAGTCGAAGTGGTTCAACTCTGACTCTTGGAATGTCGAAGTGGTTCAACTCCGACTCTTGGAAAATTGAAGTTGACCAACTCCGACTCTTGGAAAGTTGAAGTGTGCATACTCTAACTTCGACTTCTGAAGAGTTGAAGTTGACCAACTCTAACTTCTGGAAAGTTGAAGTGTGATACATACTTTCTAACTTCTTTACAGCCGAAATTCTATACTTAAACAACGATTGCCTCTATATTTCAAACGTTTCAAAATGTTTGTGGAGGAAACTAAAAAAAATTCATATGTACTTCACATATTATTTTATTATTTCTCTGTCTGACTGAAGATCTTTTTGTTATCCATCCTTCAAGGTAGGTGAGATGTTGTCAGTAGAAAATAAGGACTCCTTCCTTCCTGCTAGACAAAAAGGGTCGTACCTAACATGTCTGGATGTCAGCAGAAAACATGGAAGTAGGACAAGGTATGGGATTCTTGTCAGAAGAAATTTTTAGTGTAACTCTATCTTTTGTGCCTACAGATATCTAGATTTCCATCTACACCAAGTGTCTGTTAGACAGAAGAAGATGAAGAAGAAGATGAGCAACGGCTAGAAAAGTTCCAACGGATCTGTTCAAGCTGCTCCGTAAAAAGTTGAAGCAAGGCTGAAGAACGAGACATGAGCCTTCCTGAAAATTTCTGAAAGAGTGTACATCTAGTGAGAAGCCTCACGCCATACACACTCTAAGCGAGAGAGAAAGAGCTCGAGCCTAAGAAGAAGTGTGCACCATCTGAAGTCTTCAAGCATTCAAGCTTCTTTTCTCTCTTCACTCTCTCTGTGCTTCATTGTAAAGCTGGGGGAGAGTTTGTGAGCTGAGAGCTTGAGTTCCTTAGTGTTCATCTTGTAAAGCTCTCAGTCTGCTCTTTCTTTTTCTAAGAAAGATTTGGTCCAACTGTAGGACTGTATACAGTGTCCCTCTTTCTATGTGAAGAGAAGGCCAGCGGGGTGCTGGTGGTTTCTGTCCAACTGTGGGACTGTACACAGTATTCCCCTTAGGTTAAGGGAAGAACTAGCTAGGGTTGGTGTCAGTAGAACCTAGTTGGGGGTTTAAGTCTAGCAGAACCGCACTGGGGTTTGTTCCAGGAGGGTGGCTTCTTGATGTAGCACCCCGGAAATTTTAATCTAAAGTAAATGGAAATAAATAATTTCCCTAATACCAGAGTATTTAAAACATACGTATCATTATCGTATGTGCTAAAACACATCGAAAAATTTCGTAAAAATTATAAATCAACCCTAAACATTATTACTAAATGTTTCACAAAGAATTTGTGCCAAGAAAAATCAGATTAGCCAGTTTAAAGTGTTTCGCGACTTATTATCATAATTCATGAATAAGTCGTAAAACCATTATCAACGTACTCGGATGAGTCAAAAAATTAAATAAAAATCACATTTAGACTTCAAATAATATCCTCTAATGACCCATCAAGAAATTGGTTCAATAAATATCATTTGGGCTAGGTTTAAGAGTTATTGTGACCGATTATCTAAATAAGGAAACAAGTCGGAAAATCGTTAACACGGAAATACGACGCAATCAAAAATTAAATAAAAGTGTTGGGGAGACTTCCAACATTATATAGATGACCCATTATCATAATTGGGCCAATGGGCAACATTTGGCCCAAAAATCAATAAAGCTAGAAAATACATAGAAATTCGTAACCATAAATAAGCTGAAATTAAAAAGAGGCAATTAGAGTTGAATTGGGATGCAATCATGCATTCATGGCAAACCAAATTCGTGCCTAACTATGAGGGGAGGTTTCCTAATGCCTCACACACTCAAAGGGAGGAGGAAATCATCAAAAATAGGAAACCAAACATGCCAATCCTGAAACCCTCCTTCCTAGTTATAATAGGACTCCTAAACACCATGGTTACTTAAATACTCTTCACCCAAACCCTAGGAATGAATTAGAACTTGCTAGGGTCGTGTGGGGGAGCTCTTGGTGGCTGAGGAGCTGGAACGACCACAAGAAGACATTCTTCTTCCCCTTCTCATCTGCTGCGACCTGCACAAACCACCCTCTTGAAGTCGACCAAAGGTGAGTCAAACCTAAACCAAACCTTGCAAGGCCTATACCCCTGGAAAGAGGGTCAGTCTACATTCTAACCAAGTGAATGCCCAAATTCCATGCAGTATACACGGAGTAGTAAGCGTTTTCCTCCAAGTGGTCTGAACACGGGTTTCTGGAATAACGAGACTTCTTCAACCCAAAAGGTAGGTTTTCTCGGGCCAAATCTTAACATATCCTATACCAATGTGTAGAGCATCAAGTTAACTTTCATTTTCCACTAGTTTCATCGAATTTCATTTAGTAGATCTTGATTTATAAGCGTTTTTCCAAAGTCGCACACTGTTAGAGCTTTTCCCGTTCTTAATATGTTGCACGTGTTTCAAGGCCGAATTAGAGAAAACTTGTAACATGAACGTTATTCTACTAGTTGTCCTCGTCAGGTTTCATGTTGAACATTTTGTCTATATCTCATTAGTTAGAGAGTTATAAGCGTGGTAATAGGGTTGCTGCATTAAACTATGTCTTCAAGTTACCCTTGGTCTGACCTTGTGTTCCCCATGATCAAAGCCTATCGAAACCATCTTTATTGTTCAATTCCGATTTACTGGAAGTATCTTAGTGTGTCTAGGTTATTTTAAAACCAGTTTCGTTATTTTTCACGCACCGTGCAATTTGTTCTCTATTTTAGAACAACCCTATGTCAAGGAAGGAAAGACAGGTCCGCAATCCAAGGAACTGTCCTTGCTCTGTCCGAGCCAGGCACGGACCCTGTGAACGCGACGGCCCGATATGTCGCTATCAGAGGCTTGATTGCGACATACCCCTTGTCGCCTTCTGAATGCGACGTACGCTCCGTCGCTATCTACCTGCCTGATCTGATTTCCCTGTCGTGATGCTCACATCCCTGTGTCGCCTTCTGGGCCCGACCCGTCGCCTTCCTTACAGGAGCCTGTCGCGATCTGACCCCGGCCTGACAGACCCGTCGCCTTCCTTATATGGCTATGTCGCGATCTCAGGATTTTACCTGAAACCACGTGTTTTCCTGCATAGTTTTCCGCATATACCCAAGATCTGTTTAAATATGATATTTACTGTGTAAGTTGCATGTCTTGGGTCTGATCATTACATGATTGTTATTTAATGACTTAAAAAGTGTTAAACCCATTTAAAAGCTTTAATTACATGAATGCTATTCTAAGTGCTCCTTAAATGTTATGATCCATTCGTGCTACTTGTGATTTAATCTTCCTACTGTTCTTCCACGTTTAAATGGTAATGGTTATCATAAAATCTTGCAAACCATGATTAGTTAAAGTGCATAGTTTATTCCATGTTATATTGTCAAGTGGTTCATGCGAGTTTGAGACCGATGGTTTGGGAATTGAGACACGCGTACCACACTACACACTAGCACTGTTAGGCAGCCTTTTTTTTGGGAAGTTGGAAACTCTCTACCGGTCATTCCGAATCGGTAGACTAGCGACCTTTTCACCAAGGCCTCCGTAAATCTCCTCTGACCATGGATTCCCACATGGCCGACGAGTTGGTTGTACCATTGAAGTTTCCCTAAAGATAGCGTGCACTTCCTTTCTCTTCTTGTTCTCGTGAGCGTGACTTACAATCTAGACTAAAGCCATTAATGTAAAGATTGAACTAAATGAGGAATCGTACCGTTATGCTGCCGAATTTATCTCTTGATCATTGTTATCATGAAATCATGTTCAATTACTTATTACTAGCTTCCCCTCATCATCATGAACATGACATTACACATGCTTACTTATTGAAACTCTCATTGGCCATTATAAATGACTGTGGGTATCTACATTTAAAAATTTAAGTGAGATGCTGACAGGGCACGGCGTGTGTCCAAGGGCTCCAATCTAGCCCCAATGACGGCGAGTCATAGATATACTGTTAACCATGGGGTATAATGATTACTGGCGTTGCATCTGAGCTGGGAAAATCGTGCGTGCGTGTTGAATGATAGATACATAACCACATACACGTGTCCTGGTGTACATTCTTGATGGATCTTTTCTTGGTGTACATTGGTGTCTACGTGCCTGATTAGTGTTACTTGATCGTGCTTGTGAAATCTTGCTTGCTTGCTTGCGTGATATGGCCATCCTGCATTTAATGCAATTAATGATATCTTGCGTTCTTGACATCAATTGAAATCCTGCGTGCCTGTATGAAGTGATCTATTGCTAGTTCTATCTTGTCGTCTTGTTCACCAATCTTGTTCTATCATAATCACTCTCTCTAGCTTGTTTTATATATCATGTTTTAACGAGTTTTATTCGTACTTGCATATCATTCATCGTACTTGCCTAGTTCTAAAATGTTAATCACTTATATCATTGCCCGCACATTGAGATATAAATCCTACTGGGCTAGTTTGCTCATCCCCTACTTTTACCCAATCTAGGTGACTATGAAGTTCAGGAAGAAGATCAAGTCGAGGATGGGAATGCGTCCGAGTGATGAGCGTTCCAATTATGAGTCTATCTATAGTTTGTTTATTTCGAGTGTTAGATTCTTGTAGTAGGAAGTGAGGTATCATGTACTTTTGTTTTATTGAGTCTTAGTCCTGTAATAGTTTCCACTTTGAATACAATAAGTTGAGATTTGAATACAATTTATATTGAGTTCAACATATGGGCCCTATTATGATGTTGTGTTGATACACGTTTAGTGCGTGCTAGCTAGAGGCTTATTTGCCGACTGTCCACGTCTCGAAATATCGACTCGAATTATTCGAAATAATATCCACTGCGTAATTCTCGGGACGTGACAGTTAAGTGGTATCAGAGCCTAGGATTACCAAATAGGATATGTCTCAGGGATAGGAGATACCTATGGAACCTAGGTCATGGAAATTAAATACAGTACCTGGTGAGAATGGGTAGAGACTGGGAATATGTTAGAAGGAATTAAACACTCCTACCCATTGACTCTTAAAATAAATCTAGAGACATTAATTGGTTTCCATCCTTTTTCTCAGGAACCCTCATAACTCTCTCACTCAACAGCAATGGCTCGTAACCAATGGCAAGCTATGCAAGAAACTGTGGCTGGGTTGACTCAGGCCCTGCAGAATGTGGTTCAGGCTGGAAATCAAGCTGGAGCTGCAAGGAATGGAGCCGGTGATCTGCACCGGAATTTTAGGAGTTTAAACCCTCCTCGTTTCTCTGGATCCCCTGACCCAGACGAGGCAGAAAATTGGCAGGAAGAAATAGAAAGGATCTTCCAAGTAATGCAATGCACTAATAGGGAGAAGGTGGTACTGGCCACTTTTCAATTTACCAAGGATGCCCGAGCGTGGTGGAAGGCCACATCGGCCCACCTGCCTAATATAGCTGAACTGGAATGGGCTGAATTCCTGGAGATATTCCAGGGAAAATATTTCTCTGAGAGAGTGAAGGAGAAGAAAGCGACAAAATTTGCCGCACTGAAGCAGAAGGGATTGTCTGTGGCTGAGTATGAGGCTCAGTTCGCGCGTCTTGCTGTGTATGCCCCACATTTGGTGGGAACGGAAAGACTTAAGGCAAATCGATTCATGGATGGGCTCAGGCCCATGTTCATTGAAAGGCTCGGACCACACAATATTCAAACTTACACTGAAATGGTCCAAAGAGCTCAGCTGGTAGAAGACACCATGGCCAAGGTTGATGGCATGAGGGGCAAGGACAACTCCAAGCCGGTCTTCGTCAGGAAGGGAGCACCTAATATTGCTCCAACCTTTTGTAACAACAACGTCAACAACAACAACAAGAGGCCGAATATCGGAAGGGATATTGCTGGAGATAAGAGAGCTAAGGTGGAAGGTAGACAGTTGGCGGAAAACTGCAAATTCTGTGATAAACCAGGACACCGAGCTGAAGAATGCTGGAAGAAGCTCGGGGCGTGCTTAAAATGCGGTGGTCGTGACCACCGTATTCCGGATTGTCCCATGCTGAAGGACCAGCCCGGAAGAGCCCAAAATGTACCACGGCGTCAGGGACGCCTTAATGCGGTCATAGAAGCTGATCTACCCGACGAAGGGGGTATGGTGGAAGGTACCATTTCCATACACTCTCAACCCGCATTTGTGCTTATTGATACTGGAGCTGCTTATTCATTTATTTCCACCGCATTTGTTGCAACTCTACCTGTCAAACCTGTACCCTTGAAATCCAAGATCACTGTAGCCTCTCCACTAGGCTCAGAATCTGAACTCACTCACTACTTGCCGAAATGCGAAACTATAATTGGGAGACACAATCTCCCTGCCAACCTTATCTGTTTAGACATGAAGGGTTATGATGCCATTCTGGGTGTCGATTGGCTAATTAAATATGATGTTGATGTAAACTGCCGCCATAGGAGGGTCGCTTTTAAAAGACCAAACCTTCCAACTTTATCACTACTTGGCACCCGCTATCACAAACACCCTATCTTGATCTCCTCCTTAAAGGCTTCTAAGCTGATCAACCAGGGTTGTGATGCTTTCCTAGTTTCTGTCTTGGCAACTGAAAAGAAGAAACCGACCCTAGAAGACATTCCAATAGCCAGGGACTATCCTGATGTATTTCCAGAGGAATTACCTGGTATACCACCTGAGCGGGAGGTAAACTTCACCATTGAGTTACTCCCTGGGGCAGCCCTTGTTTCAAAAGCCCCGTACCGTATGTCCCCGGTTGAATTGCAGGAGTTAAAGAGACAAATCCAAGAATTACTAGATCAAGGTTTTATCAGGCCTAGCACATCCCCGTGGGGAGCGCCAGTGCTATTTGTCAGAAAGAAGGACGGGACAATGAGGCTATGCATTGATTACCGTCAGTTGAACCAGTCGACAATAAAGAACAAGTATCCACTACCCCGCATTGATGAACTGTTTGATCAGATCTCTGGTGCACAATATTTCTCCAAGATAGACCTAAGGTCAGGCTACCATCAACTAAGAATAAAGGAGGAGGATATTCATAAGTCTGCATTCCGAAGTAGATATGGTCACTATGAGTTCGTAGTTATGCCGTTTGGCTTAACAAATGCTCCAGCGGCTTTCATGCAACTTATGAATAATATTTATAGGCCATACTTGGACCAGTTTATAGTGGTGTTCATTGATGACATCCTTATTTACTCCAAATCCAAAGAAGAACACGAAGAACACTTGAAGATGGCTCTACAAGTGCTGAGAGACAATCAACTCTATGCTAAACTTAGTAAGTGTGAGTTCTGGATGGAAGAGGTGTCTTTCCTTGGCCACATCATATCCAAGGAGGGAATCTCTGTAGATCCGTCTAAGGTGGAGGCGGTAAAGAACTGGACAAGGCCGACAACTGTGTCAGAGATTAGAAGCTTTCTGGGTTTAGCCGGCTATTATCGTCGCTTCATTAAGGATTTCTCGAAAATAGCTGTACCATTAACCCGGCTTACCAGGAAGGAGAATCCATTTACATGGACTGAGGAATGTAAATAAAGTTTCAAGGCATTGAAAGAGCACCTTACCTCAGCACCCGTACTAACACTGCCAGTCGCTGGGGGTAGTTTTGAAGTATACACCGATGCATCCGGGATCGGCCTTGGCTGTGTGCTGATGCAGAATGGGCAAGTTATATGCTACGCGTCCAGACAATTGAAGAAGCATGAGGACAATTACCTGTACATGATCTGGAGCTAGCGGCTGTAGTCTTCGCCTTGAAAATATGGTGTCATTATCTATATGGTGAGAAATTCATTGTGTTTTCTGACCATAAAAGCTTGAAGTATCTGTTTTCTCAGCAGGACTTGAATATGAGACAGCGGAGGTGGTTGGAGTATCTCAAAGACTTCGACTTCACGATTCAATATCATCTCGGAAAAGCAAATGCTGTGGCAGATGCTCTAAGTAGAATGCCAATGATCACACTATCAAGTTTAATGGTGAACGAATGGAAGTTGTTAGAAGACTTCGCCAAGCTAAATATTGATGCTGACATCAAAGAGAAGGGATGTCTTGTTGCTAGTACTAGGGCACAACCTACACTACTGGAGGACATCACAACACTCCAAGATAATGACCCTGTACTTGTAGAGATTAAGGCTAATCTAGACCAGAGGCCGGATTTCTCATTAACTGAAGATGGAAGACTATTGTTCCGGGATCGAATCTGTGTACCCGACCATGCAGAGACAAGGAAAATGATTATGGATGAGGCTCACAAGACCAGGTATACCATCCATCCTGGAACTACCAAGATGTATCAAGATTTGAAAAGAAGCTTTTGGTGGCCTAATATGAAGAGAGAAGTGGCGGAATATGTCGCCCGATGCTTGACATGTCAAAAGGTCAAGGCAGAACACTTGCGACCCGCAGGTAAACTCAAACCCCTAGAAATCCCGGCATGGAAATGGGAAGGTATAGGGATGGACTTTATTTTCGGACTACCTAAATCTAGAGGTGGATTCGATGGAATCTGGGTTATTGTCGACCGCTTAACTAAGTCGGCTCACTTCTTACCAGTGAAGATTAAGTGGTCAGTAGATGTTCTGGCTGCGTTGTATGTGAAGGAAATAGTCAGATTACATGGAGTACCGGTGTCTATCGTGTCTGATAGAGACCCCAGGTTCACATCCCACTTTTGGAAAGGACTGCACTACTCCTTGGGATCTAAACTAAACTTTAGCACGACTTTCCATCCACAGACAGATGGTCAGACGGAGAGAACCAACCAGGTGATTGAAGACATGCTTAGAGCATGTGTCCTAGATTTTGGAGGAAGCTGGCACGAACACTTATCCCTCGTGGAGTTCGCCTACAATAATAGCTATCAAGCTAGCATTCAAATGGCACCATTTGAAGCACTCTACGGCAGGAGTTTCCGATCTCCAATATGCTGGTATGAAGTTGGCGAAAAACAAATGCTAGGACCTGAGATGATAAGAGAAACCACAGAGAAGGTAAAGCTTATTAAAGAAAGAATGGCAGTGGCGCAGCAAAGACAAAAGGCATATGCAGATAACAGAAGAAGAGACCTGGAGTTTCAGGTTGGTGAACATGTATTCTTGAAAGTATCTCCAGGCCATGGGATCAGGCGATTTGGCATTAAAGGCAAGTTGTCACCAAGGTTTGTCGGGCCTTTCGAAATCCTCGAAAGAGTCGGCGAGGTGGCATATCGTCTCGCTTTACCACCACAAATGGATGGAATACACAATGTGTTCCACATATCCATGTTGAAAAAGTATGTACGAGATCCATGGCATGTCATAGAATATGAGCTTCTGGAATTTAACAAAGACGGAACATATCAAGCGAAGCCGATTAAGATCGTGGATTGGGAACTGCGCCAACTAAGGAACAAAGTTATTCCACTAGTAAGGGTTCGATGGAATCAACGCTTGGATGAAGACGACACGTGGGAAACCGAGGAAGCAATGCGCAAAAGATACCCGGAGTTATTCACAAGTAAGTACGCCTCACTTGTACGATAATTTTCTATACATGATTTTGGGGACCAAATTCTCTTAAGTGGGGGAGGGTGTAGCACCCCGGAAATTTTAATCCAAAGTAAATGGAAATAAATAATTTCCCTAATACAAGAGTATTTAAAACATACGTATCATTATCGTATGTGCTAAAACACATCGGAAAATTTCGTAAAAATTATAAATCAACCCTAAACATTATTACTAAATGTTTCACAAAGAAATTTGTGCCATGAAAAATCAGATTAGCTAAGTTTAAAGTGTTTCGCAACTTATTATCATAATTCATGAATAAGTCGTAAAACCATTATCACACGTACTCGGATGAGTCAAAAAATTAAATAAAAATCACATTTGGATTTTAAATAATATCCTCTAATGACCCATTAAAAATTTGGTTCAATAAATATCATTTGGGCTAGGTTTAAGAGTTATTGTGACCGATTATCTAAATAAGGAAACAAGTCAGAAAACCGTTAACACGGAAATACGACGCAATCAAAAATTAAATAAAAGTGTTGGGGAGACTTCCAACATTTTATATTGATGACCCATTATCATAATTGGGACAATGGGCAACATTTGGCCCAAAAATCAAATAAAGCTAGAAAATACATAGAAATTCGTAACCATAAATAAGCTGAAATTAAAAAGAGGCAATTAGAGTTGAATTGGGATGCAATCATGCATTCATGGCAACCCAAATTCGTGCCTAACTATGAGGGGAGGTTTCCTAATGCCTCACACACTCAAAGGGAGGAGGAAATCATCAAAAATAGGAAACCAAACATGCCAATCCCGAAACCCTCCTTTCCTAGTTATAATAGGACTCCTAAACACCATGGTTACTTAAATACTCTTCACCCAAACCCTAGGAACGAATTTAGAACTTGCTAGGGTCGTGTGGGGGAGCTCTTGGTGGCTGAGGAGCTTTGGAACGACCACAAGAAGCCGTTCTTCTTCCCCTTCTCATCTGCTGCGACCTGCACAAACCACCCTCTTGAAGTCGACCAAAGGTGAGTCAAACCTAAACCAAACCTTGCAAGGCCTATACCCTGGAAAGAGGGTCAAGTCTACGTTCTAACCCAAGTGGAATGCCCAAATTCCATGCAGTATACACGGAGTAGTAAGCGTTTTCCTCCAAGTGGTCTGAACACGGGTTTCTGGAATAACGAGACTTCTTCAACCCAAAAGGTAGGTTTTCTCGGGCCAAATCTTAACATATCCTATACCAATGTGTAGAGCATCAAGTTAACTTTCATTTTCCACAGGTTTCATCGAATTTTATTCAGTAGATCTTGTTTTATAAGCGTTTTCCAAAGTCGCACACTGTTAGAGCTTTTCCCGTTCTTAATATGTTGCACGTGCTTCAAGGCCGAATTAGAGAAAACTCGTAACATGAAAGTTATTCTACTATTGTCCTCGTCAGGTTTCATGTTGAACGTTTTGTCTAAATCTCATTAGTTAGAGAGTTATAAGCGTGGTAATAGGGTTGCTGCATAAAACTACGTCTTCAAGTTACCCTTGGTCTGACCTTGTGTTCCCCGTGATCAAAGCCTATCGAAACCATCTTTATTGTTCAATTCTGATTTATTGAAAGTACCCTAGTATGTCTAGGTTATTTTAAAACCAGTTTCGTTATTTTTCACGCACCGTGCAATTTGTTCTCTATTTTAGAACAACCCTATGTCAAGGAAGGAAAGACATGTCCGCAATCCAAGGCACTGTCCTTGCTCTGTCCGAGACAGTCATGGACCCTGTGAACGCGACGGCCCGATATGTCGCTATCAGAGGCTTGATTGCGACATACCCCTTGTCGCCTTCTGAATGCGACGTACGCTCCGTCGCTATCTACCTGCCTGATCTGATTTCCCTGTCGCGATGCTCACATCCCTGTGTCGCCTTCTGGGCCCGACTCGTCGCCTTCCTTACAGGAGCCTGTCGCGATCTGACCCCGGCCTGACAGACCCGTCGCCTTCCTTATATGGCTATGTCGCGATCTCAGGATTTTACCTGAAACCACGTGTTTTCCTGCATAGTTTTCCGCATATACCCAAGATCTGTTTAAATATGATATTTACTGTGTAAGTTGCATGTCTTGGGTCTGATCATTACATGATTGTTATTTAATGACTTAAAAAGTGTTAAACCCATTTAAAAGCTTTAATTACATGAATGCTATTCTAAGTGCTCCTTAAATGTTATGATCCATTCGTGCTACTTGTGATTTAATCTTCCTACTGTTCTTCCACGTTTAAATGGTAATGGTTATCATAAAATCTTGCAAACCATGATTAGTTAAAGTGCATAGTTTATTCCATGTTATATTGTCAAGTGCTTCATGCGAGTTTGAGACCGATGGTTTGGGAATTGAGACACGCGTACCGCACTACACACTAGCACTGTTAGGCAGCCTTTTTCTTAGGAAGTTGGAAACTCTCTACCGGTCATTCCGAATCGGTAGACTAGCGACCTTTTCACCAAGGCCTCCGTAAATCTCCTCTGACCATGGATTCCCACATGGCCGACGAGTTGGTTGTACCATTGAAGTTTCCCTGAAGATAGCGTGCACTTCCTTTCTCTTCTTGTTCTCATGAGCGTGACTTACAATCTAGACTAAAGCCATTAATGTAAAGATTGAACTAAATGAGGAATCGTACCGTTATGCTGCCGAATTTATCTCTTGATCATTGTTATCATGAAATCATGTTCAATTACTTATTACTAGCTTCCCCTCATCATCATGAACATGACATTACACATGCTTACTTATTGAAACTCTCATTGGCCATTATAAATGACTGTGGGTATCTACATTTAAAAATTTAAGTGAGATGCTGACAGGGCACGACGTGTGTCCAAGGGCTCCAATCTAGCCCCAATGACGGCGAGTCATAGATATACTGTTAACCATGGGGTATAATGATTACTGGCGTTGCATCTGCGCTGGGAAAATCGTGCGTGCGTGTTGAATGATAGATACATAACCACATACACGTGTCCTGGTGTACATTCTTGATGGATCTTTTCTTGGTGTACATTGGTGTCTACGTGCCTGATTAGTGTTACTTGATCGTGCTTGTGAAATCTTGCTTGCTTGCGTGATATGGCCATCCTGCATTTAATGCAATTAATGATATCTTACGTTCTTGACATCAATTGAAATCCTGCGTGCCTATATGAAGTGATCTATTGCTAGTTCTATCTTGTCGTCTTGTTCACCAATCATGTTCTATCATAATCACTCTCTCTAGCTTGTTTTATATATCATGTTTTAACGAGTTTTATTCGTACTTGCATATCATTCATCGTACTTGCCTAGTTCTAAAATGTTAATCACTATATCATTGCCCGCACATTGAGATATAAATCCTACTGGGCTAGTTCGCTCATCCCCTATTTTTACCCAATCTAGGTGACTATGAAGTTCAGGAGGAAGATCAAGTCGAGGATGGGAATGCGTCCGAGTGATGAGCATTCCAATTATGAGTCTATCTATAGTTGGTTTATTTCGAGTGTTAGATTCTTATAGTAGGAAGTGAGGTATCATGTACTTTTGTTTTATTGAGTCTTAGTCCTGTAATAGTTTCCACTTTGAATACAATAAGTTGAGATTTGAATACAATTTATATTGAGTTCAACATATGGGCCCTATTATGATGTTGTGTTGATACACGTTTAGTTCGTGCTAGCTAGACGCTTATTTGCCGACTGTCCACGTCTCGAAATATCGACTCGAATTATTCGAAATAATATCCGCTGCGTAATTCTCGGGACGTGACACTTGACCTGTACCAGAAGTGAGTTTCCTTCCTACTCGGAAAGGAAGAGGACCAGCGGGGAGCTAAGGGTTTCTATATCCTTGGGGGGAGTGTACCCTGGTTAGTGAAATCCCAAGATTTGCTTGGGGACTGGACATAGGTCTTCCACTTGAGAAGTACCGATCTAGGATAAAATCTCTGTGTTCTTGTATGATTGTTTAAATTTACTTCCGCACTACTATTCTATCTCCTCACACAACTACATTCACTAACCGAAGTTTTCAAGTGGTAATTTTTGTGTTTTAGTTTCAGTATTTCTGCAGCTATTCTATACACCCCCTCTAAAACGCTTGCTGCCATATCATCTGTGGGCCAACAAGTGGTTTCAGAGCCAAGTCTCTTCAAGCAAGTAGATCTCACGATCTAAAGAGCAAAGATCAAATGGCAGCTCAAGGATTTGCTGAAGGCCAATCTATCAAGAGACCACCCTTGTTCTATGGTGAAGATTACAACTACTGGAAGACAAGGATGGAGTTCATCCTCCAGGGTTATGACTATCAACTATGGACTATCATTGAAGAAGGAGATCTGATAGTCCTCAACCCAAGAGACGAGTGGACAGACAATGACAGAAAATTGCTCTCACAGAATAGTAAAGCCATGAATCTCATTTGCTGTGCCCTGACAAGGAGCAAATTCAATAGGATCTCAACATGTAAATCAACAAAAGAAATGTGGGACAAGTTGAAGCTCACATACGAAGGGACTGACAAAGTAAAAAATCAGGATTGACATCTTGGTCACACAATATGAGAAATTCTAAATGCTAACAGGTGAGACCATTACCCAAATGTATAGTAGATTTACTAATATAACTAATGGTCTTGCAGGGCTTGGAAAGATGTACAACACTGGAGATATGGTAAGAAAAATTCTCAGATCCCTACCAAGCCAATGGACTCAAAAAGTCACAGCCATCAAAGAAGCTAATGATCTTACAACTATGTCATTTGGAAAGCTTATAGGATCATTGATGGCACATGAGATCAACATGGAGTGACTATCTGAAAGCTCATCCAAAAGAAAATTTATTAATGCTTTCAAAGTTATAGCTGCTCCTTCCACCTCTTCCTCTTCTAGTTCAAAAAATGCAGGCTCTAAAGACAGTGATATAGATGATGTACCGTCCAAACTTCAGAGAATTCTTAAGAAGAATAAGAATGGATCAAGAAGGATCCAAAAGAAGGAGAAAAAGGAGAAAGAACCAGTCTGCTATGAATGCAAAAAGTCTGGACATCTGAGACCAGATTGTCCAAGACTCAAGAAGACTGGTCAACTAGAAAAATCCAAGAAGAAGCACAAGAAATTTAAAAGAAAAGTCATGGCAGCTGCTTGGGACAATGAAGAAGTCTCCACTTCAGATTCATCAAGCTCATATTTAGAAAAAGAGCAGGTAAGTCTAGCCCTCATAACAGGACTAGATGAGGTACATTTTGACCCATCTTTTAATTCTTGCACTGATTTAGGGTTAGAGTCTGATGACCTAGATGATGTTTTTAATGAACTTTATGATAAACACAAGGTTGTTTTAAAAGAATTAAAAAATATCAAAAGCAACCTTACTTGCTTAGAAAACACTAATTCTAATCTTAAATCAGAAATGGAACAATGGGAAACATAATTAAAGGAAAGTAAAAATAATAATTATCTTTTGAATGAAGATTTAAAAAGCAAGAATAATGAAAAATTAGAGTTAGAAGAAAAATTGAAAACTCTAACTGAAGAAAATCTGTATTTAAAAGAATCAGTTAAAAATTAACAAAAGGTAAAACATCTCTAGCTCTATGATTAAAAGGCTCAAAATCTGTCAACAATAAACAAGGTTTTGGATACGAACCTCCTGAAAAAGAAAAACAAATTAAATATCTAAAAAATATCCATTGCCAAAATTTGTGAAAGAAACCAAGATGCCTCAGAAAAAGGCCCCTATAATGAACAAATGCTCTCAAAAGAAAAATGTTTCTAAAAATCATGTTTTAAACAAACATCATAAAGATAATAAGGCCTGCAAAATAAATTATATTCATTATTATTCTCATTGCAATAAATTAGGCCACACAGTAAACACCTGCACTACTAAGCACTTATTATAGATTCCTAAAGGTTATTTTTATGCATCTAACCATCAAAGACCCAAAAAGATTTGGGTACCTTCTTTTGAGTAGTTTATTTGTAGGATAGCCTTGGAGCATCAGGAACAAAGGATGCTCAAGGCATTGGTGACTGCCAGCTCTTCATCCAACTCATATTTGAGGAGGGAGTAGTCACAAATTTGTATTTGATTTACAGTACTACTAATAAGATTTTGCAAGTCTCTTTTGTAAGATCAATGCAGGTAAAAGTCTTGAAGACTTGACAAACAACAAGTGGATATGTCAAGAAACAACAAGATCAAACAACGGGTCGACACATCATGAAGCAACTGTCGACAGACAAGTGAAGACTCATCAATCCTCACTCTAAGGGGGAGCTTCACATCAAGGACGAGCCATACTATAAGGGGGAGCAAGCAATAAGGGGAGATGTAAATTCATGACAAGTATTGTTGAACCCCTTTCTCATTCAAACTCACTAGTAGTATTGGTAAGAAGTCTTTACAAAAGGGAATATGCAAATGGTAAGATCTTTCCTTTTTGGGTATTGACAAAAAGGGGGAGAGTATTTTATTTATGAATTTTCTGTTTAATGCTTGACCTTATGTTTATGTCAGAAAATTCACAAGAGCTTTGTCATCACCAAAAAGGGGGAGATTGTTGAACCACTCCTATATTTTGGTGATAACAAAACCCATGTTTAACTTAATAATATCATCAATATATTTCAAATCATGTTTCTTTCATGAATACAATATATTCTAGCATTATCACACTAAAGTTTAACTTTGTCATATCTCATGTTTTGGTTAATACAATTGCTTAATTAATGTGTGCATAACCAACTGCATATATTGTTACGGCCCTGGATATTTATACCCAACAAGGGTCAATATCCAGATCTGTCTCCCGCGAACGAACCGAAGTCTCGTAAGGGATATCACTAACACGTGTCTAGTAAGAATATAAAAGACCACAAGTACAGTATATAACATAGGAAAGTACAAGTGTATATAACTATAAACTACAATGTACAAAAGTCCCATTACAATTTTACATGTCCAATTTAAAGAGTACAACTACCTAGGGCATACCCCGAGAGAGCACAAGCTCAGACGACTCAACTACTCTACTGCTGGTGGTACAAGTCTACCACGACTCCTCCTCGAGCCGTACGGAACCGACCAATCCCTGTAAAAACTGTAAGGGAGTGAGCCTCAACACGTCACTAGCTCAGTAGGGACCTCCCACAACGAAACCATAACAACACAAAGAGACCTCAACCCCAAAGGGGTCTCACTGGCAACACCGGTAGCCGAAGCATAACATGCACACACAAGCATGTTAAACGACAACTAATCACAAGCACATCGGCTAAACCCGGTCCTCGGAGAGTAAAGGGAAACACAGGACTAGCTTAACACCACTAGTCCTTCCTACAACCAAACCACATCGACCATAAGCCTCATCGGCAAACCACTGCCTAGGCCACAGTCTCACTGGAAAACCACAAGCACGAAATATCGGGATTGGCGACAACTAGCCAATACCCGCATACCAAACCATAACCAGTAACACACAGCACGTGGAGAATCACACCGCAAGATCTCCACAGTACGCACAGTCTCACCTCATCACCAGTTGAGGACAAGACACACGTACCACAGCACAACTCTACCCACAAGGGGTACATGTACCTACTACCACGAGGTACAATACTAAACCACAGAACCGTGCCACCTTTAGGGCACACCACAACAGTTACAATCTTAACCAGCGGATCACACACAAACCACAACCAATGGCTAAACACGAGTTGGTACGGAAATAATGCCACCACACAGGAACAAACTACTGGTTCATGACGCCAGCATCCAACCCGGACAACAAAGCACAAGAACTACCTCTTAGTCTCACAGTCACGGACGGAAGGTCCAACTATCGCTCCACAACAAGCCAAGAATAGTGGAGACCAACCAACACCACAACCTGTAGGTCACACACCCTGCAGGCCCACGCTTGGCACCTTTAGGGACTCTGGCCTGAGCTCCCTAAAGTGAGGCACTGGAAATAAGACTAGCTGGGGACCAGTGTCGACTACTGGTGTCCGTACCCCCAACCACAAGCGCGCTACAAGCGATTGCACACCCACAAACACAAGTCGCTGCCCCTTAGTCATTTTCCCTCAGCCGGGCGTACAACTCAAACTCTGGAGTAAGGGTGTCCAGGAAGACGGCTAAGACCTCTGAGGTACACACGTACTGGGACACACCCCGAGCACAACACGTGCTTGGCTCTCTTAGGAACCTGGGGTACCTGACTGAAGAGGTATTCCGGAATAGGCGCCGGACCACCAGACTCGGTAAGCACATAAACCACGATATACATACCTAAACAATCCTTTATTTATAAACCACGATATACGAGTGTTAGGACTAGATTAACACCGGTCACCAAGTGACCCTCAAGCCATCCTACACTGATACATACTTTGTATCACAACAACACAACACAACCTTACCTATCATTGGTCACCCCGTGACCTCCATGCCAACCTACACACCACTTAACACATTAATCATCCCAATAACCTTTAAAGATTAACAATAAACCAGGGCTAGGTCTACACAAGACCCTCACTACCCACCCACCATAAATCAACCTTCAAGCTTAAACGCGTCGGACATAGCCGCTGCCACTTGAATCACGTCAATAATCCCAGACGCTATTTCAAATGCTGTAGTGACAGACCTTAGTGACACGACCAAGTCTCATCGGCTCGACACGACGCTTCTAGACCCAAACCAGTCAAACCAACGGTCAACATATAATCACTTCCGACAACACCGACGCATTTCCATAAGAACGCGTTGGGTCAAACAGATAGGATACCAACACTGCCACTACGCACAGACAAAACCAGAAACGTGTCAACTCAACGTGCCGCATTCCAACATGATCGCGTCGTCTGTCCTGGACACGTTTCAACGATGACAGTGGGTTCGGCTCACGGGCCGAACCCAAAATGTAACGGCCTTGAATATTTATACCCAATAAGGGTCCATATCCAGATCCATCTCCTGCGAACGGACCGAAGTCTCGCAAGGGATATCTCTAACACGTGTCCAGTACGAATAGAAAAGACCACAAGTACAGTATAAGACACAGGAATGTACAAGTGCTTATAACTGTAAACAACAATGTACAAAAGTCCCACTACAATATTACATGTCCAGTGAAAGAGTACAACTACCTGGGGCATACCCCGAGGGAGCACAAGCTCACACGACTCAACTACTCTACTGCTGGTGGTGCAAGTCTGTACTACTCCTGTGTAAACCACGCAAAAGTCAACCAACACCTGTCAGAGTCGGCCAACACCTGAAACAAACTTTAAGGAAGTGAGCCTCGATAAGTCACCGGCTCAGTAGGGACCTCCCACAAAGAAACAACAACCACATGAAGAGACCTCAACCCCAAAGGGTCTCACTGGCAACGCTGGCAACTGAAGCATAACATGCACACACAAGCATGTTAAACAACAACTAATCATAAACACACCGGCTAAACCCAGCCCTCAAAAAGTAAAGGGAAACACAAGACTAGCTTAGCACCGCTAGTCCACCCTTCAACCGAAGCACCTGAACCACAAGCCTCACCGGCAAACCACTGCCTAGGCTACAGTCTCACAGGCAAACCAGCCGCACAGAGTATCGGGATTGACGTCAACCAACCAACACCCGTAAACCAAACCATTATCGGAAACCAATCTATTTAACACGTGGAGAGTCACACCACAAGATCTCCACAATATGCATGGTCTCACCTCATCACCAGCTGAGGATGAGACACATGTACCACAACACAACTGTACCCACAAGGGGTACATGTACCTACTACGACGAGGTACAACACTAAACCACAGAACCGTGCCACCTCCAGGGCACACCACAACGGTTAAAACCTTAACCAGCGAGTTACACACAAACCACAACCAGTGGCCAAACACGAGTCGGAACGGAAATGACGCCACTACATGGGAACGGACTACTGGTTCATGACGCCAGTATTGAACCCAGACAACAAAGCACAAGAACTACCTCTTAGTCTCGCAGTCACGGACGGAAGGTCCAACTGCCGCTCCACAACAACAAGCCAAGAACAGTGGAGACCAACCAACACCACAACCTGCAGGTCACACACCCCGCAGGCCCATGCCTGACACCATTAGGGACTCTGGCCTGAGCTCCCTAAAGTGAGGCACTGGAAACACAGGACTAGCTGGGGACTAGTGTCGACTACTGGTGTCCGTACCCCCAACCACGAGCGCGCTACAAGCGACTGCACACCCACAAACACAAGTCGCTGCCCCTTAGTCATCTTTCCCTCAGCCGGATGTACTACTCAAACACAAGAGTGAGGGTGTCCAGGAAGACGACTCAGACCTCTGAGGTACACACGTACTGGGACATGCCCCGAGCACAACACACGTGCCTGGCTCTCCTAGGAACCTGGGGTACCCGACTGAAGAGGTATTCCAGAATAGGCGCCGGACCACCAGACTCGGCAAACACACAAACCACGATATACATACCTAAACAATCCTTTATTTATAAACCACGATATACGAGTGTTAGGACTAGCTTAACACCGGTCACCACGTGACCCTCAAGCCATCCTACACTAATACACACTTTGTATCACAACAACACAACACAACCTTACCTGTCATTGGTCACCCCATGACCTCCATGGCAACCTACACATCGCTTAACACATTAATCATCACAACAGTCTTAAAAGAACAACAAGAAACTAGGGCTAGGTCCACACAGGGTCATCACTACCTAGCCACTACAACTTTCCCTTCGAAGGCTGAATCGCGTTGGACACAGGCGATGCTTTTCAAATCGCGTCCACCTGTTCGAACGCCATTCCAAATGCAAATGCGACAAGGCTTAGTGACGCAACCAAATCGTGTCGGCCCGACATGTTGCTTTTAGAACAAACCGGTCAAACCAACGGTCAACATATAATCGCATCCGACAACACCGACGCGTTTCCATAAGAACGCGTCGGGTCAAACAGACGGGATACCAACACCGCCACTATGCACAGACAAAAGCAGAAATGCGTCGACTCAACGTGCCACGTTCCAACATGAACGCGTCGTCTGTCCTGAACGTGTTTCAATGGTGACAGTGGGTTCAGCTCACAAGCCGAACCCACTCTCCCCCATGGGAGAACCAACAAGAAACCAAAGCACTCCTTCCATTTAAAGCTGTAAACGAATAAAGCTCAACAAGGGCAAACCACCCTCACATGCTCCAACCCTTAAACCCAATTCAAACATGCCATTAAACTGTAAACAGGGTAGGGAGTCTCCCTACCACACATGTAGCAGAAAGCACGCCAAATCCTCCTTGTTGTCGGCTCATCCACGCTCCGAACGTCATCCCCACGTGGAATCGGCGCCGCACGAGTCATCCGAAGCCAAGATCGCCCGAAAACCCCATGGAAGGCGCCACAACAACCTCCCCTGTGCCAGACAGGGCATCCTCTGCTCTGTCTGGCCGAAACGAAGCCTTTTAAGTCACAACAAAAATTGCGTCACAGGCAGACACCGCGTTTAAACCCTTTAAATGCGTCCACCTAGTCCGACGCTAAACGGAACCCATGTGCCACGTGTCACAGAGGCGGTTCCTTGAATCACGTCGGGCAAGGCCGATGCGTTCAAATCGCGTCATCGGGTTCTGCCACATTTCCAAACAGTGAACCAACAGTGCATTTAGGCTGGCATAACCGGCCCACACTGCTCACCCTATGCATGGGAAACCAAAACACAGCCCATTGACCATCTCTTGGTCAAGAGCACCACACATAGAATTGATAAACCCTGATCCGAACGACCATACTGTTACATTACTATCACCTAAAATGGAATGTCATCCTCAACATTCAGAGCAAAGCCACAATAAATCCGACTATCACCTAAAAAGAAATTAAACCTTATACAGATCAAGTAGGATACATTTTCTTTTGCTCTTGCCTTTAAAATCACTGCCCACGTTCTTATCGCGGTCGGTAAGTAGGACGCGATTAAATATCTTAATCGCAGTCGCTATGCAAGACGCGATCTCGAACCGCCGTTACGTGGCTGTCGCTGCATGCGCGCCGTGTGGCGCATGCAGGGTGACGGGGGTTTTAGTCGTGTCGACAACATCGGACGCATTTCTTAACGCGTCGAGTATGTTCGACGTAATTTGGTTAAGAGCTGTTAAGTGTATCTTCCCCGGCCGAATAGTGCAGTTGCACTGCTCAGGCCTGGGGGAGATGCTGCAGCAGTTGTGAAGGAGATCTTGGCAATTTGGGGCCCGTTTGGCGTAATTTCGGCACAAGGGCGAGCGTCGGAGCGCGAGGAATCCCTTGGTGGTGTTAGAATTGTGCTTCTTGCACTGGTAGGGGAACTCTACCTTGGTTTCTTCCTTGTTTACATGTGGATTGGGTTGTGTGATGCATGAATGGAGTTACTATTTGTGGGAATTGCATGGGCATGTTAGTAAGAATGTGTAGGAACCCATTTACACGTTTATTTCTAGCTTTATATGACTGTGGGATGGGGTGGTGTGATCTCCGGATGGATTTGTGGAGTGTGTTTCTGATCTCTAAAAGGCATCTGGTACAGGGGACGCGTTCTTGTTAATGCGTCACTTACACCCAATGCGACTCAGAGTTGAATAGCGTCCTTTATGTTCGACACGTTTTCAATGTGTAATGGCAGCTTCTGTTCTGGACGCGTTTAAGAAAGTGGCCGCCCGAGCTCTGGTGAGCAGTGGCCAATTTGTCCAGTTTGCGTCCCACATTGCTTCGGTTGTGTTACCAAGGCAATGTAGGGTTTGGATGGGTTGTGTGGACCCGCGTAATGATTGATATTGAGGTGTCTTGCGTAGATTTGTGTGCATAGCGAGTTAGGTGTTACGCCTTCCGTAGTTACCTCTCCAGTCGGTTACCCTAGCACTGGGTGCTTAGGGCTTGTCCTGGTACGGGAGTACCATCAAGGTTTGTGTTGTCTTCCTGGACACCCTCACTCTTGTGTTGAGTAGTACGTCCGGTTGAGGGAAAGACGACAGGGGACAACGGCTCGTGTTTATGGGTATGCGGCCGTTTGTAGTGCACTCTTGGTTGACAGACGGACACCGGTAGACGTACTGGTCCTCTACTAGTTCTGTTCCAGTGTCTCTCTTTAGGGTTCTCAGCCGGAGCCCCTAAAGGTATCAGGCTTGGTCTTGCGACAGTGTTGCTTGCAGGTGTGGTGTGGTTTGTCTCCACGGTTCTTGTTTGTTGAGGTGGAGCGGCAGCTGGACCCTTCGTCCATATCTCGAACCAGTTCTCGAGATTCGTGTTTGGCGTACCCTTCCTTTAGCTTGTACACTTGTCGAGTGTTGCCGTTTATTTATTTGCATTGTAGTATCACGTTTAGATTGTTACATGATTTACAGCTTTAATATTAATTGTGTTTCTTGGCTTGGGGGAGTTACCCTACTGGGCCAATGACTTGTGAGGCTCACCCCTTTTTCTTCTAGGTGAGGGAGAGGAGGAGGCTTCACATCCCTCCATTAGTTCGGACCAGCCTCATAGCAGAGTCAGGCCGTCACCACCAGTTCTTACTTGTGAAGCCTTAGGGGTTGTCCCGAGCTGGGTTTATGTTTATGTTGATTATATAAGGGACTTGGTATGTACTTTTCTTATGGACATGTATAAGCATTGTATCTTGTGTATGTTTAATTTGGTTCTTTTGTATTTTCACGGACATATGAGTTTGATATCCCTTGCGAGGCTTCGGCCCGATCGCGGGTGACGGAGTCGTGTCAAGCTCATTATAGTGTTAACGAGTTTGAACGGTGTGGTCCGTTACAATTGGTATCAGAGCAAGGTCCGTGTAAATATGAAAGAATGGGAAAAGTACATAGTGGTTCCTTATCATGATCCTCTGCTGGTAGATGGTTTTGTTTTTGTTATAATATACTTGTTGTCTTGTGTGGATAAAATGTATATGAGCAGGTTTATAATGGCGGATAGGAGAGATTGAAGAGGAGGAGGTGATGACCCTGAGGAGTCTACTTACCAAATAATAGAGAGAATGTGGGAAAGTCTTACGCATATTAGGACATGGTTAGATCATCAACTACAGGGGCAATCTTCCAGGGTAGTACCACCGGTAACGGAGGAGATAATGCCCGCACCATTAGTACCACATTATGGAGTAGAGGCACCTCTTGCAGCACCTTTACCTCCAGTGGTACCAGTGAGGCCAGCAAGTGTGGAGGAGTCCACGATGATGGTGGAGAGGTTCTTGCATTTGCAACCACCAACATATTCGGGAGGTCCAAGTCCGGATATAGTGGAGCATTGGATCCATGAGATTGAAAGGGTGTTTGTCACAATGAGGTGTCCCCAGGCAGATAGAGTCATCTTATCAACATATCAGTTGAGGGGTTTTGCATAAGAATTGTGGAGGCTTAAGATGCAGATTGTGTTGCCGATAAAGATGAAGAAGCAATCACTGGGCGGAGTTTCTTGAGGTCTTCAACAATACTTTCTTTCTGGTGCAAGTTCAGCAAGCAAAGAGGGAGAAATTTAGAACACTTCAGCAAGGAAACTTGTCGGTGTTGGAATATCAAATGAGATTCATGGCCTTGAGTCGGTATGCCCCGTATATAGTAACCAACAATGCAATGATGATTGAGTACTTCATTCGGGGATTGAGGCCGGAGTTGCAAGATGCGGTCATTCCTTTGATGTGTGGTACAGTGGAGGAGGTAGCCCAAAGAGCAACAATACTTGAAAGAACAATTCAAGCCAGGCAGTCTAGCGGATCAAGATCAAGTGGTGGTAGTTTCCGACTTCCACAGCAGTCTGCGGGTGTTAGTAAAGGAAAGGCACCTTCAGGAGGATCGTCTTCTTCGGGCTTTGGAAAATGGGGCAATAAATTAAAGAAGATATTTAGAGGCCGAGGAGGTGGTAAGTCTCAAGGATTTCAGCAAGGGCGCGGTTATAGGCGGAGATGGAGGAGTCTCAACAAAGCACGGCAAGGCAGCCTGGAGAATTTCGGTTTTACAATTGTGATCAGATGGGGCATATGGCGAGGAATTGTCCATACCAAGGAGAACTAATTATAGTAGAGGAACGCCACAATAGCAACAGCAACAACCACAACAGCAATCATCGGCAGGACAAGCAAGAGGCGCACCTTACTAAAGTGGCGGAGGACGAGGTCGAGTGATGGCGATTACTAGAGCTCAAACGGAAGCATCAAATTTGATTGAAGGTATTATACCAGTCTTTGAATATTCAGCAAGAACATTGATTGATCCGAGTGCATCCCATTCTTTCATTTCTAAAGATTTTCTTGATGTTATGGTGCATCCTTTTGAGGAGAGGCAGTGAGAGCTTATGGTGGAGGTACAGTCGGGGGATTTCATGCTTACCACATGTTATTTGGATGAGGTACCTATTATGATTTAGGGTAATCAGTTGCCGGCTAGGCTTTATAGATTACTACCAGTTGAATCAAATCACCATAAATAACAGGTATCCACTTCCACACATAGATGATTTATTTGACCAATTGCAATCAGAAAAGGTGTACTCCAAGATAGATTTGAGATCGGGATAGCATCAATTGAGGATTCAGGAGGAAGATATAGACAAAACGACATTCAGAACAAGGTATGGGTATTATGAGTTTGTGCCTTTGGGCTAACCAATGCACCGACGACATTTATGAACTTAATGAATCAGATCTTTCATCCCTATTTAGATCGGTTCATTGTGGTGTTCATAGATGATATTTTGGTGTATTCAACCTCAGAAGAAGAGCATGCAAATCATTTGAGAATTGCATTGCAAACATTAAGGGAGCATCAGCTTTATGCAAAGTATAGTAAGTGTGAGTTTTGGCTTAAAGAAATTCAGTTTCTAGGGCATATTATTTCAGGAGAAGGTGTGGCTGTTGATCCAGCAAAAGTGGAGGCGGTTATGAAATGGGAGGAGCCAAGGACAATGTCGGAAATCCAGAGTTTTCTTGGAATGGATGGCTATTATAGACGGTTTATCCAAGATTTCTCTAAAATTGCAGCACCATTGACAAGGCTCACTAGAAAAGGAGTGCCATTTGAATGGTCCTCCGATTACAGGCGTAGTTTCATAGAGTTGAAAACACGACTCACTTCAGCCCCAATATTGGTGATACCAGCAGAAGAGGTGGTTTTATGATATATATTGATGCATCCAGGAGAGGACTTGGAGCAGTACTTATGCAACATGGGAAGGTGGTGGCCTATGCATCTAGGCAATTGAAGCATCATGAAGAAAATTATCCTACACACAATTTGGAATTGGCAGCGGTTGTGTTTGCATTGAAGATTTGGCAGCATTATTTGTATGGGGAAAGGTATGAGATATTCACAGATCACAAAAGTTTGAAGTATATCTTCTCTCAGAAGAACTTGAATTTAAGGCAACGCAGGTGGATGGAATATCTCAAAGATTATGATTTTAGTTTGGCATATCACCCAGGTAGAGCAAATGTGGTGGCAGATGCTTTAAGTAGAAAAGTGGTTATGAGTCATATTATGATGAAAGAACTGAAATTGTATGAGGAGGTGGTAGAAAATTCTTTGTTTGTACCCAACAATCGACGAAGAGCTGTGTTGGCTAATAGTGTGGTGGAACAGTCGTTGTATTAGCAAGTTGTGGAAGCTCAAAAGAAAGATGAATATTTGGCCGATATTGTGAAGATGGAGAATGTTACCATTGATGATGATTGTGTTGTGCGGTTTAGGCACAGGTTGTATGTCCCAAATAAAGGTGGGGTGAAGCAGAAAGTGTTAGAAGATGCACACCGGTCCAAGTATACCATACATCATGGGAGCACTAAAATGTATCAAGGCTTGAAAGGATACTTTTGGTGGCCAAGTATGAAGAAGGAGATAGCAGAGTTTATAGCAAGGTGTGTGGTGTGTCAACAAGTTAAGGCAGAGCATCAAAGGCCAGGTGAGTTATTGCAACCACTGCCAATACCACAATGGAAGTGGGATGGTATCTCAATGGACTTTGTTGTAGGTTTGCCCAGGACGGCATCGGGTCATAATGGTATTTGGGTTTTTGTTGATCGGTTAACTAAGGTGTGCAGGTTGTTACCAATCAGCATGTCATGGGCAGTGGATCGGTTGGCAAAGTTATATGTTGAAAGGATTGTGCCATTGCATGGGATACCAGTTACTATTGTTTCAGATCGGGATCCCAGGTTACATCGGGTTTTTGGAGGAGTTTGCAAAGGGTTATGGGCACACAATTGAGGTATAGTTCTGCATGCCATCCCCAAACCGACAGACAAACGAAGAGAACAATCCAAACCATTGAAGATATGCTTCGGGCGTGTTGTTTGGCTTGGGGAGGTGGATGGGAACATCACCTTGGCCTGGTTGAATTTGCCTACAACAATAGCTATCATTCAAGTATTGGCATGGCACCATATGAAGCACTTTATGGGAGACCTTTTAGAACACCATTGAATTGGCATGAAGTGGGTGAAAGGCAAGTAATGGGACTGGAATTGGTTCAGCAATGTGCAGAGGTAGTCAAATTTATTAAGGAGAAACTCCAAATAGCACAAAGTAGGCAAAAGAGCTATGCGGATGTCCGATGTAGACCCTTGCAGTTTGAAGTTTGTGTTTTTGAAAGTTTCCCCGACTAAAGTTGTTCTAAGGTTCAGTAAGAGGGGCAAGTTGAGTCCCAGGTTTGTGGGTCCTTTTTAGATCTTGGAAAGAATTGGGGAGATAGCTTACAGGTTGGAGCTTCCGGCGGACTTCACAGATGCTCATGATGTGTTTCATGTCTCCATGTTAAGGAAATATATCCTAGATCCTTCTCAAATTGTGAGCTACCAGCGGGATGATTTGAAGCCAGATATTACCATGCCAGAATATCCGGTGATGATCACAGGCAGGTGAACTCAAAGGTTAAGGAATAAAAGCATCGAGTTGGTGAAAGTTCGGTGGGAGAATCGGCAAGGTGGTGAAGATACTTGGGAATTGGCCGAAGAGATGTTCTAAACATATCCGTATTTGTTTCAGTAAGTAGCACTTTTCTTTTTCGGTGATAGTTGAATGTGTTCTGAACTGTGTTTATGTTTATCGCTTTCATTTCGAGGACGAAATTCTTTTTAGGTGATAGTAATGTAATGGCAGGTATGTTCGGATCGAGGTTTACCAGGTTTTGGAGGCCAGTGTGTGGCCATTGTTAGACCATGGAGGTCTAAGTGTGTTTTTACAGCTTATTTTGGTCAGGTGGTAGGCAGGGGTGCTGGGCAACCCTGCCAAATTCGGGCTCTGTCGGGCTCTTTGAGATTGCGTCGCATACAGACGATGCGATTCTCAGGGGCTTTGTGTCCGGTTTTCCAGATGCAATATTGGTTCTTATCGCGGTCGGTAAGTAGGACACGATTAAATATCTTAATCACAGTCTCTATGCAAGATGCAATCTCGAACCGCCGTTACGTGGCTATCGCTGCATGCACGCCGCCTGGCGCATGCAGGGTGACAAGGGTTTTAGTCGCGTCGACAACGTCGGACGCGTTTCTTAATACGTCGAGTACGATCGACGCGATTTGGTTAAGAGCTGTTAAGTGTATCTTCCTCGGCCAAACAGTGCAGTTGCACTGCTCAGGCCTTGGGGAGATGCTACAGCAGCTGTGAAGGAGATCTAGGCGATTTGGAGTCCGTTTGGTGTAATTTCGGCACAAGGGCGAGCGTCGGAGTGCGAGGAATCCCTTGGTGGTGTCGGAATTGTGCTTCTTGCACTGGTAGGGGGACTCTACCATGGTTTCTTCCCTATTTACATGTGGATTGGGTTGTGTGATGGATGAATAGAGTTACTATTTGTGGGAATTGCATGGACATGTTAGTAAGCATGTGTAGGAGCCCATTTACACATTTATTTCCATATTTATATGACTATGGGATGGGGTGGTGTGATTTCCGGATGGATTTCTGGAGTGTGTTTCTGAGCTCTGAAAGGCGTCCGGTATAGGGGATGCGTTCTTGTTAATGCGTCGCTTACACCCGACGTGACTCAGAGTTGAATAGTGTCCTTTATGTTTGACGCGTTTTCAATGTGTAATGACGGCTTCTGTTCTGGATGCGTTTAAGAAAGTGGCCACCTGAGCTCTGGTGAGCTGTGGCCAATTTGTCCAGTTTGCATCCCACATTGCTTGGGTTGTGTTACCAAGGCAATGTAGGGTCTGTATGGGTTGTGTGGACCCACATAATGATTGATATTGAGGTGTCTTGCATGGATTTGTGTGCATAGCGAGTTAGGTGTTACGCCTTCCATAGTTACCTCTTCAGTCGGTTACCCTAGCACCGGGAGCTTAGGGCTTGTCCTGGTACGAGAGTACCGTCAAGGTTTGTGTCGTCTTCCTAGACACCCTTACTCTTGTGTTGAGTAGTACGTTCGGCTGAGGGAAAGACGACATGGGACAACAGATCATGTTTGTGGGTGTGCGGCCTTTTGTAGCGCGCTCTTGGTTGAGGGACGGACACCGGTAGATGTACTGGTCCTCAGCTTGTCCTGTTCCAGTGTCTGTAATGATCGGTATGTTCGGATCGAGGTTTACCGGGTTTTGGAGGCCAGTGTGTGGCCGTTGTTAGACCATGGAGGTCTAAGTGTGTTTTTACAACTTATTTTGTTATGGTGGTAGGCAGGGGTGCTGGGCAACCCAGCCAAATTCGGGCTCTGTCAGGCTCTTTGAGATCGCGTCGCATACAGATGACGCGATTCGGAGTGTGGGTTCGGCCTGTGAGCTGAACCCACTGTCACCGTTGAAACACGTCCAGGACAGACGACGCATTCATGTTGGAACGCGGCACGTTGAGTCGACATGTTTCTGGTTTTGTCTGTGCACAGTGGTGGTGTTGGTATCCTGTCTGTTTGACCCGACACGTTCTTATGGAAACGCGTCGATGTTGTCGGACGTGATTATATGTTGACCGTTGGTTTGACCGGCTTGGGTCTAGAAGCGTCGTGTCAGGCCGACGCGACTTGGTCGCATCACTCATGTAAGGCCCTCGAATTTCCGTCGCATTATTTGTATTTGTGTGTGTATATTTATGCTTGTGTATGTGTGTACATATTTACGTACGTATTAATTAGTATAATTACGTGTGCATATGTTTATGTTAGATGTAAATAATGCATGTATTGAATGGTGATAGTATGGATACACTACCTTATACATATTGCATGTATATATGCATGGTGTGCATGGTTTTCTGCATAATTTAGAGTTCTGGCCGAAGGCCAGATTGGCGTCAACAGCATGACGCCGATGAGGTGTCAACGTCCACCCATGGACGCCAACACTAATCCTGGCATCTAGCGATGTGGACGCCAACTTCTCTGGCCTGCATGCGCAGTAGAGCCGGAAATTCCGGAAGCAAGGCAGCTCACCCATTTGGGAGCTGTCTCCAACGGTCTGAAGGGGGATCACATCAGCATTTCGGGTCAGGAGAAGCTTCTCCCCTTTATCTAAACCCGGATCTGCTCCCCAACCCCTCTCTTCACCCTGTTGCAAGAGAAAAAGAGAGAAAGAAACCCTAGTTCTGAACTGTGAGAGAACCCCATCCTTGCCACCCAAAAATTCAAACTTCTGAAGCTTGATTCGGTGTTCCACTGCAACTGGAGGCTAGAAGGATCATCGAGGAAGGCTTCCCCGACCTCGGCTTGCTGTGGATCTCGCTCAAGAACCCGGAGGAGAGTTCATTTGGAGGCTTCTTGGGACAGCCCAAGGAGAGCTTCACTGAGCCCTAGATCCCTTGGTGCAATTTTTAAAAGGCAAGTGACCCTACCATAATGTCCCCATATGAGTCTAGGATGGTTTATTCATTTTTGTGTATTTTTCTTCGTGTCCTTGACCCTCCCATTCACCCTATCTTTGGAGCTCGGGTCTGTGTTCTGCACAGACCCAGAATTAACGGTAATATCCATTGACGCTGAGATCATGCTTGGCGTCAATCGACTATGCCGTTGACACTGAATTAGTGGCCAGAGACCGCCGCCGAGTTCATCTGGACAGAACAGTGACCTGTTCTGCCCTTCTATATGACTATTTTTGGTATGTTTCACGATGAGGATATACTGTAAATCATTATATGTTACGTATGTTGTTAGTATAATGAATGTAGTGTGTGGATGGATGAGTGTGCATGGTGGTAAATGTTAGAGATTTTCATTCTATGAAATTCCAAGCATGATTGTTAGTGAACTTGTCAATCCATGTTTTATGTTTAGGACTAGTCTGAGTGCCCTAAGTTTTGTCAGATCATGAAGTAAATGGATCCGTATATGTGTACTCAATTTGATAATTTGTCCATGCTTAATTGAATTATTATGCTTTCTAAAAATTGAACTTAGAAATGCATGTGTAGGGTTATAAACCTTGAGAAAAATGGTATGTTGCTCAGAAAACTCTGAAGAATGTCTATGATTATGGGTATGTTAGGGTTCAGACAGCGAATGGCAAAAATGTATGATGATGTTAAACCCTATGTCAACGTGAATTATGAATGGCATGCTAAATAGGTATTTGATTTTCTGTAAATTCTATTTAGCTCAGAAAAATCTGAAAAATTGAATGTATGATCTTGAACCCTAAAATAGCCTATGGTTAAAATTTCGGGTCATTTGGACCAGAGCACGATGCCTTATGAAATTTTCCATGAAAAATGTGAAATTGATGCATGTCATGGTGAAATGAGTTGACTCATGTTAATCCAACTTGGTTAATGGAATTACAGCGGGTTGACGTCTGAAATCTATAGTGTCATGTTAGGAAAACAGAAATATGCACGTGAGTGAGAAAGTAAATGGAATGAAAGGTGATACGTGTGAAACCATGTGTAAAAATCGGTAAAATGTGTAATGCGTAACTGTGCCAATGTGACACTGCTTCCGTAGAGGGCAGTGGAACCGTATCAGGGAAAAGTCCCCCTGAGAAGGTTCAATGTGTAAGTGACCCTATGGGCATTAGGGGGAAATCCTGGAGGTGGACAAGTACCACTGGTTAGGGTGGAGACTTGTTCTCTCGGTCTGCGCAGTCCAAGAGTCGCCATTGGAATTCCTAGATGGCGTCTATGTGTAATGTGATGTGTATATGTCCTTCTTTGGTGGTTTGGACTATGTGTCACGGCACCTAAAATGTGTAATGTGTAATGTGTATGTGTTCATGTGTAAGTGTAAATGAACAAATGTGAAATGTGTATGTGTAAAATGCAACTATGTGAAAGAGGAAACTTGTGTAAAGAAAATGTGAAATTCTAAATCAGAGGTTATGATATTGAAACCCATGTGAGACAAATCTGAAATCATGTGAATCAGTAAATTCATGTTATTATCATCATGTTTATATGTGCAAAGATGCCTAGAATCCATGTTAGGGATAATTGGTGAACACGGGTACAAGATAGCATGATGGGTTGTTCACATGATATGTTTTACTCAATATTGTAGCTCTCATGTATAGGTTTTCAGCCATGAAACCATGTGAAATCAGCAACTTAAAGCATGTGAAAACGTTTATGTATGTGTTTAAAACATGTAAGATCCATGCTAGTCGTGTTTTCTTTTCATGTATGCACAATGTTCATGTTGGTAGCTCTCATGTCTTGGTTCTTTAAAGACAAAGTTTCATGAGTAAATTGAATAGGGAGCATGTGATAGGTAAATTTTATTCTTAGAAATCTGAAAGCATGATCCATGTACCAAATTGTAAAACTTCATGATAGGTCGAAACCTTCAAATAATTAGTAGGCCATGTGTTGTAAATTTTGAATGCGCATGTAGAAACCCCTACGACTTATACGTGTATGTTATGAGTAGTGTTTCTTGCTGAGTCTTTGGACTCACTCCTTGCTTCGGCGTACAGATGTAGTTGGTGACGTGGCACCTTTGGAGGAGACAGTGGAGACGGACTCCGAGCGCAGAGATTAGCTAGTCTTTGAAGTTCTTGTGACTTGTGCATTCCATAGTATGTAATTTGGACATTGTATTAGAAATATCATGAAAAGGATGTATAAGTGTGGACATTATGTATTTGAATTTCAGCAATTTAAATTATGTGAACTTTTAGTTCCTTATTGTTAACTTCAAACTTCATGTATGTTAAATGTGGATGATGAATGAATGGAGACAGTTGTCTTTTACTTCCGCTACTCTGTTGTATATTCGCGTGTATCTTAGCTGTTTGTATCGTTTGGGTAAATGTCCCACTGTGAGGACTCTTGCTATACCGACATGGGTTGGTATAACCGTACCGGTATAATGAGGGCCGTCACAGAGATTGGTATCAGAGCAACCGGTTGAGATTGCACATGAATATACCTAAGTCATCATCCCCATTGCATGCTAAGTATGTCCACATGTGTAGAAAACACTAATAAGAAGTGAAAGATAGATAAGAAAATGGTTAGAAAACTTAGTAACCTAGCTCTAATGGTGGCTGAAATTTTATTACAGCCATGGCTTCCCGTGGACGACGTGGAGGTGTGCCGGCTCGCAACGACGAGCAGAGGTGTGAGGAGCGGGCGGAGCAGCAGGCCCCCGCCCCACAGGGTCCTGTGCTTCCCCCACCACCGCTAGTGGACTACGGAGTATTCATGCAAGGTCTGGTGCAAGCCATGCAGACGCAGGCTCATACCCAGGCAGCACTCCAGGCACAGTTGGAGGCCCAGGTAGAATAATGAAACAACTAAGTAGTTTGCTATTTAAATTGCATGATATTGTGTTTATTGTGTATTGTTATTGTTTAATGTAGCAGGCTCAGGCACCAGCTCAGGACCATGGTGGACCTTCCATCATGGAGCGATTCAAGAGGATGACCCCACCCTCTTTTAAGGGGGAGAGTGATCCATTAATGGCAGAAAGCTAGATGAGGGAGACAGAGAAAATCTTCCGAGCCATCAGGTGCCCTGATGAGGATAAGGTGACATTAGCCACCTACATGCTACAGGTATGTTTAGGTTATGCTTGCATGTTGTTTGTCAAGTTAGAATTTGTTAGTTGGTGCTTATGAAGGTGTATTGCAGGAGAGAGCCGATGTATGGTGGTCCTCCCTACTTCGTACACGCTTTGAGGACGGAGCAGTAGACGTGACGTGGGACGCGTTCGTGAGGCTCTTTCGAGCCAAGTTCGTCCTAGAGCATATCCAGGACAAAATGGAGCAAGAATTTCTATCCCTGACGCAAGGCTCCATGACCGTGCTGGAATACGAGGCAAGGTTTTCTGAACTTTCTAAATATGCACCGCATATCGTAGAGGATGAGCGCAGGAAGACCAAGAAGTTCGTGATGGGACTCAAGCCATCACTGAGGACGAGACTCGTGGCGTTTGACCACCGCACGCTAGACGAGGCCCTCAGCGCTGCCTGCAGGCAGGAGGGAGAAATGGAGCAATATCTGGAGGAGAAGAAGGCTTCGCAGAAGAGGCCGACAGCGACATTCCAGCGGCAGGATAAGAAGAAAACGGTGTACCAGACACCGCAGAAACCAGTGGCAGTCAGCAACTCTCAGGTACCTTCTGTACGTTCCCCTGGTGTGAAGAAGGAGTGTCCCCACTGCGGGAAGACCCATGGTGGTTCCGAGTGTTGGTTGGTAGCGGGTAGATGCTTGAAGTGCGGGAGCAGCGACCATAAGATCAAGGATTGCCCAAGACTTCAGCAAGGAGCTCAGCGTGGAGCGCCAACACCAGCAGTAGCGGCAGCCGCGCCAGCTACAGGAAGACCAGGAAGGCCTCGAGCCCCAGCTTGAGTGTTTGCTTTAGCTCGCGAGGACGCCGAGCAGGCGGAGCATGTCACCGAAGGTACGGTTTTGCTTTTCGGTGTGCACGCTCGGGTTTTGTTTGATACGGGTGCTACTCACTCGTTCATTTCCGAGCGGTTCGCTAGGCAGTTAGCCCTAGAGTCAGGCATAGAGTCTGAGGAGTTAGAGGTCCCTTTGTCTGTGCACACCCCTGCGGGTACGGTATCGACTAGGAAGTGCATTCCGTCGTTACCTGTGTGCATTGAGGATAGATTCGTAGATGGGTGTTTCTTCTTGCTAAAGATGAAGGACTATGATTGTATTCTTGGTCTGGATTGGCTAGAGGAGCACTATGCGTTAGTGGATTGTCGTAGGAAGAAGATTGTTTTCCGCATTCCTGGTGAGGACGAGTTCTCTCATCCCTTGCCAAAGAACTTAGCGGGAAAGTTAGTTATCTCTGCCATGAAGGCGATGCGCATGGTGAACAAGGGTTGTGACGCATTTCTTGCCAGCGTTATACTAGTACCCGATACTGGTTCGTCACTAACTCTTGCAGAGATCGATGTGGTGCAGGAATTTCCAGATGTCTTTCCCGATGACTTGTCTGGATTGCCACCGGATAGGGAGATAGAGTTCACTATAGAGTTGCTTCCAGGCACCTCTCCTATCTCGAAGGCCCCATATCGGATGGCCCCTGCAGAGTTAGCCGAGTTGAGGAAGCAATTGCAAGAATTGCTTGATAAGGGATTCATTCGCCCTAGTGTTTCCCCTTGGGGCGCACCTGTATTGTTTGTCAAGAAGAAAGACGGGTCACTTAGGTTGTGCATTGATTATAGGAAGCTGAACCAAGTGACTGTGAAGAACAGGTACCCCTTACCTCGGATTGATGATCTGTTTGACCAGTTGCAGGATGCATCAATCTTCTCTAAGATTGACTTGCGATCTGGTTATCATCAGCTGCGGATTAGGAGTGAGGATGTGTCCAAGACGGCATTTAGATCCCGTTATGGACATTATGAGTTCTTGGTCCTTCCTTTCGGATTGACCAACGCCCCTGCAGCGTTCATGGATCTCATGAACCGGGTGTTTAGTCCGTATTTAGATAGCTTTGTTGTTGTGTTCATTGATGACGTGTTGGTCTATTCTCCGGATGAGGCCACGCACCGTCAGCATTTGAGGTTAGTCTTAGAGGTTCTAGCACAAGCTGTATGCGAAGTTCAGCAAGTGCGAGTTCTGGTTGCGCGAGGTTCACTTTCTCGGGCATGTGATCTCCGGCGCTGGTGTAGCTGTTGATCCAGCAAAGGTCCAGGCAGTTATGGATTGGGAGATTCCCCAGACTTCTTCGGAGATTCGTAGTTTCATTGGGTTAGCTGGTTATTATCGGCGATTCATTGAGGGTTTCTCATCCATCGCCGCCCCTTTGACAAAGCTGACCAGGAAAGGTGAGAAGTTCGTATGGTCTGAGGCATGTGAGCGTAGCTTTCAGCTATTGAAGGCTATGCTTACTTCTGCTCAGGTATTGGTATTGCCTAGTGGTCTAGAGGGCTTTGCCATTTATACAGATGCATCTCAGATTGGTTTAGGCTGTGTACTCATGCAGCGAGAGAGGGTAGTGGCTTATGCTTCTCGTCAGTTGAAGGAGCATGAGAGGAACTATCCGACTCATGATTTGGAGCTCGCAGCAGTGGTTCATGCACTAAAGATCTGGAGGCACTATCTTTATGGTGTCAGATTTGAGGTGTTTACCGACCACAAGAGCTTGAAGTATCTTTTCTCCCAAAAGGAATTAAACCTGAGGCAGAGGAGATGGATTGAGTTCTTGAAGGACTATGACTTCGACCTTCAGTATCATCTTGGAAAGGCGAATGTCGTAGCGGATGCTCTTAGTAGAAAGAGGTCTTCGCTCCAGCAGGATTGGAAGATGTTGGAGGATGCAGCATGCTCTATGACCGAGTTAGAGCCATCGCTGTGTCAGGCTTTTGTAGCTCAGCTATCCCTTAGATCCTCAGTCTTGGATGAGGTGATTGAGCAGCAGAAAGCCGACCCTAGATTGTTGGAGTTAGTGGGAATGGCGGGCATTGCTCGTGATGAGGACGGTGTGATAAGATTTCAGCACCGTGTCTGTGTCCCTGATGTAGTAGATGTCCGTGAGCATGTGTTAGCGGAGGCTCATAGATCGCGATTCTCTATTCATCCGGGTAACACTAAGATGTATCAAGACCTGAAGAGATCATTTTGGTGGTCCGGCATGAAGAAGGATGTTGCGGATTATGTGTCTAGATGTCTAGTATGTCAGCAAGTGAAAGCCGAGCGGCAGCGACCATCCGGCCTTATGCAGAGGATGGATATCCCGTGTGGAAGTGGGAAGCTGTCACTATGGACTTCGTATCGGGTTTGCCTCGATCTAGAAGGGGCAATGACTCGATTTGGGTAGTTGTAGATAGATTCTCGAAGACTGCTCATTTCTTGCCTATGAAGAAGAAGCAGTCAGTAGAGAGTTTAGCTAGATTGTATGTTAGTAGTGTCATTAGATTGCATGGTGTGCCGAAGTCGATCATTTCGGATCGAGATCCGAGATTTACTTCGAGATTGTGGAAGGGTCTTCAGGATGCGTTAGGTTCGGAGCTGAAGCTCAGTTCGGCGTTTCATCCCCAGACCGACGGACAGTCCGAGAGGACTATCCAGACGCTCGAGGATATGTTGAGGGCGTGTGTTCTGGATTGGAAGGATGATTGGGAGCGTCATTTACCTCTTGTGGAGTTCGCATACAACAACAGCTTTCATGCTAGTATTGGTATGGCTCCATTCGAGGCGTTGTATGGTAGGCCCTGCAGATCTCCTTTATGTTGGGAGGAGACTGGTGATAGGCAATTGATCGGACCGGAGTTAGTTCAGGAAACTTCGGATAAGATCCAGCTTATCAGAAAAGGCTTGTTGCGGCACAGGATAGGCAGAAGAGTTATGCCGACAACAGAAGGAAGGATTTAGAGTTCGAGGTTGGCGATCATGTCTTCTTGAAGATATCGCCTACTCGAGGTGTTGTCAGGTTTGGCAGGCATAGCAAGCTAAGCCCTAGATTCATTGGCCCATATGAGATTCTCAGACGTTTGGGCAGCGTGGCGTATGAGCTAGCTTTACCCCCAGCTTTGGCTAGCGTTCACCCGGTATTCCACGTATCTATGCTCAGGAAGTATGTCTGAGATCCGTCTCATGTGTTTAGTCATGAGCCAGTGGAGATCCAGCCAGATCTTTCGTACGTCGAGCAACTAGTAGCCATTCTTGACCGGAAGGTTCAACATCTCCGGAACAAGAGTATCGCGTCGGTGAAAGTTCTATGGCGGAACTTCTCACGTGAGGAGGCTACGTGGGAGCTTGAGGATGCGATGAAGAAGAAGTATCCCCTTTTGTTTGAGTAGTGTCGTTCTAACTTCGAGGACGAAGTTTCTTTAAGGGGGAGAGGGTGTAAGGCCCTCGAATTTCCGTCGCATTATTTGTATTTGTGCGTGTATATTTATGCTTGTGTATGTGTGTACATATTTACGTACGCATTAATTAGTATAATTACGTGTGCATATGTTTATGTTAGATGTAAATAATGCATGTATTGAATGGTGATAGTATGGATACACTACCTTATACATATTGCATGTATATATGCATGGTGTGCATGGTTTTCTGCATAATTTAGAGTTCTGGCCGAAGGCCAGATTGGCGTCAACAGCATGACGCCAATAAGGTGTCAGCGTCCACCCATGGACGCCAACACTAATCCTGGCATCTAGCGATGTGGACGCCAACTTCTCTGGCCTGCATGCGCAGCAGAGCTGAAAATTCCGGAAGCAAGGCAGCTCACCCATTGGGGAGCTGTCTCCAACGGTCTGAAGGGGGATCACATCAGCATTTCGGGTCAGGAGAAGCTTCTCCCCTTTATTTAAACCCGGATCTGCTCCCCAACCCCTCTCTTCACCCTGTTGCAAGAGAAAAAGAGAGAAAGAAACCCTAGTTCTGAACTGTGAGAGAACCCCATCCTTGCCACCCAAAAATCCGAACTTCTGAAGCTTGATCCGGCGTTCCACTGCAACTGGAGGCTAGAAGGATCATCGAGGAAGGCTTCCCCGACCTCGGCTTGCTGTGGATCTCGCTCAAGAACCCGGAGGAGAGTTCATTTGAGGCTTCTTGGGACAGCCCAAGGAGAGCTTCACCGAGCCCTAGATCCCTTGGTGCAATTTTTAAAAGGCAAGTGACCCTACCATATGTCCCCGTATGAGTCTAGGATGGTTTTATCATTTTTTGTGTATTTTTCTTCGTGTCCTTGACCCTCCCATTCACCCTATCTTTGGAGCTCGGGTCTTGTTCTGCACAGACCCGAATTAACGGCAATATCCATTGACGCTGAGATCATGCTTGGCGTCAATCGACTATGCCGTTGACACTGAATTAGCGGCCAGAGACCGCCGCCGAGTTCATCTGGACAGAACAGTGACCTGTTCTGCCCTTCTATATGACTATTTTTGGTATGTTTCACGATGAGGATATACTGTAAATCATTATACGTTACGTATGTTGTTAGTATGATGAATGTAGTGTGTGGATGGATGAGTGTGCATGGTGGTGAATGTTAGAGATTTTCATTCTATGAAATTCCAAGCATGATTGTTAGTGAACTTGTCAATCCATGTTTTATGTTTAGGACTAGTTTGAGTGCCCTAAGTTTTGTCAGATCATGAAGTAAATGGATCAGTATATGTGTACTCAATTTGATAATTTGTCCATGCTTAATTGAATTATTATGCTTTCTAAAAATTGAACTTAGAAATGCATGTGTAGGGTTATAAACCTTGAGAAAAATGGTATGTTGCTCAGAAAACTCTGAAGAATGTCTATGATTATGGGTATGTTAGGGTTCAGACAGTGAATGGCAAAAATGTATGATGATGTTAAACCCTATGTCAACGTGAATTATGAATGGCATGCTAAATAGGTATTTGATTTTCTGTAAATTCTATTTAGCTCAGAAAAATCTGAAAAATTGAATGTATGATCTTGAACCCAAAAATAGCCTGTGGTTAAAATTTCGAGTCATTTGGACCAGAGCACGATGCCTTATGAAATTTTCCATGAAAAATGTGAAATTGATGCATGTCATGGTGAAAATGAGTTGACTCATGTTAATCCAACTTGGTTAATGGAATTACGCGGTTGACGTCTGAAATCTATAGTGTCATGTTAGGAAAACAGAAATATGCATGTGAGTGAGAAAGTAAATGGAATGAAAGGTATACGTGTGAAACCATGTGTAAAAATCGGTAAAATGTGTAATGCGTAACTGTGCCAATGTGACACTGCTTCCATAGAGGGCAGTGGAACCGTATCAGGGAAAAGTCCCCCTGAGAAGGTTCAATGTGTAAGACCCTAAGGGCATTAGGGGAAATCCTGGAGGTGGACAAGTACCACTGGTTGGGTGGAGACTTGTTCTCCCAGTCTGCGCAGTCCAAGAGTCGCCATTGGAATGCCTAGATGGCGTCTATGTGTAATGTGATGTGTATATGTCATTCTTGGTGGTTTGGACTATGTGTCACGGCACCTAAAATGTGTAATGTGTATGTTTCATGTGTAAATGTGTAAATGAACAAATGTGAAATGTGTATGTGTAAAATGCAACTATGTGAAAGATGAAACTTGTGTAAAGAAAATGTGAAATTCTAAATCAGAGGTTATGATATTGAAACCCATGTGAGACAAATCTGAAATCATGTGAATCAGTAAATTCATGTTATTATCATCATGTTTATATGTGCAAAGATGCCTAGAATCCATGTTAGGGATAATTGGTGAACACGGGTACAAGATAGCATGATGGGTTGTTCACATGATATGTTTTACTCAATATTGTAGCTCTCATGTATAGGTTTTCAGCCATGAAACCATGTGAAATCAGCAACTTAAAGCATGTGAAAACGTTTATGTATGTGTTTAAAACATGTAAGATCCATGCTAGTCGTGTTTTCTTTTCATGTATGCACATGTTCATGTTGGTAGCTCTCATGTCCTGGTTCTTTAAAGACAAAGTTTCATGAGTAAATTGAATAGGGAGCATGTGATAGGTAAATTTTATTCTTAGAAATCTGAAAGCATGATCCATGTACCAAATTGTAAAACTTCATGATAGGTCGAAACCTTCAAATAATTAGTATGCCATGTGTTGTAAATTTGAATGCGCATGTAGAAACCCCTACGACTTATATGTGTATGTTATGAGTAGTGTTTCTTGCTGAGTCTTTGGACTCACTCCTTGCTTCGGCGTACAGTGTAGTTGGTGACGTGGCACATTGGAGGAGACAGTGGAGACGGACTCCGAGCGCGGAGATTAGCTAGTCTTTGAGTTCTTGTGACTTGTGTATTCCATAGTATGTAATTTGGACATTGTATTAGAAATATCATGAAAAGGATGTATAGTGTGGACATTATGTATTTGAATTTCAGCAATTTAAATTATGTGAACTTTTAGTTCCTTATTGTTAACTTCAAACTTCATGTATGTTAAATGTGGATGATGAATGAATAGAGACAGTTGTCTTTTACTTCCGCTACTCTGTTGTATATTCGCGTGTATCTCAGCTGTTTGTATCGTTTGGGTAAATGTCCCACTGTGAGGACTCTTACTATACCGACGTGGGTTGGTATAACTGTAGCAACCTGAATTTTGTGATAAATAAAAATTAAATATAGAATTTAAAACCTAGCTAAATGGATATTTAAATAGAGCATTGAATAAAACCCATTAAATGGAAAAGAGTAATGGGCTTTGCTTAATGGATCTTCTAGAATTTGTTGGGTCAAAAATATGAATTTACAAAGAGAAAATAATAGGAAAATACCCTAAATTCGTAACTAAATTATTACCTAAATAGAAAAGGGTATTTTATGCATTAAATAGGAAGTTAGAGTTGGAATTGGATTCCTAAAACCTACCCCATATGGGTTAGCACGAATTTGGTTCTTTTCCAAGTCTAAATAGAGGTTGAAAAGCAAGAGAGGAAAGGTGGAGTTAGGAAATCTCAGAATTAATGGGAATTTGAGTAGTAATAGGAATATGAACTTGTGTTTACTTAAATACACCTCTTAAACCCTCTTGGCCGACCCAAGCTCGTGCCAAGGGATTCCTAGACCAGGAGGAGAGGCCTAGGAGGAGGAGATTTCGTGGGAAGAAGAACCTTTCAAGCTCTCAACCCCGTTCTTCAAGTTCTAGCCCTAGAAGAGGAAAACGAGTCAAGGTAGGCATTCTCACAAGCACAAATCCTAAAATTTTGTCTGTAGATTGTTCCATACATCAGGAACAAAACCGTCAAATTTCATAATTTTCCATCGAGCCAATATTTTCTTCTTGAATTTAGAAGTTCTGCAACTCTCTTGACCCCGAGCCCTCTTGTTAACTCTTGATCTCTATGTAGACTTGATCCCATGCTACGAGAGTTTTACTGTAGATGCTTCATGTTGTTAGGGATCATTTGCCCCTAAAAAGCCTAAATTTCATTGAGCATGTTGCTTGAATTAAATCAGTCTTGCTCTCTATGTCATGTTCTATGTTACTCGTCCTTGTTTGTTCTCAAACCATGTTCAAACCATGCTCTCTCTCAAATTCCGATTTACTGGAAGTACCCTTACATGTCTAGTTTAATTTGCAACTGATTTCATGATTTTTCATCGCGTATATAATTAGTTATGGATTTCTGAACAACCCTCTGTCAAAAATTGAAATCCCTGGTCCGCAATCCAATGTCTGGTCTGACTTCTGTCAGAGTCAGGCGCAGACAACCAGAAGGCGACACCTCGATATGTCGTTTTCTGGGGCCGGATTGCGACAGCCTCCCTGTCGCATTCAAGAAGGCGACAGGTAAGCCGTCGCTTTCCCAGTACCTGATTTGCAAGCCCTGTCGCGACCCGTACAAGACCCTGTCGCGTTCACAAAGCCGTAGCGACAGTACCCATGTCGCGATCTGCTACCCTGTCGCAACCCTCATTGAACCATGTCGCATTCACAGAGATTTTGATGAAAAACCCAGTAAAAACCCTACTTAAAATGGTGCTATATTGAATGATTTAAAATACATGTTCACGACTTATTTCTATCTATGATTTCTCTTGCACTTGCACACACTTGAACCATCCATTTATGGCTGAAATCTTGCAGAAAATATCTCATAATGTATCTGGTAATCTGTTGCAATAAAGCATATTAATTGCCCTATTTTAAAGGACTTGTATTCGTTTCTTGCGTTGTTTATAATACCGATATCGACGCTCCACTGTCCTAGAATTCCTCTAGAACGTCGAGCACCTGTTTTATATACACACTTTTCTTGGCTTGTGGTGAACTCCCCGTCGGATATTCCTTTCGCCGAACTAGTGAACTCTTGCACAAGGCCTCTGTAAGTCTCCTCTGATCATGGATTCCCACATGGTCGACGAGCCGGTTGTACCCTAATACCTATGATACCCTTTAGGGATCTATATGATCCAAATGGCTATTAGAGATTCACTCTCGTCTTAAATCACGCCGGACCTCTGGACCTGTGCATAACAAGGCCAGTGGTAGGGTCGTGAGTTCCACCGGACTGCCAACACCAATTACGCGTGTTGTGCAACTGTTACTATCGCCTGTTTACTCGACGTATTATGTGCAACGTCCATTAGCTCTCATCTATACTCTACTCGCTCATCTATTCACGTTCACTCTACTTTCTCATCTATTCATCTAGTACTCTCATCTACTTCTTGGTACTCCACTTGGCCATTAAATGATTGATTGTCTAAGATAAAAACATGACTATGCTAGGCAACATTATAAGGGCCCGATCTGGTCCTTGGGAGGAGCACCTGAAAGGCTATAACTCGCGGGGGTCTAATGATCAGGGTGATGGCATACACCTAACGCATGACACGCAAGATTTGATCTATGGCAATCAATTAATCAAACAGTCAATTATTGGTTTACTTGAATCTCGTGGTTGAAGGAATATCGACCAACACTTGCTATCGTGACTTGTGCACTGTTGTGCAACTTTACTTGTTAACTTGTTATACGGCCAATCCGATATCAACACTTGTCGTGCTATACTCTTGTGCATTGTGTTATTGCTTCGTGTTATCATGTACCAGCACTTGCTGTACGTTCTCGTTATTCTCTCTAGTTATCCTGCTTTATAAGACATTAATCACTTGAAGCATGCTTGATCCTGAGATTTAAGTCCTACTGGGCGTTATCGCTCACCCTGCGTTATTTGTCGTTGTGTTCTCAGGTGAGGCTGAGGATGAGCCATACACTCAAGAGGACGGGAACGACCTGGAGTGATGTCTTGAGCACCCTAGCGTCCTATTTAGCGTTGTAGTAGTTAGGTTTGAAGTTTAGTCTTTTGCTTTTATTTCAATGTAATCAGGCCCTATAGATCGGCTCTGATATAGTGGTTGTAACTAGGCATCAGAATGTATTAATGAAATGATTTTGCTTTAGTATTATTCCTTGTGCAATGTTTTGATGTTTAGCACTCGCTCTATACCCGTTCACTTGCAACTGCCTTCGCGCTCCGATATTCCGCGTCGGGGCGTGACAATAACCGTACCGATATAATGAGGGCCGTCACAACTCAGGTCTGTCGCGGCAACATTTGAAATAGCGTTGGGATGATTGACGCGATTCAAGTGGTGGCGGCTGTGTCCGATGCGTTTAAGCTCGGAGGTTGATTTATGGTGGTTGGGCAGTGAGGGTCTTGTGTAGACCTAGCCCTGGTTTATTGTTAATCTTTAAAGGTTATTGTGATGATTAATATGTTAAGCGGTGTGTAGGTTGCCATGGATGTCACGGGGTGACCAATGACAGGTAAGGTTGTGTTGTGTTGTTGTAATACAAAGTATGTATCAGTGTAGGATGGCTTGAGGGTCATGTGGTGACCGATGTTAAGCTAGTCCTAACACTCGTATATCATGGTTTATAAATAAAGGATTGTTTAGGTATGTATATCTTGGTTTGTGTGCTTACCGAGTCTGGTGGTCCGACACCTATTCCAGAATACCTCTTCAGTCGGGTACCTAGGTTCCAAGGAGAGCCAAGCACGTGTGTTTTGCTCAGGGCGTGTCCCGGTACGTGTGTACCTCAGAGGTCTGAGTCGTCTTCCTGGACACCCTCACTCCAGAGTTTGAGTTGTACGTCCGGCTGAGGGAATGATGACTAAGGGGCAGCGACTTGTGTTTGTGGGTGTGCAGTTGCTTATAGCGCGCTCGTGGTTGGGGGTGCGGACACCAGTAGTCTACACTGGTCCCCAGCTAGTCCTGTTTCCAGTGCCTCACTTTAGGGAGCTCGGGCCGGAGTCCCTAAAGGTGCCAGGCGTGAGCCTGCAGGGTGTGTGACCTACAGGTTGTGGTGTTGGTTGGTCTCCATTGTTCTTGGCTTGTTGTGGAGCAGCAGTTAGACCTTCCGTCCGTGACAGCGAGACTAAGAGGTAGTTCTCGTGCTTTGTGTCCGGGTTGGATGCTGTCGTCAGGAACTAGTAGTCCGTTCCCATGTGGTGGCGTCATTTCCGTATCGACTTGTGTTTAGCCATTCGTTGTGGTTTGTGCGTGATGCACTGGTTATGATTGTAACCATTGTGGTGTGCCCTGGAGGTGTCACAGTTCTGTGGTTTAGTGTTGTACCTCGTGGTAGTAGGTATATGTACCCCTTGTGGGTAGAGTTGTGTTGTGGTACGTGTGTCTTGTCCTCAGCTGGTGATGAGGTGAGACTGTGCGTACTGTGGAGATCTTGCGGTGTGATTTTCCACATGATGTGTGTTACTGGTTATGGTTTGGTATGCGGGTATTGGCTGGTTCTCGCCAATCCCAATATTCCGTTCGTGTGGTTTGCCAGTGAGACTGTGGCCTGGGCAGTGGTTTGCTGGTGAGGCTTATGGTCGAGGTGGTTCGGTTGTAGGAAGGACTAGCGGTGTTAAGCTAGTCCTGTGTTTCCCTTCACTCTCCAAGGATCGGGTTTAGTTGGTGTGCTTGTGATTAGTTGTCGTTTAACATGCTTGTGTGTGCATGTTATGCTTCGGCTACTGGTGTTGCCAGTGAGACCGGGGTTGAGGTATCTTTGTGTTGTTATGGTTTCATTGTGAGAGGTCCCTACTGAACCAGTGATGTGTTAAGGCTCAGTCCCTTGCAGTCTTTGTAGGGATTGGTCGGTTCCGTGCAGCTCGAGGAGGAGTCGTGGTAGACTTGTACCACTAGCAGTAGAGTAGTTGAGTCGTCTGAGCTTGTGCACCCTCGGGGTATTCCCAGGTAGTTGTACTCTTTAAATTGGACATGTAAAATTGTAATGGGACTTTTGTACATTGTAGTTTACAGTTATATACACTTGTACTTTACTGTGTTATATACTGTACTTGTGGTCATTTATATTCTTAATGGACATATGTTAGTGATATCCCTTGCGAGACTTCAGTTCATTCGTGGGAGATAGATATGGACCCTTATTGGGTATAAATATCTAGGGCCGTTACAGTTGGTATCAGAGCAATGGTCCAGTTAGAATATGAAAAGACATTGAAGGTACAATGTCCCAATACATGGATTAATGTCCACTGCTAGTAGTATGTCTATGGTTTTACGTGATTTAAAATGGTTTTCACGTAAGTTTTTGTTATGTGAATTGTGTGTTGATTGGGCAGTTGTTGGTAGTAGCAGGAAAGGATGTGGTTAGAGGAAATGCAGTTTGTGGAAAGTGAAAGACTATGAAAAAGGTTGTGTGTAAACCTAGCAGATGTTAGACATGACAGAAAAATGGCAAGAATAGAGACAGAAAGTTAGTGTGTCAAACACAGTGGAAGTAAAATGTTTGAAGAATTCACAGTTATGAAACCAAAAAGATTAGGAATTTCAGTGATGAAATCCAGGAAGAATGTTTTAGTGAGAAATAGAAATGGGTAGAGATAGAGATAAAGGAAGATATGATGGAATAGCTGAGGAAATAGATGTGTAATGAGGAATAGAGCAGTGTATAGTTAAAGACGAGTTAGTGTGCATTAATGGTTGAGAACCTCAGCAGAGGGGATTATTGTGTTGAGATTTGTGTCAGTTGATATCAAGGAACAATTTTGTGAACAATGTGATTAGAGTGGTAAGGAAAAATTTGGGATAAGTGTATAAAGTGGATGAGCCCCAGATGAGAAAATGGTAAGCAGAGATCAGTACACAATAGGGTTTCCTGAGAAGTTTAAAAAGAAAGATATATGCGTGGCAATAATTGTTTGTGAAGGTTCTGTAGAAGAATTTATTGAAGACTGTAGAATTAGTAATGTTTAGAAGCTATGCTCCGTTACGGAATCAGGCAGAGCAGATTATGGAATTTAAAAGAGATATGTCAGAGTTTGGCTGGGGCGGAACATGAATGAAAAGAAGATTAGATGGTAATAAGAATTACAGTGGGAAGGATGTATTGAGGCTAGCTAGTTAATAAAGCACTTCAGAGGAATACACTGCGGTTGTAATATTGGCAGTTGGCAAAATATGAACCAGAAAAGAAAGAACGAAGCAAGTAATGAAAAGAATGGAAATAGATGATTGAGAAAATGATCAGAAAGGATTTGTAGGTTAGCGTATAGAAAATGGAATTTTAAATTGAGCAGAGGTATTTGTAGAAAACATTTCTAAGGTAATGTAAAAAGAAAAAGGGCAGATCAGTTAAGGAACAATGAATATGGCTTAGTATAGTAGAATAGAACCAAAAGAGATAAATGTGATGCAGATAATTGGAATGGATGTTTAGTTTTGTGGTTGTTTCCCCCGTGTGGGAGTGTGGGTTCGGCCTGTGAGCTGAACCCACTGTCACCGTTGAAATGCTTCCAGGACAGACGACACGTTCATGTTGGAACGCAGCACGTTGAGTCGACGCGTTTCTGGTTTTGTCTGTGCGCAGTGGCGGTGTTGGTATCCTGTCTGTTTGACCCGACGCTTTCTTATGGAAACGCGTCGGTGTTGTCCGATGCGATTATATGTAAACCGTTGGTTTGACCGGTTTGGGTCTAGAAGCGTCGTGTCGGGCCAACGCGACTTGGCCACGTCACTAAGGTCTGTCGCGACAGCATTTGAAATAGCGACTGGGATGATTGACGCGATTCAAGTGGCAGCGGCTATGTCCAACGCATTTAAGCTCGGAGGTTGATTTATGGTGGTTGGGCAGTGAGGGTCTTGTGTAGACCTAGCCCTGGTTTATTGTTAATCTTTAAAGGTTATTGTGATGATTAATGTGTTAAGTGGTGTGTAGGTTGCCATGGAGATGACGGGGTGACCAATGACAGGTAAGGTTGTGTTGTGTTGTTGTGATACAAAGTATGTATCAGTGTAGGATGGCTTGAGGGTCACGTGGTGACCGGTGTTAAGCTAGTCCTAACACTTGTATATCGTGGTTTATAAATAAAGGATTGTTTAGGTATGTATATTGTGGTTTGTGTGCTTACCGAGTCTGGTGGTCCGGCGCCTATTCTGAAATACCTATTCAGTCGGGTACCCCAGGTTCCAAGGAGATCCAAGCACGTGTGTTGTGCTTGGGGCGTGTCCCAGTACGTGTGTACCCCAGAGGTCTGAGTCATCTTCCTAGACACCCTCACTCCAGAGTTTGAGTGTACGTCTGGCATCGGGAAAGACGACTGAGGGGCAACGACTTGTGTTTGTGGGTGTGCAGTCGATTGTAATGCGCGCGTGGTTGGGGGTACGGACACCAGTAGTCGACACTAGTCTCCAGCTAGTCCTGTTTCCAATGCCTCACTTTAAGGAGCTCGGGCCGGAGTCCCTAAAGGTGCCAGGAGTGGGCCTGCAGGGTGTGTAATCTGCAGGTTGTGGTGTTGGTTGGTCTCCACTATTCTTGGTTTGTTGTGGAGCGGCAGTTGGACCTTCCATCCATGACTGTGAGACTAAGTGGTAGTTCTTGTGCTTTGTTGTCCGGGTTGGATGCTGACGTCATGAACCAGTAGTCAGTTCCCGTGTGGTGTCGTCATTTCCATACCAACTCGTGTTTAGCCATTGGTTGTGGTTTGTGTGTGATCCGCTGGTTAAGATTGTAACTGTTGTGGTGTGCCCTGGAGGTGGCACGGTTCTGTGGTTTAGTGTTATACCTCGTGGTAGTAGGAACATGTACCCCTTGTGGGTAGAGTTGTGTTGTGGTACATGTGTCTTGTCCTCAACTGGTGATGAGGTGAGGCTGTGCCTACTGTGGAGATCTTGCGGTGTGATTCTCCACGTGCTGTGTGTTACTGGTTATGTCTTGGTATGCTGGTATTGGCTGGTTGTCGCCAATCCTAATATTCGATGCATGTGGTTTGCCAGTGAGACTGTGGCCTAGGCAGTGGTTTTCCGGTGAGGCTTATGGTCGAGGTGGTTCGGTTGTAGGAAGGACTAGCAATGTTAAGCTAGTCCTGTGTTTCCCTTTACTCTCCGAGGATCGGGTTTAGTCGGTGTGCTTGTGATTAATTGTCGTTTAACATGCTTGTGTGTGCATGTTATGCTTCGGCTACCGGTGTTGCCAGTGAGACCCCTTTGGGGTTGAGGTCTCTTTTTGTTGTTATGGTTTCGTTGTGGGAGGTCCCTAATGAGCCAGTGACGTGTTGAGGCTCACTCCCTTATAGTCTTTGTAGGGATTAGTCGGTTCCGTGCGGCTTGAGAAGGAGTCGTGGCAGACTTGTACCACCAGTAGTAGAGTAGTTGAGTCGTTTGAGCTTGTGCTCCTTCGGGGTATGCCTCAGGTAGTTGTACTCTTTAAATTGGACATGTAAAATTGTAATGGGACTTTTTTACATTGTAGTTTACAGTTATATACACTTGTACTTTCCTTTGTTATATACTGTACTTGAGGTTTTTTATATTCTTACTGGACACATGTTAGTGATATCCCTTACGATACTTCGGTTCGTTCGCGGGAGACAGATCTGGATATGGACCCTTATTGGGTATAAATATCTAGGGCCGTTACATATATAATCTTCAAATGCACTATAATAGTATCACATAAGAATGTATCTTATAAACACTATATTTTGATAACACATATGTTCTTCTGTTTGCTCAAAATTTTCTAAGTACGCAACTAGTATATATATATATATATCATACTAACTCCGACTCCTGAAAAGTCGAAGTGGTTCAAACTCTGACACTTGGAAAGTTGAAGTGGTTTAAACTATGACTCTTGGAAAGTCGAAGTGGTTCAACTATGACTCTCGGAAATTCGAAGTGGTTCAACTCCGACTCTTGGAAAAATTGAAGATGACCAACTCTGACTCCTAGAAAGTTGAAGTGTGCATACTCCAACTTCGACTTTTGAAGAGTTGAAGTTGACCAACTCCAACTCCTGGAAAGTTGAAGTGTGATACATACTCCAACTTTTTTATAGTCGAAGTTTCTATACTTAAACAACGATTGCCTCTATATTTCAAACGTTTCAAAATGTTTATGGCGGAAACTAAAAATAATTCATATGTACTTCACATATTATTTTATTATTTCTCTGTTTGACTGAAGATCTTTTTGTTGTCTATCCTTCAAGGTAAGTGAGATGTTGTCAGTAGAAAATAAGGACTCCTTCCTTCATGCTAGACAAAAAGGGTCGTACCTAACATGTTTGGATGTTAGCAGAAAACATGGAAGTAGGACAAAGTATGGGCCTTTTGTCAGAAGAACTTTTTAGTCTAACTCTATCTTCTGTGCCTACGGATATCTAGATTTCCCTCTACACAAAGTGTCTATTAGATAGAAGAAGATGAAGAAGAAGATGAGCAACGGCTAGAAGAGTTCCAATGAATTTCTTCAACGGATCTGTTCAAGCTGCTCCATAAAAGGTTGAAGCAAGGCTAAAGAACGAGACATGAGCCTTCCTAAAAATTTCTGAAAGAGTGTATATCTAGTGAGAAGTCTCAACGCCATACACACTCAAAGCGAGAGAGAAAGAGCTCGAGCCCAAGAAGAAGTGTGCACGTAGCCATTTGAAGTCTTCAAGTATTCAAGCTTCTTTTCTCTCTTCACTCTCTCTGTGCATCATTGTAAAGCTGGGGGAGAGTTTGTGAGCTGAGAGTTTAAGTTCTTTAGTGTTCATCTTGTAAAGCTCTCAGTCTGTTCTTTCTTTTTCTAAGAAAGATTTGGTCCAGCTACAGGACTGTATACAGTGTTCCTCTTCCTGTGTGAAGAGAAGGCGAGCGGGGTGCTGGTGGTTTCTGTCCAGCTGTGGGACTTTACACAGTGTCCCCTTGGGTTAAGGGAAGAACCTAGCTAGGGTTGGTGTGAGCAGAACCTAGCTGGGGGTTTAAGTCTAGCAGATCCGCACTGGGGTTTGTTTTAGGAGGGTGGCTTCTTGACCTGTAACGGAAGTTAGTTTCCTTCCTACTCGGAAAGGAAGAGGACCAGCGGGGAGCTGGGGGTTTGTATATCCTTGGGGGGATTGTACCTTGGTTAGTGAAATCCCAAATTTGCTTCAGGACTGGACATAGGTTTTCCACTTGAGAAGTACCGAACCAAGATAAAATCTTTGTGTTTTTGTGTGATTTTTTAAATTTGCTTCCACACTGCTACTCTATCTCCGCACACAACTACATTCACTAACCGAAGTTTTCAAGTGGTGATTTTGTGTTTTAGTTTCAGTATTTCTGTAGCTATTCTATTCACCCCCCTCTAGAAAGCTTGCTGCCATATCATCTGCAGGCCAACAATGTCATGTCACCCCTCCCGGCCAGTTAAGAGGCGACACGCGCGCTAACCAATTGGAAGCATCTTACACATTGTTATGAGATGTCCTTCTGTGCTGTATGAAATATAGTAGCAAACCAAACAGAAGAACTGTGCATGGTAAAAATACTAAATATACAAATTTCTATTATAGCATCAAACACCGGTGCAAACCACCACATATACATATATATAATATCATAGTTTGTTCAAATTTACACGCCAACAAGTTTGAATACAAAAAGGGTACAACCACCGCTTAAACAATTTTTTCAAGTCCTAGAGGTCACCCAACCTGAAGCATGAGTGCAACAAGGGGTTGGCTTGAAGAGAGGACCACATCATGAAGAAGAATCTGAAATGGTTGAACGAAGGCATGAGTTCCAAAGGAATCCAGTAGATAAAGCAATAAATGAAAAGCATAGGAGCATGGAATAAATCACAGTTATGAGGTTATAGAAGCACAAAAGTTATACAAAGCATAAATTACAAGGAAGACTTAACAGGTTGCATGTTCACAGATATGCATGAATCATATTTGAAGGATATAATTATTTGGCAGGGATTCAAAATCTTGCCAATGGCATCAACAAAGCTCTCAGAGGATGCATAACATATAGCTAACCATCTGCAGAAATAGGATATTACATATGCATTCATACTCAAATTTGCTTAACATAGTGAGCCTAACCATAACCTAAGTTCTTCACTTCACAGATTGACCTTATCCCATAACCTAGGCTCTGATACCATCTGTAGTGCCATGTCAACCCTCCCGGCTAGTTAAGAGGCGATACGCACACTAACTAAACAGAAGCATCTTACACTTCGTTATGGGAAGGCCTTCTATGCTGCATGCAATATATTAGCAGACCAAACATAAGAACTGTACATGGTAAAAATACTAAATATACAAATTTCTATTGCAACATCAAACACCCATGCAAAGCACCACATATACATATATACAATATCATAGTCTCTTCAAATTTACACGCCAGAAAGTCTGAAAACAAAAAGGGTACAACCACCACTTAAACAACATTTTAAAGCCCTAGAGGTCGCCCAGCCTGAAGTATGAGTGCAGCAAGGGGTTGGCTTAAAGAGAGGACCACATCATGAAGAAGAATCTGAAATGGTTTCAACGAAGGCTTGAGTACTTCCAAAGGAACCTAGTAGACAAACCAGTAAAATGAAAAGCATAGGAGCATGGAATAAAGCACAATTATGAGGTTATAGAAGCACAAAAGTTATACAAAGTATAAATCACAAGGAAGACTTAACAAATTGCATGTTCACAGATATGCATGAATCATATTTCAAAGATATAATTATTTGGCAGGGATTCAAAATCTTGCCAATGGCATCAACAAAGCTCTCAGGGGATGCATAACATAGAGCTAACCACCTGCAGAAATTGGATGTTACATATACATTCATACTTAAATTTTCCCAACTTAGTGAGCCTAACCACCCACGTTTAACTTGTGGGATTAAACCATCGTCATGATTAACCCCTCATGCATGACGCCAACCATGAGGAGTCCTCACCACCCCAGAGAGAAGGACCAAAGTACCTTGCCAAGACAATCAGACATAGGATTTTCAAAGGTTACCCAAAAGGGTTCGAATCAAATTTCTAGATTAAACAAGCAGGCTCATAAATGGCACAATACTGAGGAGTTGAAGGATGACTCTCAGAAGGTTCACAAAGGGATTGAACATGCAGGCTCATAAATGGAGATGATGAGAGACTTCCAAAGGGGTCAAAGGAGGGATTGGTTACGCCTACCATAGTGTGGGGAAACCAGTAGAAGGTCCACAGAGAACTAGAAGGCCAAATCCACCAAGAAGCTACTATGGCTCCAAGCTTAAGCCTTCGGTTTCCCAACAGCAAAAGATAGAAAAAGTTCGTTGGGAGTGGCCATCAAGGCTATATAAGGGTTTAATTTTAAGATGGGGCGATACTAACAAGGGGGTCCAGACACCTGGCCAACATGCAGACCGAAGGAAGATACAAATCCAGTGGATGAGACTGATGGCAGTATGAGTGGAAGGTTCTTCACTTGACCAGTAGCACAATTTTGCAGAAAAGTATGAAGTATACAGACAGGCATAGGGTCCATGCCAAAAAGTTGGCAGGACAAAGGAGCTAGATGATGACGACCATTTCATTAGTATGACAAAAGCACAAGCACTACAAGATTATACTCAATTTTGGTTCGCTAAGAGGATAGAGGAAACATCGTCTATTGACCAAAGCATCGATTACTGACTGAAACATCGGTTGCTATTTTTCTAACTAAAACATCGATTACCAACTAAACATCAATTAACAATTAAACTTTGATTACTAACTAAGGGGCGTCGATATACAAAGTTCCCACTTCGACCGACAACGATATAAACAAAAAGAGTCGAAGCTTCACTTCATCATATACGATATAAATAGAATCGGTCGAAGCTACACTTCATCATATACGACGCTGCACTTCGACCGACAACAATATAAATAGAATCGGTCGAAGCTACACTTCATCATATACGAAGCTGCACTTCGACCGACAATGATATAAATAGAATCGGTCGAAGATACACTTCGTCATATACGAAGCTGCACTTCGACCGACAACGATATAAACTAACTAGTTGAAGCTTCAGTTCGTCATATATGAAGTTCCACTTTGACCGAAAACCCAAATTCCCAACAGGGAACTCAAAGTAAGACCCAGATAGGGTAATTAACAAAGTACTTGATAATAATAGTTCTCTCATTCCCATTTAAATCGTAGGATAATTGTTAATCTGAGGCAAAAAGGGGTTAAAATAACTGAAAGAGTGCTAAGGGGTAACTAAGGGTTCAATTGGAATGGGCTATTACAATTCTTGTGATGCCTTGAAATTTTGTTCATAGATTTTAATTTCAAATGTTATCTATTTTATTGTGTGTTTTAAAATTTGTGAAAATGTGTGTATAGTTAAGTTTTTCTATAGAAGCTATGGCCTATTCTTGGGCAGGATGATGGTTGTGTCGACCTGTGTTGCTGACGGCAACATTGATTGCCGCCAACAGCAGGTTAACGACAACATCACTGCCATCAACTCTGAGTAAACGGCCATATCTATTGACGTCAACTTTGTGTAAACGATAATAACCTTGCCGTCAACTTCTTCCGGTGTAGATAGCAAAATTTTCGCAGTCCAGCTTTGGTCGAGTTATGGAAAGGGCAAAATCTTAGGAAACGTTCGAGGGTTACGTCTCCAACCCTCGTGGACAGAGTATGGGAGGACAATCTTTTTATAAAAGGGTGGTTTAGCCCTCTTAGTCCCATTTTGGGAAGTCTCTCCAAGTGTCAAGAATAGTAGAAAGGAGATGCGACGATTTAATCTTCGTGGAGGTCAAGATCAAGCATCTACGAGTTGGGAGGCTTGTCTTTGAAGGTTGAAAGTGTCTCCAACATGCTTGTGTCATTGGAGGTCTGCTGGTTGAGGATTTCACCTCGAAGGGAGGACCGTCTTGGTTGGTCAAGGTAGGCTTCATCGGCTAAATCCGTCGATCCTTTGGTGTTTCAGAGGCAAGTAACCTAGGGATCAAGTTTCCAACCATAGATTCTACCTTTTTATAATTTTCCATGATTTTAGAAACTAAAATAACAGCCGGATTTGGGGTTTATATGAGTTCTGAAAGGGTTTTGTTTTCTATCAGGTTAACGTCAACCTTGACTGCCGTCAAGGATGAACTTAACGTCAATCCCCTTGCTGTCAATTGAACATAACGGCAGCAATGTTGCCGTCAAGTTCTTCTATTCATCATTTTCACCTGTTTTTACTTCTGTATTTATATCTCTGTGTTTAGACTTCGAATGGATTTTCTGTGAAATGTGTTGGATTAGGTAGGTTAATTTTTTGCCATACTGCAATTTGAGTTATTTTTTGCAGACACCATGATTTTAGGAAGATTTCTGAATTCTGTAAATAAGTATAGATTTAAGAAGGAATTTTATACAGAAAGCATGTTCGTGCTAAAAATTATGATTTATGTGTAGAAATACAGGTCAGAGTTATGTTCATGCGATGATGGATCTATAACTAGAATTTGACTATTTTTTGTAATTTCCATGACTGAAATACAAAAATCAGTAGTATTGTTTTAGTTGTATAAATAGTTTATGGATTCCTAAAATCATGATATTTGAACAGTGGATTGTATTAGTATGGTATGCTCTTAGTAAAAATATTGGACCTGGTTGACAGATGGTTTCAGTGTAATGAATATTTCTCTATTACATCACTGATTAGATTACTACGAAAATTAGTGTATATGCAAATCATGAAAAGTTTCTAGTTTGATCCATGACTGGGACACATTCTGACCTAATTTCATGAATTATGACGTCTGTAACTATTTTTAGTTTGTTATCACTATGAGAAATGTGTTCTATTAAACATATTTGTGGGAAATTCCTAGAAAATACAACTTGTGATCAATCTAAAATATGTCTCTGTTATGATCTGAATATGTGCATATGATTTGGGAAGCATGTTATGTTGCATTTGAATCTGTAAAATTCGTATATGATTATGTATTCGGCCAATGAGACACTGCCACCATGGAAGTAATCTGGAACAGAACCATAGTAATGGCCCTATGAAAATGTTCAACATGTTATATGTTCCCAAGGGCATGGTAAGAAATCCTGGAGGTGGACAAGTACCAGTGGTAATGGTGGGGAGGACTTCCCCCGGTTCTACACAGTAACCAAGACTCTATCACTGTCTGCTTAGGTGATGAGCATATGTCTATGTGACTTCTACTGGGTGGTTTAGGCTGTGTCTTGGCAAATTTGTACATATGTATATGTTATCCTATATGTTTATTTTCAGCCTTATAATGATTATACTTGTCTTATTTCCATTCGGTTGACTGTTTAGTAGTCATGCTCACTTATGCAAACTCTTGAAACCATGTATGCCAAATACACAATGTTGATACTTAAATTATGTCATCACGATCAGATCTGAAATCACTTTGCAAAACTAAACATTATGATGTTAGCACAATGTCTTAAATTCATGCCTTATATAAGTAGCTTTTGTTCACACTTTTGACTAAAGATATGTTTAACAAGGGACTTTCTTAAAAGTAGTATGATTGCTGAAATCTATGTGCAATAATATGATTTGAAACCATTATATATATGTGTTAGATTGGTAGCCCTTTTTTGGGTTGCTTGCTAAGTTTTCGTTGTAGACTCATACTTGCTTAACATTTCAGGTGAGACGGCGGATCCCGAGACTTTAGTAGCGGGATCAGATTTGGAGTGTGAGGATTGATTTGTGTGATTTAGTGAGAATTGTATGTGAGGAATTACTTATGTTATGGACATTGTATTTAAACTACTTAGCTATTGTGGATATATTTGTGGACTATGGACCTAGATATTAAAGTTGTGAGATGTTCTTTATTTCTACTGCATTAGTATTTATTTTTGAATGAATCAACCTGCATTTCATATATGTTAGGGCGTGTTCCCCATGTAACAGATCACTTGGACTCGATGAGAGTTGGTGTAACTGGACCGGGCCTAAGTGGGGTGTTACAGAGATGGTATCAGAGAATTCATAGGTTGAGGATATTCATGAGTAAACGTCAGCTTAAATGATCCATGTTCCTAAGTCTATTAAAAAGTAGTAGATATATAGAGTTATTGAAATTAACTAGCTTGTTGTTTCGCTAGGCCATGACTAGTCGTGGACGTCGTGCTAATGTCCCTGCTCATGGGGAGGAGCAGAGGGAGAATGTTAATGCAGAGCAGCAGGCCCCAGTGCCTCAGAGACCACCTGCAGCACCTCCTCCACTATTGATAGATTATGGAACTTTCATGCAAGGGTTAGTTCAGGCTATGTAGACTTAGTCCCAGACCCAGGCAGCATTGCAGGCCCAAGTGCAAGCTCAGGTTAGGTGTAGCTTAAAGGGTTGACTATGGTTCTCTTTTGTATACGTATCTTATGCTGATCCTTGTCATTTCAGGCTCAGGCTCCACCCATAGTGCAATTGGAGCAAAGAGGCCCATTTGTGATGGAGAGGTTTAGCAGGATGTCTCCACCCTCTTTTAAGGGGGAGAGTCAACCGTTGTTGGCCGAGAATTGGCTTAGGGAAACTGAGAAGATTTTTAGAGCCATTCGCTGTGCTGAGGAGGATAAAGTTAGTTTGAGAACCTATATATTGCAGGTAACTATAAGGCAATAATTACTTATGAAGCATTATAGTGTGGATGGTTATGCCTAATGTAGATGTGTTCTTTTCAGGTGAGGGCTGATTTATGGTGGTCATCCATACTATGCACCAGGTTTGAGGATGGAGCCTAGGAGGTGACTTGGGATGAATTTACTCGCCTATTCAAGATTAAGTTCATTCCTAAGCATGTGCAGGACAAGATAGTGCAGGAATTTCTATCTTTGACCTAGGGATCCATGAGTGTGCTGGAGTATAAAGCCAAATTTACAGAGCTATTAAAATATGCACCTCATATTGTGGCTAGTGAGAGAAGGAAGGTGAAGAAGTTTGTGATGGGGCTCAGACCTTGTGTACCAGGCTTATGGCCTTTGATCATCGTAGCAGGCAGGAAAGTGAGATGGAGCAGTACTTTGAGGAGAAGAAGGCTATCTCCAAGAGGCCAACATCACCATTTCTGAGGCAAGACAAGAAAAAGAAGGCAGTCTATGTACCTCAATAGGTACCAGATTATGGGAAGAGGGCACCTCAGCAAGGAAGAATTCAGCCAGAAGATAAGCCCATGTCTACTCATTGCGGCAAAAGGCACGGAGGACAGGTATGTTGGTTGAGTGCAGGAAGATGTCTTCGTTGTGGTGACAAGGACAACAAGATAAAGGATTGCCCAAAGATGGCATAGCAGACAGCAGCAACAGCGGTGCTAGCAGCAGCAAAACCAACAGGAAGACCTAGGGCCCAAGCTTGAGTGTATGCATTGGCCAAAGAATATGCAGAGCAGGAAGAGCATGTGACTGAAGGTAGAGTTCCTATCATGGGTATTCATGCTAGAGTTCTTTTTGATACTGGTGCTACACATACATTTGTGTCTGAGAAGTTTGCAAAGGTGTTACTTAAAGAGTCAGATACAAAAGCTATTGATTTGGATGTTCCCTTATCTGTGGATACACCAGAAGGAGCTATGATCACTAAGAAGTGTTTTCCCTCATTATATGTGTGCATAGAAGAGCGGGATTTAGTAGGGTGCTTTTATCTATTAAAGATGAAAGACTATGATGCCATTCTAGGTCTAGATTGGCTGGAAGAACACTATGCTTTACTTGATTGTCGGAAGAAGAAAATCATTTTCCATATTCCAGGTGAGGATGAGTTTTCACATCTCTTACCCAAGAACATTGGCTGGAAAGTTTGTGGTGTCAGCAATGAAGGCGACCAAGATATTGAACAAAGGTTGCAGTGCTTACTTGGCTAGTGTGGTTGTGTCTAAGGACACTAAAACCCCACGTATTGAAGAGATTGATGTTGTTCGTGATTATGCAAACATTTTTCCTGAGGATCTTTTTGGTTTGCCGCTAGAAAGAGAGACTGGGTCACTATAGAGTTGATGCCAGGTACAACTCCTATTTCTAAGGCACCTTATCGTATGGCACTAGTAGAACTGGCAGAGCTCAGAAAGCTGTTGCAAGACTTGTTGGACAAGGGTTTCATTCATCCAAGTTCTTCACCATGGGGAGCTCCAGTCCTTTTTGTTAAGAAGAAAGATGGTTTGATGAGGCTTTGTATTGATTATCGAAAGCTCAATCAAGTAAAAATTAAGAACATGTATCCTTTACCCCATATTGATGACCTATTTGATAAGTTGCAGGGAGCTTCTGTATTTTGAAAAATAGACCTTCGCTCGGGTTACCACCAACTCCGAATAAAGGCCGATGACACGTCTAAGACAGCTTTTTAGACGCGGTATAATCATTATGAGTTTCTGGTATTACCTTTTGGCATGACGAATGCCCCAACAACATTTATGAATTTGATGAATCGGGTCTTTAGGCGGTATCTGGATAGTTTTGTAGTGGTCTTCATAGATGATGTTTTGATATATTCTCTTGATGAAGCGTCCCACAGTGAGCATTTGAAGATGGTGCTGGAGGTTTTGAGAGAAAACAAACTGTTTGCCAAGCTTAGTAAGTGTGACTTTTGAATGAAGGAAGTTTATTTCTTGGGTCATGTGATTTTGAGAGATGGTATAGCTTTGGATCCATCTAAGGTGAAGGCAGTGTTAGAGTGGGAGTGTGACGGCCCTGGATATCTATGCCCAATAAGGCCCCATATCCAGATCCGACTCCTGCCAACGGACCGAAGTCTCGCAAGGGATAGCTCGTACATGTGTTTAGTAAGAATATAAAGGACAACTACACAGTATAAGACACAAGAAAGTACAAGTGCTCATACCTGCATATAACAATTTACAATTGTCTCATTACATTATTACATGTCCAAATTAAGAAGAGTACAACTACCTGGGGCATAGCCCGAGGAAGCTCAGGCTCACACAACTCAACTAACACTACTGCTTGTGGTACAAGTCTATCACCACACCTCCGCAAGCCACACTAACGGTAAACACTGAAAAGAACTGTAGGGGAGTGAGCCTCAACAAGTCACAGGCTCAGTAGGGAACCACCCGAGAACCACAACACAGAAGAACCTCAACCCCAGAGGGTCTCACTGGCAACACTAAAAGCCAAACCATGGCATGGTCACAACATTTATAATAAACAACAACTTAATTAACCATTCGTACACAAACATATATTCCTCGGAAGGAAAGAGGTACCACAGGACTAGCACAACACTACTAGTCCGCCCAACAACTGAAACGCCTAGGCCACAAGCCTCACATGCACATTACCTTAAAAACGAGTCACCTAAGCTACAAGCCACACAGGCAATCACTGCCCAGGCCACAAGCTTCACTGACGAACCTCTAACACATGGGTAAAAGGACTGCTAACCAAGATCTAATCCCTTATACCCCAAAGTCACGATATATCGAATGTCACACTTAAGTAACAGGACTGGCTACCACGAGGCCAATCCATCACACATTAAAACCTTATTCGGATGTTTACCCAAAGAAGGGTAAAACACAAAAAGTGGAAGGTCTCACCACACGACCTCCACCTCGACAACCGAAAAGACTGGTACACAACGTACCACCCCAAAGCACTACCCACACAGGGTACAGGTACCTACTACCATGAGGTACCACCACGGAAACCACAATCGAACTAGTGCCAACACAAGGCACTCCATTACGGGCAAAACCTTAACACAAGTGTCAACGACGGGCACACTACACAGATCAAACCACAACAAGTGAGTCTCTGCTCACTAACCACAACAACAACAGTGCTAACACCAGGGCACACCTCAACAGGTAAAACCACAACCCGAGAGTCACACACAAGCCACCACCAGTGGCAAAGCATCGGAAAGGAGCGACGCCACCACACGGGAACTAACTACTGGCTGATCAAACCAGTATCCAACCCGGACAACATAGCACAAGAACTACCTCTCAGTCTTGTAGTCACGGATGTAAGGTTCAACTGCTGCTCCACAACCACAAGCAAAGCCAAAGAACAGTGGAGACCAACCAAACCACCACACCTACAGGTCACACACCTCGTAGGCCCATGCCTAGCACCTTTAGAGACTCTAGCCTGAGCCCTATAAAGTGACACACTGAGAACAGGACTAGCTGGGGACCAGTACGTCTACTGGTGTCCGTACCCCCAACTACGAGCACGCTACAAGCGACCCAAACACAAACTCTCACAAGTCATTGTCCCACTATCATCTTTCCCTCAGTCGGATGTACTACTCAAACACAAGAGTGAGGGTGTCCAGGACAGATGACACAGACCTCAAGGTACACACCGTACCGGGACATGCCCCGAGCACAACACACATGCCTGTCTCACACAGAACCTGGGGTACCAGACTTCAGAGTTATTTCGGAACAGGCGCCGAGCCACCAAACTCAACAAACTCAAACCACGATATTTATTATATAATCTTTATTACAAACCACGGTACAAGTGTCAAGAATAGCTTGACCTAGTCACTCTATGACCCACAAGCTAACCTACACAGACGTATCCACAAATTGTATTAAACATTAACAACTCGGCCTATCATTGGTCACCTTGTGACCTCCTTGCCACATTATTTCCTTATACAATAATCATTTAATAACTATACTCATACTTTACTAATTAACCACCTTACTTAACCTATAACGGACATTAGAAAGCCAGAGCTAGGTACACGTAGAAACCTCACCGCCTGGCTACCACAAACCAACCCTTATAACATTATTCAAATCACGCAATTCATGCACACTATACATTAACCACGTAAACCACACATTCACGATACAAACAGCACATCACGAGCGAGCTTAACGAGCGTTACAGGTGCCCATGCACCCCTCACACAAGCCATGCACATAAAACACCAATAATCAGATATTTGTACCATTTAAACCATGCACACAGGATCTCTCGACTAAGATCGTGACATGGGGTTGTGTCACCTTTAGAACGCGATGCCCCGATGTGCCGTGTTAGAAATCCTAACGCGACAGATCAGCCTGTCGCGACCTTGTCGCGACAGCAAGGTCTGTCGCCTTCACAGGCGACAACCCAATCCGGGAACCCTTCTTCGGATTTTCCATCCAAACCACCCTAAACGGTAAACCAACCCAGTTTTTATGCTTATTTCACCTCCTAAACATGATATCTACTGTTTTTAAAGCGGTAAACAAGCTAACATGCAATCCACATAACAAATCAAGGTAGAACTCCCTACCTTCATGAATAACATGCAATCTGGCTATGGCACGACGTCTCCCCGGCTCCATGCGACGTCCTCGCATCGAGCGCGCGTCGAAAACCACGCCAAAACGCCAAATCATCCAAACAAATCGCAGCAGCTCCTCCCTAGGTTGCGTAGAGCTTGTGAAAGCTCTGTTCGGCCAAACCTTCTTAAAAACCACACAACGGTTGGGAATGCAACGTAGACCTGATCGTGACCTAGGTGACCGTCGCCTTCCCACTTCTGACATCAGAAAGCCGCGCCCCGTGTGCAACATCCGGCGTGCATGCAGACGTCGACCCAAACCGCGACAACAAGAATGCAACCATCATGGCCGTCGTGTTCAGAACGCGACGCACACCCCCGTCGTGTTCACAACCAGTGAACCAACGGGTACTATGGGCCTAACCTGCCGACTCACTAAGCCCCGCACGATGCTCAGAAACCACGACCAAGGCTCAATCACCCAACATTGGTCCTGAGCACCACACCAAAGCCACTAAACGGAGATCCGAACAACCACTAAATGATGATCCACGAGGATTCGAAAAATGCGCTACGTTACTGGGAGACTCTAAGATCACCATCTGAAATACGAAGTTTCTTGGGATTAGCTGGTTATTACTGCCGCTTTATAGAGAGCTTTGCATCCATTGCGGCATTATTAACCAAGCTAACAAGGAAGGGAGTTAAGTCTGTATGGTCTGAGGAATGCAAACAGAGCTTTAAAGAGTTGAGAAGTAGATTGACATCTACCCCTGTGTTAGTTCTACCTAACGGTGTAGTTGGTTTCATGATCTACACAGATGCTTCTCACATTGTTCTTAGTTGTGCGCTTTATGAAGGATGGGAAAATGGTTGCCTATGCTTCTCGACAATTAAAGGAGCATGAGCGTAACTACCCGACCCATGATTTGGAGTTAGTAGCAGTAGTTCATGCTTTAAAGATATGGCGACACTATCTTTATAGTGTCAAGTTTGAGGTATTCTCTGATCATCAAAGTCTCAAGTATTTGTTCTCATAGAAGGAGCTGAATCTGAGGCAAAGGAGATGGATTGAGTTCTTAAAGGATTATGATTTTAAGTTGTAATATCACGTAGGCAAGGCTAATGTGGTAGCCGACGCACTAAGTAGGAAGAGGATCGTAATGCATAAGGATTGGAAGTTGATAGAAGATGCAGCTTGTGCTTTAGTGGAGGTTGAATCACAATTGTGCCAGGCTTTTGTTGCTTAGTTGTTTATCAGGTCTACTATACTAGACAGTGTGGTGGAAGGTCAGAAGCCTAATCCTAGGTTGCAGGACATGATTGGGAAGGCATGCATTGCTCATGATGAGGAAGGTGTTATCCAATTTCAGCATAGAGTATGTGTGCCAGACATTGCTGATGTTAGAAGGCAGATTTTGGAAGAGGCTCATAGATCCAAGTTTACAATACATCCAGGTAGTGGTAAAATGTATCAAGATCTGAAACGGACCTTATGGTGGCAAGGTATGAAAAGAGATGTGGTTGGCTTTGTGGCTAGATGCTTGACATGTCAACAAGTAAAGGCGGAATGCCAAAGGCCATTAGGACTGATGCAGATGATTGATATTCCGTTATGGAAATGGGAAGAAGTCACTATGGATTTTGTCTTAGGTTTTCCCAGATCTTCTAGGGGCAATGATTCTATTTGGGTTATTGTGGATAGATTCTCTAAGACTACTCATTTCTTACCTATGAAAAAGAAGCAATCTGTTGAGAGTTTAGCCAAGCTTTATGTGGATAGTATTGTTAGATTGCATGGGGTTGCGAAATCCATCATTTCGGATAGAGATCCAAGGTTTACTTCAAGGTTATGGCAAGGTTTGTAGGTTGCTCTTGGTTCACAAGTGAAACTTAGCTCAGCATTTAACCCACAAACAGATGGACAATCTGAAAGGACAATCCAGACTCTTGAAGACATGTTGAAAGCGTGTGCTCTAGATTGGAAGGGTGATTGGGAACGACATTTACCTCTTGTGGAGTTTGCCTATAATAACAGTTTCCATGCAAGCATAGGTATGGCTTCATTTGAGGCTTTGTATGGCAGGCTATGTAGATCTCCTTTGTGTTGGGAGGAGCCTGGTGATAGGCAATTAGTTGAAATTGTGCAAGAAACATCTAATAAAATTCAGCTAATTCAGCAAAGATTAAAGGCAGCTCAGGACCAACAGAAAAGCTATGCAAATAATAGAAGGCAGCATTTAGAGTTTGAAGTGGGAGAGCATGTTTTCCTTAAAGTTTCTCCAACAAAGGGGGTAATCAAATTTGGTCGGTGTGGAAGTTGAACCCAAGGTTCATTGGACCATTTGAGATCTAGAAGAAGGTTGGAAATGTGGCTTACCAATTGGCACTACCACCATCTATGGAAAACATCCATCCCGTATTTCACATTTCTATGCTAAGGAAGTATGTACGAGACCCATCTCATGTTCTTAACTATGAGCTAGTGGATTTAAAGCAAGATTTATCCTTTGAGGAGAAGCCATAAAGATTCTAGACCGTAAGGTTCAACATTTGAGGTCCATGAGAATTCCCTTAGTGAAGGTCTTGTGGACGAATTTTGCATGAGAAAAGACAACTTGGGAGCTGGAAGAAGGAATGAAGATGAAGTATCCACAACTTTTCGGTGAGTTTTCTTAGATTCAATCTTCGATGATGAAGATTATTTTAAGGGGGAGAGAGTGTGATGCCTTGAAATTTTGTTCACATATTTTAATTTTAAATGTTATCTATTTTATTGTGTGTTTTAGAACTTCTGTGAAAATATGTGTATAGTTAAGTTTTTCTGCGGAAGGTATGGCCTATTCTCAGGCAGGATGATGGCTATGTCAACCTGTGTTGCTGACGACAACATCGATTTCCACCAACAGCTGGTTAACGGTAACATCTCTGTCGTCAACTCTAGGTAAACGTCCATATTGATTGACGTCAACTTTGTGTCGATGGCAATAAACTTGCCGTCAACTTCTTCCAATGCAGACAGTGAAATGTTCGCAGTCCAGCTTCGATGGAGTTATGGAAAGGGTGAAATCTTAGGAAACGTTTGGGGGTTACGCCTCCTACCCTCGTGGACCGAGTATGGGAGGCCATTCCTTTTATAAAAGGGTGCTTTAGCCAAAAGGGTTGTTTAGCCCTCTTAGTCCCATTTTGGGAAGTCTCTCCAAGTCTCAAGAACAATTGAAAGGAGATCCGGTGATTTGATCTTCGTGGAGGTCAAGATCAAGCATCTACGAGTTGGGAGGCTATGTCTTTGAAGGTTGAAGGTGTCTACAATGTGCTCGTGTCATTGGAGGTCTATTGGTTGTGGATTTCACCTCGAAGGGAGGACCTTCTTGGTTGGCCAAGGCAGGCTTCATCGGCTAAATCCGTAGATACTTTGGTGTTTCAGAGGTAAGTAACCTAGGGATCAGGTTTCCAACCAAAGATTCTACCTTTTTATAATTTTTCCATGATTTTAAAAACTAAAATAACAGTCGGATTTGGGGTTTATATGAGTTCTGGAAGGGTTTTGTTTTCTGTCAGGTTAACGTCAACCTTGAGTGCCATCAAGGATGAACTTAACGTCATTCCCCTTGCCGTCAATTGAACTTAACGGCAACAATGTTGCCGTCAAGTTCTTCTGCTCATCATTTTCACCTGTTTTTACTTATATATTTATATCTCTGTGTTCAGGCTGCGAATGGATTTTCTGTGAAATGTGTTGGATTAAGTAGGTTAACTTTTTCCCATACTGCAATTTGAGTTATTTTTCACAGTCACCATGATTTTAGGGAGATTTCTGAATTCTGTAAGTAAGTATAGATTTAAGAAGGAATTTTATACGGAAAGCATGTTCATGATAAAATTTATGATTTATGTGTAGAAATACATGTCAAGGTTATGTTCATGCTGTGATGGATCTATAATCAGAATTTGACTATTTTATGTAATTTCCATGACCGAAATACAAAAATCAATAGTATTGTTTTAATTGTATAAATAGTTTATGGATTCCTAAAATTGTGATATTTTGAACATTGGATTATATTAGTATGGTATGCTCTCAATAAAAATATTGGACTTGGTTGAAGGATGGTTTCAGTGTAATGAATATTTCTCTATTTACATCACTGATTAGATTACTATGGAAATTAGTGTATATGTCACAAAATCATGAAAAGTGTTTGGTTTGATCCATGACAATAGAGACACGTTTTGATCAAATTTAATGAATTTATGACATCTGTAAACTATTTTTAGTTTGTTATCAACATGAGAAATATGTTCTATTAAACAGATTTGTGGGAAATTCCCAGAAAATACAACATGTGATCAATCTAAAATATGTCTTTGTTATGATCTGAATATATGCATTTGATTTGGGCAGCATGTTATGTTGCATTTGAATTTGTAAAATTCGTATATGATTCTATATTCAGCCAATGAGACACTGCCACCATGGAAGTAATCTGGAACATAACTATAGTAATGCCCTTATGGAAATGTTCAATATATTATATGTTCCCGAGGGCACGAGAAGAATCCTGGAGGTGAACAAGTACCCCTGGTAATGGTGGGGAGGACTTCCCCCAGTTCTGCGCAATAACCAAGACTCTATCACTGTCTCCCTAGGTGATGAGTATATGTTCATATATCTATGTGACTTCTAATGGGTGGTTTGGACTGTGTTTTGGCAAATTTTTACATATGTATATGTTATCCTATATGTTTATTTTCAACCTTAGAATGATTATACTTGTCTTATTTCCATTCGGTTGAATGTTTAGTAGTCATGCTCACTTATGCAAACTCTTGAAACCATGTATGCCAAATACACCATGTTGATACTTAAATTATGTCATCACGATCAGATCTGAAATCTCTTTGCAAAACTAAAACATTATGATGTTTGCACAATGTCTTAAATTCATGCCTTATACAAGTAGCTTTTGTTCACACTTTTGACTCAAGATATGTTTAACAAGGGACTTCTTTACAAGTAGTATGATTGCTGAAATCTATATGCAATAACATGATTTGAAACTATATATATATATATATATATATATATATATATATATATATATATATATATATATGTGTGTGTGTGTGTGTGTGTGTGTGTGTGTGTGTGTGTGTTAGATTGGTAGCCCATTTTTGGGTTGCTTGCTGAGTCATCGTTGTAGACTCATACTTGCTTAACATTTCAGGTGAGATGGCGGATCCTGAGACTTTAGTAGCGGGATCGGATTCAGAGCGTGAGGATTGATTTGTGTGATTGAGTGACAATTGTATGTGAGGAATTACTTATGTTATAGACATTGTATTTAAACTACTTAGCTATTGTGGATTTCTTTGTGGACTATGGACCTGCATATTGAAGCTGATGAGATGTTCTTTATTTCCACTGCATTAGTATTTATTTGTGAATGACTCAACCTGCATTTGATATATGTTGTGGTATGTTTCACATGTAACACGTCACTTGGACTTGATGAGATTTGGTATAACTGGACCAGGCCTAAATGGGGTGTTACAATTCTACCCCCCTTAAAATTAATTTTGTGCTCAAAATTCAATATTTCTTAGTAACCAATTGGGGATACACAACGTTCATCCCTTGGCACACATCTCTGGCCCTGATGTCTAATTACTCCCAAACCATTTCTAACAAAACCTGGCTTAGTTAATAGCCCCTGCAAGATTTGGCCTTTCAACTGGGCCACCCAGATTTGGTCCAGTAGTGTAGATCTCACCTAGAACCAACAAGCCTAAAACTCCTTGTTTCTTATTTCGACAATTCAGTATAGCAAGGTGATTAGCTACCCAGTCTTTTCATAGGATCAGATCATCGTCTTGCATATCAAGTGTATACACATAAGCTGGAAGCTTATGGTCCTCCATCCTTATACTCACACTAGGAATGGTTGAGGAGAGGGTAGCTATCTGACCAGTGGGACAGTAAAAAATCATACCCTCATCAAGTATAACTACTTCCTTATTCAACAAGTTGGCAAATTTGCGAGATATAAAAGCATGAGTGGCCCTCGGATCAAATGAAATTCTAGCATGCAGTCCCCCAATTAGAAGAATACCTTCGGCCACAGTAGGTGATTCCCTTGCTTCTTCTTTGGTTAAGGCAAAAACTCTAGCCTACCCTCGGGGTTGTTGCTTTGGGGCTTGCTACTGTTGAGCTGGGGGGCAGTCCTTAACCACGTGTCCTATCTGGCCACAACCAAAACATCTTCCAGCGGTCTTCCAGTACTCAGTCCCTGAGTGCTTTCCGTCACACTAAGTACAAACCGGCCATCTCTTACTGCCTTCTCCTTCAGGGTGTCCCGTGAAAGCCTACATATTACCCTCCTCCTTGTCTTTCTTAGGCAATATTCTCTTATTCTCAAGTCTGGCACCGTTGTCCTTAACAAACTCTTCATGTTCCGCTTCGACAATAAAGGTTGTCCTCAAAGTAGCGGTCATAGTTTGAGGGTCCATAGGTGCCACTCTACTACGCACCCCAGGCTTCAAACCTCGAAAAACTTTATTTACTCTTATCACTTCATCACTACATATGTGAGGTGCATACTTCTCTAAGCGGGTGTATTGACCAGGTTGCAAGCTCAGAGGGGGGTGAATGGTGTCTTTAAAAATATATGTAACAAATATCTTTAGAAACACTAAACATGGATGTTAGAGTTAGTTTGTTAAAGAAAAGAAGGTAGAAGCAATCACACATGCAACATGAATTTTATCCTAGTTCGGACCTCCTATCACCAGGAGACCTACGTCCAATCTGCAAGCAACAACTTGAGATTCCACTAACCAAGGGTACAGTCCCCCTCAAGGACACTTACACATCCAGCACAAGCTAGTCTTCTCTTCAATCCATGAAAAGGCAATACACCATCTGTTACAACAGGTCTTCCTTTCTACAAAAGGGAGCCACTCACCTACTACACAGCAGGTCTTCTCTTCACTTAAGAAGAGGAGAACTCAAAGAAGAGTAAAGAGGTGATGGCCCCTAGACTAAGCTAATAGCAACAATACAAAGCTGGATCTAAGGGAGAATCTGAGAGAGAAAAAGAGTTACACCAGGAAGTAGTTCTCTCAGATCTAAATAAGCTCTCTCACAAAAGAAAGGATTAAATAACAAGGCTTCGCAAAGAGCTAAGAGCAAGAGTGTTGATCTCAATGAAAAAGCAAGCTCTTCTAACACTTCTAGCTGACAGCTAACTTAATATGCTTTTTCTATCCGTGAAGATGGTTTTCTTTATATCAACATGCTCCTATTTATCTTCTCTTGTATAAGTATCCATTGAAGTGTCTATTGTGTCTTTTGTCTTGAAACGTGTCTCCTAACAGTTGTAGCAGGTCCAATCGTAAGAGTGCTGAAAACCTGTAGACAATAAATATTTGGATAGAGACATAGAGAGAGAGAGAGATTATATGAATATCTTCTATGCTCAGGTCAACATGGCATGTCCAACATTGTAAACGTATGTGACTACCGGAAACCTATAGACAATAAATGCTGGGAGACAGACATCTCAAATGTTTCTAACTGTTAGTCAACATCACTGGCCATGCTGCAAGAAGATATACCAAAGAGGAAATGTCATACTGTCATTATTTAAAGTTCTAGATGATATGTCATGAAAGTGGTAAACAATAAAAGATTACATGCATTGGAACTATACCCACAATACACAATAAATGCTTGTGTGCAAAGGATACACAACAATTTGGAGGAAAGTTTGAGACGCACAATATTTGAAAATTAATTTGATAAGAACTGCGAGGCAAAATTTAATCAGGGCTAATTTGTCATGTTTCTCAATAAAAATTAATTATAACCATAATTAATATGATTATTTTAAAGGTCATTAACAAGGAAATGCAGTCGATGTTCAAAGAATAATCGATGACTATGGGATTATCGTTGTCTATAGATAATCGAAGTTCAAAGACAATCGATGTTCAAGGATAATCGATATCCAAAGACATTCGATGTCCAAAGGTAATCTATCAAAAAGTAATTGATGTTGAACATAATCGATGTTCTAAGATAATTGATGTGAAAGCAATCGATGTTTTAAGATAATCGATGTGAAAACAATCGATGTTTAAATATAATTGATGTGAAGGCAATCGATGTTTGAGCATAATCGATGTTTAAAGATAATTGATGTGAAAGCAATCAATGTTTAAATGTAATCGATGTTTAAGCATAAACGATGTGAGAGTAATCGATGTTGAAACATAATCGATGTGAGAGTAATCGACGTTGAAATGTAATCGATGTTTAAGCATAATCGATGTTTAAGCATAATCGATGTTTAAGTATAATCGATGTGAGTGTAATCGATGTTGAATTGTAATCAATGTCAAAACGTAATTGATGTTTGAGTAGACTATAATCGATGTCTACCAGTCGATCATAGCTATGTAATCGACGTGATATTAAAACAGTAGTCGATTGTGAACTTACAAACAATAATCGATGTAGACTTAGATAATTCATGTGCAATTGACTTCTAATTTAAATGAGTGTATCCAACTTACAGAATTTATTTCATTTGATACCTGTTGACAAACTTCAGGAAAATATGTTAGTCAAATATTTTTCATGGTTTTGTTTATCACCAAAATATATAACTGGAGATAAATTTGTTTATCAATCTCTCCCTTTTTGGTGATGACAAAACAATAAAAGTATGGAAAAGAAATTGTTGAAATAAATTTTAAGTAGAGTGATAAATATGTATTTCAGAGTGTGTTCTCTCCCTTTTTGTTATTAATTGAAAAGAATTGAAAGGAAAAGAGAGACAAAGAGAAATGGAGGCCAGGAGTATGAGATTTTATTAATCATTGAGAGTGGAAAAAGTAGAAGGCAGGGGACAAGAGGGAAGCAATGCAAGTTATGATAGGCCATTTGACTTCCTGCTCTTTAAAATAGTTCCTGAATAATTCCCAACTAATGGAATATGAGGGCCCTATATCTACTCTGAATTTCTGATGGTGAAGTTGCCTCTAATCAAGAAGAAACTGGTAGTACTCTATATCACTGAAGGATAGTCTATAGAGGCTGCGAGTGCCAAAAATAGCATGCTGCAGAAACTGATCTATGGAGATAGGATATACAATATTGTTAGCTAGTAGTTCTTACCTCAAAGCAAGATAGACTTTGTACCTTTCAACCCAGATGGTATAAGGATCTTGCACCAGATCGATAGAATTGAGATCCATGAATTTCTCAGGAGATAGAGTGAGCTGATTGGATTTCAGTTGAGCTGCATTGATCTGATCTAGTTGGAGAGCTGCCTGGGGATACCTCTTGTGCCACTCAGTGGGAAAAAATCTTTCAGATTTGGCTAGAAGAGGGGCTAAAACTGAAGATTTGATGAACCCTCTGTGATACTCTCGGAAAAGAAAGCGATGAAATTCTAAGGAAACTCTTTTTTGAACCTAAATCTAAGCTTTTACTCTAACATACCTTTCAAAAATGATGGGACCAACATCAGAGTCCATGAGAAGAAAGTGCAGCTGAGGTAATAACTTGAACACTGGCAAGTTGAGAGTGGCAAAAATGACTTGAAAAGTTGTATTGTCCTTGTGCTTGGACCAAAGTTCATCTAGAGCAAACCTGAACTGAGATAATTGAACCTCAGGGAGATCATGAATATGACAATAATCATTGTACATCAGGAACTGCCTTAGCAACTTGATTTCTTTCTGAATTCCCCCCCCCCCCCCCCCCAAAGAAGAGGTATGCTGATGCACAAACCACGATGACAGTGAAAGAGTATGATCTGAAGGAGGGTATCTGCTATCCCTTGCAATCTCAAATTTTCTGTAAATAGTTTTATGGGATCTGGCCCACTTTTCCTAAGACTTGGACTCAATAGTAGAGAGAATCTTATTGATTTCAGGTTTGGGCACATTAAATATTGGAAAGATAAGTGAAAGATATTCTGAAAGATTTAGATAGGGGAGTCCAAAACTTGCAGCAAAAGTGCACTTTTGAAGGTACTTAGTGTAAATAGATTTGCATTGGTGAGTAACTGAGAAGGAGTACCACAGTGGGGGAAACAAGGCTGTAGAACTGTGGAGAACAAGCTCGTGGGAGATTTTTCTTCTTTTTGGAGCTGGACTAGAAGAGGGCAGAGACTCAGTCCAGTGGATGTGAGAGGAAATAGACAAAACTGTCCTGGTAATAGCTTCGTCAAATTCATCATTAATGTGATTGACAATAATATCAGCAAAACAAGACCCTTCAAGAATGAGGGTGATGAAGGATGGTGGAGTAGGAGGATGAAGAGAGGAGAAAGTGTGTGAGGAAGGTTGGGTGGAAGGGCCAGCAGAGGAGGTGCCTGAGGTAGAGACTGGAGGTTCTTCAAAATGAGTGGGTGGGATGTAGCTAGGGTGAGGATGTAGGTTGAGAAGTAGTAGATGGGTGGATGGAGGAAGACGGTGTAGGTGATGAGGGTGGTTCATCAATGAAGGGAGTGATGTGTTTAGAAAGAGGCTTCTTAGATGGCTCAGGAGCAGGAGGAGCAGTGGATGGATCTGTAAGAGAGGAAGAGGCATGAGTCTGCTCACTTAGAGCCACATTTGGAATCTCTACATGAATTGATTCTTTGCCAGGCTCCATGTCTGCAAGTGGATCAACTGATGTTGATGGCCCTGATGGCCCAATAATTTCTTCTTCCTACTCTGGAGGCCCTGATGGCCCAGTAACATCTTCTACTTCCTATACAGATGGCCCGGATGGCCTAGTATCAACTTCTTCAGGAGTAACTCGAGGTGCTTACTCATATGGGTCTTGAGCAATATGTTGGTTGTCAGAAGCATATGAGATTAGGTGAGTTCTCATAAATTGAGTGAGGTCAGTCACCATGGTCCTCAAACTTCTCAATTCAGCCTTCATCCCTAGAAGCTCATCTTTCACTTCAGATAAGACTTTCCCTTGAACTTGCTGGTTCTAGAGTACAGGTGCAAGGTCTGCCTGTAGTGAACATAGTAATTCTCCCTAAGCATTCAGCCTTTTTATAACAGGCTCTAGATGAACACAAACTTTTGTCTTCCTGGGCTTGTGGTGACTTCTTTTGGTGAGCCTAGGAATCCTGTCATGTACAACCTTTACTCTGACATCATCATTAGTAGTTGGTTCTTCATTCATAGCTGCAGGTTCTATATGTTGATAGATAAAGGCATCATCATCAGATGCATTCTCTACTATTCCTTCAACAAATTGTTCTTCATGAGTAGTGTCTATAGGATCCCCCTGAACTGAAGCTTCTTCAATAGGAACTTCTGAATGTCCTAAGGGCATAACATCTGGGACACATTCTTCATGCCCCCCATTAATAGGAACTGTCTCTAAGTGTTCTACTGGTAAATTTTCTGGAGGGACTGCTGCATGCTCCCTTTCAATAGGAGCTACCTCCTCAAGTGTACTAGCAAATGTCCCCTTTATAACAGGAGTTTCCATTTCAGGTTCAATTACAACACTTACAGTTGGTTGCCCTGAGGACTCAATAGGCTCAATGTGCTTAGGAGGTATGTCCTCAATTCTTCTGTCAGTAAATATAGGTGCAGCTGGTTCAATATCCCCAACTTCGGTTTCAACTTCTTGAGTTGATGGGGCTTCTACACTATATCTATCATAATTGCTCCTCCTTCAGCTATGGAGACCTTTGGCCAAACATTGGCAGACAGGGTGAATCAACTTTCCTTTAGATTTCTTGTTCGGATAGGCTGCCTCATTCTTTCCAGCAACTCCCCTTCTAGGTCTACTTCAAAATGTTGGAAAATTCTAGTGAGTAGATGAGCATAGAGAGAAGGGACCACCAACTTGTTCTTCAAATCCCAAATGAGCTCAGCTGCCGACTTCATTCTCTCAAACAAAATTTTTGCCATATTCACTTGTAGATTTTGTACTACCCAAAACATAATATTGGCATCCCCTTTTGTACATTGAGAAAAAGTGGCACTGCGAGGTACTAAAGTCTGACAAACAATGAAATGCAATAGCCTATTGAAAGTAGTAAACTGATTGATGTCAATTTTTCCATCCTTTAGCTTATACTCTATTCCGATGACACCAAGCCCTTTGACATGAATATCCACTGAGTTGACCAAACTGTGACCTTCGTTTGATCAATCAAATAGTTCTTCTAAAAGATCAAATGTAATTCGAATGTGCTTACCTTTAACAAAAGATACAAGTGTTCCTCCATCTTTAGATTGAAGGCAAGTGTAGAACGCCTTCGCCAAATGAGGGTTGCTCGGTTATGAGACTATGCACAAGCCTGTCCACTTCATCCTTTCAAAAGTTTTAACAACGTTGACCATTCCTTGCTTTTCTAAATCTGCCAAATCAATAGCCTTGTTGCCACATAACTTGATCTTGACTGCCTGAAATCTCTGGAGCTGTTCTGCTGTGAGAAACTCCACACTATAGCCACCCAGACTGCTTGAACTTCCTGACGCGGCCATAGAAATCAAGAAGGAAAGATTCAATGTGCTCGCAAGAGGAAGAGGAGTAAAACCCCTCAAGAAATTTGAGCAGGAAGAATCAAAGATTTCTCAAAGGAGGAGGGAGGCTCTATGGAATCGAAGGAGGGTTTTGTGGAGCTCAGAGTCGAAAGGGCAGGAAGAGAGAGAGTGAATCGATAGGGAATGAGTTGCCATCAGTATATTGATGGAAAAGATAAAGTAGAAAAAGTGTTTGAAAATAGCAGAGCATTAATTGCATAAAATGACAAAAGGTTTGTATCCCTTATACGAGTTGAGAACTAATAGCGCTAAAACGAATAAAGTAGGAGAGAATAGAATCGATATATATATAAGGAGAGGGGGCAATATTTTACTCTGAAATAGATTGACATATTTCAGTTATATGCAGATGGATCTTTCACAAATTGTGCATGCCTAATTCCCATCTGAGAGAGGTAAACCTCTCTTCAAGTAAGGCCTTTGTAAAGATGTCTGCTAACTGATTTAAGGTATCCATAAAAGAAATACTAATATTACCACTTGCCACATGGTCTCTAATAAAATGATACCTAACCTCAATATGCTTGGTCCTCGAGTGCTGCACAGGATTTTTTGTGAGATTGCTGGCAATGGTGTTGTCACATAACATTGGAATAGTTTTGATGTGCAGTCTATAATCTTCAAGCTGTTGTTTGATTCAAAGGAGTTGTGTACAACAGCTCCCAGTAGCCACATATTCAGCTTCAGCAGTTGATAAAGCTACTGAGTTTTGTTTCTTTGAAGACCATGAAATTAAACATCCTACAAGAAATTGACAATAGCCACTGGTGTTTTTTCTATCCACTTTGCATCCAGCATAGTCAGTATCTGAGTATCAAATTTAATTTATCTTACAGGTTTTAGGATACCATAGACCTAAGTTATTTGTATGATCTAAATATCTAAAAATCCTTTTTACTGAAATCAGGTGAGATTCCTTAGGATCAGACTGATGCCTAGCACACATGCATACACTAAATAAAATATCAGGTATGCTAGCAGTCAAGTAAAGTAATGAACTAATCATACCTCTTTAAAACTTTTGGTCCACCTTCTTACCTTCTGGATCACTATCCAACCTTATTGTTGTGCTCGTAGGAGTAGATAAAAGCTTTGCATTTTCAAATCCAAATTTCTTTAATAACTTCTTGGTATATTTGATTTGACTTATGTGAGTTCCTTCTTTGCCTTGATTGATTTGTAGTCCAAAGAAATAGTTGAGCTCCCCCATCATGCTCATCTCAAATTCACCCTGCATTAACTTTTCAAAGTACTTGCACAGAGATTCATCAGTAGATTCGAAGATGATGTCATCAACATATATTTGTACAATTAATATATCATTAGCGCAATATTTAATGAATAGAGTGATGTCTACTTTGCCTCTGATAAAATCATAGTTTAACAGAAATGCACTAAGTCTTTCATACTAAGCTCTAGGTGCTTGTTTCAGACTATATAAAACATTATGTAGTTTAAAAACATAATTAGGATATTTTAAGTCATCGAAACCAGGAGGTTGTTCTTCATAGACGTCCTTCTTTATAATGCCAATCAAAAAAGCTAATTTAACATCCATTTTAAAAAGTTTTAAATCCAATGTAGATACATCAGCTAGTAAAATCCGAATAGCCTCAAATCTAGCAACTGATGCATAGATTTCAACAAAATCTATGCCCTCCTCTTAGGAATAGCCCTGAGAAATCAATCTAGCCTTATTTCTAGTAATAACACCAGCTTCATCTAAATTATTTCTGAACACCCATTTGGTGCCAATCACAGGATGATCTGATAGTCTAGGAACAAGGGACTAGACCTGGTTTCTTTTGAACTGATTTAATTCATCCTGCATGGCTATAATCCAAGATTCATCAGTCAGTGCTTCATTGACTGTCTTAGGCTCTATTTGAGAGACAAACGCTAAATAATCAGAAGGAATAATGTTACCTCTGGTTCTTACCCCAACATTTGGATCTCTAATGATGTTTTCTCTCGGATGATTCTTCTTGTGTCTCCATTCCCTAGGAAGATCTTCATGGATTGGATCTTTCTATTGTAATTCTTCTAGGGGTGGATCCTCATTATCCTTGATAGATACATCTTGCATTTTCTTGGATAAGTCTTTCATGCCTTCATCATCACTAACAATTTCCTTTCTCAAGGAAGGGTTAGATTCATCAAATATAATGCGTATTGTTTGTTCAATCAGTAAACTTTTTATATTAAAAACTTTATATCCATTTGGTTTAGAAGTATAACCAAGAAAAATACCTTCATCGTATTTTGAATCCAACTTACCAATATTTGTCTTACCATTGTTGTGGATGTAGCATGGACACCCAAATATCCTGAGATGACTGATCTTGGGTTTCTTCTGCCTGTATTGTTCATATATTCTCTTCTTTAATATAGGTCTTATCATAACTCTATTGATTATATAGCAGGTTGTATATGTTGCCTCTACCAAAAAATTAATCTTCTGCTTTTCCTTCTAGCTACTCCATTTTGCTGAGGTGTTCTTAGTGCTGAAAAATTGTGTTTAATTCCTAGATCATCACAAACTTCTGGACACCTGTCATTCTAAAATTCTCCTTCATGATCAGATCGAAGACTTATAATACTGAACTTCTTATCTTTCTGAACTAGCTTGCTAAACTTGACAAAAGCTTCAAACATATCATCTTTGTGTTGTAGAAAAGAGACCTATGTGTATCTTGAGAAATCATCAACAATAACGAATCCAAAAATCTTTCTACGTAGACTAGTAGTCCTCATAGCTCCAAATAAATCCATATAAAGCAGTTCTAGAGGCTTGAAAGTGGTGACAATTGTCTTAGATTTGAAAGAGGTTTTGGCATGCTTTCCCTTTGCAAAAGGCCTATAGATCTTATCCAATCTTGAATTGATTTTAGGTAAACCTTTCACTAAGTCATGCTTGATGATCTTTCTAATTCCATCCAAACTAGCATCTCCTAGTCTTCTGTGCCACAGTTCTACATTTTGCTCTTTGCTTGCTACCAAGCATACATCTTGACCTTTCAGATCTTCCAAACATAAAATATAGAGATTTCTTTTCCTATAGGCTTCAAAAATGTTATTCCTTCCTTGATGATCAGACACTTGGATTCTTGGAACTTTACTTGATGACCATTGTCGCATAACTGACTTATGCTAATCAGATTATGTTTGAGACCTTCAACGCACAGAACTTCTTCTGGTAGAGTCTTTTCTTTGTTTCCGACTAATCCACAACCAATTGCTGATCCTTTAACATTGTCTCCATATGTGACAGTCCCTTCTTCAGTCTTGATAAATGAAAACAACTTCTTATTTCATGTCATATGCCTTGAGCACCCGCTGTCTAGGTACCATTTTGATACTCTAAGGCTTTCATGCAATTAGGTCAATGAGATTTAGGTACCCAAGTTCTTTTGGGTCCTAATTGGCTAGCTTTGACAGACTCTTCTTTTAGAACCCACTTTAAGTGTTTAATTGTACAAGTAATTTTTGTATGACTAAGTTTGTTACAATGAGTGCAACAGAAAATATCATTTGTTTTGCTTATTTTACTGTGTTTATTCATCTTTGTTTTGTGACCAGGTTCTTGTTCAACTACAAATTTTTATAAAGAGTAAATTTTAGGATATATAATTGTTTCTTCATTTTCTGGTGGCGCATAACCAATTCCATATATCTTCCTACCTTATCTTCTTACTCCTTTTAATATTAATGAAGATCTTCTATTAGTTAATTTTTCAATTGTAGCAGTTAAGTATTCATTCTCTTTTGTTAATGTTTATATTTCCTTCTTAGACTTACTTACAATTTCCTAGTTTTCTAGACTTTATATATATATATATATATATATATATATATATATACACATCTTCACATAACAATTCATTTCTCCTTTTTAATTCTTGAATTTTCTTTTCTAGTTGTTCCATTTCTAATTTTAAATCTGAGTTAGTTATTTCAAGACATGCAAAAATTTTCTTGATTAATTTTAATTATTTACATACATGTTTATATTTACCATATAATTTGTTGAATGCTTCTTCCAGATTATCAGAGTCAGAATCAGAATCATTACAAGAAGTAAAAGAAGAGTCAAGGGTTACCTTATCGTCAATGTTTGCCATAAAGGCTAGGTTGGCCTTTTCTTCTTCTTCTTCGCTGGAATTTGACTCACTGCTCGAGTCTCCTTCATTGCTACAAGCAGCAACCATTGCCTTCTTCTTGTATTTCTTGAATTTATTGGTATTCTCCTTCTTCTTATATTCTGTTTTATTTAGTTTCAGAGAATCAACTTTAAGATGTCCAGGCTTCTTACATTCATAGCAAATAGGCTCAGGTCTTTTGAATTCTTTGCCTTTCTTGAAGTTTCTCCTTCCTGACTGAAACTTATTTTTGGCCAGAATTCTTTGTAGTCATCTAAAGAGAAAGACTTCTTCTTATTCACTATTTTCTTCACTTCTCTCATCTTCTGATTCGCTTTCATATGTGTTTTCCGCTGCTTTGAGGGCATTGTTGTACTTTTTCTTGTTGGAGGATTCTCCCAACCTTTCCATATTTATCTCATGAGCCATTAGAGACCCAATGAGTTTTTTGAGGGACATTGCCATGAGATCATTTGCTTCCTCTATGTCTATAACCTTGGGAGTCCATGTAGTTGGCAAGGATCTTAGTATTTTCCTCACCATGTCTCATGTCACATATATTTTGTGTTATCTGTAAACCGACTGTACATCTGGGAGATAGATTCTCCTAAATGCATTTGGAACCATTCATATTGTGCTACCAATATATCAATTCTTGTTTCTTTTACCTTGTTTGTTTCTTCGTGGGCGAGTTTCAGCTTATCCCACATTTCCTTAGCCGACTTACATACAAATATTCTGTTGAATTCCTTCTTTCTTAGTGAACGGCACAATATGCTTTTGGCCTTACTATTCTAAGATAGTTTTTTCTTATCATCATCTGCCACATGTCTTTGGTGTTAGTGACTGCCAGATCTCCATCTTCTATTATCGTCCATAGTAGAAATTCAAGACCTCGAAGAAAGAACTCCATTCTTGTCTTCCAATATTTGTAATCTTCTCCATCGAATAGTGGAGGCCAATTGACAGATTGTCCCTTTGCATAACCTTGGGATGCCATTTATCTTTGCTCTTCAGATCATGAGATCTACTTACTTTAGGAGACTTGGCTCTAATACCACTTGTTGACTAGGTTGCAAGCCCAGAGGGGGGGGGTGAATGGATTGCAAAAATTCATCTTTAAAAATATCTGTAATAAATAACTTTCGAAACACTAAATGTGGAGGTAAGAGTTAGTTCGTTAAAGAAAAGAATACAAGTAATCACACATGCAACAAGAATTTTATCCTAGTTCGGACCTCCTATCACCAGGAGTTCTACGTCCAGTCCCCAAGCAACAACTTGAGATTACACTAACCAAGGGTGCAGTCCCCCTCAAGGACACTTACGCATCAGCACTAGCTGGCCTTTTCTTCAATCCACGAAGAGGCAATACACCACCTGTTACAACAGGTCTTCCTTTCTACAAAAGGGATCCACTCACCTATTACACAACATGTCTTCTCTTCACTTAAGAAGAGGAGCACTCAATGAAGAGTAAAGTGGTGATGGCCCCTAGACCAAGCTAATAGCAACAATACAAAGCTTGATCTGAGGCAAAATCTGAGAGGGAAAAAGAGTTACACCAAGAAGTAGTTCTCTCAGATCTAAACAAGCTCTCTCACAAAAGAAATGATTGAAGAATAAGGCTTTGCAGAGAGCTAAGAGCAATAGTGTTGATCTGAATGAAGAAGTGAGCCCTTCTAACACTTCTAGTTGACAACTAACTCAATATGCTTTTTCTATCTGTCAAGATGGTCTTCATTGTATCAACATGCTCCTATTTATCTTCTCTTGTAGAAGTATCCATTGAAGTGTCTATTGTCTTGTGTTGAAACGTGTCTTCTGACAGTTGTAGCAGGTCCAAGGAGAGAGAGAGAGAGAGAGAGAGAGAGATTATATGAATATCTTATGTGCTCAGGTCATCATGGCATGTCAAACGTTGTAAACGTATGTGACTACCGAAAACTTGCAAACAATAAATGCTGGGAGACAGACAGCTCAAATGTTTCTAACTGTCAGGCAACGTCATTGGCCATGCTGCAAGAAGATATATCAAAGAGGAAATGCCATACTGTCATCATTTAAAGTCTAGATGATATGTCATGAAAGTGGTAAACAATAAAAGATGACGTGCATTGGAATTGTACCCATGATACACAAAAAATGCCTGTGTGCAAAGGATACGCAACAATTTGGAAGAAAGTTTGAGACGCACAACATTTCAAAATTAATTTGAAAAGAACTATGAGGCAAGATTTAATCAAGGCTGATTTGTCATGTTTCTTAATAAAACATAATTATAACCATAATCAATATGATTGTTTTAATGGTCATTAAAAAGGTAATGCAATCGATGTTTAAAGAAAAATTGATGACTAAGAGATAATCGTTGTCTATAAATAATCGATGTTCAAAGACAATCGATGTTCAAGGATAATCGATATCCAAAGTCAGTTGATGTCCAAAGGTAATCTATGAGAAAGTAATCGATGTTAAGCATAATCAATGTTCTAAGATAATCGATGTGAAAGCAATTGATGTTTGAGCATAATGGATGTTTTAAGATAATTGATGTGAAAACAATCGATGTTTAAAAATAATTGATGTGAAGGCAATTGAAGTTTGAGCATAATCGATGTTCAAAGATAATCGATGTGAAAGCAATCGCTTGTTTAAACGTAATCGATGTTTAAGCATAATCGATGTTGAAATGTAATCGATGTGAGAGTAATCAATGTTGAAACGTAATCGATGTTTAAGTATAATCGATGTGAGAGTAATCGATGTTGAAATGTAATCGATGTTTAAGTATAATCGATGTGAGAGTAATCGATGTCGAAATGTAATCGATGTTTAAGTATACTATAATCGATGTCTACCAGTCGATCATAGCTATGTAATCGATGTGATATTAAAACAGTAGTTGATCGTAAACTTACAATAATAATCGATGTAGACTTAGATAATTCATGTGCAATTGACTTCTAAATTAAATGAGTGTATCCAACTTACAGAATTTATTTCATTTGATACTTGTTGATAAACTTCAGAAAAATATGTTAGACAAATATTTTTATGGTTTTTTTTATCAACAAAATATACAAGTGGAGATAAATTTGTTCATCAGGGTGAACATAGTTTCATATTCGGATATGCTCAAACCTTTCTACTCTAGCTATAGGAACTCTTGCTCCTTCTTGTCCTTGATGTGCTGAGGGGTATATTTCTCATAGAATGCTTGCAAAAACTCCTCCCAACGAATATCATCAGTCTAACCTTTGAAGGTATTTCTCATCATGCATTGCCACCATTCATCTGCTCTATCTTGAAGCATATAGGTGGCCAAGGTCACTTTTTCCTCCTCTGCACATCTAATAGCCTTGAAGATATTTTTCATTTCCCTGATCCAACCTTCCACCTCTTCTAGTTGGCTAGTCCCGGTAAAGGCCAGAGATTCCATTTTCTTAAATTTCTCTATTAGTGATATTCTCACTCCTCTATCTTTTTGAGGAATACCTTGGTTCCTCATCATGGTCTGCACAAACCATTGAAACGACTGCATAAATGCTGCAAAGTTGAAGGATGGCAGAAGCTCCTTGGGCACCACCAGTTGGGGTGCCTTGTGCTTCCCTAGAGGATCCTCCAACATCAGTGGGCTCCTCCTCCCTAGGAGTATACAAGCCTTTTGCTCTTTTGTCCATTCTTCTGAATTAATGCCACCTAGTTAAAGACTAGCACTTCTAAACAAAATTTCTAACCCCTTATATCCTAAGAACATAAGGTTATAAATACCCAAAAGCACACATGTTCTAATTATTATTAACATTTTATTAAGTGAATGGTCACAGATCGACCTTATCCCATAACCTAGGCTCTGATACCATCTGTAGTGCCACGTCAACCCTCCCGGCCAGTTAAGAGGTGGCACACACACTAATTAAATAGAAGCATCTTACACATCGTTATGGGAAGGTCTTCTGTGTTGCATTGAATATATTAACAGACCAAACACAAGAACTGTACATGGTAAAAATACTAAATTTACAAATTTCTACTGCAGCATCAAACACCCATGCAAAGCACCACATATACATATATACAATATCATAGTCTCTTCAAATTTACAAGCCAGAAAGTCTGAATACAAAAAGGGTACAACCACCGCTTAAACAACTTTTTAAAGCACTAGAGGTCGCCCAGCCTAAAGCATGAGTGCATCAAGGGGTTGGCTTAAAGAGAGGACCGCATCATGAAGAAGAATCTGAAATGGTTTCAACGAAGGCATGAGTACTTCTAAAAGAACCCAATAGAAAAACCAGTAAAATGAAAAACATAGGAGCATGGAATAAAGCACATTTATGAGGTTATAGAAGCACAAAAGTTATACAAAGTATAAATCACAAGGAAGACTTAACAGGTTGCATGTTCACATATATGCATGAATCATATTTCAAAGACACAATTGCTTGGCAGGGATTCAAAATCTTGCAAATGACATCAGCAAAGCCCTTAGGGGATGCATAACATATAGCTAACCATTTCCGAAACAGGATGTTACATATACATACATACTCAAAATTTCCCAACTTAGTGAGCCTAACCCACGTTTAACTTGTGGGATGAAACCGTCATCACAGCTGACCCCTCATGCATGACGCCAACCATGAGGAGTCCTAACCACCCCAGTGAGAAGGATCAAAGTACCTTGCTAAGACAATCAGACATAGGATTTTCAAAGGTTACCAAAAAGGGTTCGAATCAATTTTTTGGGTTAAACATGCAGGCTCATAAACGACACAATACTGAGTAGTTGAAGGATGACTCTTAGAAGGTTCACAAAGGAATCAAACATGTAGGCTCATAAATAGAGATGATGAGAGACTTCCAAAGGGGTCAATGGTTTGGTTATGCCTATCTTAGTGTGGGGAAACCAGCAGAAGGTCCACAGAGAACTGGAAGGCCAAATCGGCCAGGAAGTTGCTACGACTCCAAGCTCAACCCTTCGGTTTCCCAACAGTAGAAGATAGAAAAAGTTCGTTGGGAGTGGCCACCAAGGCTATATAAGGGTTTGATTTTAAGATGGGGCAATACTAACAAGGGGGGTTTAGAGAGCTAGCCAAATGCAGACCAAAGGAAGATACAAATCCAGTGGATGGGACTGATGGCAGTAATAGTGGAAGGTTCTTCACATGATCAACAACACGATTTGAGGAAATGTATGAAGTATACAGACATGCATAGGGATCCATGCCAGAAAGTTGGTAGGCCAAAGGAGCCAGATGATGACGGCCATTCCATTAGTCTGACAAAAGCACAAGCACTACAAGATTATACTCAATTCTGGTTCACTAAGAGGACAGAGGGAACATTGTCTGTTGTCCTTAGCATCAATTACTGGCTGAAACATCGGTTGCTATTTTGCTAACTAAAACATCGATTACCAATTAAACATTGATTACTAACTAAGGGACGTCGATATACGAAGTTACCACTTCGACAGACAACTATATAAACAGAAACAGTCGAAGCTTCACTTTGTCATTGTGAATGTGTTTTTCGTCTCAAACATCCCACAAAGATTAATTAAAAAAAGAGAGAGATTTTTAAAGAAAGAAATAGGTGGTGGAAGAAGAGGGAAAGAAAAGAGTACTTATGTTCATGAGGGGGAAAGGTGATCGCCTGGTACACGAGCGTACTGAAGGAGATGGGTAAGAGGCATAGAGAATCCTTACCTTCACCCAAAGATCACAGGAGATGGAATGATGGTGGGTTGACTTCTACTCCTTCAACCGGCCGACCGGCGAAGAAGACTTTAGCCCGTGGTTACCTTGCAAAATGAGAAAACAAGCAAGCAATTGAAGAATTGATTAGACTATGTTGTGCAGCACCAAAATCAAAGAAATGTATGAAAAACGCAATGACATGGGTTTGAACACAGCTCATGGGAGTGGTGTTAAACCCCTAAAAGTAGGTATGGAAGGAATGGCGTATGAGTGTGTGTGAGTATGAGGTGATGAATGAACTAAGTGAAAACTAAGAAATGAAGAAGGGAGATGAAAAATCCGATGGGCAGAAGCCCGCCGCTTGAATGGCCGAAGTGGAAGAAGAGAGCTCCTCCCCCTTTGCTCTGATGCACGTGAGACGATGGAGAAACAAACTCCGAAGAATGGATGTTTGAAGTAGCTTGGAAGTGAGGGTTCTCCTTCTTAGTTCGGAAGTTGAGTCTCCAGTGTGGTAGGGCTTCGCCGTAGTGCTTTTTTTGATGTCTTCAAAACAATGACCTCGGGGGTCTTTTTATAGGGGAAAAATTTATGAATCACGACGGACATAGTGGACGCCTATTGATCTGAATCGCGACCGACCAAAGCACTGCGTTTCAAAAGATTGACTTGCTCCAATTGGGCCTTTCCAAACATCGATTATAGCAGGTTTTAGAATCACGACGACATAGACCGATGTGTTTCAAACACTTTCAATACCGATTGATTCTTTCCAAATATTATAAATGGAAATATTGAATCACGACAACATGAGTAGTCACGTATTTCAATAGAATCGATCTTCTGAAGGGAGTCGATCTTCATATGATGGAAGGTAGGAAATGCGACAGACCATATGGATGCGATTCTAATTAGCAAGAAAATCTTTCCAAAAACAATTTTGGCATTTGCCATAATTCAAAATTGGAAACTCTTAAATGCGACGATCTGAATGGACGCGATTCAAAACAGGGTAAGCATCAGAAAAGGAAGTGTGATACACATCGGTTTTACCTGTCGTGGATCAAACATCCTAAATCGCGACCACTGTGTCTGTCGTGAATCAATTGTGCACAACAGACCCCTTCAAAACCTCTACAAAAATTCCTAAAAATCTTAGAAAAATAGAAAAATCACTCAAAAGGTTAATTGAAGAGGGCCACTTTGAGGCATTACGGTATAACATGAAATGTATTCGATATGTTGTCAAAAATGGCTTGGCTACAGCTGCCTCACTTTGGCGTCTGCTTTGCAAGGAAATGGAGCGAAGTGACATGAAATGAAAGCAATGGAATGAAGGGAATTGAGTGGAGTGACTAAAAAGTAGATGCCAAGGTGTGATGAGACACGCCTCAACAACATATGACAGGAGTTGTTCTTCAATTCAAAATGAGGCGGCTTGTAGAAAATCTCAAGAGATAACTCAATGTTTGGACGAAGGGAAAGGGTGTGTACGTGGGCACAAAGGGGAGAAAGGCTAACTTCTGGCGTCCGGGAAGTACCTGCGGACATAATCTGGTGTGTTTCACCATTGGGGAGCGTTTACCAGCTTGTGGACGTGCTGCAGCCAAGGTGGATCTATAGGGAAAATAGATGAACTAATATAAGAATCCAAAACAAGGAGTTTCCCAAGAGACGATCTCCAAACATCAACAAGATGAACTGAGTACTTGATTCGGAATGGAATATTTCATGTCAATTGGAATTTAGAATAAATGGCTCATCTTCAGTTAAGCACGAGAGTAATTTTCTAGAAATATGCTCAAAACCCTACATGATGCATGCGGGGCTAAAAGAGAAAAGATTAAAACAAAAAATATATATAAAATAATCAAGGATAATATTGCTACGATGCCGAAGTCAAGATACCGGATGGGATCCGTCATCCTTCTTGCAATACATAACGGCCTATCCTCAAGTCATAAGAATCCTCTGAAATCATCACTATTTTTAGCGGTGGAGGGGAACTCAAATTTTATATTCATCAGAGCCACGAGGTCCCTGAGATGCTCTAATAAAGTATAATATATAGTAAGATGAAATGATACTAGAGATTGGAGATTGCCGAAAATGGTCATGAGATGTACGGTGAGAAACGCATATCCAAAACCTGCGCTCAAAGACTCATTAGCATTGACAAGCAACAAATAATGGAGCAAAATATCAAAATAATGCTGCTTAAAAATCACGACAGGGTATGTGGACGCGTATAACTTACCTGAATCGTGACGACATGGTCGGTCGCGATTTACCTTTACCAGTCGCAATGGAAGTCGAGGTGCGGTGCTTGAATCACGACGTATGTGTCGGTCGCGATTTTGAACATCCACCCGAGGCTTGATTTTCTTGCCTATTTTTTCATTCCTTGCTCTCTTTTGGGTTTGCCTCCGGGCTTGTGCGGTCATGGGGGTTTAAAAACACCCAAAACCTGCTCTTCTTCATGCTCTCAACCTCTCCAAAGATAAAAAATCAACCAATTGAAGCTAGAAGAGGAAGAAAAGGAGAAGAATTGAAGATAGAAGCTATTGGAGCTATGGAATATGTAGGAGCTCCCCCTCCCAAGAGACCAAGAGTTGAAAGTTTTCAAAAGTTGAGCAAGATGGAGGGTCATATCTGCAAGCTGATTCAAGCAAAACTGGTGAGTTGATGTGATTCTTGCATTGATTTTAATGTGTTCTTGCTCTGTTCTTACATGCTCTTGCTTATGTTCGTAAATGTTCTTGCTATTCTCATCTTCTCTTTCTATTTTCCTTTTCTTTTCCTCTTTTTTATCTTCTTCCAACTGCCATGGCCGAACCCTCATCTCCATTTAATCCAAACTCTGCCCATGCCATCCCATATATTCATGACTATACCCATGCTCATGATGACACCTCCATGTGCCAAACTCCTCATGCATGTGCCACCATTTTCTTGACCAAACCCACCCATGATCATATGCTTCATGTGCCAAACTCCCTCCCCAAAACTCCCATGCTCATGTGTCATCTTCCTCCCAACCCATAGGACTACCCTCTCTTCCCGAGTAACAAGCGGTATATGCGTCTTCCATGGCTCCAAAAACTAACCGCCTCCATCAATCTTGACATGACCACCATCCTCTCTAGGTGGGGAATCAACAACTTGGCCGTCCATGCCAAAAGATATCACGAGATTCACCTTGATTGGGCGGCTATGAGGGCTTTGGTAGAATTATGGCATCCTCAGATCCACACCTTCCTCTTCAAAACCTTTGAAGCCACCATCTTGTTGGAAGAAGTTGAAATTTTGTTAGGCCTGAAGCGGATGAAAAGAGGCGACGAGGATAATATGGTGATCATGCCAAGGAGCGTCAGAAGCAAGGAGGTGCTTGAGATCTTCATGGACAAAAGAGCAGCTCGAGATGTCTAAACCGCAAAGGGAATCAACTTGCAAAAATTGGCAGCCTGGACCATGAAGGAGATACCAAAAACGGAAGATGATACGAGACTGGAGAGAGTGATGAGAGGATTCGCCATATGCCTAGCGGGTGCACTCCTCTTTCCATCAGTAGGCAATATTCTTGAAGAGGAGCAGTTCAGTGCAGTTTGAGGCATATGGGAGGGAGAGAGATTGGGACCGGCGGTGCTAGCCTTCCTCTACAGCGGACTCACGGCGGCAAGTTTGGGTAGGCCTCCTTACGGTTCCATGTTATTATTCACTTGTTGGACTGATCTGCATTTCAAGTTTGATGTGAATAATGAGGCCACTATCTCATCCAACATCTTCTCCAAGAGTCCACTCCGTCATATGGAAAATCTGGTGGGCTTAGAAGGGCGTGTGGCTAATCGCGTGGCACAACTCAAGACGCGGGCAAATTGGCATGATCACCTCTGAAGCATGCCCAGGAATGCGTTCACTTGTACTCCAGCGCCTCTTCTAGCCAGGGACCTATGGACGCGGCTAGCACCCGGTGTGGAGCTGCGATTGATTGGAGCGACCGAGTTGTACTCTACAATCCACACCGCTGCCTCTCCCAACTTGGACTCCTGCGGCGCAACTGCGAGGGGCCGTCTCATCTACCGCCGATCAAGAAACGGGAGATCGGTACCAACAATGACAGAGAAGAGGCGGGCACCATCAAGGCACTGTGGAAAGTTTGCTCTTTTAGGCGATTGGTCCCATATGTGGAGGAGGTGGAAGATGAATGGATTGCCTATGCAAGAGAACTCATGAAATTCTGGCCCAGAGTGGTCGTTTGTAAGCGCCAAAATTGAATCATTAATAAGAATTGTGCACTGTCTTACATGATTGTACCATCCAAACAACTTAGATTTTCGCCTCAAATTTGGCCCTCAGGTGAGCATTTTGAATCGCGACAAACACAGGCGTCGCATTTAACATCTTGATCCACGACCAACCAGACTGTCGCGCATGCGCGACCACCTGTCCCGTTGCATTTCAATTGTACTTCAAAAATTCAAAAATCTCGTGCCTTAAACTCAGCATTGGGGAATGATGACCTTCTGAATTGCGACGAAGGCCCTCGTCGCATTTTAAACGACTGCCTCAAATTCGCGACGTCTGTATCCATCTGGTTTTCAACTGCATCTGGAAGCTTAAAACACCCGAAGACCCCTCCGGCTCTCCCTTTCGCCTCTCTTGCTTCTCACACTCCATCTTCTCTCTAACTCTCTCGTTTCTCCCTTCTCAAGCTCTCTCTCGAATCCCTCTCTTCTCTCAACTCTAATTCTCTCCTTTCTTCACCGATGACCAAGACAGCGTCCAAACGCCGGCGGGGGGAAGGAAGCCCGACAGAGGAAGAAAGGGCAGCGCCAGCACCGGAGGCGATGGCGGAGGAAGGTGTAGAGACACTGGACACTGCCGCCCGAGCCATGATGGCCGAGTTGCTGGCTGTGGGCGAGTTGACGGCAGTGACGAGAGAAGAGGAGGCCCCGGAGGCCATGGAGGAAGAATGACCGGCGGCGATACCGGAGGAGGAGGAGGAGACGCTGGCGGCGAGTCTCCAGCGAGGGCGACAGGGACGGGAAGCGCCGCCTCGGGGGGATACGGTAAGTGTCCCAACCTTAAGGTTGATGTTTGCTCTGGTGAGAGGGGAAGAGGGCCGTCAGGCCTGGAAGGGGAGAGAGGTGAATCGAGGCGACACCAGTCATCGCGGTTCAAATAATTGAATCGCGACGGCATAGGCCATTTCGTTTCAAATGGAACCGCGACCGGCTCAACAGTCGCGATTCAAGCAGAACCGCAACCATTGAGTTGGTCACGATTCACAAGGGATGTCCGAGGGTGTAGCACCCCGAAAATTTTATTATGAGAAATTTAGAAATAATAATTTAATAATAGTAAAAACGTACGTGACATTATCATGTGTACAAAAACACAGAAAAATTCTATAAAAATGATAGTTCAACTCTAAATAATACTCCCAAATGACCCACGAAGAAATTCCTGCAAAGAAAAATCTGATTGGCCAAGGTTAAGGTGTTTTCTGACTTATTATCATAATTAAGAAATAAGTTAGAAAATCATTATCACATATACTTAATGGCGTCCAAAAATAGAATAAAAATTATAGTTGGACTTCAAACAATGGGTATTGACAATCCAATGAAAGAAATAGGCTAAAGAAAGTCTTTTGGGCCACAAATAAATTCATGCTAGGAAAATAACCTAAAATTCAGAAATTCTCACTAATTGACCATTATTGCATAAATTCTCACCCAATAGACCACCTTTTGACTTCAAACCAAGCCCAAACTCATGGTTACCACCTAAGGGAGGTTTTCATAGGACTTCTACCATGAATTGGGGAGAGAAATCCTCCATTGAGGGAAGGACACACAAAATTCGTAGCCATTAGTTTCCTAATTTAAATTAGGCAACTAAAGACCCACACCCCTTTAAATAAGCCCTCTCTCTCCCATGGGATGACCCTTAGGGTTGCTGAGGTCGTGCTTGGAGGTTCTGGAGGATGGGAAACGTAAGGAGGAAGGCTTGAGAAGAAGCAACTCGTGCTCTTCTTCATCTGCGACCTGCACTTGAGTCCTTTCAAGATCATCACCAAAGGTTAGTGAAACCTCGACCAAACTGTGCAAACCATACATCCTTGGAAGGATCTACGAGTCTAGTTTCTTATGCAACTATTTTGCCCAATTTGTATCTAGTAGATCAAAAGTATTAGGCGTTCTCTCCCAGGCGGATAGAACTAGGGTTTTCTGGAGGACGACTTTTCTTCCAACCAAAAGGTAGGTCTTCTCTAGGCCAAACTCTAATTAAACTCGTGCATGCTTGCATACATATGTTTAGATCATGTTTATACTATTTTCCCCAATTTATGTCATGTTGTGTCATCGAAATAAATCTTGTATCATCATAGTCATTTTTCTGCCTGATGAAACCCTTACACTATCTTAAGAGTCTTCTACCTCTCGTCTGAGTCGTTTTCAGATCGAGCACTCAACATGAATAATGTTCCCATTTGAGTCTACTTTCAAACAAGATTGAAATCACTTTATTTCATGTTGTGTGTAGAGAGCAGTGACCCAAACATCTCTACTATGTCAATTTTCTATGGTCTATCCCACAGAGTCAAGTTGACCTAGTAAATGTGATTGGTTTTCTAATTCCTCGTTACAGTAGTTAGCTTAGTGAGATAGAAATCCAATGCACTTAGTTTCACAATTTTTCATGCTCTATACAATGGGTTATAAGTCTTAGAAGTGCCCTATATCAACCCAATCCAAGTAGGAGTCGAACTAGGTGCATTTGGCAACCCAAAACCCTTGTTCAGAAGGCGACGTATCAACCTGTCGGGTTCAGAATGCGACAGGTTTGCTGTCGTGACCTGCCCTCTATGTAGTGTTCGCTTAAATGGTTATAACTATTCCTGCAGACCTCAGATTGACGAGCCATTTTTTTGGTTGGATTCCTTATTCAAAGGGATTCAAGATGGTATATTCATGTGTCAGATTTGCATAAGAAATCAGTGAGTTATGACCTGAAGAAGTGAAGGGATGGGACTGCATTTGCTTTTAAGGGTCATATGTCTTGGTTTTCATCGTTTTGCATAGTTTCTTTACATGTGTGAGTTTGATCTATTCTTAGAAGGTTCTATAAGGTCTTATCATGTATTAATCAACCCATGAATAAGTAGTAAATATTTTCACATGATTCTAATTGAACTTAAGTGATTGATCATGCTTGCTACTTGCCGATTGTCCTCACTTTCTTTCCTTGTTATCGAACTTGCTAAAAAAAACATTGCTACTAGCTAAAATTGGTCATGCATGATTAGTATTTCCTGATTTATCACTCATGATACTTTCCATGAATGAAGTTCCCATAAAAAGAGTTTCCATAGTCAGATACACACTGATGCACTCGAGCGATTCTCACGCGTGGCATGCGTATACACTCTTGCACGAAAGGAAAGCCCCTTTCTTGGCTTGTGGTGAACTCTCTGTCGGATATTCCTTCTATTGAACTAGTGACCCCTTAACCAAGGCCTCCATAAGTCTCCTCTGACCATGGATTCCCACATGGCCGACGAGCAGGTTGTACCACGAAGTTCCCTGATGTTAGTGTGCATCTCTCTCTCCCACGTCTTGAATTTCTTGAAGCTATTGATAATGACACATGAACACAAGTTATTAATCGAACTAATGCAAAAGCACCTTATGCTGCCGAAATTCTCTCTTGATCATTGTTTTCATGAAATCATATTCACCTGACTTGTTATGCTTGAAATCATTATGGACATGACACCACGACACTCCGATCGTTATTGACTTGATAATCATTAATCTCTTGACAATCTTGTTCGTGTTACATGCTCTTGAACTCGCTCTTGATATGATAGTCTCGAACTACTAGTGAACATTGTCTCATGAGATGATCGTACTAATGTTCTTGGACATCCTGACATGACATTCTTGAACTCTTGAATGTATTCTCTTGGGATCCTTTGAGCTGTTGTGACTCCTACTATCTTGTACTGTTCTTAACTGTCTAGCACTATAACGGGTCTTGCTACTCTACTGGACTTGAATGCATACTGCTGAGGGTACAGAGAATGTCCAAGGGGCTCCAATCTAGTCTTGGGGGCAGAGAGCCACCCAAAAATACCTGCAGGGGCTAATGACGATGTCTGCATTTGCACCGGTTCTGACTGTTCTGATTTAGCTAGACATCTGACTATTATACTATTATTGTTAGTCTGTTAATTCAGACATACTACATTGTTACTGTACTACCACTGTTCTGACTTCCAATGACTGTCACTGAACTGCTACTGTCCAATTATTGAATGGCTACGGCCCATGCTCTCCTATTGCACTGCTATTGCTCAATTAATGTTACTTGTTATTACTTGAATGTAACAAAGTACTTGCTCATCTCGTGAAAAGCACCCTACACATTGACAGCCTATTTCTATTGTCTTGACACGTTCCTGTCTACATGATATCTTGCAAGCACTTTGTCACCAATTTTATCGTGCTTATAATTTAGCTTGTCACTTGTGCATGTCTAGTTCTTAAAGCGTTAATCACTTATATCATTGCTCGCACATCGAGATGTAAATCCTACTGAGCTAGTTTGCTCATACCTGCCTCTTAACATTTCATGTAATGAAGATGAGGAGTACGTTTGATGATGGGACTTGTGCGCCGAGCGTGACATACACCATAGAGAGTCATTGTTTAGTTAGTTAGTGAGAGATTAGTCATTATTGTAATCTTGTCTTTCTTTGAGAGATAGAATAGATTAGTAGTAGAGAGTTGTTTTTATTTTGACATTGGTGATTGTAATAATTGCTTATGATGAATAAAAGAGTTTGATTATTGAATTATGGGCCCTATCGATATTAGTCATTTTCTTATGGCTTCTGAACGCTTGCTTGTCTGTCGCGTTCCCGATTAAATTCCGCTGCTAAATTCGGGGGCGTGATAGAGGGTTAGAAATTTGGCCTATTTTCTGCATAGTTCTGATTATTTAAAGTGTTTTACATTGTGCTGACTTATACATTGGGCCTTTTAATGTGCAGGGAGTTATGAGGCCACAAATAAATTGGCCGCTAGTGATAGCGGCATACCAGGGTCTCCCGGACATCCACAGGAAGAGAGTCCGGGAGATGGGGTTTGGGCCGATCTTGGAGATCGACCCCTTTTATGTAGATAGTCCCCAGGTATAGGCCTTGAGAGAGAGGTGGGATCGGGTGAGCAAGGCATTCTTGATGCCCTAGGGACATATGGTGCCATACCTGGAGGATGTGGCATGGATCACGGGGCCGCGGTTGGACGGAGAGGCGGTGACGGGGGTCACCTATAGCGATTACACAGAGCACACCCGAGACTTGTTGGGGATGGAGCCTCTAGGGGAGGATGAGCTCAGCGATCGGAGGATGGTTGACCGAGTGGTACTGTTGGAGAACCTGGGTCTGCAAGGAGTGAGGCAGACAGGCGAGGAGTCACTGCACGAGTTTGTGCAGCGTGCAGCGGGGCTGGCGAGATAGGTGTACTGCTAGGACCCCGAGGATAGGGACAGGGCGGACCGGGACCTGAGGAGGTTCCTGGTATTGTTTCTAGGGAAGTTGATGCTGGAGACGAAGGGGGACCACATTCACTACCGCTTCTTGGAGATCCTCAATGACTTGGAGAGGGTAGGATAGTATGCATGGGGTGCGGCCTTCCTAGCAAACACCTTTGCAGACCTCTCCAGCGGCACCAGTCGTGAGACTACTGTGGGCGGATTCGCCCCTTTCCTACAGGTACGAAAATATTTCTTTATGCTTTTTCCATTTCCTGAATTTAAAATTGTTATCCAAACTAATCAATGCGTGCATGTATGTAGGTGTGGAGCTACTACTACATCCCCCTGGGGAGGGCCACGAAGGTGTGTGTCGAAACATTGCCCTTGGTGAGGAGGTGGCTGCTAGTGGTGACAGTGGCGTCTTTCTCACTCTAGTTTGACACCCTCCGCCGTGACATCCGGGACTTCCCGGTTCTCCTGGTATGTGCCTACCTCATCGCATCATGAATTTGTTATGATTTATGATATGTGACATATGATATGACATATGCATGGGTGCAGGTGGTTTGGCAGCCCTACGCAGGCATGGCAGACGATGTGCAGCCATGGGTGGAGAGCGGCCGACCTCATTTTGGGCCAGATCTATGGGTCCACTGCCTAAATGAGATCGAGTCACTCTGCCTTCGGCTCACCATGCGTACTCTCGGTCTTCACCAGGTGTGGTCCGACGAGGTCGAGCCCAAGGAGATCAGGAGGAGGACGAGGGGAAGGCCAAGAGGGTGTACTGACGCCTGCACTTCCCCGAACAGTACGCCGACTAGCAGTGGGGAGGGTACCTGGTGGAGTCTGACGCAGTAGATAGCTTCGCCTACCTCCACTGCTACCAAGAGGTGTACGGGGAGCGGGACTTCATGAGACCAGCTAGGGTATGCACTTCTAAACTCGAATTGTTCATTGTGATGTGTATGATTGATCTAACAATTGTGTGCATATGCAGGACGCTTGTGATGACCTGATCGACACCCTCTGAGTCCAGTTGGCGGGCACGGAGGCCCAGCTAGCAGAGGCAGGTGAGGCCCTGGCGACTTTGGTAAGTTTAACAGATCATACCTTTGCTTTATTTACCTTACCATGTGCTGACCTGATTTTTAATATGTGCAGCATGCGGCGCAGGTGACCATAGAGCGCACCGATGCTGCAGGTGCCTCCACGAGCAGGAGTGTGCCCGATCTAGAGGTGGTCTCTCTCTGGGAGCAGTTGTCTGCAGTGGTGGCTTGGGCAGAGATAGCAGAGCGCGATCTCACTGCACGTGTTAGTAAATTAATTAGGTATATGAGAAATGAATTTCTTTATACTTACATGTGTTGGCTTGTGCGCAGTCCGCCGACCTTCAGAGTTCCATCACCCAGGCGGCACTTGCGAGTGCTGAGGTGACGAGGTTGATGCAACAGCTGTCCGAGCTGCGTACCCAGGTCTCCCAGCACAACGCGGACCTCCCTCGTGAGGCCATAGAGTTGCGAGTGACGCTCTCCGTGGAGCGGAGGGAGCGGGAGCGGGAGCGTGTCTGGTGGGAGCAGAAGCACAGCCGTTAGGAGCAAGAGCGGAAGCGCTTGACCCAGCAGGCCCTGTACATGCGCATGAGTTTGGGCGTCTCCGAGAGCCTGCTGCGCGAGGCGGAGGACCGATACCAGCGCGGTCGCGAGCATGCAATGAGGGAGGGGCGAGCCAGTGCCTACTCCGCGAGCTTCCTTGTCACTTCCTCTGAGTACTAGAGGAATGTCCAGGAGGGATGTGCTGTCCAGATGTCGACCGACTCACGCGCTTCCATGAGGCCACCGGCTCCTCGCTCGACAGCAGACCTCGGTGAGGCAGAGAGCAACCGACACCCCCAATTGGCCGAGAGTGGTGGCGAGAGCTAGGCCACCCATCATGATGTGTACCTTTTTTTATTTTTGTCCATGCTGATGTGTACCCAATGGGGTACCTTTATATGATGTACTTTTGAGGCTGCCCCCCCTTTTGGCTATGATATATATAATATGTGTGTTATTGCCATCCTTTTCTTGTCTCGCCTGAAAAACACTTGAGCAAACAAGTTAAATGACTGCTCTGACTCAGCCCCTTGCACGTTGGGCAGATTATGCTTCATGATCTTGTCAAGGGGCTGAGCCTTTATTAAAAAAGGTGGAAATAAAGAAACAATATAATTAAAATGCAACATGCAAGCAGGTACATGCAAACAGGAAACTAAAAAAATGAGCACGCATTTGATGCATTCAAACAAATAGAGTATGATGATTTTTTTGTGTTTTCAACATATTCAATTTTTTTTTTTGGATTTTGAAATGTTCAAATTTTTTTGTAATTTTTTTTAAAATATATATATATATATATATTTAGTGGTTTTAAAAATATTCAATTTTTTGTGGTTTTTTTTTTGAAAACATTCTATTTTTTTGTTTTGAAATATGTAATTCTTGGGGTTTTGAAATGTTCATTTTTGGATTTTGAAATATTCATTTTTTTGGATTTTGAAATATTCATTTTTTTTATTTTGAAATAAGGGTTGCAACTCGGCGTAGTCCCTTATAAAAAAGATGCACAGAATGAAGGGAATCCGCTCTAATTGGAAAAACCTGGTACTTGGACCCTTCAACTACTCAACCATCATTAAGAGTTCATTAATAATTCTTAGGTGTGTTAAACAAAGGTTGGACGTGCTTAAGTATGCCTTCACCGAAGGTGGTTTTCGGCGACGTCCTCTTCAGTTGATCGTTGTCTTACCTCGAACCTAGGACATACTTGTAGGGGAGAAGGGAAGATGATGTCTAGGAAGTCTGCCAACAGTTCTAGTGACTAGGGAGACGCTCATTCCTCTGCCCTTCTTTAGCAACATGATATTTTAAATAATTAAATAAATAGAAACAATGAAAGAAAAGAATTAAATAAAGCCTAATAAAACATTTAAAAGTAATGTGCTTGTTATATTAGCTCACCTAAAGTTTATTGGTCCAACCTAGGAGTTGGATTATGGGTTAAGAGGAAAATACCCAAGAAAGTTGTGACCATAATTGTAGGGAAAATAGAAAAGGGTAAATTAGGGATTTAAACTAAGGCAGTTAGCCATCAAAGGTAATCAAATTCGTCACCCACCATAGCAAGTACCATCTAACGGTAATCCCACTCCAATTGGGAGAAGAGACCATCAAAATAAGGAAGTAAACTAGCTATGGCCGCACCCCACCTTCCTAGTTATGTTAGGACTTGAAATAAACCCTAGACATATAAGTATTCATCCTAAGGCAAAACGGGAAGGTTCACCATCTTGTTGGGGTCGTGGGAGGCTGTGCTAGGTGTTAGTCCACTTGGTATGGCAGCACGCTATCTAGAGGGGGAGGGGGTGAATAGATTCACTGCAGAAATAGAACTTTAAACACAGAAAATTATCACTTAAAAGCTTTGGTTAGTTAATGTGATAGTGTGTGATAGAGAGTAGCAGTGCGGAAGCAAATGAACAATCACACAAATGAACACAAGAATTTTATCTTGGTTCGGTGCTTCACAGAAGGAAGACCTACGTCCAGTCCCCAAGTAAAATCTTGGGATTTCACTAACCGAGGTACAATCCCCCCAAGGATATACAAACACCCAGCTCCCCGCTGGTCCTCTTCCTTTTCGAGTAGGAAGGAAACTCACTTCTATTACAGGTCAAGAAGCTAACCTCCTGGAACAAACCCCAGTGCGGTTCTACTAGACACTAACCCCAGCTAGGTTCTTCCCTTACCCAAAAGGAAGTGCTAAGAATAGTCCCTCAGCTGGACAGAAATCGCCAGTACCCTACTAGCCTACTCTTTTCACGGGAAGAGGCTCAATGTATACAGTCCTACATCTGGACAGAACTCTTTCTTAGAAAAGAGTAGACCGAGAGTTGTATAAGAATGCACACTACAGAACATAAACTCTCAGCCGAAAAGACTGTCCCCAAAATTACAATGCAGCATAGAGAGAGTGAAGAGAAGAAAAGGAGCTTGACGCTTGAAGACTTCAGATGGCTGATTGCACACTTCTTCTTGGGCTCCAGCTCTTTCTCTCTTCCTTTTGAGTGTATGTGGGGTTGAGGTTTCTCACTGGATGTACACTCTTTGAATGATCTTCAGAAAGACTCTCATTTAATCTTCAGCCTTGCTTCATCTTTTTATAGAGCAGCTTGAACAAATCCGTTAAAGAGATCTGTTAGAACTCTTCTAGTCGTTGCTGATCTCTTTCTTCATCTATTCTTCTTCTATCTAACAGTCACTTGGTGTAGAGAGAATTCTTATCTATAGGTACAAAAGATAGAGTTAGAATAAAAAGGTTTTCTGACAACATGCCCATACCTTGCCTTACTTCCATGTTTTCTGCTGGCATCTAGATGTGGTAGGTAAACCCTTTTTTGTCTGACAGGAATGAAGGAGTCCTTACTTTCAGCTGACAATATCTTACCTACAGATGACAAAAAAAAGTCTTTAGTCAGAAGAGAAATAAAAAGATATTCATGTGAAGTGCATTTGAATTTGTTTGAGCGCCAAAAGATATTTTGAATTTGAAGCTTAACAACAATTGATATGAGACTTCGACTGTAAAGAAGTTGGAGTATGTACTTCAACTTTCAGAAGTTGGAGTCAGGATATAAATACTAGTGTGGGATTAGAATTTTTCAGTGGTCTATAGACTTCAACTCTATAGAAGTCGAAGTGTGCACTTCGACTTTCAGAAGTCGGAGTGTAGACTTCGACTTTCAGAAGTCGGAGTGTAGACTTCGACTCTTTGAAGTCGGAGTGTAGACTTTGACTCTCAGAAGTCGGAGTGTAGATTTTGACTCTCAGAAGTCGGTGTGTAGACTTCGACTCTCAGTAGTCGGTGTTAGTATGATAACAGTATATGTTGTGGACTTAGAAAAAATCTGAGCGATCAGAAAATGCGCCATTCAAGCATATTGTTCATAATATATATTTTTCTGTGATATTACAATAATGCATTTGAGGATTATTTATGCAGATAGGTATGCACTCATTGAATGTTCAAATATATTAATGGAATGCATGAGTTTTTAGATTGGCAACAAGACATGAGTTTTACTTTTGTCATCAAAATGTGAGATAAATATAAGATTTATTTAGTCATGAGTTTTAGTTATCACCGAAAAATAAGATACACAAAAGAGTGATTCAACAATCTCTCCCTTTATCGTGATGACAAAAACTCAACAAAACTTATGTGATTTTTTTTAAATAAGAAGTTTGAAATAGAAAAATCATAAATAAAATACTCTCCCCCTTTTTGTCAATAACAAAAAAGGAAGGATCTTACCATTTGCATTTTCTCCATTTTGTAAATACTTCTTACCAATATGTTGAAGGAGAGGGGTTCAACAATATTTGTCATGAATATGTAGCTCCCCCTTAGTCTATGCTCCCCTTGAATGTGAGGCTCATTCAGATTTTCAGGAATTTTCACTTGTTGGTCTTGTTGTTTCTTGACATATCCACTTATTGTTTGTCTTTTCTTCAATATTTTTACTTGCATTGATCTTAAAAATAGAAAGACTTGCAAACCATTGTTAGTAGCACTATAAAATTTAAATACAAATTTGTGACTACTCCCTCTGCAGATATGAGTTGGATGAAGAGCTGGCAGTCACCAATGCCTTGAGCATCCTTTGATCCTGATGCTCCAAGGCTATCCTGCAAACAACTTATTCAGAAGTAGGTACCCAAATCTTTTTGGGTCCTTGATGGTTAGATGCATGAAAATATCCTTTTGGAATCCATACTAGGTGCCTAGTTGTGCAGGTGCTTATTGTGTGTCCTAGTTTATTGCAATGAGAACAACAATGAATATAATTTGTTTTGCAGTTCTTATTGTTTTTATGATATCTGTTTAGAACATGATTTTTAGTAACAATTTTCTTTTGATAGAACTCGTTTATTACAGTGGCCTTTTTCTCAGACATCTTGGTTTCTTTCACAAATTTTGGCAATGGATAATTTTCAAAATTATAACTTGTTTTTTTTTTTTTTTTTCAGGATGTATCCAAGGCCTTGTTTATTCTTGTTAGTTTTAGACCCTTTTAAGCATAGAGCTAGAGAAGTTTTACCTTGTGTTAATTTTCTGACCGATTTCTTTAAATAAAGATTTTCTTCAGTTAGAGTTTTCAATTTTTCTTCTAACTCTAATTTTTCATTATTCTTGCTTTTTAAATCTTCATTCAAAAGATAATTTTTATCTTTACTTTCCTTCAATTGTGTTTCCAATTATTCCATTTCTGATGAAAGATCAGAATTAGTGTTTTTTAAGCAAGTAATGTTAATTTTCATATTCTTTAATTCTTTTACAACACCTTTATGTTTTTCATAAAGTTCATTAAACACTTCTTCTAAATCTTCAGAGTCTGACCCTGAATCAGTGCAAGAATTAAAAGATGGGTCAGAATGTACCTCATCTAGTCCTACCATGAGAGCTAGACTTACCTGCTCCTTTTCTGACTCTGAACTTGATGAGTCTGAAGTGGAGACTTTTCATTGTCCCAAGTAGTAGCCATTGCTTTTCTTTTGAATTTCTTGTGCTTCTTTTTTGACTTTTTTGGATGACCAGTTGTAACGTCGTGCATTTTTCGTATCCTTGTGGATCCTTTGTTTAGCACATCGAGTGGTTAAGGTGCGACTAGTTGCGTGGATTCTTATCGAATCTCTATTGGGCCTTATGTAAAGAGAGAGCTTTTGACGTCAAGAAAGGTTGTCGTTGAGTGGGAGTTAACGGCCAGTTGTTGGCCGTTGACTGAGTTTAGGCGTCCATCGATCTGGACATCTACAGTGGTCTTTGGTAGGTCCCTACGCATGAACTTAGCGGCAGGCGATCTGGACGCTTATTTGTGGCGGTTCTTTGAGCGGCAACAGGGTTGACGTCTATTTGTGCGACCTGTTAGAAATAGGGCAACCCGAGAGCGGTTCTCTCACCCCCTTCTCCCTCTCCTTTCCCCCACTCTTACCCCTATGTTTCTTCACTACTCCCAGCAATTGGAAGGATCTTGTAGGGAGATCGTGGTATGAGTGGAGACGACGATTTAAGCGGGAAACGTCGGATTGGAGCGGGATTCGCGTGGGAGCTCTCGGGGGGCTTCGGCTTGATTAGAGGTTTTTTGAAGGTTCTTGGTGGGTTCTGAGGTAGGGACATAACTCCCTTAATCCCCAGCGTTAACTGTTAGATCTTAGCTTGCATAGATTCTATGTTAGACTCGAGTTTTGGGGTAGGGTTATCCATGCAGGGATTCTTGGGAATTTTGATCTATCCACGTGGTAGGTCGTGTACTTCCGATGTATTATGGTTTGCATGGGTTGTGGGGGAAGGTTTTCCCTCATTATGCACGGGTGTGTAGGGCTAGATAGCCCGTGTGATCGGCCTGAGGCCGTTCTGTGCACAGAATGGTGAAGAGTTTAACGTCAACAATGATTGACGCTAAGTTCTTCAGTTGGGAAATAAACGACCAGATCTCTAGCCATTAATCTTATATTAGCGGCAAGAATACTGCCGTTTATATCCCATCGACGGCAATCGATGTTGTCGCCAATACGTTCTTGTTCGAATATCGCCATGTAGTGTATTTATCGATCATGAGCAGTGCGTGACACTTGTAGTGCTCTGGGAGCACGTGGTTTCTGAGGCTAGTGTACAGGTTACGCAGTTAGCCAGTTTTGTACGTGGTGTTCACGTGTAGTGTGCTACTAGTGCACGAGGTTTACGTGAGGTTTCACGTGGTTTGTGTGACGTGCACGTGGTTTTGTGTACGTGGCGAGTAGTACGACACCTACCGTGGTTACCTCTCCAGTTGGGTGCCCCATGTTCTCTGTGAGCCAGGCTGTTAGCTCGAGGCTTTGTCCCGGTACTTGTGTTGTACCATTGAGGTCTGTGTCGTTGACCTGGACACCCTCACTCCTTTGTTTGAGTTGTACGTCTGACTGAGGGAAAGACGACAATGGGACACTGACTCTTGTATTTGTTTCTAGTCACTTGTGGCGCGCTCTTACTTGGGGGTACGGACACCAGTAGTCGACACTGGTCCCCAGCTAGTCCTTTTCCAGTGCCTCACTCTAGACGGACTAGGCCAGGGTCTCCAGAGGTGCTAGGCATGGGCCTGTGACCGTGTGGTCCGCAGGTGGTGGTGTTTAGTTGATCTCCACAGTTGCTTGACCTTTGCACGTGGAGCGGCAACTGGACCTTTTGTCCATGGCTGTGAGACTGAGAGGTAGACCTGTGTGTGTTTGTCCGAGTCAGTTACTGGTGTCGCGAACCAGTTCACGTGGCTCGCATGTGGCAGACTCTACTTTAGCTCGTACACCTGTTTGGGTTTGCCGTTTATTAATATAGTTGCTTTATGTAGTCGGCTAGCGGTGAGTTTGTTTATAGCTTTAATATCCTGTTTAGTTGTGCTATAAATTGCTTGCATAGTTTACTACTTTTGGTACTTGTGTTTGGTTTGCTCGGTGTTGGGGGAGTTCCCTACTGAGCCAGTGACTAGCGAGGCTCACCCCTACCCCGCTCAGGTGAGGCTGAGGAGGACGTTTCTCTACCGTCGTCCAGTTCAGAGCCGCATCGTAGCGGTGCGGGGTCAGCACCTCCAGCAGTGTAGTTAGTTTGTCTACTTCCTTCAGTTGTACCCCAGGGTATGCCTCAGGCTCTTGTACTTTATTTTCTTTCATGGAGATATGGCTATGTATACTTGTGTTATATATATATATGCAATGGTGTGTTCCTTTGTGTTTTCACGGACTAGTGTGTGGTATCCCTTGCGTGGCTACGACCTATTCACAGGAGATGGACTCGGGTCAAGCACGTTACTGGTTTAACGGGCTTGGACGAGGTGTTCCATCACAGTTGGTATCAGAGCAAAGTCCGTGTTAATATAAGGGAATTAGAAGGTTACATAGCCTTATTTCAGTAATAGTACACTGCTGGTAGTGACCCTGGTTTTTAATCATCTGTTATTTTGTTTCTGGTTGGTGTTCTGTTTATGCAGAAGTTTGAAATGGCTGATAGAAGAGACTGGGGTGGTGGAGGAGATGACCCTGAGGAGTCGACTCAGCGTATGATAGAGAGGATTTGGGAAAGCCTCACAGATATTCGGGCAAGGATGGATCATCAGGCACCGGTGCCGCCAGCAGCAGTACCCCCAGTTGTTGGAGGGCCTGTACTTGAGGCTCCTGTACCACCACCGCCAGGGATGGAGTTACCTTTTGTACCACCATTATTGCCAATAAGAGTAATGGAGGAGCCAGTGATGCAAGTTGAAAAGTTTTTGAGGTTGCAGCCGCCCACTTATATGGGAGGGCCGAATCCAGATACGGCAGAGCACTGGATTCATGATTAAGAGGGTCTTTGCAACCATGAGGTGTCCGGCAGCAGATAAAGTGGTGTTAGCTACTTATCAATTGAGGGGTTTTGCACTGGAGTGGTGGCGTTTGAAGATGCAGACCACCTTCGCAGGCAGGACAGAGGAGACTATCACTTGGCCCGAGTTTCTTGATGTATTTAATGATACATTCTTTCCGGTTCAAGTGCAGCAAGTGAAGAGTGAGCAGTTCTGGACACTCCTGCAAGGTAACTCTTCAGTTTTAGAATATCAAATGAGGTTTATGGCACTTAGCCGATACGCGCCTTATGTAGTATCAAATAATAATATGATGGTTGAATATTTCATTAGAGGTTTGAGAATAGAGTTGCAGAATGCAATAGTACCTCTCATGTGTAAAACAGTGGAAGAAGCAGCTCAGAGGGCAGCTACGTTGGAGAGGTCTATTCTGACTCATCAGGTGGGCGAGTCAGACTCAGGTAGTTTACGTCTACCGCATCAGTCAGTGGGAGTAAGTAAAGGTAAAGCACCAGTAGGACCTTCTTCCTCAAGTTTTGGCAAGTGGGGTCAGAAAGTAAAGCAGATATTTAAGGGTAAAGGTAGAGGAGGAGGGGGTCGTCAGCAGTTTCAGCAGGGTCGGGGTTTCAGGCCAGAGGTGGAGGAGTAGCAGCAGAGTACTGCCAGGCAACCCACAGTTCCACCGGGTTATAGGTGCTATAATTGTAATCAGCCGGGGCATTTGATCTGCAATTGCCCCTATCCGAGAGAATATGGTTATGGAAAAGGTGTGCAGCAGCAGCAACAGCCGCAGCAATTTCAGCAGTTTCAGGCAGGTCGTGGTAGAGGAGCACCGCAGCAACGGGGAAGAGGCCGGGTTATGGCTATCACCCGTGCCCAGGCAGAGGCATCGAATATGATCGAAGGTACTATACCCATTTATGAATATTCAACAAGAGTTTTATTTGATTCGGGTGCCTCTCATTCTTTTATTTCGAAGAGTTCCTAGATTGTATGATTCATCCTTTGAAAGAGGAATCCTGTGAATTGGTAGTGGAGGTTCCCTCAGGTGAGTTTATGCTCACTTCGAGTTATATAGATGAAGCTCCTATCGTGATTGAAGGAAACCTGATGCCGGGTCGGTTATATGCTTTGCAGTTGACCGACTATGATATTATTCTGGGAATGGATAAGCTTGAAGCCTATGGAGCAATGTTAGATTGCAGAAAGAAGAGAATCAGGTTCTGCCATCCTAATGGTTCAGTGTTTGAGTATCAAGGTATGCCTTTCCATACTTCTTTATAATTTCTGCAATAAGAGCTAGAAAGCTAATAAATGCAGGGTGTGTGGCTTATTTAGCCTCAGTTAGTCTGGTAGAGGCTAGTCAGTTCCCGTGGTTAGGAAATTTGCTGATGTTTTTCCAGAAGATTTGTCTGGTTTAGCTCCACATAGAGAGGTGGACTTTACCATTGAGTTACTACCAGGTATCATGCCGATCTCTAGAGCACCATATCGGATGGCACCATCAGAACTTAAAGAATTGAAAAAGCAATTAGAAGAGCTGTTGCAGAAAGGGTTCATTAGACCGAGTCATTCCCCGTGGGGAGCACCGGTGTTGTTTGTAAAAAAGGAAGATGGAAGTTTTCGGATGTGTATAGACTATAGGAAGTTGAATGATGTGACCATTAAGAATAAATACCCGTTGCCGAGGATAGATGATCTGTTTGATCAGATGCAATCAGCAAAATTATTTTCTAAAATTGATTTGAGGTCTGGGTATCATCAGTTGAGGATTAAGGAGGAGGATATAGATAAAACAGCATTCCGAACTAGATATGGTCACTATGAATTTGTAGTCATGACATTTGGGTTGACTAATGCTCCTGCAGCGTTTATGGATCTGATGAATAGAATTTTTCATCTGTATTTAGACCAATTTATTGTGGTCTTTATCGATGATATTCTGATTTATTCATCATCTGAGGAGGAGCATACAACCCATCTGAGGTTTACTTTGCAACTGTTAAGGGATAATCAGTTGTTCGCCAAGTTCAGTAAGTGTGAATTTTGGTTGAAAGAAATTCAATTTTAAGGTCATATCATCTCAGCAGAAGGAGTGGCAGTGGACCCAAGTAAAGTGGAAGCAGTGATGAAATGGGATGTGCCTAAGACAATCACTGAATTTATAAGCTTTCTGGGGTTGGCAGGTTATTATAGGCGCTTCATACAAGATTTTTCTAAGATTGCGGCACCCATGACCAAATTAACCAGGAAAGGTGTGCCATTTGTGTGGTTTGGTAAATGCCAGAAAAGCTTTATGGAATTGAAGAAAAGACTTGCAACATCACCTATATTGGCATTACCGGCAGGGAGTGGTGGTTTTGTGGTATATAGATGCTTCAAGGAGAGCACTTGGCGCGGTGCTTATGCAGCATGGTAAGGTGATAGCTTATGCATCCAGGCAGTTGAAGCCGGCAGAAGAGAATTATCCCACCCATGATTTAGAGTTAGCAGCAGTTGTGCTTGCCTTGAAAATGTGGAGGCATTATCTGTATGGCGAGAGATTTGAGATCTTTACAGATCATAAAAGCTTGAAGTATATCTTCTCGCAGAAAGATTTAAATCTCCGTCAACGCAGATGGATGGAATATTTAAAAGATTATGATTTCAGTTTGGCTTACCATCCGGGTAAGGCCAATGTTGTGGCTGATGCTTTGAGCAGAAAGGCATATTTAAGCCAGATGATGATAAAAGAATGGAAGTTGTACGAGAAGATAGCAGAGAATTCCTTGTACGTGCCGAACAGTCAGCGACGGGCAGTACTAGCCAGTAGTACTGTAGAGCCGTCCTTGTATTGGCAGATTGTTGAGGCTCAGAGAGCAGATGTGAGTTTAGCTGAAATTGTAAAAATGGAAGGAGTTAATATTGATGATAATTGTGTGGTCAGACTCAAAGGCAGGTTATTTGTACCAGCTGAAAGAGAGGTAAAGCAGCGAGTGTTGGAAGAGGCTCAAAAATCCAGGTACACTATCCATCTAGGTAGTACTAAAATGTAACAGAATTTAAAGAAATATTTCTAGTGGCCTCATATGAAAAAGGAAATAGCAGAGTTTGTTGCAAGGTGTGCTGTCTGTCAGCAAATCAAAGCAGAACATCAGAAGCCTGAAGGTCTATTGCAACCGTTGCCCATTCCACATTGGAAATGGGATGATATTGCCATGGACTTTGTGGCAGGTTTACCAAGATCAGGTTCCGGGCATAATGGAATATGGGTATTTGTTGACAGATTAACCAAAGTGTGCAGATTGGTAGCAGTAAGTATGTCTTGGACAGTGGATAGACTAGCAAAAGTTTATGTTGAAAGAATTGTTCCACTGCATGGTATTCTGAAGACTATTGTGTCTGATAGAGATCCAAGATTTACTTCTGGGTTTTGGAGAAGTTTGCAAAAGGTAATTGGTACTGAATTGAGATATAGCTCAGCTTATCACCCCCAGACGGATAGTAAAATAGAGAGGACTATCCAGACAATTGAAGATATGTTGCGGGCTTGTTGTTTAGTTTGGGGAGGTAACTTGGAGCATCATTTGGGTATGGTTGAGTTTGCCTATAATAATAGTTACCATACCAGTCTTGGAATGGCACCATATGAAGCTCTATATGGAAGGCCATGTAGAACCCCATTAAACTGGCATGAAGTGGGGGAAAGACAAATGATGGGTCCTGAATTGATTCAGCAAACCACAAAAATAGTAAAGCTTATTAAAGAAAAATTGCAGGCAGCTCAAAGTAGGCAGAAGAGCTATGTTGATAATCGGAGGAGACCACTTCAGTTTGAAGTGGGAGACTTGGTTTTTCTAAGAGTATCCCCTAGTAAAGATATTATGAGATTTGGCAAGACCGGAAAATTGAGCCCGAGATATGTAGGACCTTTTCAGGTGTTAGAAAGGATTGGGGAAACGGCTTATAGACTTGATTTTCCAGCCGATTTTGTGGACGTTCATGATATTTTCCATGTTTTTATGCTAAGAAGTGCATTGAGGATCCAGCTCAAATAATCAGTTACCAAGGTGGTGACTTGAAACCGGACATGACAATGCCAGAGTATCCGGTACAGATCACTAATCGTAAAATAAAGAAACTAAAAATAAAGAAATTGAGCTAGTTAAAGTAAGATGGGAGAATAGATTGGGTGGTGAGGATACCTAGGAGTTAGCCGAGGAAATGGCTAAAGGGTTTCCTTACTTATTTGAGTAAGGTGTTACATCTTTTTAGATGGTAGTACTTGTAAATGTGTATATATTAAGTTAGTTTGCACTAGAATGATGTTATGAATTTCGAGGTTGAAATTTCTTTTTAGATGATAGTAATGTAACGTCACGGGTTTTTCATATCCTTGTGGATCCTTTGTTTAGCATATCGACTGGTTAAGGTGCGACTAGTTGCGTGGATTCTTATCGAATCTCTATTGGGCCTTCTGTAAAGAGAGATCTTTTGATGTCTAGAAAGGTTGTCGTTGAGTGGGAGTTAACGGCCAGTTGTTGGCCGTTGACTGAGTTTAGGCGTCCATCAATCTAGACGTCTACAGTGGTCTTTGGTAAATCCCTGCGCATGAACTTAGCAGCAGGCGATCTGGACGCTTATTTGTGGTGGTTCTTTGAGCTGCAACAGGGTTGACGTCTATTTGTGCGACCTGTTAGAAATAGGGCAACCCGAGAGCGGTTCTCTCACCCCCTTCTCCCTCTCCTTTCCCCCACTCTTACCCCTATGTTTCTTCACTACTCCCAGCAGTTGGAAGGAGCTTGTAGGGAGATCATGGTATGAGTGGCGACGACGATTTAAGCGGGAAACGTCGGATTGGAGCGGGATTCGCGTGGGAGCTCTTGGGGGGCTTCGGCTTGATTGGAGGTTTTCTGAAGGTTCTTGGTGCGTTCTGAGGTAGGGACATAACTCCCTTAATCCCCAGCGTTAACTGTTAGATCTTAGCTTGCATAGATTCAATGTTAGACTCGAGTTTTTGGGTAGGGTTATCCATGCAGGGATTCTTGGGAATTTTGATCTATGCATGTGGTAGGTCATGTACTTCCGATGTATTATGGTTTGCATGGGTTGTGGGGCAAGGTTTTCCCTCATTGTGCACGTGTGTGTAGAGCTAGATAGCCCGTGTGATCGGCCTGAGGCCGTTCTGTGTGCAGAATGGTGAAGAGTTTGACGTCAACAATGATTGACGCTAAGTTCTTCAGTTGGGAAATAAACGACCAGATCTCTAGCCGTTAATCTTATATTAGCGGCAAGAATACCGCCGTTTATATCCCATCGACGGCAATCGATGTTGCCGCCAATACGTTCTTGTTCAAAAATCGCCATGCAATGTATTTATTGATCATGAGCGGTGCGTGACACTTGTAGTGCTCATGGAGCACGTGGTTTCTGAGGTTAGTGTATAGGTTACGCAGTTAGCCAGTTTTGTACGTGTTTACGTGGTGTTCACGTGTTGTGAGCTACTAGTGCACAAGGTTTACGTGAGGTTTCACGTGGTTTGTGTGACGTGCACATGGTTTTGCGTACGTGGCGAGTAGTACGACGCCTACTGTGGTTACCTCTCCAGTTGGGTGCGCCAGGTTCTCTGTGAGCCAGGCTCTTAGCTCGGTGCTTTATCCCGGTACTTGTGCTGTACCGTTGAGGTCTGTGTCGTCTGACCTGGACACCCACACTCCTTTGTTTGAGTTGTACGTCCGGCTGAGGGAAAGACGACAATGGGATAGTGTCTCTTGTGTTTGTTTCTAGTCACTTGTGGCGTGCTCTTAGTTGGGGGTACGGACACTAGTAGTTGACACTGGTCCCCCGCTAGTCCTTTTCCAGTGCCTCACTCTAGAGGGCCCAGGCTAGGGTCTCCAAAGGTGCCAGGCATGGGCCTGCGACCGTGTGGTCCGCAGGCGGTGATGTTTAGTTGGTCTCCACAGTTGCTTGACCTTTTCACATGGAGCGGCAGCTTGACCTTTTGTCCGTGGCTGCGAGACTGAGAGGTAGACCTGTGTGTGTTTGTCCGAGTCAGTTACTGGTGTCGCGAACCAGTTCACGTGGCCCACGTATGGCAGACTCTACTTTAGCTCGTACACCTATTTGGGTTTGCCGTTTATTTAATATAGTTGCTTTATGTAGTCGGCTAGCGGTGAGTTTGTTTATAGCTTTAATATCCTATTTAGTTGTGCTATAAATTGTTAGCATAGTTTACTGCTTTTGGTACTTGTGTTTGGTTTTCTCGTTGTTGGGGGAGTTCCCTACTGAGCCAGTGACTAGCAAGGCTCACCCCTACCCCCCTCAGATGAGGGCAAGGAGGACGTTTCTCTACCGTCGTCCAGTTCGGAGCCGCGTCGTAGCGGTGCGGGTCAGCACCTCCTGCAGTGTAGTTAGTTTGTCTACTTCCTTCAGTTGTACCTCGAGGTATGCCACAGGCTCTTGTACTTTCTTTTTCATTCATGGAGATATGGCTATGTAAACTTGTGTTATATATATATATGCAATGGTGTGTTCCTTTGTGTTTTCATGGACTAGTGTGTGGTATCCCTTGCGAGGCTACGACCCATTCGCGGGAGACGGACTCGGGTCAAGCATGTTACTGGTTTAACGGGCTTGGACGAGGTGTTCGTTACACCAGTCTTCTTATGTTTTGTACAATCTGGTCTCAGATGTCCAGGTTTTTTGCATTCATAGCAGACTGGTTCTTTTTCCTTTTTCTCCTTCCTTTGGATCCTTCTTTATCCATTTTTCTTCTTCTTCTTGAGGATCTTATGAAGTTTTGATAGGACGTCATCAACATCACTATCTTCAGAACCTGCATTTTCTGAACTAGAACAAGAGGAAGAAGGAGCAGCTATAATTTTGAAAGCATTAGTAAATTTCTTTTTGGATGAGCTTTCAGATAATCACTCCATGTTGATCTAATGTGTCATCAATGATCCTATAAGCTTTTCTAATGACATAGTTGTAAGTTGATGGCTGTGACTTTTGGAGTTCACTGGCTTGGTAGAGATTAGAGAATTTTTCTTACCATAACCCCAGTGTTGTACATCTTTCCAAGCCCTACAAGACCATTGGTTATGTCAGTAAATCTGCTATACATTTGGATAATGGCCTCACCTGTCAGCATTTGGAACTTCTCATATTGAGTGACCAAGATGTCAATCTTGGTTTCTTTGACTTTGTCTGTTCCTTCGTATGTGAGCTTTAGCTTATCCCATTTCTTTTGCTGATTTGCATGCTGAGATCCTGTTGAATTCGCTTCTTGTCAGGGCACATCATATCAAATTTTTGGCTTTACTGTTCTGGGAAAGTATCCTTCTGTCGTTGTCCGTCCATTCTTCTCTTGGGTTGAGGACTACCAGATCTCCTTCTTCTATGATGATTCATAATTGATAGTCATACCCTTGGAGGAAGAACTCCATCCTAGTTTTCCAATAGTTCTAATCTTCACCATCGAACAAGGGTGGTCTATTAACATATTGGCCTTCAACAAATCCTTGAGCTGCCATGGATCTTTGCTCTTTAGATTGTTGGATCTTCTTTGAATGTCGGAAGAGCTTGACTCTGATACCACTTGTTAGCCCACTTGGTATGGCAGCACGCTATCTAGAGGGGGGGGGGTGAATAGATTCACTGCAAAAATAGAACTTTAAACACATGAAATTATCACTTAAAAACTTTGGTTAGTTAATGTGATAGTGTGTGATAGAGAGTAGCAGTGCGGAAGCAAATGAACAATCACACAAATGAACACAAGAATTTTATCCTGCTTCGGTGCTTCACAGAAGGAAGACCTACGTCCAGTCCCCAAGTAAAATCTTGGGATTTCACTAACCGAGGTACAATCCCCCCAAGGATATACAAACCCCCAGCTCCCCACTGGTCCTCTTCCTTTTCTAGTAGGAAGGAAACTCACTTCTATTACAGGTCAAGAAGCTAACCTCCTGAAACAAACCGCAGTGCGGTTCTGCTAGACACTAACCCTAGCTAAGTTCTTCCCTTACCCAAAAGGAAGTGCTAAGAACGGTCCCTTAACTGGACAGAAACTGCCAGTACCCTACTAGCCTTCTCTTCTCATAGGAAGAGGCTCACTGTATACAGTCCTATAGCTGGATAGAACTCTTTCTTAGAAAAGAAAGAATAGACCGAGATTTGTACAAGAATGCACACTACAGAACATTAACTCTCAGCCGAAAAGACTCTCCCAAAAATTACAATGCAACATAGAGAGAGTGAAGAGAAGAAAAGGAGCTTGAAGCTTGAAGACTTCAAATGGCTGATTGCACACTTCTTCTTGGGCTCAAGCTCTTTCCCTCTTCCTCTTGAGTGTATGCGAAGTTTAGGTTTCTCATTAGATGTACACTCTTTGAATGATCTTCAGAAAAACTCTCATTTAATCTTCAGCCTTGCTTCATCCTTTTATAGAGCAGCTTGAACAGATCCGTTGAAGAGATTTGTTGGAACTCTTCTAGTCATTGCTGATCTCTTTCTTCATCTATTCTTCTTCTATCTGACGGTCATTTAGTGTAGAGAGAAGTCTTATCTGTAGGTACAGAAGATAGAGTTAGACTAAAAAGGTTTTCTAACAACAGGACCATACCTTGCCTTACTTCCATGTTTTCTGTTGACATCTAGATGTGGTAGGTAAACCCTTTTTTGTCTGACAGGAATGAAGGAGTCTTTACTTTCTGCTGACAATATCTTACCTACAGATGACAAAAAAAAAAGTCTTTAGTCAGAAGAGAAATAAAAAGACATTCATCTGAAGTGCATTTGAATTTGTTTGAGCACCAAAAGATATTTTGAATTTGAAGCTTAACAACAGTTGATATGAGACTTCGATTGTAAAGAAGTTGGAGTATGTACTTCAACTTTTAGAAGTTGGAGTCAGGATATACATACTAGTGTGGACTTGGAATTTTTCAGTGGTCTGTAAACTTCAACTCTATAGAAGTCGAAGTGTGCACTTAGACTTTCAGAAGTCGGAGTGTAGACTTCGACTTTTAGAAGTCAGAGTGTAGACTTCGACTCTCAGAAGTTGGAGTGTAGACTTCGACTCTCAGAAGTCGGAGTGTAGACTTCGACTCTCAAAATTGGAGTTAGTATGATAACAGTATATGTTGTGGACTTCGAAAAAATCTGAGCAGTTAGATAATGTGCCATTTAAGCATAGTGTTTGTAACATATATTTTTCTATGATATTACTATAGTGCATTTGAGGATTATTTATGCAGATAGTTATGCACTCATTGAATGTTCAAATATATTAATGGAATGCATGAGTTTTCAGATTGGCAACAAGACATGAGTTTTACTTTTATCATCAAAACATGAGATAAATATAAGATTTATTTAGTCAGGAGTTTTAGTTATCACCAAAAGATAAGATACACAAAAGAGTGGTTCAACACTAGGACACCAGGAGCAGAGGAGAAAGGCTGGAGAACGGAGCTTTTCCTCAACCGTGCTCTGCTGCGACCAGTGCACAACCTGGTCTTAGATCTTCACAAAGGTAGGTATTCTTGGGACAAAGATGAATCTAACTCATATCATCTTGTACTGCAACTGTCTAGCTTCGTTTGCAAGTCATTTGCGTAATTTTCATCATGAATTCATCGAGTTATAATTGTTTTCCCATCGTCATGCATGTCTGTGTTGTTCCTTGCTCATACTAGTTTGAATGTCTAATGAGACCAAATTGATTCGGTCCAAAGGCATAGTTCTCTTCTACTTGATGTCCCCTACAAGTTCTATGTTCACTACTTTGTCTCAAGTGCCCTAGATTTAGAGTTATAAGCGTTGCATGAAGATCGCTACATGTTTCTTCTATTTTCGAGTTGAACCTTGAATCGCGATCGAACCAGACGTCACGATTCAATCGACTGGTATCGCGTTGGTCATGTCCGTCACGTTTACCTGAAAGGCGACCGACCATGTAGTCGTGATTTGGCTAGGGTTTCTTTCGTACCATGCATCAAACTGTGTGCCCATTGACTGTCATTAAACTTCTGAAACGCGACCACCAAGGTCGTCGCATTTCACCATCATTTCCCGCCTCTGGGGAATCACACCTTTTGAATAGTTAGGGTTTGCATGAAAGTGATGGTCCTCGTCGTCGCGTTTCTGCCCATCTATTAAACGCGATCATCATACCCGTCGTGATTTACCTGTATTATTTCAACAGCGATTATTGTGTTATTTAAATGATTATTTAGGTTTGTTAAGCAAGTGTATACCCTGTAAAACTGTGTAATGAACAGTAAATATTCATGTTAATAAATTTTGATATACGTCACATAATTTGTTTAATTTAAAAGATAAGGTGCACGATCATTCATGTTCAATGATTTCTCTCACATGCACACATCAAATACATATCCTTGCCATGAAACCATGCAGAACATACATGAAATAAATTATCTGGTAATTTACTTCAATAATTGCACATTTATCACCCATGATAATAATGACATTATTTCCGTTTTGTTACGTGGATTTGGAATACCGTTATCGCCATTCCACTATTCTAGAATTCCTTTAGAACGTCGCGCAACTCGTTTTCTCTACACACTACTCTCTTGACATGTTGGAACCTCTCTATCGGACATTCCGTTCTGGTCGACAAGGGACCTTTTGTTAAGACCTCTGTAAGACTCCGTACTATGTGGATTCCCTCATGGAGACTAAGCTGGTTGCACCCTAACGCCCATAACACCTTTAGGGATCAATATGATCCAAATGGCTTTAGAAGTTCTCTCTTATCTTGAATCACGTCAGACCTCTGGACCTTTGCATAACATGGCCAGTGGAAGGTTAGTGAATTCCACCTAACTGCCAACACCAATTGCACGTGTTGTGCAACTGTTACTATCGCCCGTTTAATCGACGTTTTACGTGCAATGACCTATAGTTCTCATCTATATTCTACTCACTCATCTATTCACACTCTCTCTGCTATCTCGTCTATTCATCTAGCACTCTCATTTATTTCTTGGTACTCTCTATTGGCCATTTGACTGGTTGTCTAAAGATAAACAATATAACTAATGCCTGGCAATATAAAGGGGCCCGGTCTGGTCTAGGGAGGAGCGCCCAAAAGTGTTAGTGCCCACGGGAGTTAACTGACCTGAGTGTTTTGGCATTACACTCAAGTGCTATCTATCTCGACTATCTAAATGACAATCAACATGCTATACTATACTCATTGTGCTATTGTTATACATTGTGCTATGGCTATCTTGCTCCGTGCTATATTTAGAAACTTATGCTATCTTGGTTCTTATTATAGTGCTATCTCTTACATTACTTGACTCTCTCTCTGTATCATATAGTGACTCTGCTTTTAATACACTAATCATGTAATGTTGCCTGCACCATGAGATATAAATCCTGTTGGCATTGTTGCTCATCCTACATTATTTGTCATTGTGAGACCAAGTACTTTCCCATGGGGAGCACCTGTTCTGTTTGTTAAAAAGAAAGATGGGTCGATGAGGCTATGTATCGACTATCGACAACTCAATCAGCTAACCATCAAGAACAAGTACCCATTGCCTCGGGTTGATGAACTTTTCGACCAGATATCTGGAGCTCAATATTTCTCCAAGATTGACCTCTGGTCTGGTTATCATCAAATGAGGATCAAGGATGAAGATATCTACAAAACAGCTTTCAGGAGTAGGTATGGGCACTATGAATTCATTGTAATGCCTTTTGGTCTGACCAATGCTCCTGCAGCCTTTATGCAACTCATGAACAACATATACCGACCATATCTTGACAGTTCGTGGTCGTCTTCATTGATAACATCCTCATATATTCCAAGACCAAAGAAGAACATGAAGAACATCTGAGGATTGCTCTGCAAGTCTTGCGAGATAACAAATTATATGCAAAACTGAGCAAGTGCGAATTCTGGCTTGAAGAAGTGTCTTTCTTGGGCCATGTTATCTCAAAGGACGGCATCGCTGTTCATCCCTCCAAAGTTGAAGCTGTACTCAAATGGGAGAGACCAACCAATGTCACAGAAATCAGAAGCTTCTTAGGACTGGCTGGCTACAACAGGCAGTTCATAAAGAACTTCTCCAAGATCGCCGTTCCTCTCACGCGTCTTACACGAAAGGAAAATCCCTACTCCTGGAGTAAAGAGTATGAGAAGAGTTTCCAAACTCTAAAAGAATGTTGACCTCATCCCCTGTTCTCGCTCATCCAATAGAGGGAGAAGGTTTCTCTGTCTATACTGATGCCTCAGGAATTAGGCTTGGTTGTGTATTAATGCAGAAGGAGAAAGTTATTGCCTATTCTTGAAGGCAACTAAAGACGCATGAAGTCAACTACCCTGTGCATGATCTCGAGTTGGCTGTCGTGGTCTTCGCCTTAAAAATCTTGAGACATTATTTATATGGTGAGCAATTTACTGTCTATTCAGACCATAAGAGCTTGAAATATTTATTCTCTCAGAAGGAGCTTAATATGAGGCAGAGAAGATGGCTTGAATACCTAAAGGATTTTGATTTCAATATCCAGTACCATCCAGGCAAGGGAAATGTTGTGGTAGATGCTCTTAGTAGAAAGCCGATGGCATCTTTATCAAGTCTAGTTCTTGGCGAGATGTAACTACTAGAACAATTCTCAAGATTAGACTTGAACAATGAAGAACTGAAGAGAAAGTTAATGGACGAAGCTCACCAGACGAAGTATACTATTCATCCTAGAGGTACCAAAATCTATCATGACATAAAAAGAACATTTTAGTGGCCAAACATGAAGAGAGAGGTAGCCGAGCATGCTGCTCATTGCCTTACTTGCCAACAGGTAAAGGCAGAACACAGGTGTCCTGCTGGTGTACTCAGACCCTTAGATATCCTGGAGTGGAAATGGGAAAGTATTGGCATGGATTTCATCATGGGTTTACCCAAGACTCGTGGTGGACTCGACGCCATTTGGGTCATTGTTCACCGACTAACCAAATCCACACACTTCCTACCTATAAAGAGTAAGTGGTCTGTGGAGGTATTAGCCGCTCTATATGTCAAACAGATCGTGAGACTACATGGAGTTTACCTAGATTTACCTCCCATTTCTGGAAGGGACTGTAGACGACACTTAGTACTAGGCTCAATTTTAGTACCGCATTTCACCCGCAGACTGATGGGCAGACTGAGAGAACCAACTAGATTGTTGAAGATATGTTAAGAGCCTGTACTATAGATTTCCAAGGTTACTAGAATGAGCAATTATCATTGATCGAGTTCGCTTATAACAACAGTTACTAGGTGAGTATTAAAATGGCCCCATTCGAAGCACTCTATGGCAAAAACTGTAGATCTCCTGCATGCTGGAATGAAGTTGGGGAACAACAATGGCTAGGCCCGGACATGGTGCAAAATACAACCAGGGATATATAGGTGATTCGAGATCGGCTCAAGATTGCTCAGTCTAGACAAAAGAGTTATGCTGACAAGAGAAGGAGAGATTTAGAATTTCAAGTGGGAGACCATGTACTCTTAAAGGTATCTCCTACTCGTGGCATTCAAAAGTTTGGTGTTAAAGGAAAGCTCAGTCCTAGATTCATCGGTCCTTTTGAAGTGCTCGAAAGGGTTGGTAAGGTTGCTTATCAGCTGACATTGCCTCCGAACTTAGCATTCATACGCAATGTGTTCCATGTTTCTATGCTCAGAAAATATGTGTACAATCCTACGCATATCATTCGCCATGAGAAGTTAGTGCTGAACAAGGACATGACATATGAGGAGAAGCCAATCAAGATATTGGAACGGAAGGTGCAACAACTCAGGAACCGTCCCATTCATGTGGTTAAAGTCCTATGGAACAACCGTGGAGTGGAAGAAGCCACAAGAGAACCTGAAGGAATCATCAGGCGAAACTACCTCAATCTTTTCAGTAAGACATTCTCTCCTTTATGGTCATATGAATTTGGGGACCAAATTCTTTTTAAGAGGGGGAGGATATAGCAACCTGATATTTTAAATAATTAAATAAATAGAAAAAATGAAAGAAAAGAATTAAATAAAGCCCAATAAAACATTAAAAAGTAATGGGCTTGTTATATTAGCTCACCTAAAGGTTATTGGGCCAAGCTAGGAGTTGGATTATGGGTTAACAGGAAAATACCCAAGAAATTTGTGACCATAATTGTAGGGAAAATAGGAAAGGGTAAATTACGGATTTTAACCAAGGCAATTAGTCATGAAAGGTAATCAAATTTGTCACCCACCATAGCAAGTACCATCTAATGGTAATCCCACTCCAATTGGGAGAAGAGATCATCAAAACAAGGAAGGAAACTAGCTATGGTAGCACCCCACTTTTCCTAGTTATGTTAGGACTTGAAATAAACCCTAGACATATAAGTATTCATCCTAAGGAAAAAGGGGAAGGTTCACCATCGTGTTGAGGTCGTGGGAGGCTGTGCTAGGGCACCAGAAGCAGAGGAGAACGGTTGGAGGATGAAGCTTTTCCGCAATCGTGCTCTACTGCGCCCTGTGCACAACCCGGTCTTAGATCTTCACTAAGGTAGGTATTCTCAGACCAAAGATGAATCTAACTCATACCATCTTGTAGTGCAACTCATCTAGCTTCGTTTGCAAGTGATTTGCCTAATTTTCATCATGAATCCATCGAGTTATAAGCGTTTTCCCATTGTCATGCATGTATGTGTCATTTCTTGCTCATACTAGTTTGCACGCCTAATGAGACCAATTTGATTTGGTCCAAACACATAGTTCTCTTCTACTTGATGTCCCCTAAAAGTTCTATGTTCACTACTTTGTCTCAAGTGCCCTAGATTTAGAGTTATAAGCATTGCATGAAGATCACTGCATGTTTCTTCTGTTTTTGGGTTGAACCTTGAATCGCGACCGAGCCAGACGTCGCGATTCAATCGACTGGTATCGCGTCGGACATGTCTGTCATTTACCTGAAAGGCGACCGACCATGTCATCATGATTTGGCTTGGGTTTCTTTCGTACCATGCATCAAACTGTGTGCCTATTGACTGTCAGAAGACTTCTGAAATGCGACCATCAAGGTCGCCGCATTTCACCATCGTTTCCCACTTCTGGGGAATCACGCCTTTTGAATAGTTAGGATTTGCATGAATGCAACGGTCCTTGTTGTCGCATTTCTGCCCGTCTGTTAAACACGACCATCATACCCATCGCGATTTAGTTGTATTATTCCAGCAACGATTATTGTGTTAATTAAATGATTATTTAGGTTTGTTAAGCATGTGTATACCCTGTAAGACTGTGTAATGAACAGTAAACATTCATGTTAATAAATTTTGATATATGTCACATAATTTCTTTAATTTAAAAGATAAGGTGCACGATCATTCCATGTTCTATGATTTCTCTCACATACACACACCAAATACATATCCTTGCCATGAAACCATGTAGAAAATACATGAAATAAATTATCTGGTAATTTACTTCAATAATTGCACATTTATCACCCATGATAATAATAACATTGTTTCCGTTTTCTTACGTGGATTTGGAATACCGTTATCGTCGTTCCACTGTTCTAGAATTCCTCTGGAAACTCGTTTTCTCTACACACTACTCTCTTAACAAGTTGGAACCTCTCTATCGGACATTCCATTCTGGTCGACAAGGGACCTTTTGTTAAGACCTTCGTAAGACTCTGTACTCTGTGGATTCCCTCATGGAGACCGAGCTAGTTGTACCCTAATGCCCATAACACCTTTACGGATCAATATAATCCAAATAGCTTTAGAAGTTCTCTCTTATCTTGAATCACGCTGGACCTCTAGACCTATGCATAACATGGCCAGTGGAAGGTTAGTGAATTCCACCTGTCTACCAACATCAATTGCGCGTGTTGTGCAACTGTTACTATCGCCCGTTTAATCGACGTTTTACGTGCAATGACCTATAGTTCTCATCTATACTCTACTCGCTCATCTATTCATACTCTCTCTGCTATCTCGTTTATTCATCTAGTACTCTCATCTATTTCTTGGTACTCTCTATTGGCCATTTGACTGGTTGTCTAAAGATAAACAATATAACTAATGCCTGGCAATATAAAGGGGCCCGGTCTAGTCCTGAGAGGTGTGCCCAAAAGTGCTAGTGTCCGCGGGAGTTAATTGACCAGAGTGTTTTGGTATTACACTCAAGTGCTATCTATCTCGACTATGTAAATGACAATCAAAGTGTTATACTATACTCATTGTGCTATTGTGATACATTGTGCTATGGCCATCTTGCTCCGTGCTATATTTGGAAACTTGTGCTATCTTGGTTCTTGTTATAGTGCTATCTCTTACATTACTTGACTCTCTCGCTCTATCATATAGTGACTCTGCTTTTAATACACTAATCATGTAAAGTTGCCAGTACCGTGAGATATAAATCCTTCTGGGCATTGTCGCTCATCCTACATTATTTTTCATTGTGTTCTCAAGTGAGGCTGAGGAGAATGAGTACACTCACGAGGAAGGGGAGGACGAGGAGTGATCCATGAGTGCCATGACGTCACCATGTTATCCTAGATGTCTTTGTAGTCTTTTATTTCATTTTATGTATTAGGGTCAATTGGACCCTATGTTATGGCTCTACATTAGAGAATGTAATAGACAATAGTTGATTTATCAATGAAAGTCATTCGATTTCATATTATTAAATTGTCCAATGGTTTAATGTTATTCTACGCTCTATACTCGCTTACTTGCAACTGCCTCACGTTCTGAAATTCCGAGTCAGGGAGTGACACCTTCGCTTAATGGGGTTCAGTCTTTTGGCTCATGGGGTTTTGGCATGCTTACGACCAGGTCCATTTGGATCTCTGCGGGGACTTTGCCACTCTTGACGTGCTTTTAATTTAAGATTTACCTTGTTTTGGCTCTTTTCTTTGCTTTGATTTTTATTATTCTCTTTCTTTTCCCCCTTATTAGGCCATGACATCTACCCATCTTAGCCTTGGACAAGTTCAAAGGTCGATCCCTCAAGCTCCCCTTTCTATTGGCGGGCCGAATGGGAAGAAGAGGTATCGTCCTAGACTCTTGGTTATGCGTTGATCTTCCTTAGATTTCGCGCATCTAGCTTCCAAAGGTGGGCATGTAAGTGTGTGGGTGTCAACACCTGAGGTTAACCCACCAAGAATGCGAAATGGATTAGAAATGACAACTTTTCATTTTAGGATCCGTGTACCATGTAAATCCAAACACCTAACTAGGGGTAGTATTTTTTCAGGTAAAGCCCATTCCAAGGATGAGAGAGCTCCTCACCCTCCGCGTTCACTAGCCTATACGCGTTGCCTGGATATGCTTCTTTAACTACGTACGGTCCTTCTCAGTTTGGTTGGAGTTTGGATCGAGGACCACCAGATTTTACAAAGATTCTCTTGAATACCAACTCACTGACCTTGAAGTTTCTCTCAATTACCTTCTTTTGATAAAAATGAGTGAGCCTATTCTGATATGATCTTGTGTGTTCTGCGGCGACCAGACGCTTCTCATCTAAGATCTCCAGTTCTGCAAGGAGTGATTCACGTCGCTCATCGATCGACAAGTCCTTGTCAAGTTGGACTCTTAGTGAGGGAATAAGAATCTCATATGGTACTACAACCTCCATTCCATAAGTGAGGGCAAACGGTGTCTGCTCCTTGGGAGTACGGATTGAAGTGCGGTAGGCCCATAGAGCTTCTACAAGTTTTTCTGGCCAATCTGAGAACTTATTAGCCTCACAAGTTTTCTTTATGATTTTAATTAAGGTTTTGTTTCTGTCCTCTGCTTGGCCATTGCCTTGCGGATAATATGGAGATGAATGATGCATTGCAATTTTATACCTATTGCAGAGGTCACGAAGCTCTTGAGAGATGAATTGCGGTCCATTGTCAATGATGATGGTATTTGGAATGCCGAACTTGGTGATGATGTTCCTCATGATGAATTTGCATACAGTTGTTGCCTTGACCTCCGCATATGCTTCAGGTTCCGCCCACTTGGTGAAATACTTCGTTGCAGTGAGGATGTATGACTTGGATTTGTTTTGGGAGTTTGGATCACTAAGGGGACCAATGATGTCGTAAGCCCACATAGCGAAAGGCCATGGGGAGGATATTGGGTGGAGTTTAGAGGATGGAGAATGGATTTTGTCGGCGTGCAGTTGGCACTTGACACACCAACGAACAAAGATGGAACAATCCTCCTCTAGAGTTGGCCAGTAAAAGCCTTGCCTAAGGATCTTCTTGGCAAGCATTTGACTATTCACATGGCCACCACACACACCTGAATGAGCCTCTTCAACAACCTTAAACACTTCATCATCATCTAGGCATCTAAGCAAAACTCCAATGAGTCCCCTTCTATAAAGAGTATTTCCAACCAATGTGTAATTCTAGGACAGTCTCCTTATTACCTTCTTCCCATCGGCTATGGCTTCCTCAGGGTACGTCTGATTCTTGCAATACTTAGCTATCTCATAATACCATGGCTTCTCCTCATCATCCAATTCCTCTTCCATCTCCATCAACATGATTTATATTCTTCCCTTTCTTTCTATCTTGTTCAACACCTCTTCTTTGATCCATAGAAACACTGGGTCTTGAACAGCAGGAGCATGATGGCGTGTAATCTGGATGCTGTCAAAATCCCCAGGATAACACATGTGGAGAGTTGCGTCGATAGTGGCAAGAGCGTCTGCCAGAAGATTCTGGTGACGAGGCACATGGACAAAGATAAGCTTGGAGAATAGCTTGGCATAGGCTGAGGTACGTTCTTGATATGGCTTGAGCTTGGGATCCCGAGTGTGATATTTGGTGAGCACTTGGCGTAGGACAAGTTGACTATCACCTACAATCCACAGATGGGTGACACCGTAGAAATGGGCGAGCTCAAGGCTGGCCAACAAGGCTTCATATTCAGCTATGTTGTTGGTGGCAGAAAACTCCAATTTATAAGCTTGTGGAATGGAGACCCCCTCAGGTGATAGTAGGGCAATCTTGATACCCTTTTCATAAGAATTCAGACTTCCATCGAAATATAACGTCCACATAGGATCATATTGGCTAAGGGACATCAATTCCTCATCTGGAAACTTTGAACAGACAGGATCAAATTGTGGAATAGGGTGATGAGTGAGATGTTCTACTATGGCATAGCCTTTGATGGATTTATGTTGAATGTAGATGATGCCGAACTGGGACAGAAAGCTTTGCCAACGTGCTAGCCTATCAGTGAGAACAGATTTTTCGAGGAGAAACTTGATAGGATTTATGTGGGCGATAAGATGGACCTCATGAGCAAGGAAGTAGTGCTTCAATTTCTGCACTACCCATACGAGAGTGGCACATGTCTTCTCCATTGCTATGTACCTTTGCTCGCAGGGGTTGAGAAGCTTAGATAAGTAGTATGCTTCCCTCTCCTTGCCTTCTTCATCCACTTGTGCAAGGACAACTTCTACAGAGTCTTCCAGGACAGATACATAGAGAATGAGAGGTTTGCCTAGAGTCGGCAGCCTCAGGACAAGGGGTTTAGCCAAACACTCCTTTAGTCCGTCAAAAGCAGCCTGACACTTTCGTCCCAATGAAATTTGACTCCCCGCTTGGTGAGGTCGTAGAAGGCTACACCTCTGCGAGTGTTGAGAGATAAACCGACGAATAAACTGCAACCTCCCGATTAAACCTCGAACTTCCTTTAAATTCTTGGGAGGAGGCATCTCTCTTATCGCCTTCGCCTTATTGGGATCAATTTCTACACCCCTCTTTCTCACAATGAAGCCTAGAAGCTTATCCGATGATACACCAAATACACACTTTTTGGGGTTCATTTTCAATTGGTACTCTCTTGACCTTTGAAAAATCTTTGTTAGAAGCCCAGGATGCTCAGCCAATGTTCTTGATTTCACCACCAGGTCGTCCACGTACATGTCAACGTAGATATAGATCATGTCATGAAAGATGGCCATCATCGCTCTTTGATAAGTAGCTCGAGCATTCTTGAGTCCAAATGGCATGACCACATAGCAATATGTTCCCCATGGTGTAGTGAACGATGTCTTCTTCTGGTCTTCCTTAGCCAACTTAATCTGATTGTACCCTGGGAAGTCATCCATGAAGGAGAGGGTTTCATACCCGGCCGTGTTGTCTATGAGCACATCGAGGTGAGGCAAAGGAAAATCATCTTTAGGATACGCACGGTTGAGATCCCGGAAGTCAATACAAATTCTTACTCTTCCATCCTTCTTCATGACCAGGACGATGTTTGCCACCCAATTCGGATAAAGTACGACTCTAATAAGTTTGGCTTTGTGGAGCTTGTCGACCTCATCTTTCATTTTCAAAGCCATATGAGGGTGGAAACGTCTCAATTGCTGCTTAATGGCAATGGACCCCAGCTTAAGGGTAAGATGATGTTCAATGAGCGCAGTGTCCAGGCCTGGCATGCCTTCATAGCTCCAAGCGAACGTGTCCTTGTACTCCCTGAGGACCTCAATGATTGCCTCCTCTTCAGCTGGTGATAAGTTACTACTTATGAGGATGGTCCTAGGGTTTTCCTCAGTTCCCAAGTTGATTTCCTATGTGGTTTCTTCTACGGCAGTTGACGGTTCATCAAATCTTCTAACTCCACTTGCAAACACGTCAGCCTCATCCTCGAACTCTTCATCACCTTCCTCAATTGGGTTGTCATCATCCATTATCTCATAGACTCCGAACCCATCATCAATTAGGCACAATGACTACTCATATTCTATATCCGGCAACTGCAAAGGATCTTCAATAAATTTTGAAATTTCTAGACGTGCCTTGCATCTACGGGCTAGATCAGCGAGAAAGTGATGTGGAACCCTCTTATCCTTGGACTTCCTCTTGGATACTACCTCTAGCTTATTGCTATTCTGACCTAGACTCTCACTATAATTACCAGAATCTACAGTAGGAGGTGGGGAGTAGGAAAATTAGTAAAGGAAGATCCCTGCGTGGGGGAAGATGAAGGAGAAGTAAAAGCAGTAAAAGAACTTCCCTATGTGGGGGAAGATGGAGGAGGAGGAAAAACAGTAAAGGTCCCCTGCGTGGAGGGGGAAGGAGGTCCCTGCATGGAGGGAAAGAGCAAGTTGGTCATAGGACCGGGGAGGAGTGGCCCGTAGGTTGGGACACACTCAGAGGAAAGGTAAGAAGTCTCCTCGATGGAGACGATGGAAAGTAGCCATTGGAAAATTGATGTTTTTTGGGGGGAGATTTTCACTGTTATTTGATTTTTTTTGGTTTTTATTGATCATACAAAGCGAGAGAGGGCGAGGTGAGATCGCCAATCTAGAAAGTTGAGAAATGAGCATATGCTCGAGTGGGGGAAGTTTGTTGGAAAGAGGGAGTTGGAGAGTGAGCGTCTGCTCAGAGGAGTAGAGAGAGATTGTAAGGTGGGGCATCAGTGCCCAAGGAATGCTTAGAGAAACAAAGAACGGCCACGCGGTGGCCTGGAGGAGAGTGGGCGTGATGCCCAGAGAAAAGAGGCCCACCCCGAGCCTAGTTGTAGTGAGAGCTTCTGTGGGAGGGATGCTTGGCTCAGCTTTGTCTATCTGCTGTCTCCTGCTTGTGGTCACGACTAGCTGCTCCATGGTGAAAAGGTGACTTAGAGCAACAACAATGTCACTTATATCAAACCACTGGTGCCATTCTGATCCAGACTCGCCCCTCTTCCTCTGTTTCTGAGGCCTGAGGTTTGCAGCAACTTTATATGTGGCCAGGGGTGGACAATGAACATGTTTAGCAGTGATGGTCGATGTCTTATAACATCCTGGGTTTTGGCTTCCTTGGTGTTGTTCTTGGGATCGCGATGAATCGGGCTGTTGCGTTCTGAACGCGACATGCTCTGTGTTGCCTTTTGGTTGAGAAGGCGATGGCCCTCGTGTCGCGTTCCCATTGCCTGTTGGCTGGTGTGCCACGTGTCCGCAGCGTGTTTGTGAAGGTGACGTGCTAGTTGTCGCGTTCACCTGAGACGCCTGCATGTGTGACACGTGGTCTGGAGGCTGTCTACCTGTCAGAACGTTTGAGAAGGCGACAAGGTGGTTGTCGCGTTCTGGTTGAGAACGCGACGCCTATGTTGTCGCGACCTAATTTTCGAGGCCTTAAGGCAGTAGACCCTCATTTGAATCTCCTTTTTTCCCTTTCTCCTCCTTCCTCTCCTCTCCGAGGTGGGGGAGCTTCTTCCCTCCTTCTCATGCGTTTTGGAGCGTGGAGGCATCGGCGAGCTAGTCGCGGAGCAGTGGAGCGGTGTCGTGGAGCGAGGAGGAAGTGGCCGAGCCATCATGAAGGCCCATTTGGGTTCAGTTCTTCGTTTAACGATAGGGATTTCTTGTTCCCTTCCTTGTTAGAGTAGATAGAGTTTAGTTTTGGGCGATCCTTCCCATGCTCGTGAGTTCCCTTGTGATTTCGCACGGGTAGATGCTTGCCGGTGGTGCTCCGTCTACGTGTTTAGCTTAGTTCTCGTGGTGTGTGGGCGAGGAGAGGTGGCATTGGTGCCCCTCGAGCCACTTTTAGCTTCCTTGTTAGTGTGCTCCCCTCCCTCTCTTGTTTGGAGGAGGTTATGTAGTTTGTGGGACCATGGGATGGCCCCCACCCGTGGTGTTGGCTTTAGTCTAAGGTCGCGATAGGTTGGCTGTCACGACACCAGACAGAAGGCGACGTCTAACCTATCGCATTCTTGTGGCGACAAGTTGGTCGTTGCATTCCTCCACTGTCTTCTGTTTCCGGTTTTCGTTCATGGCGGAGGATGGCTCGTGTCCAAGTTGGTTAGAGGGAGGTCTCACCAACTTGGCACGAGGCCCATCTTTCTGTTTGGGGCCTTGTCTTGGTGGCCCTTTGGGGTGTGGGCCTTGGGGTGGGTCTGCCCCAAGGGCCCTGCCTTCAAATGAGGAACGCGGCGGTTCAATAGGTCGTGTTCGGACTTTGAAGGCGACACCTTGTGTGTCACTTTCTTTTTGCGACAGGGTCCATGTCGCGTTCTTCCTTCGGGTCGCGACTGGGTTCTCATCACCTTCTGGCTTTGGTGTTGTTGGCTTTGTGTCTGCTGATCTGCTTGGGGGTCTTGCCTTCTGATGCTGAACGCAACAGGTCGATACGTCGCGTTCAGATCAGAAGGCGGCACCCTAGTCGTCGCGACCTTGTGGTGACAAGTTGGTCGTCGCCTTCTTGTTCAGAAGGCGACACCTTTGTGGTCGCATTCTGGTTACCGGGTTTCTGTCTGTGGTTTGTGCCTTGGTTGGCCGACAGCCCTCTTGGGGATTTCTAGGAGGTGTGCCATGCATGCCTATGCCTGCTGGTTTGTCTTGGTTACAACCAGCTGTCGTTTGCTTATGGTGGTTGCGGACTCCAGAGTTGAGGGGAAAACGGTGGTGGGCAGCGGTGTAGAGTCGCTTGTGGAGCTCCCTTAGCTGAGTCTGTGTCGGCGAGGTGGTTGAGACGTTCTTCCTAGTGCGGATCAGCTAGTCCGCTCTCACTGCCTCTCTCGACATTGGTTCCAGAGCCACGTCGTGGTGTCAGGCGTGGGGCCGCAGCTCGGCCGGGATGCGGTGGTGCGTGTGTGGTGTGTTCTCTGCTGTGACTCACTAGCCTCACTCTACCAGGGAGGTTGTAGGCAGGAGTCGGCATCTGGCGAGCTAGAGGTGTGGACAGTGTGTCCTCCTCGTAGTTGCCAGTGGCGGTGGCTTGGTTGCTCTTGTTGTGATGGTATTTCTCACGTTGTTTCTAAGTGTGCCTCGTTGCCCTAGCCGGCATGGTGGTTGTAGTCTAGCCGTATCTAGCTTCTGTGGGCTTTTTTGGTTTGGCCTCGTGGGCTGTGTTCAGTGGCTTCCACTTTGCGGGTTCTCTCGGGATGCCTCGTGTAGGCACCTGACCACTGGTTCTGTAACCTGCTCCGTGGTGTTGTCCGTGGTGGCACCGGTGTAGACACCTAGTTCTGGCTTATAAGTTGAACCGCATTTTTTTTGTTATCTTAGTAAGCCCCTAGTTGGTCACTCACCTTGAGCCCATCATTAGCCTCGCTTTGAGCCCATTAAGAGCCCAATTTCCATGAAAATCCTATTCGTTATCTTTTAAAGAGTCCATGAGCCCTAATGATCATTATCCTCCTATGTGATTGGCCATTAATTCAAGAATAATCGATTTTCTTTAACGTGACAGGTCGTAGCGCCGCATTACTCTTTGTTGCGACCCCTTTGGCCGCTGCGACAGCCCATGCATATTCATGCACGTGACCTCATTGTCGCGTCCCTCATGGCCATCGCGATCATTCTTGTCGCGCCCCTACGATGCGTCGCGACTTCAGCCGCGTGAGCTGGCCTCCGCAAGCACCTCCTATTTATCTCCTTGAGGCCTTATCTCTATCCATTTGAACCTCCCAACCCCTATGGCCGCGGTTTGGGGCTAAGGGTCTCCTTGGGAGTCTCCCTATGACTCTACCCACCTTTTTAATGACATTTATCCTCTCATATGGGTATTTATCACCTAATAATGGGATTTTCTCTCTCGTTTTTCTATATAAGCAAGCCCATTTTCTTCAGAGAAGGGGGACCCCGAATTTCACCCCGAAGGGCTGCCAAAATTTTCTGTGAGCTGGACTTAGCTCGAAATCAACCCTTCCCTTGTCATTTCCACACATTCTTCACACCAATCCATGACGATCTCTTCATCAATGGAGCTTGGTGAATGAAGAGGGCGACCCCACCACCTTTCCTCAGCATCTGGAGCATCAGAGGACATCCACCACGCCAGGGAGTCGTCCCATACGGGGCTCCTTCTTTCCTCTTCCTTCTTCCTCTTCATTTCATGCATTTTTCTTATTTTTCTTAGATAGGACTCATTTCCCTTTTCTTCCCACGTTTTCCATATACCCAAGGGGTTTAAAACCACCCGCAGGTTCGTTCCGACCATGCTTCATCTCATTTTTCCATTTTTGGATGGATACTATGCTTAATATGTTCTAACAGGGTTCTTTTCCTTATTTTCGTTGTTTTGGTAGGTACTCAAACTACTTCTCACGAGGAGCTCTTGTCCTCTGGCCGGCCGGAGGGCAGGAAGAAGGTCCTTCCACACTTCTCCCGCACTGCAGAGAACGCGACCGAGGAAGGTGACGCGACAACAAGAACGCGCCCCTATAGGGCGTCACGACACCAGCTTCATCGCGACGGGGTACCCCCTCGCCTTACTATCTAGGTGGCGATCACATCCTTTTTCTATGTCTTTATATTGAACATGTATTTACGTGTATTGGGGGCGCACAATCCCCGTGATTACACCATTTGGCGATCACGGTGGGACCTTCAGTGCTACCCTCGTGAGTTTTAGCTTGTTTGCCTGCCATGTTTGATTGTTTAAATGCCTTCTTAGAGCCCTGTCAGGTGTATTTTATCCTATTTTGGCATTTTATGTTCCGTGTGGGAGACGCGTTGTATCGCGGCGATGCAACCTTGTCGCGGTAGCCATAAACGACGCGTCCTTACGCACGTCTCTTTCCATTATCATTCAATGATCCTTGCCCTGTGAGTACATCCATGCATTCACCATGCTTGTAGATCATGTATATTCGTGTTTTTGTTTGGTAGAATCCTGTTAGGGTCCGGATTTCCATTTTACTTTCACTGTTTAATTCCTGTTCTAGTCGCGGACGATCGTGGGGATGTGACAGTGTCGCACCGTGGTTGGAGGTCACGTTTAAAGGTACACACTGTTTGTTGTTGTTTTAATTTATGTGTCGGTTTTCTGTGTGTTTCATGATCAGTGACGTGCTTGTTAGTCCATTATATGATTATTTTACGTGCTAGGTTAGTCTGTTCGCTCTTTGCGTGCATACAACTGTAGGTCTTTGCAGTCTGTTGTTATCGCGCTGAGGTGTCCGGTCGCGATAAGGTCGCGGCGTATCTAGCCGCTGCGACTTTGGCAGAGTACTGTTAGTTGTTTTCTGTGTTAGCATAAGTTAGATATCGCATTATTTCATACATATACACTATTGATCCGTGTTGTTAGGTTACCTTCCTTGGATGAGTGGGTCATCTCACCTGCGAGCACTCGTGGGCTGACCAGGACCGCCTTCCGAGGGCCTCCATAAGTCCTCGTGACCATATGCACGTTGCGGTTCACCGGGCCGGTTGTACCCATCGCCCCCTTAGTTTGGCCCCCGCACGTGAGTTGTGTGTCTCCCCTAGATGCACCGGAGGACTTGAGTTCACACCTATTAGGGTCCCACTTGACTGAGTGGCTTTCTATTAATTTATTCATTTAAAAGTCAAGTGCAAACTTAAAAATTTAGACCGTAATCATGATAGCTTGAGTGCTCCTTCTTATCTCACAGTCCCTTCATGTTGTCTTAAAGTCTAGGTTTGGTTGGTCTGTGTCATCTCCCCTAAATTGCCTAGGGGCAGTGCATGCGTCATTGTCTAGGTAGATCGAGTCAGTCCCCTCCAACCATTGTGTTATATTACAATCCTTTGTTCGACATGGACCAATTCCAGGTCCTTGCCGACGATGTCTTGCCCATTGGGCTCCTCGAGGATGTAGCCCAAACCTCTGTGGCCGTCCTCTCCGGGCTCATCCAGCCCCCTCTTGTCATTGGAAATCAATCCCGCCCTCCTTCTCCTCCAGTTGTAGATGACCCCCATTCTCAATTTAGTCAGCTTCTTCCTCATCTTAGTCTGGACCAAGTCCGTGAGTTTCTGGTCACTGCCAAAGGCAAGCGACCCTTGTCTCCACCTACTCACAATTCAGCCCTACAGACGGCCTCCTCTGCCCCCATTATTTCAGCACCACATGTACCTTCTGTTGTGGCAGACCCCACACCCCTCCGTCCTCGGGCTATTCATTTTTCAGAGCCTAGCTACCTTCTAGCACGGGAGGTTCGGCCCAAGTCCCCTCTAATATCCTCTTTCTATCAGGCCGAACCTGCTCCCCTGCCCCGTGAGCGGTCCTATTTGTTTGAGCAATCCCGCTCCCTCATTCCTTCTCATCACGCCACGTCCCCCTCCGATTTCCTTGCGGAGTGGGCGACCATGAAAAGGGAGCTCCACGACCTCAGGAGACAAATAGACCCTCAGAAGGTCGCTGACATCCCCCTCCCATCCTTCCAGCATCTCCGGGTTCCACCCCAGTCGGAACTCCCTGTCTATCGGCGGTACTCTGGGGTAGGGGACCCTTATGTACACTTGAAGGATTTTGTATATGAGTTTGCACCGCATAAGTATGACCGCCATCTCATGGCATACTTGTTCAGGAAGTCGTTGGATGGTCCGGCCCTTGAATTGTTTTACTCTCTGCCACCTGAGGAAGCCGAAGATTTTTGAATTGTACAAGAAAGGTTCTTACAGCAATTCCATGATCGTGTTGGACCTGAATATTCATTTTTTGATCCAGTGGCCGAAAAGATGAAGGCCGATGAGGAATTTTCAGCCTACGCCAATAGATGGTGTTCCCTTGCTACTAAGGTCCGCTGCCCAATGCCCGAGGAAGAAAAGGTCAAGTTGCTGATCTCCAATGCCACTCCCACCTACCCGGCCATCCTAGCCATGAATGATATTACCACCATGCACCAGCTGTATAGTCGAGCCCGTTTCTTCCAAACCCAGCTTAAGGACTCGCCAATTCACTCCATGTTTGAGACCCCTAAATCTCGTTATCCTAAGAAGCCCCACGACCCAATCACTGAAGGTGTCCAAACAAATGAGCAAGTAGGTGCGGTGAACAACCCTCAAGGCCCCGCAAGTAGGTCTCCCTATACTTAGCAGCCCCAGCAACCATGGAATAATAACAGACATCCACCTCCTCAAGGCCAAAATCCTCCTCAAGACCAGCGCCAATACAACCAAGTCCCTCCCCCGCAGAATGGTTTTGCTCCTAGAAAGCCCAATGGGCCACAAAGAGCCCAGTACCCTCCTTTTCCAGAGACCCTAGCTAATATTTTTGCAGCCCTCATGTCCTTAAATGCCCTTAGACTCCCTCCTGAGAAGCCGAACTAGAATATGGTAGCGGACCAGACGAAGTACTATGTGTACCATCACCATCTAGGCCATAATGTGTCAGACTGTTTCCAATTCCGGGATATCATATACGATCTTCATGAACAAAATCAGATAGATTGGGCAGAGATGAAAAGACTGATCCAGACACTGAGGGACCAGCAGGGTCAAAGATAGCAGCAACAACAGCAGAGGTGATAGCAGCCACAACAACAATTCCAACAACAACAGCAACAATTCCAGCAGCCCTTCCAGCAACAATTCCAACAACAACATCAACCCCAACAACTGGAAAATGACCTAGGCATAATTCGTAATCCTATGCCCCAACATCAGCCCGCTCCGAACCACCAACCTGCCCCACCACAACCTCCTCCTACTCAAGTTAATCCATTCATACACCACCCACAACCAGAAGCCGCATGGATCTTCGACGATGAGCACGAAGTGGGTCAGCTCTTGGCCATTTCCCTTACCACCCATGTTTCCGCTATATCTACATCCACCACACCCACCATTGCCACCATTACCTCGCCACTCTATAGCTCCCCCATCATACAACTCCTTGTCCCTTCGCCTATTAACATCTCGTTCTCCCCTACGCCAGCGCCACCATTACCTAACCCTTCCATTCTTGACACCACTCCTCCTCCACTCCTCCATAACCTCGCCTTGCGGAGCAGGCATATGTTTCAGCGGATGTACCCAAATGCATCCGGGTCAGCAAACCCAACCCTCCAACCATCAGCAGTAGCAACAGGATGCCGATGAGTCAGATTTGGTTCCGGGAACTCAGCATGACATTTTGAAGAACTTGGACCAAACTCCAGCAAAAATCTTCATCCTTGAGTTAATCAAGAGGGCACACACCCACCAAGATGCCCTAAGAGCGTTCTTGCAAAGGATCATAGTAAGTGAAGACATGAACCCTGACAACCTGCCTTCTGTGCTGTCTATTGTGAATAAAGGACCGACAATTACCTTTTCGGATGGTGAGTTAGCCCCTCCTGAGGCTAGAAGAATGCCCTTGTGTGTAACCCTTACCATAAACAAAGTGGCCATTGATGCAGCATTGGTCGATACAGGGGCATCTGTTAATGTATGTCCGCTGAGCACCTTGAGAGCTTGTAATATCTCGGAGCGCCGCTTGCAGCCCACTCCTACAACGGTGGTGGCTTATGACAACTCTCGACGAGCCTGCCATGGCCTTATTTCTCTATAGGCTGAATTATGGCCACTTGTCATGACTGTGGACTTTTATGTGGTAGATATCGATCCCACCTACAATGCTATCCTAGGCCGCCCTTGGATCGAAGCATTAGGGGCAGTACCCTCCACAGCTCATCAGTGTTTGAAATTCCCCTTTCAAGGGCGTATAGTCGAAATCAGAAGTGTAGCAACTACTCACACTGTGGAAGCTATAGAGAACATCATGCCGTCAGTCTGGCCATCTAATAAGCCTGTCATCTCGGTGCTCGATATAAATTACCCATGGGCTTACACTTTCTCCTCCAAGCGTCTGATTGTGTCTCCATCATTGGCAGCCATTAGAAAGCATACGTCAGCAAATACCAAAGGCTGGGATATCATGTTCAGGATTGGCTATCAGACAGGAAAAGGTTTGGGAACCCATCTCCAAGGGCGGACCAAGTCCGTCACTGGCACAAAGAAATTTACAAAGCATGGTCTAGGATACGCAGAATGGGCAATATTCTCATCTGCCTCACAGTCAAGCCCCGGACCTCTTACCTGGACATTATATGACCACTTTGTCAGAGGGCCCATACAACCCGAGTATAACACCACAGTGGAGGAGGCACCAAGGTCAGCATATCAAATCCTAGAGGCCCAGCGGCCCAGCAAGAAGAAGAAGCCGGAGATGAAGGCAGAAGAATCAGATCCTGATGACTTAATCCCTGCAGTGAGTTTCCTATTCAGGGAGGACAACAACACTCTGCCATCAGAATCAGAAGCAGAAGAGCAGGGCCTTGAAAACCTTGTTTCATCAGTGAGTCGTGTGTTTGTCGAGGACAGTGTGGCACAGCTGCCAGCAGTGATAGAATCAGCATTAGCAATCACCACCAAGCGACAGTTGCTTGGACTTGGTGAAAAGTTTGAAACCATGAACCTCATCAACCCAACAATGGAGTTCTGGCCAGGGTATTCCCAGCCATTCAATCATTTTGTGTCTTCCATCTTTGTTTATAAATTCACCTCCATCCCTTTTTCCCCTCTCATTATTCTCCAGTTCTCTCCCAACGCTCTCGAAGCGTTAACCTCCTCTACATCTTCTTTCACCGTCTCTTTTAATAGCTCGATTCTATCCTTCTCCCGATGCCTTCGCTCTTAGGAGGGTTAATTTACTTTCTTAATATGTTGCATAAGAAAAATAATAATAAAAAAATGCCTCCACTCTTCCTCGTTTCCCATCTTTCCCCTGCCCTTCTCATCAGGCGGCGATCCGCGCCTTTTCCCCTTTCTCTTTCAATGGACGGCAATACCCGTCCTTCTCCTTTCAAACACCAATCTCCCGCTGTAGTTCTCATCCTCACATGGCGATCCCGTCCCCTCGCTTTCCTGCTCTCGACGGCGATCCCCGTCACCTCTTGATTTTCGGACAGCAATCCCCAACCCCCACCTCCATCTTGACTCATGACGGCGATCCCCGTCATTCCCCACCTTCTACCTTCTGTTGTCTAATTCCCCTACTCTTGAATGCGATCCTCATCACCCCCGCACTTTTCTCTGCTTTGACGGCGATCCCCGTCACCCCCTTCTTCCTTGGCGGCGATCCCCGCCTTTCTCCTTCGGCCCAAGCTGCGGTCTTCGCCCACTGACCACCATGGTCACTTTGGGCGATTTGGCTGAGGAGCCTTCTGTTCCCCTGCACCCCGAGTTTGTTGTAGGCACCTTGAGCTCGGGTGGCCCGCCTCTTCCTCCAGACCCATCAGAGGGTTTCTGCAGCCTTGCCGCGCCTGTTCCTTTCCATTCCAATAAATCTCTGGACCCTTTTCCAGAGCCTTCTGTAAATATTAAACCTAGTTTACATTCAATGGTAGGAACTAGCAAGTCCCCATCCCCGTCTAGGAAGAAGAAGGGTAGTGGCATACCCCGTAGGTATCTTCTAGACCTGGTGCAAAGGTGTGGCCCTCTTCTAGCTGTTGAAGAATTCATCCAAGAAGCGGTAATTCTGAACATAGAAGCTCAACACGTGGCGAAAGGTCTAGACGATGGATTCACAGTATTTGAGATCTTAGCCGAAGATGACCCATTGGATGAAGATGATTGTGAGATAGAGGACGCTGTCGAGATGTATGCGAGTGGTATGAAAAGATTTGATGAACCTACCTCGGCAATAGACGAACCCACCAAAGAGGTAAATGTGGGAACGGAAGAAGACCCTAGGCTCTTGACCATAGCTTCCGGTCTCCCTCCTGAGGATGAAGAGGCACTCATAGAAATGCTAAGGGAGTTTAAGGATTCCTTTGCCTGGTCTTATGACGAAATGCCCGGCATTGACCTTGAATTGGTAGAACATAGGCTAATCTTGAAACCACGGGCAGTTGTCGTTAAACAGAAGTTAAGGAGGTTTCTCCCACACATTGCTTTGAAGATGAAAGAGGAGATTGATAAGCTACACAAGGCTAAATTCATCCGTGTAGTCCTCTATCCGTTGTGGGTGGCCAACATAGTCCCAGTGATGAAGAAAGATGGAAGGGTGCGGATTTGCATAGACTTCCGGGACTTGAATAAGGCATGTCCAAAAGATGATTTCCCTTTGCCTCACTTGGATGTCATGATCGATAATACCGCTGGGTATGAGACTCTATCATTCATGGAAGGGTACTCAGGCTATAATCAGATTCGTCTAGCCCTGGAGGACCAAGAGAAAACCTCCTTCACCACACCTTGGGGAACTTATTGCTATGTGGTTATGCCGTTCGGATTGAAAAATGCCGGCGCTACTTATCAAAGGGCAATGTTAGCTATCTTCCACGATATGATTCATATTGATGTTGAGGTGTACATGGATGATATTGTGGTGAAGTCTCGGACTCGAAGAGAACACACCTCCGTGCTTGCCAAAGTATTTCACCGCGCACAAGAATACCAATTGAAGATGAACCCAAAGAAGTGCGTGTTTGGGGTTTCTTTAGGCAAATTTCTAGGTTTCATAGTCAGCAAACGGGGGATTCAGATAGACCCGCACAAGGCTAAGGCAATCAATGAGATGCCTCCTCCTAAGAACATATCTGATCTTCGAGGTTTGATTGGTCAGCTACAGTTCATAAGGAGATTCATATCTCAGCACTCTCAAAGATGTTGCCCTTTCTATGAACTGTTAAAAGAAGGAGCCAAATTTGAGTGGAATGCTAAGTGCCAAGAGGCCTTCGATGAACTCAAGAGCTATCTTATGAATCCACCCGTGCTGCAGGCGCCTGTCCCAGGGAAACCCTTAATCCTATATTTGTCGACTATTGACGACTCCCTAGGAGCTGTTCTTGCACAACATGATGACTCTGGCAAAGAGAGGGCAGTCTATTACCTATCTAGGCTCTTCAATCCTTTCGAGCTCAAACTCACCACAATGGAGAAAACATGTGCAGCGCTAGTGTGGGTAGTGCAGAAATTGAAACACTACTTCTTAGCCCATAAGGAGAGTTTGATTTCTAGAATGGATCCTATTAGGTATATGCTAGAGAAGTTGGTCCTCGCCGACAGATTGGCACGCTGGCAAAGCTTCCTATCTCAATTTAATATCACCATTGTAGTCCAGAAGGCTATAAAAGGATATGCTATTGCTGAGCACCTTGCTCACCTCCCTCTTCCCCATAGTGACACGGTTCAAGAGGATTTCCCCGATGAAAACCTGTCACTTATTTCTCGCGATCCCTTCTGGTCGCTCCATTTTGATGGAGCTCTCAATTCTAGGGGATGGGACATAGGTGCTGTCTTGCTTACCCCAGAAGGGATCACCATTCCACTTGCCTATCAACTCTAGTTCCTTGCCACCAATAATATCTCCGAGTATGAGGCTCTCTTAGCTGGTCTAAAGCTTGCCTATCTCTTAGGCGTGCGCCATCTCATGATCATAGGAGACACTCAGCTCGTTCTTCGACAAGTCCTTTCTACCTACCGCACACGTGACCCCAAGCTCAAGCCTTATCAAGATCTGGTCACGCTCCTAGCCAAGCAGTTCCGCAAGCTCATCTACATTCTGTAACGACCCGACCCTCCAGAACCCCACCAGGGCCCAAAGTTCACGTCGCCACCCATCGATCCGAAGACCCAGAAGGGTTATAATTAATAGTCTAGTGAGATATGTACTGAATTCCAATAACTATAACAATCTGTACAATATACAAAAGTCTGTACAACGTGTCCCAAACAAAAGCACAGGTACAAGAAGAAAGGTGTAGTCCTTAAGGGGCATACCCCGAGGACTTGCAAAACACAACTATCAGCTCACTCGGGTACAAGAGCTCACAACACTCGCTCTCACTGCTGCTGACAACACACGACGCCATAGCCGCCTCTGCAACCCGTCCGACACTGAGCTCCTGCGACGACGAGCTCCTAGCAGAAAGAAGTAGGGGGGGTGAGCCTCGCGAACAAGGCCCAGTAGGGATTACCAGTCCCTCACCGGCCAGAGCAGCAGGAACTCTGAAAATAGGAAACTACACTAGAAAGTTGTCAAGCAAGGAACAACTACAGCATGGTACTACTAAGCAGCGGAAGAGAACAGTACAACGCCACGACCACCAACCAAGGTCATAGCACACACACGACTCCCATAGAAACCAACGGAGTCAGGCACAAAGCAGAAGCAGTGCTCAGCACACCTGCCGAGACCACGAAACAACCAAGTGAGAACAACGTCTCACCGCAAGCACGGTCACCTCAAACCTCTACAAGGTCGAGGGCTCACAAGCAGAACCACCCCGGACCCCGGACACACCACCAGGTTGGGAAGCTACACATGCCGGTGCCATCACGGGCTGGCACCCAAGAACGGGACCACGGAACGGAGAGAACACCGAAGCGGGAACCACCAGAAGCACGGGTCGGCCCAAGGCCAGACCAACGACGCCCACTGTGACGACCCAACCAACAAACTGGCCCAACAACTGTGCTAGTTGGTAGACTTCCCAGAAAGGTCACCCATCCTGGAACTACTCCCAACTGAGCACGCTTAACTTCAGAGTTCTTTTCCTACTCGAGCTCTGAAAATGACTAGTCCGAGTTGTTGGTAGTTTGCTGATTTAGTCCATTTAATATATTCTTATATGGGGTGTTACAATCTACCCCTCTTATATAAGCGACGTCCTCGTCGCTATTCACATATAACACACAATCAAACCCCAGGCAGGCAGGATTCTAGAGGTGGCCCCCACAGGCTTAAGAGGTGGCTCCCACTATGTAGCACTTTGCGCCATTATGGCCTCAAGAGGTGGCTCCCATAGCGTAGCACTTTGTCCTGTGTGGCACTTAGTTCCTGCACTTCCGGCTGGGCAAGGCTCTGATACCATTTGTGACGACCCAACTAACAAACTGGCCCAACAACTGTGCTAGTTGGTAGACTTCCCAGAAAGGTCACCCATCCTGGAACTACTCCCAACTAAGCACGCTTAACTTTAGAGTTCTTTTCCTACTCGAGCTCTGAAAATGACTAGTCCGAGTTGTTGGTAGTTTGCTGATTTAGTCCATTTAACATATTCTTATATGGGGTGTTACACTCACGGAAAATAGGCACAGCTGGGCTATAACCACGGTGCAAGCTCGGGCAACGAGGAACACTTGGAAATGTCGTGAGGAAAACGTCGTCACAACAACAGCAACCAAGCCACCGCCGCTAGCAGCCAAAAGGGGGACCCGCAGTCCACACGCTCTGCTCGCTAGCCTAGCTCCTACCTCCTCCCCCGCGCAAGGGCGAGACAGAGCCGCCACAGAAACACACAACACACGCAACACCGCAGCCTGGCCAAGCTGCAGCCTCTTCCTGACACCACTACGTGGCTCCGAAACCAACGCAGAGAGAGGCAGTGAGACAAGGGACTGTCTGGTCTGCGCCAGGAAAGCACTCCGAACCCCTCGGCGTCCAACACCTAGATAAGAGAGCTCTACAAACGACTCAGCGTCGTCGTCCAAACCTCGTTTTCCCCTCAGCTCCAGAGTCCGCTCACGTGGGCTGCCAACTCGAGCACGCTCGTAGCCCTGATACCTCCCTCAACGGGCTCCCGAGGATGGGGGTCCCAGGAAACGGAGACAACCTCTGAACGGGACAAGCCCACAAGTGCCAAGCACCGGGCGAGAGGCACGCATGGACCCTCAAAAGGGTCGTCGGCCAAGCAAACACGCACGAGCGAGCCTAAACCTCGGAGCACTACCAGAAGTAAAGAAAGCCCGTCGCTCTGCTAACAATCGATTGACCGCCAGTCAATCGATTATTAGACAGACGCGACCCTCCTGGCACCGCTGCCAAGACACGGCCACAAAGGTGTCACCTTCGGTCATTGAACGCAGAGAGGCAACCTGCCGCGTTCCCCACCAGAAGGTCCTAAGGGCAAAGCTTGCCCTGGGGCACATGCCGACACATAAACCGGCCACGGAAACCACCCGAGGCAGCACAGGCACTGTTGCGCCCCCACAGGCCGTCACGATGCCATCGCGACGGGGAAGGGCGCTGCGACAATAGCCTTGATGCAACGGGGTAGCACGTCGCAACATCCACCCTGTTGCGATGGGAAACTAGGCCGTGACAGCGACCCTTATCGTGACCGCCAACCGCGCCGCGATAAGGTCGCGCCCGACCGGGGCGACGCCTCTACTGATGTCGCGGCGTGCACCGCAGCCGCGACATCAGTTGGGAGGCAGACCAAGGGATGCTCCATCCCAGGCCACCAAGAACCATACAAACATGCACACACGAGGAGGGGAGCATGGGGAAAGCTGTAAAGCTAACTACAAAACCCCGAGGACTCTCGATCCACCCGTATTGGGAAGGGCACAAGAAATCCCTACCTTAAACGAAGAACCGAACCCCATAGGGCCCTTCTCGTCGGAATGAACACCTCCTCCTCGCTCCACGCACACTCCACGATGCCGGGACACCATGCACGGCCCTCCTCCTCGCCTGAAACACACAAAGGGGAGAAGAGGGGAGGAAGAGGTCGCCGGAGGGAGAGGGAGAAGGGAAGAAGAAGAGAGAGGGGGAAGGGGTAGCCGGCCTGCGCCTTAAGCCCCCGGCACCTAGAGCGCGACGGATCGCCCTATCGCTTTAGCAACCCTAACGCGACGGGTCAACGGACCGCGACAAGAATGCACCTCCCACGGGCGCCGCGATAACGCGACAAGCCGTATTGACACACCTGCCACCCTGACAGGAGTCATACGACCAGACAACGCAACACGACAAAACACTGTCGCGGCCCGTTGACCGGACGCAACAGCAAGGCGCGATGGAGAACTAGGGCGCGACCAACACGCGACCCACAAGCTCGCCACGACACGGATAACTGTCGCATCGGGCACCCCTGACGCGACACCAACACATCACCCAGCCTGGACGCGTCAGTGGCCAGTCATCCCACGACACCGGACAGAAGCCGAGAAACCGGGTCTTACATTCTACCCCCCTTAAAACAATTTCGTCCTCGAAATTGGGACAAGCCCAGAAGATCCCGAGGTACGAAACAAAACACAGGGAGCAAACGCAAGACCAATGTGAATAAGCCACTAAGTCTCAATACGACCTCCTCGTGGCGACGATCGCACAGCCAAACACGCACGGCACATGAAGCCGGAAAACTACGGCTCACACTGCGAGCTCCAGCACACGGGAGGCATAGAATCGAAAATCGGCTCACAACATGCTCCAACACACCTGGAGCACCAAACCGAGGAACCAACGGCTCACTCTAGCCACACGTGGGGCATCCAAATGGGACGACAACCCCACAGGCGCTGAGCAATGCAAAAATAGACCTGAACAACAGAAAACTCCAGCCGAAAACCGCACGGCTACAGCCACCAACAGATTTGCTGTTGGGACCAACTGATCGACAACCTACTCTGTCGCCAGCAAAACCCAACAGAGCACACAGTTGCCAACAACAACACGAGGAACACCCGAGAACAAACCACAAGTCTTAGGGGAACGGTCTCACGCTACTAGCAGAAGCTAGCATTGATCATCAGCCCAACCGAGAAGCCACGCGAGCGACAAGAACCAGAGCACATCGTACTCACGGAGAGTCCGCAACACACGAAACAACGTCCACTGTCACCGCTAGGTCTCACCCAGACCTTCCTCACGGTCCAACAAGGACAACAAACACCCACGGAGGAACCTCAACACGCGAAAACGACATCCACTGTCACCACTAGGTCTCACTCAGACCTTCCTCGTGGTCCGACAAGGACACCAAACGAACGCGGGGCCACAGAAACTGGGAGTCACACACTCCACAACGTGGCACACCGCGACGGAAACATGGAAGACATCTGAGGTTAAGCCGAAACTGGAGACCTCCCAACGTCGACGAACCACGTGGTCGAGTATTAGCAAGCCAACTAGCCTAACTGTCACCAGACGAACCGATAGAAGACTCCGCCATCGGCTTCCAGACTCACCAACGCCATGCACAACGGAGAACCAACGAAGAGTTGGCAGCACACCCGCCACATGCACACAGGGCTTAGCGCGGGTACCAATATGCCAACCGCCAGAAAGACACACAACCACATGGGAACCGAACAACTGCACAAGTCGAGAACAACACACCGATCTCAGAGGGACCCAAACCTAAGCAGGGTACCACAGCCAAACACGATCGCTCCCAGAGCGAGAGGATAAACCTGGACACAGGTCATGACCAAAGCCTGGCGTACCACCGATAGGGCTACCTAGACAAGGCAAAGCAGCCACCCCACAGTGGTAACGGTACAACAACAAGGCTCAGGCTAGCACACGTGTCCCAGAGGCAGAAAACTCGAAGCCTCCAACACCGAGCAAACTCGTGAAACAACGCACGAAGCACACGAACAGACACACGGCACAACATAGGGTGCTATCACAAGCACCGGGAGCTAACCAGGGTACAACACAATGCACCAGGGCTCTAGACAGCACAAAACTGAAACGCTAGAGCACGAGCACACAGTGCTACCACAAACACCAAAAGTAAACAAAGTGCAACCCAGGTGCACCAGCGGCCAAAGCAACACTACGGCTAACAGGAAGGACTCTCCACTGGAGGCCTACCGAAAGCCACACGCCAAGAACCGCAAGCCTGAAAGAGCGCAACAGGCCACGTCGGCCCTAGCCCTTGAGGCACAAAACACAAAGCGTCGGAGAAAACGCTCAAGGTGTAGCACACCTAGCAGCACCAACGGCCCGAGACGACACGGGCCCCACCGAAGAGGACTCTCTACCAGAGACCCATAATGGAAGCACATGGAAAGCCGACAACTACTACTTCAAGAGCGCGACAACCACGTATGCTCCAAGAAGAACACAAAACACAGAGCACTGACTCTGCCACATAGGGAGTGAAAACCGCAGCAACTCCCTGGTGCGCAAGAGCAAGAAGCACCTCCTCTATCATGACGGATAGAGAGGCCAAACACCAAAACAACGGCAAGAAGAGCCTCCAAGGCACAAACCGAGGCACCACTGAGCATACAACGGAACAATGCTTGCACGAGCAAGCCAATCACAAAAAACCAATGCATAGTAGAATAACGCTCACATGAGCGGCCCAACAAGAAAACAATGCTACCTCGCACCAAACCAACAGGGACCCAATGCCCCGAATGGATCCTGACAGGTAGCGAGAAACCATTACGACGGCAAATGGCACAAACAGGTCCACCGACCAACGGTGCCATTGTAAGGCCCTCGAATTTGTTGCATTATTGTATTGCATGTAAATAATTCATGTTGTGTATGTCTGTATGTAAATATCTACGTAAGTACTAGTTAGTATACTATTGCATGCATGTGTATAAACTAGATGTAAATAGTGTATGAATGATATGTTGATAGTGTGTACATGATAATACATATGTATGACATATATAAGTATAAGATGTGCATGGTTTCTGCATGTTTTGGAGTTCTGGCCGAAGACCTTATAGGCGTCAATATCAACGGACGTCGATGTGGTGTCAGCGTCAACCATATGGACGCCAACAATAACCCTAGCGTCCAGCGATGTGGACGCCAACTTCTCTGACCTGCATGCGTTGCAGAGCCCAGAATTCCGGGAGCAAGCTACCCCAACCATTGGGGAGCTGTCTCCAACGGTCTGAATGGGGTTCACATCAACATTTCGGGACAGGAGAAGCCTCTCTCATATATCTGAACCCGAAATGCTTCCCCAACCTTTCTCTTTGACTTTTTTCAAGAGAGGAAGAAGAGGAAAACCCTAGAGGGCTGTAAGGAAAACCCCATCTTTGCAAACCCAAATCTAAAGATCTAAAGCTTGTTCCGGGGTTCTGCTGCATCAAGGAGCTTGCTGGATCATCGAGGAAGGCTTCCCCGACCTCGACTTGCTATGGAGACTGCTCAAGAACCTGGAGGGAAGCTGTCTTGGGGACTGGTTAGGAGCTTCTTGGGACTGCCCAAGGAGGGCTTCACCAACACCTTTGATCCCTTAGGAGTGTTTCTAAAAGGCATGTACCCTACCCATAAGGTCCCTGTATGTGTCTAGGTTGGTTTTATAAATTTTATGTATTTTCCCTCATGTCCTAGACCCCCAAATTCACCCCATCTTTGGAGCTCGGGTCTGTGTTCTACACAGACCTGACATTAACGGCAATATCCCTTGTCGTTAAGATCATGCTTAGCGTCCAGCGATTATGCTGTTGACATTGAATTAGCGGCCAGAGACAGCCGCCAAGTTCATCTGAGCAGAACAGCAAGCTGTTCGGCCCTTCTATATGGTTAATTTCGACGTGTTTTGCGTTGAGGATATAATGTAACTCTTATATACTATGTACATTAGTTAATGTGATGAATGGGAGAATGAATGTACATCTATTTTGTGGGTGGTTGAGTTTAATTGTTTATGTAATGTGTATGCGAAAAGAATGGCCATGTGTATTCACCATGATCCTCATGATCAGTGGCAAAGTTTTGTTGCCCAAATTTGTTAGACCATGTATGCATGTTACTATCGGTGCTCTGAGTTTCTGACATTTTTCCCATACTTGTATGATTATTTTAAAAAAAATTTTGTTTTAGGAAAATATAAATCATGCGTAGGTCATGTTAAATTCCAGTAAATTGTGCGTTGCTCGATAAATTCGGGAACAAATTCTGTGACCCTGTGCATGCTAGGGTGCTGACAGTGAGCTGTTAAAATTTGTGATTTTGTTTAACTCCATGTTAAATCGCATTATGAATATTAGTGTGGAATGGATGGTTAATTCTCTGAAATTTCATTTTGAGTTAGAAAATCTGAAATTTTGCATGTGGGATCCTAAACCCGAATTTAGCCTGTGGTTAAAATTTCAGGTCATTTGGACCAGTATATGATGAAATATGAATTTTCCATGTAAAAATGTGAAACTAATGCATGCCTTTGTAAAATGATTTGATTTTGTATAAAGTAACCTGATTAGTGAAATTTCCTTAGTGCTAAATTTCTGTAATTGTAGTGCCATGAAAACAGAGAAGTGTGCATGTGAGTGAGAAAGTGAATGAAATGAGAGTGACATGTGTAAACCTATGTGTTAAAATCAGTAAAAATGTGTAATGTGTAACTTGTGCCAAATGTGACACTGCTTCCGTAGAGGGCAGTGGAACCGTATCAGGGAAAAGTCCCCCTGAGAAGGTTCAATGTGTAGTGACCCTAAGGGCATTAGGGGGAAATCCTGGAGGTGGACAAGTACCACTGGTTAGGGTGGAGACTTGTTCTCCCGGTCTGCGCAGTGCAAGAGTCGCCATTGTATTGCCTACATGGCGTCTATGTGATGTGATGTGTTGTGTCCTTCTTTGGTGGTTTGGACTATGTGTCACGGCACTAAATGTGAATGTGTAAATGTGTTCATGTGAAAAATGTGAATGTGAACAATGTGTAAAAGTGCATGTGTAAAGTGTGAAAAATGCGAATATGAAATTGTGTAAAAATGTGAAACCCAAATATGAGGATGTGAGCTTGAAATCCATATTATGACAATCTGAAATCATGCTTGAACAGTAGCTTTACTATGTTATGATCATGTTATGTATGCAAAGTGCTTAGAATCCATGCTAGGGAAAAAAAAAATGTTAAGCATATATAAACGACTTCCATTCTTGGTTGCTCACATGTTGTGATTTAATCATTGTTGTAGCTCTAATATGTTAGATTTTGGTTGCTAAAGTATAAAAAACCAGCAAGCTTAAAGCATGTAAAATGGTCACATATATGCATAAGAATGCGTAGATTCCATGTTAGCTATGTTTCCTTTCATGCATGCTCGGAAATTCATGTTAATAGCTTTCATGTCTTAGTTGGTTGAAGGTAGATTTTTATGTGAGAAATGAATAGGAAGCATGTGATAGGTGATTCTATTTTAGAAAATCTGAAAGCATAGTCCATGTGTTTAAATTGTAGATTCACCATGATAGGTTGTAAAACTTAATGTCAAGCATGCAACATGTTGTGTCTTGTGAACGTGTGTGTAGAACCGACTATGATATGTGCATGTACGGTATGTGTAGAATTACTTGCTGAGTCTTTTAGACTCACTACTTGCTTCGGCGTACAGGTGTAGTTGGTGACGAGGCACTTGTGGAGGAGACGTTGGAGACCGACTCCGAGCGCGGAGATTAGAGTCTTGGAGTACTAGTGACATTTTGTGACTTTCATAGTATGTAAATTGAACATTGTACTAGCATTATCATGGAAGAATGTATAAGTATGGACATCTATGTATTTGATTTTCAGAAATTTAAATTATGTGGACCTTTCGTTCTTAAATTTTATTGAATCATGTATGTTAAATATGGATGATGAATGAAATGAAGACGGTGATTCTTTTACTTCCGCTACTCTGTACTTATATTCACGTGTATCTCAGCTGAATGTTAATGTTGGGTAAATGTCCCACTTTGATGATGCTTGCTATACCGACGTGGGTTGGTATAACCGTACCGGTATAATGAGGGTGTCACGTCCCGAGAATTACGCAGCGGATATTAATTCGAATAATTCGAGTCGATATTTCAAGACGTGGACAGTCGGCAAATAAGCCTCTAGCTAGCACGCACTAATTGTGTATCAACACAACATTAAATAGGGCCCATACGTTGAACTCAATATAAATTGTATTCAAATCTCCACTCATTGTATTTCAAATAGAAACTATTACAGGACTAAGACTCAATGAAAGGAAAGTACATAATACTTCTCACTTCCTACTACATGTTCTAACTCTCAAAGCAAATTACTATAACTAGACTCATAGTTGGAATGCTCATCACTCGGACGCATTCCCATCCTCGACTTGATTTTCCTCCTAAACTTCATAGTCACCTAGATTGGGTAAAAGTAGGGGATGAGCAAACTAGCCCAGTAGGATTTATATCTCAATGTGCGGGCAATGATATAAGTGATTAACATTTTAGAACTAGGCAAGTACGATGAATGATATGCAAGTACGAATGAAACTCGTTGAAACGTGATATATGAAACAAGCTAGAGAGAGATTACGATAGAATAAGATTGATGAACAAGATGACAAGATAGAACTAGCAATAGATCACTTTGTATAAGCACGCAAGATTTCAATTGATGTCAAGAACGCAAGATATCATTAATTGCATTAAATGCAGGATGGCCATATCACGCAAGTAAGCAAGCACGGACGAGCACGATCAAGTAACACTAATCAGGCACGTAGACATTAATGTACACCGAGAAAAGATCCATCAAGAATGTACACTAGGTTACGTGTATGTGGTTATGTATCTATCATTCAACACGCACGCACGATTTTCCCAGCGCAGATGCAACACCAGTAATCATTATACCCCATGGTTAACAGTATATCTATGACTCGCCGTCATTGGGGCTAGATTGGAGCCCTTGGACACACGCCGTGCCCTGTCAGCATCTCACTTAAATTTTTAAATGTAGATACCCACAGTCATTTATAATGGCCAATGAGAGTTTCAATAAGTAAGCATGTGTAATGTCATGTTCGTGATGATGAGGAGAACAAGTAATAAGTAATGGAACATGATTTCACGAGTACAATGGTCAAGAGATAAATTCGGCAGCATAACGATACGATTTATACTTTCGTTCAATCTTTACATTAATGGCTTTAGTCCAGTTTGTAAGTCACACTCACGAGAACAAGAAGAGAAAGGAAGTGCACGCTATCTCCAGGGAACTTCAAAGGTACAACCAACTCGTCGGCCATGTGGGAATCCATGGTCAGAGGAGATTTACGGAGGCCTTGGTGAAAAGGTTGCTAGTCTACCGATTCGGAATGACCGGTAGAGAGTTTCCAATTTCCCAAGAAAAGGCTGCCTAATTGTGCTAGTGTGTAGTGCAGTATGCGTGTCTCAATTCTCAAACCATCGGTCTCAAACTCGTAGGAAGCACTTGACAATATTACATGGAACAAAACTATGCACTTTAACTAATCATGGTTTGTAAGATTTTAAGATAACCATTATCATTTAAACGTGGAAGAACAGTAGGAAGATTAAATCACAAGAAACATGAATGGATCATAACATTTAAGGAGCACTTAGAATAGAATTCATGTGATTAAAGCTTTTAAATGGGTTAATAAATTTTAAGCCATTAAATAACAATCATGTAACGATCAGACCCAAGACAGACAACTTACACAATAAATATCATATTTAAACAGGTCTTGGGTATATGCGGAAAACTATGCATGAAAATACATGGTTTCAGGTAAAGTTCTGAGATCGCGACATATCCCTATAAGGAAGGCGACGGGGTCGTCAGATCAGGCAGGCAGAAGGCGACATGGGTACTGTCGCAACCAGAACGCGACAGAGGTACTGTCGTAACCCGACCTCAGAATGCGACATATCGGGCCGTCGCGTTCACAGGGTCTGCGCCTGAGCCCGACATGGATCTGACATGCTCTTGGTTCAGACTACCATGATTTGACACAGGGTGATATTCATGAAACGCCTATATCTCTCTATATGCTGATCTTTAGACAAAACACACAACATAGAAAATGTCGAGGACATCTATTGAAAGAACTTTTGTGTTGTGGGCTGGGTCTGAATCGGTCTCTAATTGCATGAAATACAGGAAGAACATGGTAAAGCCCTAAACATGCATGACTCATGGTGACTTTCATGTTAGACTTGTAACATGAGATCTACTGACATTTGGACAAAATGTCTAACATAAAAGATGACAAGAACAACTAGTATAAGAACTTTGTTGTTGGGGTTTTAACCTAATTCAGTCTTGAACCTTGTGAAAAACATGAAGAAGTGAAAGTTAAATGCAACCAGAAAACGCAGTATCATGCATGACTCTATTACGAAGTTTATAACTCTCTAAATAATGGTATTTAAGCAAAATATTTAACATGAAAGATGACCATATCGACTAATACAAGAACTTTCATGTTGGAAGCTTGACCTACTTCGGTCTTAAATCTCGAGCAAAACAGGAAGAACCTAAGGCTAACTGCAAACCCGAAAACACAGTATTATGCATGACTCTCTTACGGGGTTCATAACTATCTAACTAAAGAGTTTTAGACAAAACGTTGAACATGAAAGATGATTGTGACTACAAGTAGAAGAACTTTGATGTTGATGATTCAGTCTAATTCGGTCTTAAATCGTGTGAATAATAAGAAGAACGGGAAAATCTCCAACAGTGCGCGACTTTGGAAAAACGCTTATAATTCAAAATCTACTAAATGACATTTGATGAAACCAGTGGGAAATGAAAGCTAACTTGATGCTCTACACATTGGTATAGGATATGTTAATATTTGGCCCGAGAAAACCTACCTTTGGTCGACTTCAAGAGAGTGGTTTGTGCAGGTCGCAGCAGATGAGAAGGGGAAGAAGAGCGGCTTCTTGTGGACGTTCCACAGCTCCTCAGCCACCAAGAGCTCCTCCACACGACCTAGCAAGTTCTAAATTCGTTCCTAGGGTTTGGGTGAAGAGTATTTAAGTAACCATGGTGTTTAGGAGTCCTATTATAACTAGGAAAAGAGGATTTCGGGATTGGCATGTTTGGTTTCCTATTTTTGATGATTTCCTCCTCCCTTTGAGTGTGTGAGGCATTAGGAAACCTCCCCTCATAGTTAGGCACGAATTTGGGTTGCCATGAATGCATGATTGCATCCCAATTCAACTATAATTGCCTCTTTTTAATTTCAGCTTATTTATGGTTACGAATTTCTACGTATTTTCTAGCTTTATTTGATTTTGGGCCAAATGTTGTCCATTGGCCCAATTATGATAATGGGTCATCAATATATAATGTTGGAAGTCTCCCCAACATTTTTATTTAATTTTTGATTGCGTCGTATTTCCGTGTTAACGGTTTCCGACTTGTCTCCTTATTTAGATAATCGGTCACAATAACTCTTAAACCTAGCCCAAATGATTTTTATTTACCCAAATTTCTTGATGAGTCATTAGATGACATTATTTGAAGTCCATCTATGATTTTTATTTAATTTTCTAACTCAATCGAGTACGTGTGATAATGGTTTTACGACTTATTCATGAATTACGATAATAAGTCGCGAAACACTTTAAACTTTACTAATGTGATTTTTCTTGGCACAAATTTCTTTGTGAAACATTTAGTAATAATATTTAGGGTTGATTTATAATTTTTACGGAATTTTCCGATGTGTTTTAGCACACACGATAATGGTACGTATGTTTTAAATACTCTGATATTATGGAAATTATTTATTTCCATTTATTTGATTTTTTATGTAATTAAAATTTCCGGGGTGCTACACCCTCCCCCACTTAAGAGAATTTGGTCCCCAAATTCATAGATCATTAATTAGATCCCGATAATTATGATCCATGAGTTGGTTCCAGATTTAATCCTCATCGTGGATGCATTATCGTGTCTCATATTCAAGTCCTGCTACGAAAACAGATACTTCAAACACATTCGTACCATTTAATTCCTCTAACTTGTTTCAATCATCGTGGATGCTAGTCCAACATCTACACACATGACCACCCATATTATTCATTTGGTTCCTTCCACTCTTGTTTTCCTTCCACAGTTGTTATAACTCCATCTTAATCCTCTAGTTGAACTAGGGTATAACCACTAGATTATTCATTTTCTAATTTCTCCTTAATGATCTCCCCCACTTAGAAATGTACTCATAAGAAAAGCATCTTAAGGGGGAGAGCGATCCGTTGGAGGCTCAGGTTAGATTAATAAAAGGGTTAATAGTCTGTTTTAATTAATTATGCAATATTGTGTTGATTGTAAACTGCTTGTTGTGCACTGTAGCAGGCTCAAGTACCAGCTCAGGACCATGGTGGACCCTCTACCATGGAGAGATTCAAGAGGATGCTGCCACCCTCTTTTAAGGGGGAGAGCGATCCGTTGTTGGTTGAAAGCTGGATGAGGGAGATAGAAAAGATCATCCGAGCCATCAGGTGTGCAGATGAGGATAAGGTTACATTGGCCACCTACATGCTACAGGAAAGAGCTGATGTATGGTGGTCTTCACTACTGCGTACCCGGTTTGAGGACGGAGCTATCGAGGTTGCTTGGGACGAGTTCGTGAGGCTCTTTTGGACCAAGTTCGTCCCCGAGCATGTGCAAGATCGGATGGAACAGGAGTTCCTCTCTTTGGCTCAAGGCTCCATGACTGTGCTGGAATATGAGGCAAGATTTTCTGAACTCTCTAAGTATGCACCTCATATCGTGGCAGATGAGCGCAGGAACACAAAGAAGTTCGTGATGGGACTCAAGCCATCACTGCGGACGAGACTCGTGGCGTTTGACCACCGCACTTTGGACGAGGCCCTCAGTGCTGCTTGCAGGCAGGAGGGAGAGATGGAGCAATACCTGGAAGAGAAGAAAGCTTCACAGAAGAGGCCAGCAGCGACATTCCAACGGCAAGACAAGAAGAAAGCGGTGTACCAGACACAACAGCGATCCGTGGCAGTCGGCAGTTCTAAGGTACCTTCTGTACGTTCCCCTGGTGTGAAGAAAGAGTGTCCCCACTGTGGGAAGACACATGGTGGTACCGAATGTTGGATGATTGCGGGCAAGTGCTTGAAGTGCGAGAGCAGCGACCACAAGATCAAAGATTGCCCAAGACTTCAGCAGGGAGTCCAGCGCGGAGTGCCAGCCCCAGCGGTAGCGGCAGCAGCGCCAGCTACAGGAAGACCAGGAAGGCCTCGAGCCCCAGCTCGAGTGTTTGCTTTAGCTCGCGAGGACGCCGAGCAGGCGGAGCATGTCACCGAAGGTACGGTTTTACTTCTAGGTGTGCACGCTCGGGTTTTGTTTGATACGGGTGCTACCCACTCGTTCATTTCCGAGCGGTTCGCTAGGCAGTTAGCCCTAGAGTCAGGCATAGAGTCTGAGGATTTAGAGGTCCCTTTGTCTGTGCACACCCCTGCAGGTACGGTATCGACTAGGAAGTGCATTCCGTCGTTACCTGTGTGCATTGAGGATAGAGTCCTAGATGGGTGTTTCTTCTTGCTAAAGATGAAGGACTATGATGCTATTCTTGGTCTGGATTAGCTAGAGGAGCACTATGCGTTAGTGGATTGTCGTCGGAAGAGGATCGTTTTCCGCATTCCTGGTAAGGACGAGTTTTCTCATCCCTTGCTAAGGAACCTGGCGGGAAAGATGGTCATCTCTGCCATGAAGGCGATGCGCTTGGTGAACAAGGGTTGTGACGCTTTTCTTGCCAGCGTGGTGTTAGTGCCGGAGGCTGATGAGTCACCTACTCTTGCAGAGATTGAGGTAGTGCAGGATTTTCTAGATGTCTTTCCTGATGATTTGTCTGGATTGCCACCGGATAGAGAGATAGAGTTTACCATAGAGTTGCTTCCGAGCACCTCTCCTATCTCGAAGGCTCCATATCGGATGGCACCTGCGGAGTTAGCCGAGTTGAGGAGGCAGTTGCAGGAGTTGCTTGATAAGGGATTTATTCGCCCTAGTGTTTCCCCTTGGGGTGCACCTGTATTATTCGTCAAGAAGAAAGACGGGTCACTTAGGTTGTGCATTGACTACAGAAAGCTGAACCAAGTGACTGTGAAGAACAGGTATCCCTTGCCTCGTATTGATGATTTGTTTGACCAGTTGCGAGATGCATCAGTCTTTTCTAAGATTGATTTGCGATCTGGTTATCATCAGTTGAGGATTCGGAGTGAGGATGTGTCCAAGACGGCGTTTAGAACCCGTTATGTCCAAGACGGCGTTTAGAACCCGTTATGGACATTATGAGTTTTTGGTCCTTCCTTTCGGATTGACCAATGCCCCTGCAGCGTTCATGGATCTCATGAACAGAGTATTTAGGCCTTATTTAGATAGTTTTGTCGTAGTGTTTATTGATGATGTGTTGGTCTACTCTCCGGACGAGACCACACACCGTCAGCATTTGAGGGTAGTGTTAGAGGTTCTCCGTGAGCACAAGCTGTATGCTAAGTTCAGCAAGTGCGATTTTTGGTTGTGCGAGGTTCATTTCCTCGGGCATGTTATCTCCGGTGCTGGTGTTGCAGTTGACCCAGCAAAGGTCCAGGCAGTTATGGATTAGGAGATTCCCAAGACCCCTTCGGAGATTCGTAGTTTTCTTGGGTTAGCTGGTTATTATCGGCAATTTATTGAGGGATTTTCATCCATCGCCGCCCCTTTGACTCAGCTTACCAGAAAGGGAGTGAAGTTTGTTTGGTCCGAGAAGTGTGAGAGTAGTTTTCAATTGTTGAAGACTAAGCTCACGTCAGCCCCGGTGTTAGTCTTACCGAGCGGTGTAGAGGGCTTTGCTATCTGCACGGATGCGTCTCGGATTGGTTTAGGCTGTGTGCTCATGCAGCAAGAAAGGGTAGTGGCTTATGCTTCTCGTCAGTTGAAGGAGCATGAGAAGAACTATCCGACTCATGACTTAGAGCTCGCAGCAGTGGTTCATGCACTAAAGATCTGGAGACACTATCTTTATGGTGTCAGATTTGAGGTGTTTACTGACCACAAGAGCTTGAAGTATCTTTTCTCCCAAAAGGAATTAAACCTGAGGCAGAGGAGATGGATCGAGTTCTTGAAGGACTATGACTTCGACCTTCAGTATCACCCTGGGAAGGCGAATGTTGTAGCGGATGCTTTGAGTAGAAGGAGGCCATCTCTCTAGCAGGATTGGAAGATGTTGGAAGATGCGGCTTGCGTGTTGACTGAGTTAGAGCCATCGCTATGCCATGCTTTTGTAGCTCAGTTATCCCTTAGGTCCTCGGTTTTATATGAGGTGATTGAGCAACAGGAAGCCGACCCTAGACTCTTAGAGTTAGTAGGCAAGGCAGGCATTGCTCGTGATGAGGACGGTGTGATTAGATTTCAGCACCGTGTTTGTGTCCCTGATTTAGTAGATGTCCGTGAGCATGTGTTAGCGGAGGCTCATAGATCGCGATTCTCTATTCATCCGGGTAACACTAAGATGTATCAGGATCTGAAGAGATCATTTTGGTGGTTCGGCATGAAGAAGGATGTAGCGGATTATGTGTCTAGGTGTTTGGTGTGTCAGCAAGTGAAGGCCGAGCGACAGCGACCATCTGGCCTTATGCAAAGGATGGACATCCCAGTGTGGAAGTGGGAAGCTGTCACTCTGGACTTTGTTTCGGGTTTGCCTCGATCTAGAAGAGGCAATGACTCGATTTGGGTAGTTGTAGATAGATTCTCGAAGACCGCTCATTTCTTGCCTATGAAGAAGAAGCAGTCAGTAGAGAGTTTAGCTAGATTGTATGTTAGCGGTATCATTAGATTGCATGGTGTGCCAAAGTCGATCATTTCGGATCGAGATCCGAGATTCACTTCGAGGCTGTGGAAGGGTCTTCAGGATGCTTTAGGTTCGGAGCTGAAGCTCAGTTCGGCGTTTCATCCCCAGACCGATGGACAGTCCGAGAGGACTATCCAGACGCTCGAGGATATGTTGAGAGCGTGTGTTCTGGATTGGAAGGATGATTAGGAGCGCCATTTACCTCTTGTGGAGTTCGCATACAACAACAGCTTTCATGCGAGTATTGGTATGGCTCCATTCGAGGCGTTGTATGGTAGACCCTGCAGATCTCCTTTATGTTGGGAGGAGACTGGTGATAGGCAGTTGATCGGACCAGAGTTGGTTCAGGAAACCTCGGATAAGATCCAGCTGATCAGAAAGAGGCTTGTTGCGGCTCAGGATAGGCAGAAGAGTTATGCCGACAACAGGAGAAAGGATTTGGAGTTCGAGGTTGGCGATCATGTCCTCTTGAAGATATCGCCTACTCGAGGTGTTGTCAGATTTGGCAGGCATAGTAAGTTGAGCCCTAGGTTCATTGGCCCCTATGAGATTCTCAGACGTTTGGGCAGCGTGGCGTATGAGCTAGCATTACCCCCATCTTTGGCTAGTGTTCATCCCGTGTTCCACGTTTCGATGCTCAGGAAGTATGTCCGAGATCCGTCTCATGTGATTAGTCATGAGCCAGTGGAGATTCAGCCAGATCTGTCGTATATCGAGCAACCAGTAGCTATTCTTGACTAGAAGGTTCAGCATCTCCGGAACAAGAGTATTGCGTCAGTGAAAGTTCTATGGCGGAACTTCTCACGAGAGGAGGCTACTTGGGAGCTTGAGGATGCGATGAAGAAGAAGTATCCCCTTTTGTTTGAGTAGTGTCGTTCTAACTTCGAGGACGAAGTTTCCTTTAAGGGGGAGAGGGTGTAAGGCCCTCGAATTTGTTGCATTATTGTATTGCATGTAAATAATTCATGTTGTGTATGTCCGTATGTAAATATCTACGTAAGTACTAGTTAGTATACTATTGCATGCATGTGTATAAACTAGATGTAAATAGTGTATGAATGATATGTTGATAGTGTGTACATGATAATACATATGTATGACATATATAGGTATAAGATGTGCATGGTTTCTGCATGTATTGGAGTTCTGGCCGAAGACCTTATAGGCGTCAATATCAACGGATGTCGATGTGGTGTCAGCGTCAACCATATGGACGCCAACACTAACCTTAGCGTCCAGCGATGTGGACGCCAACTTCTCTGACCTGCATGCGTTGCAGAGCCCAGAATTCCGGGAGCAAGCTACCCCAACCATTGGGGAGCTGTCTCCAACGGTCTGAATGGGGTTCACATCAACATTTCGGGACAGGAGAAGCCTCTCTCATATATCTGAATCCGAAATGCTTCCCCAACCCTTCTCTTTGCCTTTTTGCAAGAGAGGAAGAAGTGGAAAACCCTAGAGGGCTGTGAGGAAAACCCCATCTTTGCAAACCCAAATCTAAAGATCTAAAGCTTGTTCCGGGGTTCTGCTGCATCAAGGAGCTTGCTGGATCATCGAGGAAGGCTTCCCCGACCTCGACTTGCTGTGGAGACTGCTCAAGAACCTGGAGGGAAGCTGTCTTGGGGACTGGTTAGGAGCTTCTTGAGACTGCCCAAGGAGGGCTTCACCAACACCTTTGATCCCTTAGGAGTGTTTCTAAAAGGCAAGTACCCTACCCATAACGTCCCTGTATGTGTCTAGGTTGGTTTTATAAATTTTATGTATTTTCCCTCGTGTCCTAGACCCCCAAATTCACCCCATCTTTGGAGCTCAGGTTTGTGTTCTGAACAGACCTGACATTAACGGCAATATCCCTTGCCGCTAAGATCATGCTTAGCGTCCAGCGATTATGCCGTTGACATTGAATTAGCGGCCAGAGACCGCCGCCAAGTTCATCTGAGCAGAACAACAAGCTGTTCGGCCCTTCTATATGGTTAATTTCGACGTGTTTTGCGTTGAGGATATAATGTAACTCTTATATACTATGTACATTAGTTAATGTGATGAATGGGAGAATGAATGTACATCTATTTTGTGGGTGGTTGAGTTTAATTGTTTATCTAATGTGTATGCGAAAAGAATGGCCATGTGTATTCACCATGATCCTCATGATCAGTGGCAAAGTTTTGTTGCCCAAATTTATTAGACCATGTATGCATGTTACTATCGGTGCTCTGAGTTTCTGACATTTTTCCCATACTTGCATGATTATTTTTTAAAAAATTCTGTTTTGGAAAAATAGAAATCATGCGTAGGTCATGTTAAATTCCAGTAAATTGTGAGTTGCTCGATAAATTCGGAAACAAATTCTGTGACCCTGTGCATGCTTGGGTGCAGACAGTGAGTTGTTAAAATTTGTGATTTTGTTTAACTCCATGTTAAATCGCATTATGAATATTAGTGTGGAATGGATGGTTAATCCTCTGAAATTTCATTTTGAGTTAGAAAAATCTAAAATTTTGCATGTGGGATCCTAAACCCGAATTTAGCCTGTGGTTAAAATTTCATGTCATTTGGACCAGTATATGATGAAATATGAATTTTCCATGTAAAAATGTGAAACTAATTCATGCCTTTGTAAAATGATTTGATTTTGTATAAAGCAACCTGATTAGTGAAATTTCCTGAGTGCTAAATTTCTGTAATTGTAGTGTCATGTTAGGAAAAACAGAGAAGTGTGCATGTGAGTGAGAAAGTGAATGAAATGAGAGTGACATGTGTAAACCTGTGTGTTAAAATCGGTAAAAATGTGTAATGTGTAACTTGTGCCAAATGTGACATTGCTTCCGTAGAGGGCAGTGGAACCGTATCAGGGAAAAGTCCCCCTGAGAAGGTTCAATGTGTAGTGACCCTAAGGGCATTAGGGGGAAATCCTGGAGGTGGACAAGTACCACTGGTTAGGGTGGAGACTTGTTCTCCCGGTCTGCGCAGTCCAAGAGTCGCCATTGTATTGCCTAGATGGTGTCTATGTGATGTGATGTGTTGTGTCCTTCTTTGGTGGTTTGGACTATGTGTCACGGCACTAAATGTGAATGTGTAAATGTGTTCATGTGAAAAATGTGAATGTGAACAATGTGTAAAAGTGCATGTGTAAAGTGTGAAAAATGCGAATTTGAAATTGTGTAAAAATGTGAAACCCAAATGTGAGGATGTGAGCTTGAAATCCATATTATGACAATCTGAAATCATGCTTGAACAGTAACTTTACTATGTTATGATCATGTTATGTATGCAAAGTGCTTAGAATCCATGCTAGGGAAAAAAAAAATGTTAAGCATATATAAACGACTTCCATTCTTGGTTGCTCACATGTTGTGATTTAATCATTGTTGTAGCTCTCATGTGTTAGATTTTGGTTGCTAAAGTATGAAAAACCAGCAAGCTTAAAGCATGTAAAATGGTCACGTATGTGCGTAAGAATGCGTAGATTCCATGTTAGCTATGTTTCCTTTCATGCATGCTCGGAAATTCATGTTAATAGCTTTCATGTCTTAGTTGGTTGAAGGTAGATTTTTATGTGAGAAATGAATAGGAAGCATGTGATAGGTGATTCTATTTTAGAAAATCTGAAAGCATAGTCCATGTGTTTAAATTGTAGATTCACCATGATAGGTTGTAAAACTTAATGTCAAGCATGCAACATGTTGTGTCTTGTGAACGTGTGTGTAGAACCGACTATGATATGTGCATGTACGGTATGTGTAGAATTACTTGCTGAGTCTTTTAGACTCACTACTTGCTTCGGCGTACAGGTGTAGTTGGTGATGAGGCACTTGTGGAGGAGACGTTGGAGACCGACTCCGAGCGCGGAGATTAGAGTCTTGGAGTACTAGTGACATTTTGTGACTTTCATAGTATGTAAATTGAACATTGTACTAGCATTATCATGGAAGAATGTATAAGTATGGACATCTATGTATTTGATTTTTAGCAATTTAAATTATGTGGACCTTTCGTTCTTAAATGTTATTGAATCATGTATGTTAAATGTGGATGATGAATGAAATGAAGACGGTGGTTCTTTTACTTCCGCTACTCTGTACTTATATTCACGTGTATCTCAGCTGAATGTTAATGTTGGGTAAATGTCCCACTGTGATGATGCTTGCTATACCGACGTGGGTTGGTATAACCGTACCGGTATAATGAGGGTCGTCGCAGCCATACAGAAATAACGGCACGAGGGGAGCAAACAACTCGACCCAAAAACAACTCCAGGGAAGGTGACTCCACCAGAAGGTCGCAATGATGCACACCCCGGCAACACAACACCATAGTGGAGCACCACCACCCTGAGCAACCGACGAAAAGCAGAGGAAGGAGACACGCACGAGTCTCTTCCACATGCGAGAGGCAAAACCACAACGCGAGACTGACACTTCCATACGAAGCACAGCCAGCCGAGCACCACGACACTTACCAGACCACCATCTGCGAGAGCACGCCGGGCGCAAGAACAAAGCAGACCACCCGAGCCACGGGGACACACAAAGTCTGGCAGCATGGCCAAGAAAACTTGGAAACGAATGACGAGACAAGCTGGCCAATGCAACAGCCAGACGCATGGCCAAGGGCACAACACCTTGACCGACAACGCCCAAGCAGACTGTAACAAAGACAGTCCAACTGGCAACAACGACAGCTCATTTCCACAGAGAGAGAGAGCAATGACAACCAAAACAACACGAAGCAGCCTTGGGGAGAACCTCCACCAAAAAGTGCCAAGAGCCGTCCTGGGAGAACCTCACCAGAACGCAGCCCAACCAAACGACACACTTCGAATCACAGGGGCAACTCAACAGTGGCCCGAAACAAACGCATAGTGCTCCTGGGAAGAACCTTCTCCAGAAGCAACATTTCCAACAATGGTATATCTTAACGCCGCTCTACGGATGGCTCTCCTATCTTCAGGTTCAGCCTCGTCGGGGAAGGTACCGTCCTTGCAATATTGCTCAATTTTGTGATACCATGGCCTTTCTTCTTCCATCATTTCTCCTAACTCCACGAGCATTATCTCCTTCGGTTCCTTTCTCTCTGCCTTCAACACCATTGAGCTCCTAAGGTTAATGAACCAAGGATCCTGAGTGGAGGGCACTTCTAACCTTTGGACAGTGATTGTCTTAGCGCTACGACTGAGAGGGAAGGAGAGAGATGAGGCCAAGGATGCCAGGGCATCGGCCAGGATATTCTGACAGCGAGGAGTATGAATGTGTAAGACCCGGTTTCCCGGCTTCCGTCCGGTGTCATGGGATGACTGGCCACTAACACGTCCAGGCTGGGTGATGTGTTGGTGTCGCGTCAGGTGTGCCCAACGCGACAGTCATCCGTGTTGCGGCGAGCTTGTGGGTCGCATGTTGGTCGCACCCTGGTTCTTTGTCGCGTCTTTCTGTCGCACCCAGTCAATGGGCCGCGACAGTGTTTTTTCGTGTTGCGTTGTCCAGTCGTCAGACACTTGTTAGGGTGGCAGGTGTGTCAGTACGGCTTGTCGCGTTGTCGCGGCGCCCGTGGGAGGCGCATTCTTGTCGCGGTCTGTTGACCCGTCGTGTTAAGGTTGCTAACACGACAGGGCGGTTCGTCGTGTTCTGGGTGCCGGGGGCTTAAGGCGTAGGCCGGCTACCCCTTCCCCCTCTCTCTTCTTCTTCCCTTCTCCCTCTCCCTCTGGCGACCTCTTCCTCCCCTCTTCTCCCCTTTGTGTGTTTCAGGCGAGGAGGAGGGTCGTGCGTGGTGTCCCGGCGTCGTGGAGCGTGCGTGGAGTGAGGAGGAGATGTTCATTCCGACGAGAAGGGCTCTACGAGGTTCGGTTCTTCGTTTAAGGTAGGGATTTATTGTGCCCTACCCAATCCGGGTGGATTGGGAGTCCTCGGGGTTTTGTAGTTAGCTTTACAGCTTTCCCCATGCTCCCCTCCCCATGTGTGCATGTTTGTATGGTTCTAGGTGGCCCGGGATGGAACATCCCTTGGTCTGCCTCCCGACTGATGTCGCGGCCGCAGTGCGCGTCGCGACATCTGTAGAGGCGTCGCCCCGGTCGGGCGCGACCTTATCGCGGCGCGGTTGGCGGTCGCGATAAGGGTCGCTGTCGCGACCTAGTTTCCCATCGCGATAGGGAGGCTGTCGCGACGCGCTGCCCTGTCACATCAAGGCTATTGTCACGGTGCCCTTCCCCGTCGCGATGGCATCGCGACGACCTGTAGGGGCGCGACAGTGCCTGTACTACCTTGGGTAGTTTCCGTGGCCGGTTTGTGTGTCAGGGTGTGCACCAGGGCAAGCTTTGCCCTTAAGACCTTCTAGTAGGGAACGCGGTAGGTTGCCTACCTGCGTTCAGTGACCGAAGGTGACACCTTCGTGGCCGTGTCTTGGCAGCGGTGTCAGGAGGGTCGCGTCTATCTAATAATCGATTGACTGGAGGTCAATCGATTGTTAGCAGAGAGATGGGCTTTCTGTACTTCTGGTAGTGCTCCGAGGTTTTTGCTCGCTCGTGCGTGTTTGCTTGGCCGACGACCCTTTTGAGGGTCCGTGCGTGCCTCTCGCTTGCTGGGCTTGTCGTATGCTACAAGCCAGCGGTTCGGTGTGGTTCTTGTTGTGTTGCCCCGTCTGTTCGCCCGGTGCTTGGCACTTGAGGGCTTGTCCCATTCAGAGGTTGTCTCCGTTTCCTAGGACCCCCATCCTCGGGAGCCCGTTGAGGGAGGTATCCATGCTACGAGCGTGCTCGAGTTGGCAGCCCACGTGAGCAGACTCTGGAGTTGAGGGGAAAATGTGGTTTGGACAACGGCGCTGAGTCGTTTGTAGAAGGTCTCTTGTCTAGGTCTGGGACGCCGAGGGGTTCAAAGTGATTTTTTGGCGCAGACCAGACAGTCCCTTGTCTCACTTCCTCTCTCTGCGTTGGTTCCGGAGCCACGTAGTGGTGTCAGGCATGAGGGCGCAGCTTGGCCAGGCTACGGTGTTGCGTGTGTTGTGTGTTTCTATGGTGGATCTTTCTCACCCTTGTGCGGGGGCCGAGGCAGGAGCTAGGCTAGCGAGCAGAGCGTGCAAACTGCGGGTCCCCCTTTTGGCTGCTAGCGGCGGTGGCTTGGTTGCTATTGTTGTGACGACGTTTTCCTCAGGACGTTTCCAAGTGTTCCTCGTTGCCCGAGCTTGCACGGTGGTTATAGCCCGGCTGTGCCTAGTTTCCATGGGCGTCGTTGGTCTGGCCTTGGGCCGACCCGTGCTTCTGGTGGTTCCTGCTTCGGTGTTCTCTCAGTTCCGTGGTCCTGTTCTTGGGTGCTAGCCCGTGATGGCACCGGCGTGTGTAGCTTCCAAACCTGCCAGTGTGTCCGGGTCCGAGGTGGTTCTACTTGTGGGCCCTTGACCTTGTAGAGGTTTGAGGTGGACGTGCTTGCGGTGAGACGTCATTCTCACTTGGTTGTTCCATGGTCTCGGCAGGTGTGCTGAGCACTGCTTCCGCTTTGTGCCCGACTCCGTTGGTTTCTGCGGAAGTCGTGTGTGTGATACGACCTTGGTTGGTGGTCGTGGCGTTGTACTGTTCTCTTCCGCTGCTTAGTATTACCATGCTGTAGTTGTTCCTCGCTTTACAACTTTCTAGTGTAGTTTCCTGTTTTCGGAGTTCCTGCTGCTCTGGCCAGTGAGGGACTGGTAATCCCTACTGAGCCTTGTTCGCGAGGCTCACCCCCCCCCTACTTCTTTCAGCTAGGGGCTCGTCGTCGCGGGAGCTCGGTGTCAGATGGGTTGCAGAGGCGTCTGTGGTGCCGTGTGTTGTCAGCAGCAGTGAGAGCGAGTGTTGTGAGCTCTTGTACTCGAGTGAGATGAGAGTTGTGTTTTGCAAGTCCTCGGGGTATGCCCCTTAAGGACTGCACCTTTCTTCTTGTACCTGTGCTTTTGTTTGGGACACATTGTACAGACTTTTGTATATTGTACAGATTGTTATAGTTATTGGAATTCAATACATATCTTACTAGACTATTAATTATAACCCTTCTGGGTCTTCGGATCCGTGGGTGGTGACGCAAACTTCGGGCCCTGGTGGGGGTCTGGAGGGTCGGGTCGTTACAGTGGTATCAGGGCGAGGGTCTACTGAGATTTGTAAGGAGTTAATAACTATAGTTGTCCTAAAGGAAGGTACTAGTGTGCTGCTGACACCGTCTGACTAGTGTTAGGCTTGTGCTTTCATATGTTTTGCAGGTGTGCGGCTTCCCTGCATGATTCGTGCGCGTGTTGCGGGTGGTAGTTGTTGCTGTGCGGCGTGCGTGGCGAGTGTGGTCGCTCGGCGTGTTCGTGTAGTAGTGGCGCAGTTGGCGCTGGTCTCGCTGGCAGTGGTCTTCCTTGTGTGGAGGATGCTTGCGAGCCAGTCCAGGTGTGGTGCTCCTAGTCATCTTCGACACATTTGAGCGTGTGTATGTCGCGAAGGCTGAGAGAGCCTGCATGTGGTGTGGCCTTCACCGGTGCAGGGTTGTTTCCTGTCGAACCTGTGGAAGGTGTCCCTTCCTTGTTGGCTACCCCTTTGTTGTTGGGGTGTGTGTTGTCATTATTGCGTGTTTGGCCTTGTGTGCCTGTGTGCTGTGCTCGGGACGTCGAGCTGAGCAGGTGCTTTGTGTGCCGTGTTGCACCGCTAGTTGAGCGCTGCGACACTTATCTGCATTTATTGTCAGCCTGGTGCTGACTGGTTGTGAACTCTAGTGAGGTGCTCCTGGAGTTCTTCTCTATTGGTTCTGGCGGGAGTGAGGTTTCCCCAGGACTGTGCTGTGCACGTTTTTGGTTGCTGTCGCGTTGCCCTCTAGGTTGAGGTGCATCACTTGGTTGTCTTGTGTTCTTGCGATGTTTCCCAGAACTATTTGTTGTTGTCCTGGTGAGTGTTTCTCTCAGGACTGTTTCGCGCTCGTTTCTACTGTTGCCTTGGCTGGCACGTTCTGGCGAGTTTTTCCAGAACGGTGCCTTGGTAGTTCTGGTGGAGGTTCTCCCAGGACCGGCTTGTGTTGCTTCTGCAGTTTTGCTTACTGCAGTGTCCTTTCTAATGGTCTGTGTTGTTTGGTCGTTTGGGTTGTGCATTCTGGTGAAGGTTCTTCCCAGGATCGCCCTTTGTATAGACGCGCTCTAAATGGAATGCTCCTCCGGTGTTTGTCGGACGAAGAAGCATGGAAGGTAGTGGAAGGATCTCATTCCAGTGAATGCGGTGGGCATGTGAATAGCCAAATGTTGGCTAAGAAAATTCTTAGGCAGGGCTACTATTGGCCAACCCTAGAAGAAGACTGTGCTATCTATGTCCGTAGATGCGTCAAGTGCCAAGTCTATGCTGACAAAATCCATGCTCCATCCTCCTCTTTGCATCCACTAACATCCCCTTGGCCTTTCTCCATGTGGGCCTTTGATATCATCGGGCCGCTTGGTGATCCAATTGCTCAAGTAAAACAAAAATCTTTCATTCTCACTGCTACTGAGTACTTCACTAAGTGGGCAGAAGCTGAAGCATTTGCAGAAATCAAAGGTTCAACCATGTGCAGATTCATCATGAGGAACATCATCTTGCGGTTTGGAGTGCCATGTAACTTCGTCACCGACAACGGGCCGCAGTTCATATCCCAGGAACTTCAGGATTTGTGTAAGAAATTTAATATTGGTTTGCATCATTCGTCTCCATATTATCCACAAGGCAACGGTCAAGCCAAAGCCATAAACAAAATACTTTTTAAAATTCTAAAGAAAACTTGTGAGTCCCATAAATTTGCTGATTGGCCAAAGAAATTGATTGAAGCTCTATGGGCCTACCGTACCTCCATCCACACGCCCATTGGGCAAACTCCATTTTCACTTACTTATGGGATGGAGGCGGTATGTCCACATGAAATTCTCATTCCTTCGCTAAGGGTACAATTGGATAAAGAACTTAATCTCGACGAACGTCGGGAGGCGTTGCTTACACAGTTGGAACTCTTAGACGAACGGCGTATTGCCGTGGCCGATCATGTACTTTCATATCAAAATAGGGTCTCAAGATCTTTTCAAAAGAAGGTGATTGAACGCAAATTCCAACAAGGAGACATAGTTTTAAAGTGAATTTTCATAAAACCTGGAGGTCCTAGGTCCAAGCTGTAAGCTAATTGGGAAGGTCCATACGTCATTAAGGAAGTATACCCTATGTACGCGTACAGGCTGATAAATGCTGATGGTGAGGAGCTCTCTCACCCATGGAATGGTTTGTATTTGAAAAGATTCTACCATTAATAAAAGGTTATCTATAGGGGCACCCTTTTCTAAAAGAGCATTGACTATTTTGAGCTTCTCATCCTTTATGATTGTTGGATCACTCCTGAGTTTAGTCACCACACACTACACGGCCACCCATAGCCGAAGTCTCTTAGACAAGAGTGCTCTAGCTTAGCCCTTGCGTAGGAGGGGTACATGTTTGTTCTCTTCTTATTCGGACAAAGGTTTAGTGGTAAAAGGATTGATTGGTTTGTAGACTAGGTAAGGGGGAGTTGATCATGTGCGAATGAACTCTCAAATAGAGACGGTCTATGAAACTGTGCAAAAGAAATATGCAATGAAAAAGAACAAATGAGTCAAAATATGAAAGAATAGGGGCATGTCAAAGAGTGGCAGTATAGTTCCCCGTGAGATGCCCTTGAGCCCAGTCGTACGCATGCCCTAAATAAATGACCATAAAGTCTCTCGACAACAGACAGATTTCACATGAAACACTCCCCCTAATTGGATCACACAAACCAACGCCCTGCACCACGACGCCATGTCTTTCTACCTATATGTCTTCCTAAAAGACCGAATTCCCCTCTACACTTGGTCTATGTAGGAACACTGATGGTTAGGGGCAATCGGTTGTGGGAGGTCCAAGAACAAATGCACACTGCACTTAGGGTTGTTCGACAGTCAGAAGAAAAAAGAGACTCATAATTGCTTGCTCAGATGCGAAGGGTACCACTATAGAAAACCGCAAAAATCCATAAAAAAAAAATCAGAAAACCCCAAAATCAAAAAACCCCAAAACCCAAAAAAATGCAAAAATCCAAAAAATCCAAAAAAATCACAAAATCCAAAAAAAAGGAGATGTACATATCATTTTTCTTTTAGCATGCATTATTTCTTTTAAATTTCCCACCTATTTAATAAGTCTCAGCCCCTTGACTATCATGAAGATCAAATCACTCCTTTATTTAGAGCAAGGGGCTGAGTCAAAGAGCAGATCTAACCTTTTTTGCTAAGTGTGCAGGGACAGGAGATTGAAGAATGATACAAACGTTGTACTCACTTCATTTTCCCACTCTCTTTCTTACTCTCTCGTTCATTTGGATCTCATCTCACTCGTGTTAATCACATTCAAATACAATCACAGACATTGGCAAGAAAATGTAAAAACCCACTAGTAAGAGTGATATGTACAAAGATAAGGGGAGGTGGCTCACAAGCTCCTCACTGTCCACCACCACTCTCCCCAGATCCCTTACGCCTATCGGGTGGTGGTGGCATCTAACCACCACCCGACCGCTCCTGGAACTTGCCTCCTCTGCCAAGCGTCTCTCCTCCTCCTCATTCCTCCGACGGCCAGAGGAGTCTACTAGATACTGCCTCACGGAGGCGCCTGTCGCCCGGCTAGCACCGCTCGCACCGCTCCTGCTCCTACTCCGGGACTGGCAGATCGTCGTAATCATATCCTGCAGGCTCCAAGCTAGAGTCTGCTGTGCATGCAAGTCGAAGCGAAGTCGTGTAAACTTTGCCTGATTCGCAGCCGGTCTCTGCGTACGCAACTTCTCTAGCTCTGCGGTCATCTCGATCGTCTGGAGGCGTAGCTGATCTCTCTACTGCTACGTTGTCCCTCTCCCTCTCCATCTCAGCCGCTCGATCAGTAGCGGTCCTCAGTTCATCCACCTGCAGGAAGTCAATTCAAGGTCAGTGTGAATAAAATCTCAATTTTCAAATCACTGGCACACTTACCCGCTCTGCTAATAATGCCTCTGCCTCCTCTGCTCTCCTCACTGCACCGGCCAGTCGGTCTGCTAGATCCGACTGGGAATCCTCTACTGCTCTAGAAGAGGAGTCACCTCCCTGTGTCCTCCTCGCTCGGTCTAGCTCTCTCCGCTGCACATTTAACACACGTTAGTTTTTTCAAATCAGCTATGAAATTGGTAAGGTGCTGAAGTCTTAGTAAGTACTTACCAGCTGCTCTACCTCTTTCGAGCGGCCTCGCGATCTTGTGCCTCCGAGTGGAGCAGGGCTCGGAGCGAGGCGATCTCTCCTGTCACATCTACCTGCAAAACATCACAGCTGTCAACTCAATTCAATCAAAGAACAATTCAAATAATCTAACGTTGTAGAGCTTACCTGTCGCCTCGTGCCTCGGTAGACTCTCGAGCCGTACTTTAAGGCAAATGCCTATAAGTACTCGTAGTCCAAGGTAGCCTCCGACCGGACCCACTTTCCCTTAAGCTCCAAGTCGGCTATCTACTCGCGGGCCCTCTCATGCCAGTTGGTAGTGTCGTGGAGTCCCCGAAACCTCCGACCTGGCCTAGGGGTCCGGTTACGGCTAGGAAACTCAACCACACTCTGACGTAGGCCAAGAGACCTCTATGTTAGATAGTGGTGAAGAGGTAGCACAAGGTTGAGAGCATGGATCCACACCGTCCTACCGAAGTAGGGGCGGGCCAGCTCCAACCAAGGTTGTCCCTCGTCTGTCTCCCCCAGGTATGGTTGCCACACCACCTGAACATCAAGCACATATCATTAGTAGCCAGGCAATTGAAAGTAATTGAAAATGCAATTTAATAAAAACACTTACATCTATCTCGGGGTAGGCGTCAATGGCATCCTGGAGGGATGCCAGCTAGTCTCCCAGTGGGTGCATGTAACGGCACGGCACCCAGCGGCGGGCGAGGGGCACGACGCCCGGTCTCTCTAGTACTCCCCTCCTCAGACCAGGGAGGTGGAGGAAGGCCCAGACCTGCAAGAGCATGAAGCTACAATCAGACCACATTTGTAATATCAAGAGGCAGTTTAAGTGAAGGGAAAGTGAAGAAGTCTGTACCTGGAGGAAAGGGTAGAAGCCGGTGATCGCTGTCTGCCGGTCGGAGGAGCCCAAGCTCTCGAACTGATGCGCCAAGAACGCTGCTCACCACGCATAGTCACCCACCTGGCCTAGATCCTCCAGTAGTGGCAGGAACCGACAGTGGACTAGGTTGCCCCTCGTGGCAAACAAAAGTCTACCGAAGAGGAGGGTGAGGAAGTGACGTAGATCCAAATCTGCCTGTGGTCCCGGCTCGCTGGCTAGGATCTCCTCGTAGCCTCTCCTCAACCGCTACAGCTGCTCACCCACCAACTCTGCTACCCTCCTCCCAGTCTCTAGCAGACCTAGGCTCTCCTGCAAATCAACCGTAGAGATGAGGGAAGACCTCTGCCCTATAGTCAAATCTAAGAGCCTATGGGCTAGATCTAGGTAGCAAGGGTAAGTGAACCTACTCACCGGACGACCATGCACCCTCAGTCCGGTGATCCTACTCACGTCCTCCAGGTTGGGGATCATATGTCCCCATGGAAACACGAATGCAGTCGCCTCTGTGTCCCACCTGCCGTGCAGGGGCTGGGTAAGAGGGGCATTCGCCCTCATCCACTCCGTCCGTAGGATCTCCCCGAACCCCATTTCCTCAATCCTCTCTTTTTGGAACCCAGGAAGGCTAGAAACACTGCTACAACTACAATCCAAGAAACCCGGGCCCTCATCTTGCCCTACAAACACAAAACAGGTAGTTAATCAATAAAAGCAGTTAACTTTGGGTTTGTTCGGCTGAGGTTGCGGCGGCTTAGTCCACCCCGACCTTGTCGCGTCGTGGCGGTGTGCCGCGACCTTGTCGCGTTGGACCTTTGCGTCGCGACATCGATGCGCCGCGATAGTGTCGCGACCCGTTGACCCGTCGCAACTGCTGATATCGCGTCGGGGCGACCCATCGCGTTCTCAGATGCGACTTTGGCCGGAGTTCCCGTTGTTTAGGGGTGGTTCTCTTGGGCTTTTCACCCTACATTCGGCCCTCTAGGGGCTTTTCCCACTCATCCACAATCAAAATTGAAAAGATTAGGGTCGGGAAACTTACCCTTTTCATCACCTCCTCCCGGGCCGCCGACGTCGCCTCCACGTTGATTGTCGGGGCCTCCTCCTCCACCATCTCCACTTCAGGCACTTCTTCAATAGCCAGAGGAGCCTCCTCGCGCCGCCGGACGGTCCTCGTCGCCGGCCGCTTCCTCCTCCCGTCGCTTGGCTGGCGAATCGCCGCTGCCACCGCCTTCGTTGCTTCCTCCCTCCATCACTAGCACCTTGAGAGAGTGAGGAAGAAAGAGTGAAAGAAAAAGAGGAAGAGAGTGCAGAAAGGTGTTAGGTCGTCCGGGGAGAAATCGTTGGAGCAAGAGGTTTGAACGCACAGAAGGGGGAAGAGGAAAGGCTTTTGCGTTTTTGAATCGCTGGTTGGTGTCGCGGCGCTCACAGGTGTCGCGTTCTTATCGCGACGGCCAGGTCGGCCGTGACCTTGTCGCGACTGCCCGCCCCTTCGCTACCTTAAGGCGACATCTGTAGAGGTCGCGACTTTGACAATGCGCACAAATTGAACAAAAGTCAAATTTTCACTAAGTCAAATAATCAAATACATTGTCTAATTCCCCCTACAATCAATCAATGCTCTTTTCCACCCTAACTACCACCTGATACAATGTCTATCTATCTAAGCTATCAAGTCGCTGGTGCAACTGGACGGAACCGCTCTAGCATCTCGAGGTACTCTCGGATCACATCCTCGTCCTCGCTCACCTCTGCCGTGACGATGCTCATGGCACACACCTCCCAGTGGATGATGGCGCTCCGCACGTCCTGTTCATCCTGCTCATCTCCCCTCTTCCTCACTTGAATAGGTGGGTAGTGTGAAAGATAGGGGACCACTGTGTGGGCCACTCCACACTGTAGATAGCATCGGTCTGGGTTGTAGAGGGTCAGTGCCTCGTTGCCCAGGAGACGAAGTGCCAGTTCGAGGCGCTGTGGTAGGTAGATCGTCCTGTTGTGAAGGAAGCGTGGGCACATGTCAAACTCTGCCTCTGTCATGTTCTTAAGATAATCGCGCCAAGCCTTCAATCCTTTCACTTGGGCTGTCTTACACCATGCCTGGGGAGTCATGTAGTTAGGCGCGCCGATGAATGCAAGGGGATGATGCAGCATGGTCTTGCACTCGGTGGAGAGGGTATCCATGGCCTGGAACTGTATGTGCATGCCCATCCACAGCTCGAGGGCGATGATGGAGCCGAAGAAGGGACCTCCAGTGGCTGCAGAGGTAAGTCCAACATAAAGATAGCCAAGAGCAGCCTGACCAATACTCATACCTTCTGAGACGGAGTCGATTATGCTCAGATTTGCAATGGAGATAGAACTGTCTTCAGCTGGGAAGAGAATGACACCACAGATACATATAGCGGCTGCTTTGGCAATAGCGAGATGGTTCCCGGTCTTGCGCTTGCACTGGGAGATCACCCATTGGGCGATGGGGAGGAGATGTACCTGCGTCCGGCTGGTCATAGAGTGCAGGTCAGTCTTCTTATCGATAATTTCCCCGAGGATGCTCCACGCATTGATAGGCGCTACTGTGTAGGAGAGAGCGACCTCCTCCCCCCTCTGGTACCGTGGGAGACCTAACATTGTCTCCAACTCCTCCAGCAAGATAGTAGCTTCAAATTTGGAGAAGATGAACGTGTGGGTTTGGGGATGCCACAGCTCCACCAACGCCGTAATGCTGTCCCACACGTGCACGATCTTATGATATTGCTTGGCTAGCACGAACACAGTAGACAGTCCCCACTCCTTTAAGTGATGAATGGACGAAGGAGGGAGTAGCTCTATCATTGGGACTAGCCAAGGCACTTTGGAGAACCTGCTCTAGCCAGGAAGGATCTATAGAAGAGTAGAAAAGAGGAGATTGAGAGCGGGGTAGGGAGAGGAAGAAAACAAAGAAAAAAGACAGAGCAGAAAATCAAAACTAAAGAAGAAGATCACTTACTTGAAGCTCTGAGCATGTGCATATGTGCCTGGGAATGGAGGAAAGCTGCTGGAGCTCAGCATGAGACTCTCGGGCCGCCTTGGGACCGGCATAAAGCGGGATGTCTTCTTGGAAGGCAGAATAAGATCTCTTCATGACTACAGGAGAGAGAAAACTAAAGTAGAGAGAGGAGGGAGAGAGAGCTGCGGGATTAGCACCCTAAACAACCCTATTTATAGAGCTCTAGGGGGAGCCAACCCATCCTAATCCTGAAACTAAGTGTTAGGATAAGATTAGAAGAGGTCTAGGAGTCCTAATAGAAGTCTAAGGGTCTTAGGATAAAGATAAACGCAGGTTTTTGGCGTTTTCTGAGTTCCGTCAGAGTTGCGACGCCACGATATGATGCGACAAGGTCGCGACATGGCGGGGCGACGCGACTATGTCACGAACACCAAAGGCGTCGCCCCTCTATCTTGTGTATTATTTTCCACGATTGTGCATAATGTATTTGTTTATTTGATTGTGTTTATGTATATATAGTCATTTTTGTGTTTATTATGTCTATTTTGTAAAAAAAAAATCAGAAAATCAGAAAATCACAAAAAAGATGGACATCATAGGTAAGTCAGGTAAGTATTCCTTTCCTTACTCCCTGCATTACTATATGGTATTCTATTTATTATATCACTTCAAGGACCGGCTGGTTCTCAATGTGTTTTGAGATTTGAGTTCCCCTTTACCAAAAACAGTGATGATCTAGGTGCACATTGTCAATCGTTGGATAGGCCGTTAGGTCGGGTAAGTTCGGGGACGATGGATTCAGGCCTGCACTGCGGTTGTGGGTAGTCTCTTGACCCGTTCTTATTTGGCTTAACATTATTATCCTTGATCTATTTTCTATTTTCTCCTTTTCTTTGCATTTGTTTTGATGATTTCTCTTATTTTAGCCCATCATGCATCATGTATGTCTTTGAACTTTCATAACTCATCCCTGGCTAATGGTGAGCCCTTATTGAGTGCCCAATCATTCTTCATGTTTCAAACAAGAAATCCTATTCCATTGTGAATCGAAAGGTTTGCCTCTGAGTGAGTTGTTCCCGTCAGTTTGACAAGAATTTCCCTGTCTGGATTCTCTATCCAATTTTCATCTTACTCCTTTGATCCGTTTTGGTTGCGAACCGCTCCCAGGACAGAGTCATGAGTTACCTGCCTGGCACGCACATGTCCCTCTAAAATGAAACCTGCAGGCAAATCGGCTAGGGTACATCTCAATTGAGGGGTTGATCGTCCTTTTCTTTTCCTTCTCGTCCAGACTTGTGCTTTTCTTTGCATTCTGCTCGAGCAACTAACTCGGGGCCTTCACGAAAATTCCAATTGCTTGTTGGTTAGATCGGGTGTCTTTTTACCTTGACTCCTATTTTTCAGTCCACTCCGCATCATTTCCGCTTCGCCGCCACTTCATGACACCTCCGCTGCACTTCCGCTATGCTCTCTTGCAAAGTAGGAGTCAAGGAGGGGCAATATGTAGACACCCGGTTCTGCTTATAAGTTGAACCACATTTTTTTTGTTATCTTAGTAAGCCCCTAGTTGGTCACTCACCTTGAGCCCATCATTAGCCTTGCTTTGAGCCCATTAATAGCCCAATTTCCATGAAAATCCCATCTGTTATCTTTTAAAGAGTCCATGAGCCCTAATGATCATTATCCTCCTATGTGATTGGCCAATAATTCAAGAATAATCAATTTTCTTTAACGCGACGGGTCGTAGCGCCGTGTTACTCTTTGTCGCGACCCCTTTGGCCGCCGCGATAGCCCATGCATATTCATGCACGTGACCTCATGGTCGCGTCCCTCATGGCCGTCGCGATCATTCTTGTCGCGCTCCTACGATGCGTTGCGACTTCAGCCGCGTGAGCTGGCCTCCGCAACCACCTCCTATTTATCTCCTTGAGGACTTATCTCTATCCCTTTGAACCTCCCAACCCCCATGGCTGTAGTTTGGGGCTAAGGGTCTCCTTGGGAGTCTCCCTATGACTCTACCCACCTTTTTAATGACATTTATCCTCTCATATGGGTATTTATCACCTAATAATGGGATTTTCTCTCTCATTTTTCTATATAAGCATGCCCATTTTCTTCAAAGAAGGGGGACCCTGATGGGCTGCCAAACTTTTCTGTGAGCTGGACTTAGCTCGAAATCAACCCTTCCCTTCTCATTTCCACACATTCTTCACACCAAGCCATGACGATCTCTTCATCAATGGAGCTTGGTGACTGAAGAGGGCGACCCCACCACCTTTCCTCAGCATCTGGAGCATCAGAGGACGTCCACCACGCCAGCGAGTCACCCCAGACGGGGCTCCTTCTTTCCTCTTCCTTCTTCCTCTTCATTTCATGCATTTTTCTTATTTTTCTTAGATAGGACTCATTTCCCTTTTCTTCCCACGTTTTCCATATACCCAAGGGGTTTAAAACCACACCCAAGTCCGTTCCCACCATGCTTCATCTCATTTTTCCATTTTTGGATGGATACTATGTTTAATATGTTCTAACAGGGTTCTTTTCCTTATTTTTGTTGTTTTGGCAGGTACTCAAACTACTTTTCACGAGGAGCTCTTGTCCTCTGGCCGGCTGGAGGGTAGGAAGAAGGTCCTTCCACACTTCTCCCGCACTGCAGAGAACGCGACCGAGGAAGGTGACGTGACAACGAGAACGCACCCCTATAGGGCATCGCGACACCAGCTTCATCGCGACGGGGTACCCCGTCGCGACCTCAGGTCAGTATGATGTTCTCTCTCCTTTTCCTAGATTAGTTAGCCCATGTTGTTTCTATTCTTAGGCAACTATCTAGGTTGCGATCACATCCTTTTTCCATGTCTTTATATTGAGCATTTATTTGCGTGTATTGGGGGTGCACAATCCCCGTGATTACAATCGGAGTGTGTAGTTCCTTGACCTCGTGGCGTGTCCAAGGTCCAGGGTGGTTCTATTTTTTGGCCCTCGACCTGGGTGGGGTTTTAGGTGGCCGTGCCTGTGCTGAGATGTTCCTTCTCACATGGTTGCTCGGTGTCTCTCGTGGTGACACCTGGTTGTTCCTTTCTGACCTTGTGGAGGTCTGGGATGTTGGTGCTTGTGTCGTGAGACTCTGGTATCACTTGGTTGCTCCAGTGTTCCGTGAGTTTCTTTGTCTCGGCGGGTGCGTGCCGATGGTTGCTTCCGCATTGTGTTTGACTCCACTGGTTCTGCTGGAGTCGGGTCTGGCCCGACCCTGGTTGTCGGTCGTGGCGTTACTCTGTTCTGCTACTTTTTAGTACTCTGCAGTAGGTGTTTTCCCACTTTACTACTATCTAAATTAGTCTTGCTTCCGCTTTTGTTGGAGTTCCTACTGCTCTGGCTGGTAAGGGACTAGTTATCCCTACTTAGCCTTGTTCGTGAGACTCACCCCCCCTACTCTCTTTAGGTACGGACTCGCTGTCGCAGGAGTTCTTTGCCGAATGGTCATTGTGGCAGTTTGTATGCCATGTGTTGCCAGTAGTATGAGTTGTGAGCATGAGAGCTCTTGTACTATGTGAGTTGAGAGTTGCCTTTTCGCAAGTCCTCGAGGTATGCCCCTTAAGGACTGCGTCTTTCTTTCTGTACCTGTACTTTTATTTGGGACATGGTGTAGATAAATTCTTTCTTAATGTATGAACTCTCTTGTTATAGTTATTTGAATTCATTGCTTATCTCACTGGACTAAATTCTAACCCTTCCGGGTCTTTGGATCTGTGGGTGGCAGCACGACCTTTGGGGTCCTTGGCGGGGGGGTCCGGGAGGTCGGGTCATTACAGTGGTATCAGAGCTCAGGGGTCCAATGAGATTTGTAATGAGTTAATAATTATAGTTGTCCCAAAGTAAGGTACTAGTACGCTACTGGTCTATCCATGTTGAGTTGCTGTTAGGTGTGAGCAATTGGTTCTTTGTTGCAGGTGGCTAGCTTTCCAGCAGGGTTCAAGTGTTAGCTGCAGGAGAGTGTTGCTGTTGTTGCTGGGTGCGCGTGCTGCGAGCTTGGTTGCTAGTTCACTCGTGCTGCGGTTGGGTTCTTCGTCGGCTTGCACGTCCATGTGGGTGTGTCGCGAAGGCTGAGAGAGCCTACGTGTGGTGTGGCCTTCACCGGTGCAGGGTTGTGGTCCGCGGAGCCGGTCGAAGGTGTCCTTGCCTCGTTGGTTGTCCTATTGTTGTTGGGGTGTGTACTGTGTTGGTTGTGTGATTGGCCTCGTGTGCCTGTAAGCCGTTGTGCACTGTGCTCTGCTCTGTCGGCGTCTTTGCTCGAGTCGGCGTCTTTGCTCGAGCTAAGCAGATGCTTGTGTGCCGTGTTGCACCACTGGTTGAGCGTTGCTACACCTGTCTGTGGTTGTTGTCGGCTTTGTGCTGGCTAGTAGTGAACTCTGGTGAGTTGCTCCCGGAGTTCTTCTCTGTTGGTTCTAGTGGAAGTGAGGTTTCCCCAGAACTGTGTTGTGCTCGTTCCTGGTTGTTGTTGCGTTGCCCTCGAGGTTGAGGTGCATCACTTGGTTGCCTTGTGTTCTAGTGATGTTTCCCAAAATGGTTTGCTGTTGTCCTGGTGAGGTTTTCTATCATGATCGTTCCATGCTCGCTTTTGTCTGTTGATGTGCAACCTCAGGGTCTGAGGTGTGCTATCCGTTTAGCTAGTGCATTCTGGCGGGTTTTCCCAGAGCGGTGCCATGGTGGTTCTGGTGGAGGTTCTCCTAGGACCTGCTTGCGTTGCATCTGTAGTTCTGCTTGCTGTAGTGTTTTGTCTGATGGTCCATATTGTTGGCCATTTGGGTTGTGCGTGCAGGTGAAGGTTCTTCCCAGGATCACCCCTTTGCTGATTCTGGCAGAGGTTCTTCCCAGGAGTGATTTGAGAGTTGCCTTTTTGCAAGTCCTCGGGGTATGCCCCTTAAGGACTGCACCTTTCTTTCTGTACCTGTACTTTTATTTGGGACATGTTGTACATAATTTCCTTATTATTGTACGAACTTTCTATTATAGTTATTTGAATTCATTGCTTATCTCACTGGACTAAATTCTAACCCTTATGGGTCTTCGGATCCGTGGGTGACGGCAAGACATTCGGGGTCCCTGGCGGGGGTTCGGGAGGTCGGACATCCCGTTTCCCTTGTGGGTTAGCTCTCTCAACTGTGGTCGCGACATGTCGACCCATCGCCTTCTGAAGGCGACAGAGGTGACCGTCATGTTCTGAATGAGAATGCGCCAACTGCCCCTATCACGACAGGGCTCTGACAGCAAACTGTACTTTTGTCATTTTGTTGTCTGAACGGTGGAGACACATGTCGTCATGCATGCTGGAACGTGACTTACTGGTCCATTGTGATCAGATGTTAGCGTTGCATGCATGCCACGTGGTGGCTTTGACCATCAGTGTCACAGGCGCTTCCAGATCATGACGTAGGTGGGTGTCGCGTTAGCATTTCTAACGCGACGACCAGGTCCGTCGCGTTCTCAACACTTGTGGTTAAGTTGCTCAGGCTGAGAGCACAACCCCATTTTGCCTGTTGCTCTGTGTTTTCTTCCTCTGGCGATCTCCCTTGTGCTTGGTGCTCCGTGAGGAGCTTGGAAGGGAGTTTTCCTTGGCTTGGATAGGTAAGTGTGTGGATTGCCTTGTGTGTGGCTTTGGTAATGGTTGAGGTTTTCTTCTCCTTTTCCCATCCTCACTGTGCATTGTCCTACACTATGTGGTGCATGCTCCACTCCATTGACTCATGAAGGGGGTAGTGCTCGGCTTGTGGACGCAGGCTCTTGGAGAGTTGGAGCTCGGAAGTGGAGGGGTGCTAGCCTATGAGAACGACCTAATGGGGTGGATCTTCATATTGAGGTAGGGACTCCTCACCCTCCACCTACTTCTAGCATGCTAGGACCCAAATCCTCCTTCTCCAAGCCTAGAATCCATGTCTAGGATGTGCATTGTGTTCCTTGTAAGATGTGGTTTTCCTAAGGAATGATGGTTGTGTGGTTTTCATGCTTGGAATGGGTATGTTGTAATGAGGGTTTCATGTTGTGCATGTGAGGATTTGAGTGTAGCCCTACTTTCCTTGACATGCATGAGGTTTCGTAAGGGTGGTTTGGTGTTAATTAAGTTGCTTCCATCATGTGGCATGCTCCCCTCCCCTTTTTGTACGTTTTTGTGAAGTTTTGGGTTGTTGCTGGAGCCTTTGTATGGCTCTCGGCTGAGGTCGCGATGGAGATCCTAGTTGCGACCTCGTCGTAATGTATCGCCGCGACGCGTTCTCTCTGAACACGCCCTAGCACCCGTCGCATTTTGAGACGCGACGGGTACATGGCGGCGTTCAGGAGTTCAGGGTTCTGTTGGAACGCGACCTCCATCTCCGTCATGATAGCATCGTGATGGGGTATGTGTCACGTTTAGATGAACCAGTTTGCTTGCAGCGCCCTTAGCCGCCCCATTCTTATCGCGACAGGCTCAAGGGACGCTTTCTGGTTCTTGTCGCGACTGGCAGGGTTGTCGCGTTCTGATCACGACATATTGCTGCGTCGCCTCTCTGACCGAGAGGGACTGGCGACAGGTTTGACATTCCTCTTCCGTTGCGACTAGGTTTTTTTGGCACCTGTGTTGTTCCTAGTGCAGTACTACTCTAGTCTCTTTGCCCAGTGCTAGGCACTTGAGGGCTTGTCTGCGAGATAGGTTGTTACCGTTACCTAGGACCCCCATCCCCACATGCCTATTAGAGGGAGATCTCCTGGCGGCAGGCGTGCTCGAGTCACGGACTTGGAGCGGAGGGGAAAACGGTGGGGACAACGATGTAGAGTCGTTTGTAGAGCTCTCTTAGCTGGGTCTGGGTCGTCGAGGTAGTTGTGGCACTCTTTCGGTGTGGACCAGCTAGTACTTTCTCAGTGCCTCACTCTATGTGGTTCCGAAACCATTTAGAGGGGCCAGGAGTGGGACCGTAGTCCGACCATACTACGATAGTTGTGGTTACTTTAGTTCTGCGTCTCACTCCGACGGGAGGTGCTAGACCTAAACCGTTGGTTGAGGGTAAGGCGCGTGGCGCACCTGACCGACTGCCTAGTGTAGCATTCTGTAACTAGTGTCTTATCCGGGCAGTGGTTCTGTTGTCCGTGTTACAACCTTGGGTTTCTTTGGTGCCGTGTTTTACACGGGTTTTCCGGTCCCGACGTGTAGCCTAGACTGACGACCGTGTAGTTTCTTTCACGCTTCCACACTTGACTCTGTTTAGTAGAATAGAATTTTCTGCTTTATTTAGTTACTGCACTTAGTTCTATTCTACTATTAGAGCTAGTGGGAGATTGGTAGTCCCTTCTGGGCTTCTTCGTGAAGCTCATGCCCTCTTTTACAAGTGAGACTTCACAGCAGTTCCCTCCGCAGTGGACTGAGGAGACGGAGCCATAGTAGACGGCGTCCCCAGTGAGTAGTGTTCCCCAGCTTGTGTACTTCACCCTCGGGGTATGCCCCTAATGGACGTGTTCTTTCCCTTTATTTCAGCACTTGCAGTTTATTTACTTTGGGACTGTACTAGATTGTTACTCAACATTGGACTCTTTTCCTTCACATGTCATACATTTTAGTGCATTTGTTGTTATTTAACTCTATTACATATCTTGTTAGACTGATCTGTTAGCCCTTCCGGGTCTCCGGACCCGTGGGTGGCGGTGCGATGTTCGAATTCTTGGTGGGAGCCGAGGGTCCAGGCGTCGGGGCCGTTACAGTGGTATCAGAGCAAGGGGCCTATCAGGACTTGTAATGGAAATAAGTAATAACATAAAGTCCCTTAGGCAGTACAAGTAACACTGCTAGCCATCGGAGTTTTATCTGTTAATCTTTCTTTGTGGCTGTTTTGCAGAACATGCCTCTACGCACTCGTAGGCAGGCTCATAAGCTGGCGGAGCATCAGGAGTTAGAGTCGGACTGGTCAGTTGCAGCCGAACAAGTGTCGATTGATGCTCAGCCCTAGTAGTTCGAGCAGCCTGGGGGCCCATTGCCCAGGGCGTTCCATTTCCGCAGGGAGGGCCGTAGCAACAACAGTAATGTTTTCCGCCCCCGCTCCTACCGGTTGTCATGGAGTAGTTATGGAGAGCTATGTTCCATGGTTCATGGAAGTACCCACAGTACCCGTAGTACCAGCCGTACCAGCAGATGCCGGTAGGTGGTCAGCAGTTCGCTAAGATGGCAGTAGAGGAGCAGCCACCACCAACCCCGCAGGTAGCACCAGTTCAGCCAGAGGTACCACCAGTGGTACGGCAGCAGACTCCAGTTGCAGCGGCAGCACCTGAGGACCGCACGACGCTTCTGGAGAGGTTTCTTCATCTTTGGCCTCCAACGTTTTCTAGTGGCCGTGATCCGGACAAGGCAGAGAGTTGGGTCCATGAGCTCGAGCGCACCTTCGAGACCATGGACAGTGGAGAGCTGGATCAGTTCAGGTTGGAAGTATATCAACTGTAGGGGTCTGCCCACACGTCGTGGAGGGCAATGAGGCAGACCACTTTTCAGGGCAGGAGGCTGAACCAGATTGCTTGGCAGGAGTTCCTAGTCACCTTTCATGGTGAGTTCTTCCCTGACTACGCTTGCCATGAGAGGAGGGACCAGTTCCACGAGTTGGTGCAGAGAGACTTTCCTGTGGCGTAGTACCACTAGAGGTTCCTACAGCTTCTTCGACACGTACCCCACGTGGCCGCTAGTGAGCAAGCTCGTACCGAGTGGTTCATTAGCGGGCTACGCTCGGACTTGAGGTGGGCCATGGCTGGTCACCTCTTTGACTCCTTGGCAGTGGCAGTGGCGAGAGCTATTGCCTTGGAGCGGGAGTGTCAGTTTCAGTCGCAGCAGAGTGGAGGCTCAGGGAGGTCTTCTCATACGAGCGCCCCTCGGGCAGTCGAGGGAGTGTTTCCTCTTCTTCTTCTTCGAGGACAGGCGGTGCTGGCCTAACCTCGAAGTTGAATAAGTTGTTCACTCATGGAGGTAGGCGTCAGTACAGACAGCAGCAGCAGCGATGTCAGTCAGAGCGGCAGCCAGTGGAGCAGAGAGCAGAGCAAGGCCAGCAGGGCACGGGTTGTTTCCACTATGGGCAGCCGGGTCACTACCAGCGAGAGTGTCTGTTGTTGAGGCAACAGCAGCAGCAGCAGGCACCTCAGGCACAGTTTCCTCCACCCCAGCCGGCGCAGCGCCAGCAGCAACACCAGGGTCAGTTCCAGCAGCCGCAACAGCACCAACAACACCAGCCTCAGCGAGGACATGGACGCGGTCGGGTGATGAACATCACCAGAGAGGAGGCGGGGGCCTCTAATCTAGTCGTTGGTATGGTTCCTATCCTTGGAAGGGTTGCTAGAGTTTTGAATGATCCGGGTGCCATGCACTGTTTTGCTTCTGAGGAGTTCTTTGTTACTTTGTCTAAGTTTGCTCTGGAGTGGACCTGTAACCTAGTTGTTGAGCTACCGACGAGTGACTTTGTGTGTACTCTGGGCTACCTAGAGGGTGTCACCGTCAAGGTACAGGGCCACCAGCTACCAGCTAGACTGTTTGCCTTGCAGATCCACGACTTTGATGCCATCCTTGGCATGGACTAGTTAGAGGCACACTCTACACTGGTAGATTGTCAGCGGAAGACCGTGAGGTTCGAGATACCTGGAGCACTTGTGCTTCACTTCCGAGGTACTCGGTCTACCCGCCGACCCTTTGTCTCTTTTTGTAGAGCTCGGCATCTTATCCGAGACGGTGGTGTTGCTTTCTTGGCTTCGGTGTGTGTCTCAGATTCTGGTGAGATATCTGTTTCAGATGTGCCTGTTGTCTAAGAGTTTGCCAACGTGTTTTTGGAGGATCTACCTGGCTTGCCGCCTGAGCAGGAGGTAGATTTCTCCATTGAGTTGCTTCTAGGAACGATGCCTGCATCCAAGGCACCGTATCAGATGGCGGCGGTGAAGCTGCGGGAGTGGAAGCGCCACCTAGAGGAGATGCTTGCGTTGGGCTTCATTCGTCCTAGCCATTCGCTGTGGGGAGAGCCTGTTTTGTTTGTGAGAAAGAAAGATGGCAGCCTCAGGATGTGTATTGATTATCGGCAGCTGAATCAGGTGATCGTGAAGAACAAGTACCCTTTTCCCAGGATCAATGACTTGTTTGAGCAGTTGCAGTCAGCTTCAGTGTTCTCGAAGATCGACTTGAGGTCGGGTTATTAACAGTTGCGGATCCGCAAGTCAGACATCGCCAAATCAGCTTTCCGTACCCGCTACGGCCACTTCGAGTTTGTCGTGATGCCTTTTGGGCTCATGAATGCACCTACAACATTCATGGAGCTGACGCACAGCGTGTTTCGAGAGTACCTGGACAGGTTCATGGTGGTGTTCGTCACCGACATCCTGGTGTACGCAGCTACGGCAGAGGAGCACGAGGTTCACTTGAGGCTGGTGTTGCAGGCTTTGAGGAGTCATCAACTTTACGCCAAATTTAGCAAGTGCGAATTTTGGCTAAAGGAGGTGCAATTCCTTGGTCACATTGTTTCTGGTGCAGGTGTGGCGGTTGATCCCGCCAAGGTTGAGGACATGGTTTCTTGGGGTCAGCCCACTAGTTTTCTAGGGCTGGCAGGCTACTACAAAAGGTTTATCCAGGACTTCGCCAGAGTTGCTGAGCCTTTGACCAGGTTGACCAAGCGGGAGACCAGGTTTGTGTGGTCAACAGAGTGCGAGTGAAGTTTTTAGGAGCTGAAGAGCTGGCTGACTTCAGCTCCGATCCTTGTTGTACCTTCTGGCAGCAGCGGCTTTATTGTCTACACAGACGCTTCAGGGACTAGTCTAGGAGCTGTGCTGATGCAGCATGGTCGAGTAGTTGCTTATGCTTCTTGTCAGCTGAAGAAGCATGAGCAACACTACCCGACACACGACTTGGAGCTTGCAGTAGTCGTGTTCGCCTTGAGGTTGTAGAGGCACTACTTGTACGGCGAGGTGTTCGAGGTCTTCACTGATCACCGGAGCTTACAGTACGTCTTTACACAGAGAGATCTGAACCTCAGGCAGCGCAGGTGGATCGAGTACTTGAAGGACTACGACTTTACCCTTTCCTATCACCCGGGCAAGGCTAATGTCGTAGCAGACTCTTTGAGATGGAGAGCCCACTTGAGTTCTTTGTTGGTTAGACACTGGAGACTCCTAGAGGACGCCACTCAGGGCGTGTTCACGCCGTCGAGCCTCAGGGAGAGGGTAGTGTTGGCCAGCATGACAGTTCGCCCTATGATTTATCAACAGGTGATCAAGGTGCAGAGTGCAGACGCAGACTTGGCAGATGTGTTGTAGTTGCCCTAGGTGGTGCTGGACGAGGACAACAAGGTTCGATTCCAAGACAGACTCTACATTCCAGAGGACGTCAGGGAGGAGGTATTGGCTGAGGCGCATAGGTCACGATACTCTATTCATCCTGGCTCCACCAAGATGTACCATGATTTGAGGCTGCTCTTTTGGTGGCCTAGGATGAAGAGAGATATCGCTGAGTTTGTTTCGCGTTGCCTTACCTATCAGCAGGTGAAGGCAGAGCACCAGCGTCCTGGTGGTGAGTTGCAGTCACTCCCCATTCCCGTGTGGAAGTGGGAGCACATCACCATGGACATTGTTTCTGGCTTACCTCACACTTTGCAGGGGCACGACAGCGTTTGGGTCATCATCGACAGGCTGATGAAGACAGCTCGCTTCCTACCATTCAGAGCAGCGTGGTCAGTGGACAGACTTGCACAGTTGTTTGTGGATAGAGTGGTGCCTTTGCATGGAACCCCGGTCTCTATTGTCTCAGATAGAGATCCGAGGTTCACTTCTCGTTTCTGGTGCAGCTTTCAGCATGCACTTGGCACCGAGTTGAGGTTGAGTTCCGCCTACCATCCACAGACAGATGGGAAGTCGGAGAGGACCATACAGACCCTCGAGGACTTGTTGAGAGCGTGTTGCCTAGACTGGGGTGCCACGTGGGAGTCGCACCTTCCCATGGTGGAGTTTTCGTATAATAATAGCTTTCACTCCAGTATCGGGATGGCGCCCTACGAGGCTCTGTATGGTCGACCGTGCAGGACACCGTTGCACTGGCATGAGGTTGGCAAGAGGCAGTTGCTGGGTCCAAAATTGGTGCAGCAGTGCACAGACACCGTGAGGCTGATCAGACAGAGTTTGCAGATAGCGCAGAGCAGATAGAAGGGATACACTGATGTTTGCAGGAGGCCACTTTAGTTCGAGGCCGGTGACCGTGTGTTTCTTCAGATCTTTCCCACAAAGGGCATTCTCAGGTTTGGGAAGAGGGGCAAGCTCAGCCTGACGTTTGTTGGCCCCTTTCCCATCCTGGAGCGGGTTGGTGAGGTCGCTTACAGATTGGCTCTTTCATCTAAGTTGGCAGGTGTCCACGATGTCTTTCACGTGTCACAGCTGAGGAAGTACATGCCAGATCCATCGCATGTGCTCGACTACTCACAGCTAGAGGTCGCTCCAGACCTGTCCGTGCTGGAGTACACAGTCAGCGTGATGGACCACAGGGTGCAGCAGCTTCACAGGAGGTAGATCCCGCTCATCAAGGCAGTTTGGGAGCACCGCGCCGGTGGCGAGGCCACTTGGGAGCATGAGGATGAGATGCGAGAGCAATTCCCTTACTTATTCGAGTGACAGGTACATTGTTTACCCTCTTTTCACCTAGTTTCGCCCTTAATTTCGAGGATGAAATTGTTTTTTTGTTGTTTAGATTGTAACATCCTGTTTCCCTTGTGGGTTAGCTTTCTCGGCTGTGGTCATGACATGTCGACCCGTTGCCTTTTGAAGGCGACGGAAGTGACCGCCGCGTTCTGAATGAGAATGCGTCGGCCGCCCTTGTCGCGACAGGCTCTGACAGCAGACTGTACTTTTGTCATTTTGCTATCTAAACGGTGGAGACACGTGTCGTCATGCATACTGGAATGTGACTTACTAGTCTATCGCAATCAGATGTCAGCATTGCATGCATGCCATGTGGTGGCCTTGACCGTCAGTGTCGCAAGCGCTTCCAGATCGCGACGTAGGTGGGTGTCACCTTAGCATTTCTAATGCAACGACCAGGTCCGTTGTGTTCTCAACACTTGTGGTTAAGTTGCTCAGGCCGAGAGCATAGCCCCATTTTGCCTGTTGCTCTGTATTTTCTTCCTCTGGCGATCTCCCTTGTGCTTGGTGCTCCGTGGGGAGCTTGGAAGGGAGTTTTGGTTGGCTTGGATTGGTAAGTGTGTGGATTGCCTTGTGTGTGGCTTTGGTAAGTCAGTGGATTGCCTAGTTGATGAAGCCTTTGTATGGCTCTCGGCTGAGGTCGCGACGGAGATCCTAGTCATGACTTGGTCACAATGTATCATCGCGATGTGTTCTCTCTGAACACGCCCCAGCACCCGTCGCGTTTAGAGACGCGACGAGTATGTGGCGGCGTTCAGGAGTTCGGGGTTCTGTCGGAACGTGACCTCCGTCTCCGTCGCGACAGCATCGCGATAGGGTACGTGTCGCATTCAGATGAGCCAGTTTGCTTGCGGCACCCTTATCCGTCACGTTCTTATCGCGACAGGTTCAAGGGTCACCTTCTGGTTCTTGTCGCGACTGGTAGGGTCGTCGTGTTCTAATCGCGACGTATCGCTGTATCGCCTCTCTCACCGAGAGGGACTGGCGACAGGTTTGACGTTCTGCTTCCACTGTGACTCGATTTTCTTGGTACCTGTGCTTCCTAGTGCAGTACTAATCTAGTCTATTCGCCCAGTGCTAGGCACTTGAGGCCTTGTCCGCGAGACAGGTTGTTACCGTTATCTGGTACCCCCATCCCCGCGTGCCTATTATAGGGAGTTCTCCGGGCGGCGGGCATGCTCGAGTCATGGACTTGGAGCAGAGGGGAAAACGGTGGGGACAGTGGCGTAGAGTCGTTTGTAGAGCTCTCTTAGCTGGCTCTGGGTCGCCGAGGTAGTTGTGGCGCTCTTTCGGTGCTGACCAGCTAGTCCTTTCTCACTACCTCACTCTATGTGGTTCCGAAACCATTTAGAGGGGCCAGGCGTGGGACCGTAGTGTGGCCAGACTACGGCAGTTGTGGTTACTTTAGTTCCACATCTCACTCTGACTGGTGGTGCTAGACATAGACCGTTGGTCGAGGGTAAGGCACGTGGCACTCTTGACTGGCTAACTAGTGTAGCATTCTGTAGCTAGTGTCTTCTCCGGGCAGTGGTCCTACTGTCTGTGTTACAGTCTTGGGTTTCTTTGGTGCCATGTTTTACACGAGTTTTTCGGTCCCGACGTGTAGCCTACATCGACGACCGTGTAGTTTCTTTCACGCTTCTGCGCTTGACTCTGTTTAATAGAATAGAATTTAGTGCTTTATTTAGTTACTGCACTTAGTTCTATTCTATGGTTAGAACCAATGGGAGATTGGTAGTCCCTACTGGGCTTCTTCGTGAAGCTTATGCCCTCTTTTATAGGTGAGACTTCACAGTAGTTCCCTCCGCGGCAGACTGAGGAGATGGGGCCGTAGTAGATGGCGTCCCCAGTGAGCAGTGTTCCCCAGCTTGTGTACTTCACCCTCAGGGTATGCCCCTAAGGGACGTGTTCTTTCCCTTTATTTCAGCACTTGTACTTTATTTACTTTGGAACTGTACTAGACTGTTACTCAGCGTTGGACTCTTTTCCTTCACCTATCGTACATTTTATTGCATTTGTTGTGATTTATCTCTATTACATATCTTGTTAGACCGATCTGTTAGCCCTTTCGGGTCTCCGGACCCATAGGTGGCGGTGCCGATGTTCAGATTCTTGGTGGCAGCCGAGGGACCGGGCACCGGGGCCGTTACAGAAATGGACCTGAAGAGAGTAGGGGGGTGAGCCTCGTGAACAAGGCTCAGTAGGGATAACCAGTCCCTTACTAGCCAGAGCAACAAGAACTCCAACAAAAGCGGAAGCAAGACTACTCTAGAAAGCAGTAAAGCAGGAAAACACCTACTGCAGAGTACTACAAAGCAGCAGAACAGAGTAATGCTACGACCCACAAACAGGGTCGGGCCAGAAAAGACTAAAGTAGAAAAAAAGAGTAAAACACAATGCGGAAGCAACCCTCGGCACGCACCCGCCGAGACAAATAAACTCCCGGAACACCAGAGCAACCAAGTGAGACCAGAGTCTCACGACACAAGCACCAACATCCCAGACCTCCACGAGGTCGGGAAGGAACAACCAGGTGTCACCACGAGAGACACCAAGCAACCATGTGAGAAGGAACGTCCCACCACAGGCACGGCCACCTCAAACCCCACCCAGGTCGAGGGCCCACAAACAGAACCACCCTGGACCTCGAACACGCCACGAGGTCAAGGAACTACACACTCCGGTACCACCACGGACGGCACCATGGAGTAGGTTACAGAACCAGTGGTCAGGTGCCTACACCAGGCACCCCGAGAGAACCCGCAGAGCGGAAGCCACTGAACACGGCCACGAGGCCAAACCAACAAGTCCACGGATGCTAGACACAGCTAGACTACAACCACCATGCAGGCTAGGGAAACGAGGCACACTTAGAAACAACGTGAGAAATACCGTCACAGTAAGAGCAACCAAGCCACCGCCACTGGAAACTACGAGGAGGACACACCGTCCACACCTCCAGCTCGCCAGACGCCGAGTCCTGGCTATAACCTCCCCGGTAGAGTGAGGCTAGTGAGACAGTACAGAGAACACACCACACACGCACCACCGCAGCCCGACCGAGCTGCGGCCCCACGCCTGACACCACGACGTGTCTCTGGAACCAACGCTGAGAGAGGCAGTGAGAAAGGACTAGCTGACCTGTGCCAGAAAGAACACCTCAACCACCTGGGCGTCCCAGACTCAGCTACGAGAGCTCTACAAATGACTGAAGCCGCTGTCCACTACCATTTTCCCCTTAGCCCTAAAGTCCACAACACTAGGCTGTCAACTCGAGCACGCTCGTAGCCCGGAGAACTCCCTAAACAGGCTCCCGAGGATGGGGGTCCCAGGAAACGGAGACAACCTATGAACGGAACAAGCCCTCAAGTGTAGAGCACCGGGCGAAAAGAGAATATGCGGGGCACACCACAAGCAAACGAAAAAACTGACTTGTAAACATGACAAGTCAGCAGGCACTGGCACGCACGACACACCTTCTAGAAACTCCGGAGGCAAGCCAACATCGGCACACACGGTACGTCCCAAAAACTTGGAACACCACCAGAAAGAACAGAAATCATCACTGTTCTAATAATCTATTGACAGTCAGACAATCGATTACTAGACAGACGCGAGGCTCCTAGCGCCGCCGCTAGGACACGGCCACGAAGGTGCCACCTTCAGCCACTGAATGCAGTGAAGCAACCTGCAGCGTTTCCTTCCGGAAGGTCCTTAGGGCACACCTGCCCTGGGAAACACGTCGACATGCCAACCGAGGCCACGGAAACACCCGAGGCAAGCCAGGTGCTATCGCGCCTTCACCCTGTTGCGACAGGGATGCACGTCGCGACAATAAGCTTGTCGCAACAGGAAACCAGGTTGCGACACGAGCCTTATCGCGAAGGCCATCTGCACCATGATATGGTCGCGCCCGACCGAGGCAACACCTCCTCTGATATCGCGACGTGCGCTGTGGTCGCGACATCAGACCGAAGGCTGACCGACGGGATGCTACATCCCGGGGTCGCCCACACACACCACAAAGCACACCACAACGCGGAGGGGAGCATGGGGAAAGCTTTAAAGCTATCTACCAACACAAAAGGACTCCCAATCACCCGGATTGGACAGGGCACAACAGATCCCTACCAGTTTTGAAGAATCGAACCCCAAAGGAGGGCCTTCACGACGCTCGGCTGCCTCCTCCTCACTCCACGATGCCGCTCCTACTCCACCACGAGCCTCCGCCGGCGCCACCACGCTCCAACCTGTCGGAGAAGGACGTGGGGGAATAGCTTCCCCTCCTTGGAGAGGAGGAGGGAAAAGGAGAAAGGGGAAAAGAAGGGGAAAGGGCGCAGGCCAAGGCTTTTAGCCTTCGGCCCCCAAGACGTGATGGGGCGGGGCGTCGTGCTACCAACATTAACGTGATAGCCCTGCACACCGCGACCCGAACGCGTCCCCTAGGGATTCCGCAACAACCTGATAGGTCGCCCTAACACACCTGCCACTCTGACAGGCGTCAGATGACCAAAAGTAGAAAGTTTTCGTGACCCATTGATCGGGCGCGACAAGAACGCGACGCACAACGGGGTTGCAACACAGATTACTGTCACGTCGGACATCTCTGATGTGACACTAACGCGTCATCCATGCTAGATGCGTTAGTGGCTAGTCATCTAACATGTGATAGAGGAAACTGGAGAGCCCAAGATGTTAAGGGCAAAACCCGATCGGAGAACACAACATGTGCAAAGGGACCACTAAGTCATACCACGACTTCCTTGTGGTCACCACCACGACCTCTCCATAAAGGGAGTGCCTAACCAGACATCTGATGGCTTGCAGGACATACAACAAGGGTGCGGAGCACACAAGCAGTTGACGACAACCCACAGGCACAGTGCGCACCATACCGACCAGAAACACTGAAACCACCAGTCGGAAGCCACACGACTGGGCCCTCAAAAGACCACACTAATGAGACCAACCGGTCAATAACTCACTCTATCACTAGCGACTAGACAGAGGTCCCCGCTACTGACAGCAAACTGAGGAAAATGCCAAGAGGTCATCCACAAGACTCCGCTAAATGGCTCCGTACGCAACAGCTAGCACCTATGGCCAAGCCAGATGAGAGCTTCTTTGGGGTGACCCAAAACCAAGCGGAAACACACACATGGAGAAAAACACGGAAAAGCAAGCCAGTGTACGCCGGCACCACTAAATCGCACCCAGATCATCCTCGTGGTCCGACAAGGACACACAACGACTATGGAGCCACGACAACTAAACCACACACTCCACAGGCACACGCGCAGAAGCAAAACCAAGGAAGACGTCTGAGTTTGGCAGAGCCAAGCAACCCAAGACGTCGGCAAACCGCACGAGAAACGAAACAATCGCAGAGGTCGAGAACAACACGTCGACCTCAAAGGGACCCAAATCGAAGATGGGTACCACAACTGAACGCACTCACTTCCCAAACTGAGAGGGAAAACACGGACACAAGCCACGACCAAAGACTAGCATACCACCGATAAGGCTGCCTAGACAAGGCAAAGCAGCCACCCCACAGCGGTAACGGTACAGCCATAAGGCATAGCTGGCACAAAGTGTCCCAGAGGCGGAAAGCTCAACGCCTCGAACACCAAACAAACTGGCGAAACAACGCACAAAGCTCATGATCTGGACATACGGCACAACACACGGTGCCAACACAAGCACCAGGAGCCACCCAAGGTACAACACAATACACCTAGGCTCCAGATAGCACAAAACAAACCACTCGAGCACATAGTGCTACCACAAGAACCAAAATTCAGCAACATGCAACACAGTTGCACCAACGGTCGAAACAACACAGCTGACAGGAAGGACTCTCCATAAGAGACCTGCCAAAAGCCACCAACAAGAAGCCGTAAGCCAAAAAGGGCAGAACAAGCCACACCGGCCGCGAACCCTCAAGGCACAAAAACACGAAGCATCGAAAAGAAACATGCTCAAGGTGCACCCACAACCTGAAACGATACAGGGTCAACTGAAAGGGGACTCCCTACCAGAGACCCACAAGAGAAAACACACGAAAATCCAGCAGCTTCAAGAGCGCAACAACCACATCGGCTCTTAGAAGCACACAAGCACAAGCATCGCTCCTACCACCATAGGCGGAGTGGGCCACACACCAAACGGCGACAAGTGCCTCCAAAGCACAGTATAGGCACAAGCAAAACACGCACCGGAACAATGCCTGCACAAGCAAGCTGAACAGAAGAAAACTAGTGCTGCCTGACACTAAACACAGTGTACATTGCCCTACATCATCCAGTCAGGCAAACAGGAAAACAGCACGGAACGGCACAATAGGTACACAACGACCTACCGTGCCACATGGAAACAACGCGCACAAGGGGAGCAACTAGCACAACCTCAAAATAGCTCAAGGGAAGGGACCTTCGCCACGAAGGTCGCCACGGTGTGCAACATAGCACCAAAATCCATGGCAGAGCACCACCACCCCAAGCAACCCACAGAAAGCAGAGGAAGAAGGCACGCAACAGGCCTCTTCCTCACGCAAAGAAGAAAAATAAAAACATCGCACAAGGCTGAACACCCACTACACTCACCAGACCACCATCTGGGAGAGCACGTAGGGCGCGAGAAGCAAAGAAAACCACCTGACCATGGGGACACACGAAGTCCCACCAGTGCAGCCGAGAAACTCGAAAACGAACAAGAGGACAACCTGGCCAGCACCACGACTAGACACACGGACAAAGGCACCACACCTTGACCGACAACACCCAAGCAGACTGTCACATAGACAGTCCGACTGGAAACAACGACAACTCATCCCTACAGAGAGAGAGAGAGAGAGAGAGAGCAGCGGCGACCAAAACAACACAGGGCAGCTCTGTGGAGAACCTCCACCAAAAGCGCCAAGAGCCGTCCTGGGAGAACCTCACCAGAACGCAGCCCAACCAAACGACACACTTCAAACCACAGGGGCAACACAATTGCACAACGATAAGGTCGCGCCCGACCGAGGCGACGCCTCCTCTGATATCACGACGTGCGCTGTAGTTGCGACATCAGACGGAAGACCGGGCGATGGGATGCTACATCCCGGGGTCACCCACACACACCATAAAGCACACCACAATAGGGAGGGGAGCATGGGGAAAGCTGTAAAGCTATCTACCAACACGAAAGGACTCCCAATCACCCAGATTGGAAAGGGCACAATAGATCCCTACCAGTTTTGAAGAACTGAACCCCAAAGGAGGGCCTTCACGACGCTCGGCCGCCACCTCCTCGCTCTACGATGCCACTCCTGCTCCGCCACGTGCCACCGCCGCCGCCACCACGCTCCAACCTGCCGGAGAAGGACGAGGGGGAAAGCTTCCCCTCCTCGAAGAGGAGGAGGGAAAAAGAGAAAGGGGAAAAGAAGGGGAAAAGGGGTTGGCCAAGGCTTTTAGCCTTCGGCCCCCAAGACGCGACGGGGCAGGGCATCGTGTTACCAACCCGAATGCGTCTCTCAGGGACGCCGCGACAACCTGATAGGTCGCCCCGACACACCTACCACTCTGACAGGCGTCAAATGACCAAAAAGCATAAACATGTCGCGACCCGTTGACCAAGCGGGACAAGAATGCGACGCACAATGGGGTCGCAACACATATTACTGTCACGTCGGACATCTCCGACGTGACACTAATGCGTCACCCATGCCAGACACGTTAGTGGCCAATCATCCAACATGTGGACAGAGGAAACCAGAAAGCCCAAGATGATACAATACATCCAACAAAAAAATAAGTTTGTCCTCGAAATTAAGGGCAAAACTCGGTCGAAGAACACAACAGGTGCAAAGGGACACTAAGTCATACCACGAATTCCCGGTGGTCACCACCACAACCCCGGCACAAAGGGAGTGCCGAACCAGACATCTGATGGCTCGCAGGGCGTACAACAACGGCGCGGAGCACACAAGCAGTTGACGACAACCCCACAGGCGCGGTGCGCACCAAACCGACCAAAAACACTGAAACCACCAGTCAGAAGCCACACAACTAGGCCCTCAACAGACCACGCTGTTGAGACCAACCGGTCAGTAACTCACTCCGTGACCAGCGACTAGACAGAGGTCCTAGCTACTAACGGCAAACCAAGGAAAACGCCAAGAGGTCATCCACAAGACTCCACTGAATGGCTCCGTACGCAACTAGCACAAACGACAAGGCCAGACGAGAGCTTCTTTGGGGTGACCCAAAACCAAGCGGAAACATGCACGTAGAGAAAACCACGGCAAGCAAGGCAGTGTCTGCCGGCACCACTAGATCGCACCCAGATCATCCTCGTGGTCCAACAAGGACACACAACGACTGTGGAGCCACGACAACTAAACCACACACTGCACAGGCATATGTGCATAAGCAAAACCAGGGAAGACATCTGAGTTTGGCAGAGCCAAGCAACCCAAGACGTTGGCAAATCGCACGAGAAACGAAACAATCGTAGAGGTCGAGAACAACACGTCGACCTTAAAGGGACCCAAACCGAAGTTGGGTACCACAACTGAACGCACTCGCTTCCCAAAGCGAGAGGGAAAACCCGGACACAGGCCACAACCAAAGCCTAGCGTACCACCGATTGGGCTGCCTAGACAAGGCAAAGCAGCCACCCCACACTGGTAACGGTACAGCCATAAGGCACGGCCAGCACAAAGTGTCCCAGAGGCGGAAAGCTCAACACCTCAAACACTGAGCAAACTCCCTGAACAACGCACAAAGCTAACGATCTGGACATACGGCACAATACACAGTGCCAATACAAGCACCAGGAGCCACCCAAGGTACAACAAAAAATTGTAACATCTCGGGCTTTCCAGTTTCCTTTGCCTGCGTGTTGGATGACTAGCCACTAACGTGTCTGGCATGGGCGACGTATGAGTATCGTGTCGGAGATGTTCGACGCGACAGTAATCTGTGTTGCGACCCCGTTATGCATCGCATTCTTGTCGCACCCAGTCAACGGGTCACGACAGGTTTCTGCTTTTTGGTCGTCTGATGCCTGTCAGAGTGGCAGGTGTGTCAGGGCGACCTGTTAGGTTGTTGTGGTGTCCCTAGGGGATGCGTTTGGGTCGTGGTGTGCAAGGCCATTGTGTTAAGGTTGGTAACGCGACGCCCCGCCCCGTCGCGTCTTGGGGGCCGAAGGCTAAAAGCCCAGGCCGGCGCCCTTTCCCCTTCTTTTCCCCTTCCTCTTTTTTCCTCCTCCTCTCTGAGGAGGGGAAGCTTTTTCCCCTCATCCTTCTCTGGCAGGTTGGAGCGTGGTGGCACCGACGGCGGCTTGTGGCGGAGCAGGAGCGGCGTCGTGCAGTGAGAAGGAGGCGGCTGAGCGTCGTGAAGGCCCTCCTTTGGGGTTCGGTTCTTCAAAACCGGTAAGGATCTCTTGTGCCCTTTCCAATCCGGGTGATTGGGAGTCTTTTTGTGTTGGTAGATAGCTTTACAGCTTTCCCCATGCTCCCCTCCCCGTTGTGGTGTGCTTTGAGGTGTGTGTGGGCGACCCCGGGATGTAGCATCTCATCGGTCGGCCTTCCGTCTGATGTCGCAACCGCAGCATGCATCATGATATCAGAGGAAGCGTCGCCCCGGTCAGGCCAACCTTATCACGGCGCAGTTGGCCGTCGCAGTAAGGCTCGTATCGTGACCTGGTTTCCTGTCGCGACAAGCTTGTTGTCACAATGCGCTTCCCTGTCGCAACAGGGTTCTTGTCATAGTTACCCTTCCTATCGCGATGGGCTAGGAGGGTGCGACAGCACCTAGCTTGTCTCGGGTGTTTCTGTGGCCTCGGTTAGCGTGTCACCGTGTGCCCCAGGGCAGGTGTGCCCTTAGGACCTTTCGGTAGGGAACACGGCAGGTTGCTTTGCTGCATTCAGTGGCCGAAGGTGACACCTTCGTGGCCGTGTCCTAGCAGTGGTGGTAGGAGGCTCGCGTCTGTCTAGTAATCGATTGTCTGATTTTCAATCGATTATTAGAAGAGAGATGGTTTCTGTTCTGTCTGGTGTTGTTCTGGGTTTTCGGGCCATACCGTGTGTGCCGGCATAGGCCGACGGTCCTCCCGGGAGTTTCCAGGAGGTGTGCCGTGCGTGGTTGTGCCTGCTGACTTGTCTTGTTTACAAGTCAGTTGTGCCATTTGCTTGTGGTGTGCCCCGCCTGTTCTCTTTTCGCCCGGTGCTCTGCACTTGAGGGCTTGTCACGTTCAGAGGTTGTCTCCATTTCCTGGGACCCCCATCCTCGGCAGCCTGTTGAGGGAGTTCTCTGGTCTACGAGCGTTCTCGAGTTGACAGCCTAGTATGGCAGACTTTAGGGCTGAGGGGAAAATGGTGGTGGACTACGGCTTCAGTCATTTGTAGAGCTCCCGTAGCTAAGTCTTGGATGCCAAGGTGGTTGAGGCGTTCTTTCCAGTATAGATCAGCTAGTCCTTTCTCACTGCCTCTCTCAGCGTTGGTTCCAGAGCCACATCGTGGTGTCAAGCGTGGGGCCACAGCTCGGTCGCACTGCGGTGGTGTGTGTGTGGTGTGTTCTCTATGGTGATTCACTAGCCTCACTCTACAGGGGAGGTTGTGTTAGTTATGGGTGTCCTCAAGCCAATCATAACTTGTACAATCTTGTTCTTTGATAATAATAATAAGGCTTTTATATTCATTATGTGTAATTCGTTTACCGTTTCATTATGAAGTCCATGAATTTACGCAAGGGATATTAATTATGATGAGATCATAACAATGAGATTAATATCCTTTAAACGTATGTTCTTAATTGTTCCTAGTCGGAGGATATTCGAGAAGGACATCGGATATCCGGTTAGACTAGTACAGGTTGCACCTGCTCATATGATGAGGGTGACTGATCTCATAGTCACTTGTGTGGAGACACTAAGGTGAATCTGTAGGTGCTCATTGGGAATGAGTTCACTCAACTGATCCGTTATGAATCGCTGGATGGTAATGTTACCTAACTGTCAACCAGCTAGATTCATTGTCACAGTGGCGTGATTGGTCCTTAGACCTGAGACACCAAGGACACCTTGTTGGTGGACTTCTAGGTTTTGACCTTGACTTATAGATCTCTATCAATGAGGTCTTAATCAGTTAAGTGTTCGGATCTAGTGGAATACCTTCGAAGGTGATTGTGTGGTCAACATGGGATCGCTCGCTCTCGGTAATAAGAGAGTGAATGCTCTAAGGAAAGATGCCTGATAGTCCCTGGCCAGGGCATGACTACTTATCAGAAAAGGAGTTTTCTGATATTGTTATGCGGCATCTAAACCAGGTGAGTGCACATATTAGGGTTTGACAGTTGACCATACCCTAAGTTCATTCGGGAGCATTGTGCGAGCGAAGGATTATAGTCACGTGGTAACTGATGACGGAAAAAGGTTCCTTGATTGGGTTGCTGAACCCCAATGCTTTCCAGGATCAAGTGGTGTTGCTTGGCACCCAACTTGATTGGAAGCCCGGTCAATTATCATGAGACGATAATTGATTGTGTAATTAATTAATATGAGATGTTAATTAATTACCATAAGTCAATAAAGAGTTATTGAGCTTAATAGGCTGAAAACTGGAGTAGCAGTTGGGCCTAGAGGGTCATACGCATAAGAGTTCCGAGCAGACTGGGCAAGGTGTTCTTTATAGACAATGACTGGGTTTTTATGAAAAACCATGGTGTCTATAAATATACGTTGAGAGTTAAACCCTGGGCCAAGCTCCAGGCTTAACCCTGGCCGCCCCCCTCCTCTCTCTCTCCCAGGGTGCCCCCCACCCTCTCTCTCCTCTCTCAGGCATATGGTGGAGCTGAGATCCGGGAGACGCGTGGAGAACGAGGAGATCCCGTCTGCGTCCGGAGCTCACGTGGATACGTCTAGAGGCCGGACACTTGAACGGCTTGAAGCACCGATGCCTCCTGCGCCACCTCCTCCCCGGATTCGGGAGTTACGCAACCCCGCAAAGGTAAAGATGAGATCTGCCTGTGCGTGGTTTACCGCTTTAGTTCGATTCCGACGGTCGGCAACGATACACACGAGAGGGATTTGCGTTTTCCGCTGCGCTGATCGTTTCCTAATAGTGGTATCAGAGCCAGGTTGCTGGTACATTCAGAATCGGCATCTTGTGTATGATATTTCATGTGTTTTTCGTCGATTCGCGTTGTGCATGAGTCGCCATGTTTGACGTGTTCGTGGGTCGCACATGGGATGTGCACTTGCCGCTTGGTACGTGGAAGGTGTTCCTGGTACCAAGGCCTTCGCGAAGAACCCCTCGTGCGGTCGTTTGGCCATCTATGGAGGTCGTATGACCGCCTACAAAGTGCCGCCGTCGCACAGGTTGCAGCTTCTTGGACAGTCCAAGATATGGCGATTTTTGCAGGTTTCCGGGGGTTTTCTGGGTGCCCAGGGCGAAGGGCGGCAGGGTCCGGTGCCGCCGGCGCTGTCCGTGGCCGCCAGGGGCGGCGCGGTGACCCCGCCGCGGCCCTGCGCGAAGGGGCGGTTGCGGCCTAGGGTTCGCCCCTCGGGCGAACCCGGGCGGCGGAGGGGGCGACCCCGCGGGTCGCCCCCGCGGCCCTGGGTCCGGGTAAGTCACCCGGACCCAGGGCGGGGCCCAGGCCACCCGCGCGGGTGGCCCCGCGCGCCCCCCGGATCCGGTCCACCCCCTCCCCTTTTTTCAAATTTTAAAATGTTTTAAATTGTTTTTAAATTGTTTAAAATTCAGAAAAACTGTTTTAAAATCCCAGAAAATTATGAAAAAATGATTTTTGAGTTTTAAAACTGTTTTAACTCTCTATAATTATTTTCATATAAATGACCCATTACTTAATTAGTTTAAAGGAAATCTGAAACCGTTTTAGTTATTTCCTCTAATCTAATTAAGACATGTTAATTGATTTAGAAATGTGATTTTTAAATTAATTAATTGTACATCTTGGCGACTTTATGCAGTAACGGTGAATGACGTTTATCTAATGTTGATTAGATGATATCCATGTTAGCTAAATTGCTTAGTTAAATGGTTTTCAAAGTATAATTATTATATTTTTGAAGTAAATATTTCAAAAGTAATTATGTGATAATTGCTTGCTAATGCATGTGATGTGTGTGGATGGATGGTCATGGACTTAGATATCATGTGATGATTGTTATGGTTAATGGCAAATGATGTAATTTATGAGGACTGCGTGCCTCCCTCTCTCCCTCCATTGAATCCGGTTGTACATTCTATCTCCCTCTTATTATGTACTCCCCTTGACTTGTTCAAGGTTTCTTATTATTATCTGATGTACATTTATGGGCCTGCGAGCCCAATTTAAATATTACTTGTAATTTTAAGAAGCGGATTGGCGGAGATGGAGGAGAGTACCATGCAGGACCTTGCTGGAGATAAAGTTACATCAAGCTAAAGCATCAGATGCGGGGCTGCCATTTGTTCACCATATTTGTGGATTACCAACTGGCTATGGTAATGCCACTCTAGGTTAAGTCCATGATCATCCATCGTTTTTCTTCATATATATGATATGTGTGGAATGTGCTTGATATATATAATTAAATATATGATATTCCAAATTCTATATATCAATAGCACGCAGATATAGAGACCAAGATAAAATATGTCAAAATCCCTCCTCGTTTAAATTTTAAGCCGTAGCGTAATCATTGAGAATGAATTACGTGGCCCTCCATCATTATAGTTTTAGGATTGCCATTAGATCGGGCATGTTTGTTGTGCTATCCACAAGGCTTGCCAAATCTGATGACAGACTAAAACTATGGCATAGTGATGTCTTAAACGGGATAGAGGACTGGTGTAGCTTTGTTGTGCTATCCACAAAGGCTACATCCAAATCTATGCTCGTTACGTAATGATGGTACTGCTTAGACTGGATTTAATGACTTGTTGTGCTATCCACAAGGTCATTAAAATTCAGGGGCCAAAATAGGATCGGAGATTGCAAGAGTTGCAAGTGTCAAGGGTTTACCGCTTTCAGATCATAGTATGGTTTGTTGTGCTATCCACAAGATCATGCTATGAGTCTGTGAGATTCCGATCCCCACTAGGAGACCGTCGGTGTCTCCCATTCTGTATATCTGAGGGTTATACAGTCTGTCGAAAAATAGTGGGATCTAATCTTGATTAAAGTCCTAATCTAGATTTAATTATTATTATGAACATCTGCAAATTGTGTTTACATTTCCTTTATAGGCAAAAATGTCGTCAGGTAACCCACTCCGTGGCATACTGGATGCCAACAGATTGAAAGGCCCGAACTACTCGGAATGGCTCAAGAACCTGAAGATTGTCCTCAGGTCTGAGCCCATTGCCTATGTCCTGGAAGGTGAGTTTAGTTGAGATGCTAAACATGCTGAAGACTGCTGAGGGCAACCTTGAGAAGGAAAAGCCCACTGTTCTCATGGTTGGAAAGTCCAACAAGAAGAGGAGAGCAGGGCAAGCCTTTAAGAAAGGCAATGCAAAGAAGCAGTCTAAGAAGAAACAAAAGAAGGACATAAGCAAAGGAGAAGAAAAGGGCGAGTGCTTCCACTGCAAGAAAAAGGGGCACTGGAAAAGAAATTGCAAGGACTACCTTGCAATGAAGGCTCAGGAGAAGCAGAAGCTTAGCGAAGCTTCAGGTATCTATATGATAGATCTTCACTTGTCTATTAGAGATTCCACATCTTGGGTTTTAGACACTGGATGTGCTTCTCATGTCTGCAATGATGTGCAGATGTTGACAAGTAGAAGGAAGCTGAGCAAGGGCGAGGTGAACTTGAGGCTTGGAAACGGTGCAAGTGTTGCTGCACACACTGTGGGGACAGTGAAGCTCAAGTTACCTTCTGGAGATTTGCTTTTATTAGATGATTGCTACTATGTGCCTAGTATCATTAAGAACATTATTTCTGTTTCTTGTTTAGACAGAATTCGATACATGTTTACCATTGAGAACAATAGTTGTTCAGTTTATTTAAGAAATAAACTAGTTGCTTTAGCAGGTTTGGTGAATGGTTTGTATCTGCTTGATGTCTCTTATGAAAATCTCCATGTTGATGTTTCTCCTAAGAGAAGTAAGAATAGTGTGAACACTGCCTACTTATGGCAATGTAGGCTTAGTCACATTGGCGAGAATAGGCTTCAAAAGTTGCATAAGAATGGATACTTAGATTCATTTGATTATGAATCATATGCAACTTGTGAATCCTGTTTAATGGGTAAGTTGACCAAATCTCCATTTTGTGGACATGGAGATAGGGCCAAGGACATATTGGAACTAATACATTCGGATGTATGTGGTCCAATGTCTACCTAAGCCAAGGGTGGCTACTCATACTTCATTACATTCACGGATGACTACTCAAGGTTCGGATTTGTTTACTTAATGAAGTACAAATCTGAAGCCTTTGGGAATTCCAAGAATTTAAGAATGAAGTTGAGAAACAAACTGGAAAGAGTATTAAAATCCTACGGTCAGACCGAGGAGGTGAATACTTAAGTACAGAGTTCACACAATTCTTAAAGGACAATGGTATCCTTTCTCAATGGACTCCTCCCTATACACCACAGATGAATGGTGTATCAGAAAGGAGAAATCGTACCTTGTTGGACATGGTGCGATCCATGATGAGCCGTTCACAGTTACCAGTTTCCTTATGGGGATATGCGCTAGAGTCAGCGGCATATCTGCTGAACAGGGTTCCCAGTAAATCTGTGTCTTCCACTCCATATGAGATATGGAAGGGTAGAAAGCCTAATTTTAAACATGTTAAAATCTGGGGCTGTCCTGCCCACGTGAGGAGACATGACCCAGATAAACTGGAATCCAGAACCGATAAGTGCAGGTTTGTTGGATACCCAAAAGAAACGTTTGGGTACTACTTTTACCATCCTGGTGAACAAAGAGTGTTTGTCGCCAGGAGAGCTGTCTTCTTGGAAGAGGAGTACCTTACCCAAGAGGACAGTGGGAGTAAATTAGATCTAGAAGAGGTTCTAGATCCACAAATTGTGCAAAGTCCACCAGACGAAACATCGGTTCCGGAACCTGTTCAGGAATATACACACATTCAGCGTAGGTCTGGTAGAGTACCTAGACAGCCTAAAGATATGTTGGACATATCAGTGAAGGCATGTCTTATGATGAGGATGATGATCCAAAGACCTACCAAGAGGCTGTTGATTGTCCTCAGTCAGGGAAATGGCGAGATGCCATGAATTCTGAGATGCAGTCCATGTACACCAACCAAGTTTGGAATAGACTTGCCCGAAGGTATTGTACCTATTGGGTGCAAGTGGACCTTTAAGAGAAAGATCGGTGCAGATGGACAGATCGACACTTATAAGGCAAGGTTGGTGGCAAAGGGGTATCGTCAAAGGCAAGGAATTGACTATGACGAAACTTTCTCACCAGTTGCTATGATAAAGTCAATCAGAATTCTTCTTGCCATTGCTGCATACTTTGATTACGAGATCTGGCAGATGGATGTAAAAACCGCTTTCCTTAATGGAAACATTGAGGAGGTAGTGTATATGATACAACCTGAGGGTTTTACATCCAAAGAGTGTCCAGACAAAGTATGCAAGCTTCAAAGATCCATCTATGGATTGAAGCAAGCTTCTCGTAGTTGGAACATAAGGTTTGATAAGGCTATCAAATCTTATGACTTCATTAAGAATGAAGATGAACCATGTGTGTATAAGAAAATCAGTGGGAGTGCTATCACTTTTCTCGTACTTTACGTTGATGACATCTTACTCATTGGGAATGATGTAGGGATGTTATCATCAGTAAAGGTTTGGTTGTCAAAGAACTTCTCCATGAAGGATTTGGGAGAAGCATCCTACGTATTGGAAATACGTATCTATAGAGATAGATCCAAGAGGATGATTGGCTTAACCCAATCAATGTACATAGATACCATTGTCAAAAGGTTTGGCATGGAAAATTCCAAGAGATGTCTCATACCTATGAGACATGGGATTAATCTCTCTAAGGAGTAGTCTCCTAAGACACCTGAAGAGAGGGCAGTCATGGATAGAGTCCCCTATGCTTCGGCTATAGGGTCTATCATGTATGCCATGCTATGTACAAGGCCTGATGTGGCATTTGCTCTAAGTGTTACGAGCAGATATCAGGCAAATCCAGGTGAAACACACTGGATGGCAGTGAAATGTATCCTTAAGTACTTGAGAAGGACTAAGGATATATTTCTGGTTTATAGAGGAGGGGACTTAAAACTTCGGGCATACACTGACTCGAGTTTCCAGTCAGATCTAGATGATAGCAAGTCTACATCTGGGTTTGTGTTCACCTTAAACGGAGGTGCAGTGAGCTGGAAGAGTTCCAAGCAAGAAACCACTGCAGACTCGACGATAGAGGCTGAGTACATTGCTGCAGCTGAAGCCGCCAAGGAGGCAGTGTGGATGAAGAAGTTCATCACCGACCTTGGTGTGGCGTCGGGTGACTCTGATCCGATCCCATTGCTGTGTGACAATAATGGGGCCATTGCACAAGCGAAAGAGCCACGGTCTCATCAGAAGTCAAAGCACATTCTGAGGCGATTTCACCTGATCAGGGAGATTATCACTAGAGGAGATGTACTGGTGGAAAGAGTTCCTTCAGTTGACAACATTGCAGATCCACTACGAAGCCTTTGACTCAAATCGTGTTTGAGCGCCACCTAGAGTCTATGGGTTTAAGACATAAAGGTGATTGGCTTTAGTCCAAGTGGGAGATTGTTAGTTATGGGTGTCCTCAAGCCAATCATAACTTGTACAATCTTGTTCTTTGATAATAATAATAAGGCTTTTATATTCATTATGTGTAATTCGTTTACCGTTTCATTATGAAGTCCATGAATATACGCAATGGATATTAATTATGATGAGATCATAACAATGAGATTAATATCCTTTAAACGTATATTCTTAATTGTTCCTAGTCGGAGGATATTCGAGAAGGACATCGGATATCCGGTTAGACTAGTATAGGTTGCACCTGCTCATATGATGAGGGTGACTGATCTCATAGTCACTTGTGTGGAGACACTAAGGTGAATCTGTAGGTGCTCATTGGGGAATGAGTTCACTGAACTGATCCATTATGAATCGCTGGATGGTAATGTTACCTAACTGTCAACCAGCTAGATTCATTGTCACAGTGGCGTGATTGGTCCTTAGACCTGAGACACCAAAGACACCTTGTTGGTGGACTTCTAGGTTTTGACCTAGACTTATAGATCTCTAACCATGAGGTCTTAATCAGTTAAGTGTTCGGATCTAGTGGAATACCTTCGAAGGTGATTGTGTGGTCAACATGGGATCGCTCGTTCTCGGTAATAAGAGAGTGAATGCTCTAAGGAAAGATGCCTGATAGTCCCTGGCCAAGGCATGACTACTCATCAGAAAAGGAGTTTTCTGATATTGTTATGTGGCATCTAAACCAGGTGAGTGCACATATTAGGGTTTGACAGTTGACCATACCCTAAGTGCACTCGGGAGCATTGTGCGAGGGAAGGATTATAGTCACGCGGTAACTGATGACGGAAAAAGGTTCCTTGATTGGGTTGCTGAACCGCAATGCTTTCCAGGATCAAGTGGTGTTGCTTGGCACCCAACTTGATTGGAAGCCTGGTCAATTATCGTGAGACGATAATTGATTGTGTAATTAATTAATATGAGATGTTAATTAATTACCATAAGTCAATAAAGAGTTATTGAGCTTAATGGGCTGAAAACTGGACTAGCAGTTGGGCCTAGAGGGTCACACGCATAAGAGTTCCGAGCAGACTGGGCAAGGTGTTCTTTATAGATAATGACTGGGTTTTTATGAAAAACCGCGGTGTCTATAAATATACGCTGAGAGTTAAACCCTGGGCCAAGCTCCAGGCTTAACCCTGGCCGCCCCCCTCCTCTCTCTCTCCCAGGGCGCCCCCCACCCTCTCTCTCCTCTCTCAGGCATATGGTGGAGCTGAGATCCGGGAGACGCGTTGAGAACGAGAAGATCCCGTCTGCGTCCGGAGCTCGCGTGGATACGTCTAGAGGCCGGACACTTGAACGGCTTGAAGCACCGGCGCCTCCTACGCCACCTCCTCCCCGGATTCGGGAGTTACGCAACCCCGCAAAGGTAAAGATGAGATTTTCCTGTGCGTGGTTTACCGCTTTAGTTCGATTCTAACGGCCGGCAACAATACACACGAGAGGGATTCACGTTTTCCGCTGCGCTCTGATCGTTTCCTAACAGGTTGTAGGCAGGAGTCAGTGTTTAGAGAGCAGGAGGTGTGGACGGTGTGTCCTCCTCGTAGTTGCCAGTGGCGGTGGCTTGGTTGCTCTTATTGTGACGATATTTCTCACGTTGTTTCTAAGTGTGCCTTGTTGCCCTAGCCTACACGGTGGTTGTAGTCTAGCCGTGTCTAGCTTCTATGGGCTTTGTTGGTTTGGCCTCGTGGGCCGTGTTCAGTGGCTTCAACTCTATGGGTTCTCTCGGGGTGCCTGGTGTAGGCACCCGACCGCTGGTTCTGTAACCTACTCCGTGGTGCCATCCATGGTCGCACCAGAGTGTGTAGTTCCTTGACCTCGTGGCGTGTCCAAGGTCTAGGGTTGTTCTATTTGTGGGCCCTCGACCTGGGTGGGGTTTGAGGTGGCCGTGCCTGTGGTGAGACGTTCCTTCTCGCATGGTTGCTCGGTATCTCTCATGGTGACACCTGGTTGTTCCTTCTCAACCTCGTGGAGGTCTAGGATGTTGGTGCTTGTGTCGTGAGACTCTGGTCTCACTTGGTTTCTCTAGTGTTCCGTGAGTTTCTTTGTCTCAGTGGGTGCGTGCTGAGGGTTGCTTCTGCATTGTGTTTGACTCCGCTGGTTCTGCTGGAGTCATGTCTGGCCCGACCCTGGTTGTGGGTCGTAGCGTTACTCTGTTTTGCTGCTTTGTAGTACTCTGTAGTAGGTGTTTTCCTACTTTACTGCTTTCTAGAGTAGTCTTGCTTCTGCTTTTGTTGGAGTTCCTGCTGCTCTGGCTAGTAAGGGACTGGTTATCCCTACTAAGCCTTGTTTCTGAGGCTCACCCCCTACTCTCTTCAGGTAGGGACTCGTTGTCGTAGGAGTTCGTTGTCAGACAGTCGAGGTGGCGGTTTGTACGCCGTGCGTTGCCAGCAGTGTGAGTTGTGAGTGTGAGAGCTATTGTACTGTGTGAGTTGAGAGTTGCCTTTTTCCAAGTCCTCGGGGTATGCCCCTTAAGGACTGCGCCTTTCTTTCTGTGCTTGTACTTTTATTTGGGACATGTTGTACATAAATTCTTTATTAATGTACGAACTCTCTTGTTATAGTTATTTGAATTCGTTGCTTATCTCACGGGACTAAATTCTAACCCTTCCGGGTCTTCAGATCCGTGGGTGGCGGCACGACCTTCAGGGTTCGTGGCAGGGGGCTCCAGGAGTTCGGGTCATTATAGTGGTATCAGAGATCAGGGGTCCAACGAGATTTGTTATGTGTTAATAACTATGGTTGTCCTAAAGAAAAGTACTAGTATGCTGCTGGCCCATCCGTGTAGAGTTGCTGTTAGGTGAGCATTGGGCTCTTTGTTGTAGTTGGCTAGCTTTCCAACAGGGTCCAGGTGTGAGCTGCAGGAGAGTGTTGCTGCTGTTGCTGGGTGCACGTGCTGCGAGCGTAGTTGTTGTTTTCGCTCGTGCTGCAGTTGGATTCTTCCTCGGCCTGCGCATCTGGGTGGTTGTGTCGTGAAGGCTGGGAGAGCCTACGTGTGTTGTAGCCTTCACTGGTGCAGGGTTGTGGTCTGCAAAACCGGTCGAAGGTGTCCTTGCCTTGTTGGCAGTCCCTTGTTGTTAGGCTGTGTCCTTGTTGGATGTGTGTTTGGCCTTGTGCGACTGTGCGCCGTTGGGCATTGTGCTCTGCTCAGTCGACGTCTTTGCTTGAGCTAAGCAGATGCTTGTGTGCCATGTTGCACTATTGGTTGAGCGCTGTGACACCTGTAAGTGGCTGTTGTCGGCCTTGTGCTGACTTGTTGTGAACTCTGGTGAGGTGCTCCCGGAGTTCTTCTCTATTGGTTCTGGTAGAGGTGAGGTTTCCCCAGAACTGTGTTGTGCTCGTTTCTAGTTGTTGCGGCATTGCCCTCTGGGTTGAGGTGCATCGCTTGGCTTCTTGTGTTCTGGTGATGTTTCCCATAACTATTTTGTTGTTGTCCTAGTGAGGGTTTCCTCTCGCTCTAGGACTACTTTTGTGCTCGTTGAAGTCTTCCATTGTGTTACCTCTTTGGTTTGAGGTCTCTGTTGTCTGGTTGATTGCCGTTGCACTGCCCTGGAGGTTGAGGAGCATCACTTGGTTGCTTGTGTTTTGGTGATGTTTCCCAGAACTATTTTTGTTGTTGTCCTAGTATGTCCTAGTGAGGGTTCCTCTCTCTGGGGCTGCTTCTGTGCTCATTGAAGTATTCTACTATGTTACCTCTTTGGTTTGAGGTCTCTGTTGTCTGGTTGGTTACCGTTGCGTTGCCCTCAAAGTTGAGGTGCATCGCTTGGTTACCCTGTGTTCTGGTGATGGTTTTCCAGAACTGTTGGTTGTGTCTTGGTGAGGGTTTCTCCCAAGACTATCCCGTGTTCGTTTCTGTCTGTTGTTGTGCTACCTCAGGGTTAATGTATGCTGTTGTTGTGTTGGCCGGTGCGTTCTAGTGGGTTTCCCAGAACGGTGCCTTGGTCTTTCTGGTGGAGGTTCTCCCAGAACTGGGTTGTGTTGCTTCCGCAGGCTACTATGTTTTTCTCTCAATTGGCCATGTGTTTTGGCCGTTTGCTTGGGCTGCATCCTAGTGTAAGATCTCCCAGGACTGGCTTGTGTTGTTTCTGCAGTTCTGCTTACTGCAGAGTGGTTTGTGTTCGTTTTGGGCTACCGTTGTGTTGCCCCTATGGTTTGAAGAGTGTCGTTTGGTTGAGCTGCATTCTGGTGAGGTTCTCCCAAGATGGCTCTTGGCGCTTTTGGTGGAGGTTCTCCACAGAGCTACCCTATGTTTGTTTTGGTCATCGCTTCTCTCTCTCTCACTGTAGAGATGAGCTGTCGTTGTTGCCGATCGGACTGTCAGTGTGACAGTCTGCTTCGGTGTTTTCAGTCAAGGTGTGGTGCCTTTGACTGTGTGTCTAACCATGGTGCTGGCCAGGTTGTCTTCTTGTTCATTTTCGAGTTTCTCGGCTACGTCGGTGGGACTTCGTGTGTCCCTGTGGTCGGGTGGTTCGCTTCACTTCTCGCGCCCTCCATGCTCTCCCAGATGGTGGTCTGGTAAGTGCAATGGGTGTCTGGATGGCTGTGCCTCTTGTATGGGTGCTAGCCTTGTGCGATGTTTTCTCCTTTGTGTGAAGAAGAGACCGGTTGTGTGCCTTCTTCCTCAGCTTTCAGTGGGTTGCTCGGGGTGGTGGTGCTTTGACATGGCATTTGGTGCCGTGTCGCTCGCCGTGGCAACCTTTGTAGTGAAGGTCCCTCCCCTTGTGCTGTCTTGAGGTTGAGTTGGTTGCTCACTGAAGTGCGCGGCCTTGTTGACTGTGTGTTTTTCGTTGTCTAGAGTTCGTAGCACACCTCAAAATGCCCACATTCTCTAAACTGTCTCACAAACATAAAATAGTAAAGATAAACTCATACAGTGGTGAGAACAGGTCATATCCACGGAGAGGTAGAATAAAGCTTGAATTAAACTACTTTGACTTGAAATCTCTGTCGATAATGCATTAAAAGTGAATGTGTACACAACACCGATCAAATCCCGCACAATCTTGACAGATCAAACTTAATGAAAGAACAAGTGGAATTGAAAATGGAAGAGATATGGTATCACTGTACCCTCACAGCTCGAGGGATCAAATTGGTAGACGGAAATCTTTAAAAGAAATCTTTCAAATCAATGTACCCCTATAGCTCAGGGGATGAACAGTTAACAAAAGTAGCTCTCTACAATACTGAATCAATACTCACAAAAGAAATGGAACTGTTGATCTCATAAAATTGCACAGAAGTAAAAGAACTGCTAGCTATTCACATAGAAGAAAGAAAATTCAGATGAACTGAACTAAATGCCTCTGAATTGAATTCTGAAACATAAAGAAATGGAAGATTTATGCATCTATCTCTCAACAGCCCTCACAGCTCTCACACAAGAAAAGACACAAATAAACCTACCTCCCTGTAGCCAAACCCTCTGAATGTCAAACTCCCTGCTGCTGAAAACCTCTCGGATGGCTTCACAAAAGGTAGATGAAAGTAGAACACTAGATCGAAGTAGCAGAGAAATGGGACAAAAATTGCAGTCGCCCTCCGGAAGCCTTAACAGAAGAGATGAACAATTTCAAAAGAAAAAGCTGAGCCTCCCAGATCCCTCCGGAGGAACACAGAGGAAGCACCTGTGATTACTCAACTCAACATCAAAGGAACACATGAAACATCTCCCAATAGCCGAACTCCCGGATACCGAACAATCTTTCACTGCCAACCATCAATTCAAGAAAGAAAGAGCTGAACAAGTAAACTGGATCGAACCATCTAACACAACAGAAATGGACAATAGTTGCAGAAGAAAGAAATTAAAATCTATCTGATCGATCTCCACTAAAACATAGAAGGAATAGAATTTGACAATTACATTGAATCAAACTATGCAGCACAGAAGAAAGGGAAATTAAATGCAATAACGCCACTGGATCACCTTCACAATTTGCATATAAGAAATAAAAAGATCAGTCGAATTCAAAAACTTGCACAGAAGAAATCGAACTAAGACATTTTTGCACAGAATAAGGGAAGAATAGCAAACTGGAAATTAAATCCCAAATATCAAACTGTCCAAGCTCGTCTCCTTACAGTAAAGAAACAAATCAAAACAAAAGCTGAACCAGCCTCCCTGCCCTGCAATCAAACCAGAACAAGAACAAAATAAACTCCTAAAAATTCTAAACCCCAGCCCCAGCAGCAAGAACAATAGAAGAGAAATTTCTAACTCTCAAAATCTCCCAACCCTCGTAGCTCTGCAGAAAAGAAAAAAATACAAAAGTAGAAAATGGTAGAAATAAACTAAAAATATGAACTAGCTAACCCCTCTCCCTCACTGCTCTGCGGAAAGAAGAAAATATAGAAGAAATAAAACTAGAAAAATATCTAAAATCCGAACTACTGGAGAAGAGGACCTTGGGGTCCTTTTATAGGCTCCCTGGCCTTCCAGGCCTTGCACACATCTCAGCCACAGTAGCTTCCCGCCCAGATCTGGCCCCTGTATCGCACCAGGATCGCACCAGGTAGCCATGCACCAGAGCTCCGCCATCGCACCCGCCAGCCTCAGCAGGTCCGAAATCTGGCCGCCCATCTTACCAGATCGGCCACGCCATCCAGCCTGAATACTTGGGCGCTGGCCGCCCAGGCGCCTTGCACACACCTCCGCCTCAGACGCACCGGCTAGCCCATCGCCACGCATAGAGCCAAGAAGCCTCTATGCACCGCCATCTGCTGCGCATGCCCGCCTCATCTGCAACACCCTGCTGGGCACAGGGTCTGCACACCCCTAGCCAGCCTCTTGCACGCACGCATCAGCAGCGGCCTCGCACACAGCTGGGCTCCATCGCATGCACCAGCCACCAAATCGCCAGCACCCATCGCGCCAGCACACCCCAGCAGAGCTCCATCTGCTTCCCGCCTCCATCGCACACATGGGCGCTGGCCGCCCATGGTTCCAGCAGCCTCACGATCCGGGCTCTCCAGCTCCAGCCTTGGCCAACCCCCATCGCGCCAACACTTGCTCTGCCCTAGCTCAGTAGCCGTCCCAGCCTTGCACAACCCAGAGCTCCAGTCTGCCTTCAGGACTCCTCAGATCTGATGGGAAGAAAGAAGGGATAAAGCAAGGTGTTAGTGGTGTACGTGGCCTATTTAGATGCGAGAGAGGTAATGTGGTATGATGGGATTAGTTGAGATTATTTATTTAATTAAAATTTAAATTTTGAATTATTTATAGATTAATATTTGCAAGAATTATTAAAAGATGTTTAAGAAAATTTAAGGCTAAGAATTATTGATGCGCAATATACTTGCAAAGAGAAAAAAAAAATTATTAGTCAAACTACTCAAAAGATATTGACTTTATTAAATGAGAATTTAACTTTGTGTTTTACCAAAAAAAATAACTAATAAATTCAAAAGCTTATTTTAGATGAAATAAAAATTAAAATCAAACTGCACATTATTTATAGACGAAGAATACCTAAAATCCACTATATGCATAAAATTTAACACAAAAAGTTCTGTAGTTATCACTCCCCCCCCTACTTAAACATTGCTAGTCCCTTAGCAATGAAAATTACTCCAAATGTAGGACTAGAAGATACAATGTCTAATGTTAACCAGCCATCATGTAAAAGATTAACGTAAATATATGTCCTTCCTAATTGTAAGGGTTTATGGCAAGAAATTAGTGCACAAGTGGTAGCTCACTTAAGAGTTCACATCAGCCCTCCTGGAGCTCCTCTGCCTCGGCTAGTATTTAAGATTAGATTAATTAGAGGGAGAAGAAAAGAATTGTGGAATAAGATCCTTGCTCAGTCAGATCGAGTTGTTTCTCTCAGTTCCATTCTGCCCAACTTCCTTGAGGATTATTTTGTTCTGAGCTGAGGACTTTGCCTCTTTATTTGCACTTTGTGCACTCAGAATTTTTCTTTCTTTTTCATCCATAATGCTGCACAACCCATCACTTTTCAAGAGTAGCGAGTCCAACTTTACTCAGATCCGGGGCATTTTTTATGGATAATTTTTTTTTCTTTCTTTTGCTTTTGCTTTTGCTTTTCTTTTCTTCATAAAGGAAGAATGGACAGTCAGGTTCCTTGATCACATGCCTTCACTTTCTTCGCAATTCACTTAAGGGGAAGGGAGAAAACCAATCACTTCTCTCCTACTAGCCTTGACAAATTTGCTACATTCGGTTTCAGCTAGTCTAAGTGGCTGTGTAGTGTGTGTATGAAACTTCTTTGCCATAAATCCTTACATAAGGTAGACAAGGAGTACATGTAATCCTTTAATAGAGGCTACCTGACTTGGATATTTGTAAAGGATTGTGACAACTACAAATTTTAATGGTTAAAGATCAGACACAAAGTCTGGGTTGCGCAATGTCACGCATTTTTATTCAAAGATGAAACATTGTGAAATTTTTATTTGCATATATACAAGCTCAAGAAAAAGAAATGAAGCAATGGTTGGGATGAGGACTATGAATGTATACTTATTCTACCTCTCCCCCCTACTTATTGACAGAAAAAGAAAGTATGACAGAGAATTACCTGATAAAGGAAATCTGTACACTTGGGTTGCCTCCCAAGAAGCGCTAAGTTTACCGTCTTCAGCCGGACGCAATTAGGCTCCATTTGGCTCAGCTAGCTTGGTAGAATCCATTTTTAAGAAAAGTGGGCTTTCAAAGAAATGCTTTAACCTTTGCCCATTGACAGTGAATGATTGTCCAATTTTAGGATCAAGAATAATGCAGCACCATTATCAAAAACTTTGACAACAGTGTAAGGACCATCCCATCAGGACCTCAATTTTTCACGGAGCCTAGAATTGAATAGCCAGACCTTATCATGCACTTGAAAAATTTTTCTATGAATGTGCTTGTCATTGGATGCTTTGTCTTTGGCTTTATAGATTTTTTGTTTTGGATTTGGATTATTCTCTCCCTTAAACCCTAGAGCACAGGGTTGGTCTACTATTTTTTTTACACCAGATTCTTCAGAGAAGTCTACCACTAGACAACTCTCTCCTTGATCATGGTGCCCCAGATGCCTTAAAAATATTGATACTAACCTGCTCATCCCCAAATGATATATCCATCATCCCGGTAGCACAATTAATGTTAGCCCTAGCTATGGCCAAAAATGGTCTACCAAGAATGATGGTGGACTGAGTTAAATCCTGAGGAGTGTTCATGTCCAAAATGATGAAATCGGCAGGAAAGTAACAATCATTGATTTTTATAATAACGTCCTCAACTAAGCCTTTAGGAGTGATAACAGAACGATCAGCTAGTTGAAGGACGACAGAAGTGGGTTTCAATTCTCCTAACTTGAATTTCTCAAAAATAGCATAAGGTAGGAGATTGATACTGGCTCCCAAATCCAAAAGACTGCTTTCAAAAGTGACTCCACCGATGGGGCAAGGAATTAGTGGAGTGCCTGGATCTTTAAGCTTCTTAGGGAGTTGGTTCAAGATAACGTCACTCATAGTTTCTGAAAGAATGATTGTTTCAATTTTATTCCTCATTTCACGTTTTGGAGTGCACATTTCTTTTAAGAATTTGGCATAAGCAGGCACATGCTTAATGGCATCAAGGAGAGGAATGTTGACATGAACTTGCTTAAAGAGTTCCAAAAGTTCTTCATTACCAATTGGTTTGTTTTTGGATTTTGGTTTTAAAGATTCAGGAAAAGGGACTCTTGGTATGTAGCAGCTTGGATCTTCATTCATTTTGACTTTGTCTAGGGATTCTTCTGTCATTTTCTCTTTTCCCTTGGATTTTTCTTTTTCAACATTCTCTTCAATTTCCTCTTCAATTTCATTTTCTTTATCCTCATTCAATGTTGACATGTGTGGGTGAGGATTTATCAAGATTTTTTCACTTCTTAAAGTTGACACAATTTTGACATCTTCCACTTGGGGGCCCCTAGCTTGGGCAGGAGGATGGTCCTGTTGTATCGGTTGATTTTGATTTTGTGGTGCAGGAATGTTTTGGACAAAAGCTTGTTGTTTGTTTTGTGGTGGAGGGGCATTTGGTCTTGCAGGTGGTGTGGACGCTTTGTTTCGCCTCCGACTTTCAGGGATGACTGTGTGGCCCTCCCTGGTGATGCTTTACGAACGTCACCGCTCCCTCGTTGGCGATGAGGGGGTTGCTGGTTGACCTCGTTGACTCTCCGGTTGACTGAGGAGAGAACCAAGAAAACCAGTGAAGTAAGGGAGATGTTGTGATTGCCAGGGCCTTACCTGTGCCCAAGGAGTTGTTGTGATCATGTCGGTGCAGTGGCCTCGCACAGCGGATGGAGACGGGGCTTCAACTTCTCCTCCTTCAGCCAGTCAAAGGAGAAGAGCTCCGCGGTCTTCTAAAGATCGTTCCTGCTACAGAAAAAGACTCTATTAGACTCTAAGAAGTGTGGTAAATGCTCAAAACGAAGTATGAGAAGCCCAAAGGAGAGTCCCATACCGGTTGCGGACTTGAGAAGAGGGGTGGCCAAATGTTATGACCACCCTTCTTCCCTCCGTTTTTGGTTGGGAAACCCCTTTCTAGGTGTGTAGGAAGGTGACCTACGTGCCTAGAGTGAGTGGAAAGGTGTGTGTGTGTTGCATGTAACTAAGAGAAGAGAGTTAAGAAAGAGAGAGGGAGGGAGGTGTAGATCCTCGTTGTTGATGTTGTAGCACCTTGCAAGGGCTCCTCCAGCTCGGGAAGAAGCCTCCTGGACGTCCCAACTCGTGAGAGGAAGAAGAAGAAAGAGTTAGTGGAAGAGTGGGTGCACTTTCTCTCTCTTCTCTCAAAGCTTCAGCATGTGGACGTCCAGCCTCTCTCCCTTGGCTTAGAGGGCTCAAGGGGGAGTTATATAGACAGTGGGCTCGAGCTCAGCTACCTTGGATGCTCAAGTGTGAAGAAACACACTTGTACACATGGCAATCCAAGTCTAAAGGCGCAAACCAATGGGGAGAGGCCACATGGGATTTTTACTGGGTGAAGGGAGTGCCAAGGTGGCTCAAATGCCCGTTGGGAATAGTCCCATGCGGTGCATGGGCGAGGGAAAGGTGCTAGTGGGCTATATTCTCGGGGTCGTTGCGCAGACCAGGTAAACCAGGTTAACGTCAAACGATTCTGTCGCCAACCCCATGCAGACGTCCATGGATGTGGACGCCAACTTTGGTCAACGTCAATGAGGCTTGCCGTCAACCAGTAGTGGGCGGCCATCGATGCTTCCGTCTACATGGTATCCGAGGCAAGTCAACAAACAGTCAAATGGGGCTTAATGGGCCAAAAGAGCCTTGCGGGAGATGGGCCAAATCTCGCGTCTACAAATGCCCCTCCGAGACATCCGGTCTTGCAAGGGAGCAGAGCAGACTGAAAGGTTGGTGTCTCGGAAAACAAAGGACGCGGAGATTTGATGAAGGACCATCTCCGAGGATAAGAATTATGGCAAGCCAAACGAAAGAGTCAGGCTAGAAACAGATGACGTATCGTGTGAGAGACAAAATGTGGATAAAAGGAAGAAGTCATCTACCCGTGTAACTACAACTGCGACCCAACGGCAGGGTCCCTGGCATGGCCGTGTTGGACTTTCACTAGTTTCTGGTGTGTCTGAGTCAAAGGAGTTGTAATATGACGGTTGAATCAGGAGTGTCTCATGATCGGAGCTCAAGGGCTCGCTGGCCTAATCAGGACGTCGGTCCCGAATGTAGGAGGTCGTGGAGACAAGGAGTTGGTTGATCTCTCAAAGGATTATCAAAAGATTCTAACTGGAATCACATGCTTGGAAAGCCTGAAGTCCGGAATTAAGCTCGCGACTGGCGAAGGTTCAAATGACCTCAATAAGGCTGGAATGACTATTTGTGATATACACGGTGGGACAAGTGGAAAGGGGGGCAACCAAAACCTGATATCAACTGGGATAGTCATGAAGGGTGGACCCGGCAGGCTACCTAAGCTGGGGGAGCCATGGAGCAATCTGATGATCGAAGAAAATCACCATTTTTTTTTTTTGAAGAGAATGTTAGCGGCGAAGATGCATGCTGGTGTGGGCTGCCTATCTAAAAATGCAAGTTAGCACCAGAGGAAAATTCTAAAGGCCAACAAATAACTGAGAGATCGCAAACCCTTCATAGTTTTTGGTAAAGGGGAACTCAGGGTTCACGGTCGCCAAGTTATCCGCCTCTGGTGGGGTCCTATGTTAGACATACCTGTAACACTCAAGGTCGCATGAGTGTTCCGAAATTGAAGCACAGCTCGTGCTTTAGAATATCTGCAAAACGACTTAAAGCACAAGATAAAAGGATGATGGCCATTATGAAAAATAAGACATTGAAAGTATCCGAGGAATAAATGTCCACATCGCTGGCCGCCAGTAACAAGTTAACGTCCACTGATGTTGCCGCTAACCTACCACTGACGTCCACCGATCTGGACGTCGACCTGACAACGGATCAGGTCGACAATATAGGTGATGGGAGTCCATGAGGACTCTACCATCTCCTACGTCTGTCTCTCCCTGCTCCTGCTACGAACCAGAGAGCTGAGAGACGAAAACAACACAGCAAGATGGCCTCCTCTTCGACCGGACGATCCACAGGCGCGAACCCTGGAGTTCTGAGCGAAGTTCTGGGGCATCTGAGCACGCGACTGGCCAACGGGGAGGTAAGCCATGATCGTTTCTGCTTTTACTTGGGCTAAAAACGCCCCAAACTTTGTTCTTACAACACCCCACCCTCATGCAGGAAATCCCTGCCTTCCCAAGCCAAGGCCAGGTGCAGGCCTTTTCTTGGCTTGTGAACCTGGTAGACGCCATCACTCTGGACATGCGAAGCTTCATCGGCATGTGGAACCTGAGTTTTATGGTAGTGTTGGCGAAAAACATCAAGGACATGTGGTGGGGATTCGACGCACTGGGGGCACTGGTGGAGAGATGGTACCCACATATGCACACCTTTGTGTTTCAGTCGTTCGAGGTGAGCGTAAGTGTAACATAAATTAGATGAATAAAGTGGGTTGCATTTGTGTTGAATTGGCTTGAATTGCTTGACTTGTGGAATGTGTGGAATTGTATACATGAAATGGCCTCAAAAGGTTCAAAGGAGTGTGCTGTGAGGACTGAGTGCGGGGGATATTGGCGTCCACATCGATGGCCGCCAACCACTGGTCAACGTCCAAATGCTGGTCGCCAACCATTGAGTCAGAGGGGTCGACGTCCACACCGATAGCCGTCGATTTCAAACTAGACGTCCAGACCTAGCCGTTGACCAAACTTCGAGGTCTAACATTGAAGAGACATTGACGTCCACACCATGGCCGTTGACGGTACGTCAGCGGCCAGGACTTGACGCTATGAAAAGGGCAACGGCCTCCCCTTGACGTTAAACCAGAAAACTGCCTTTTTTTAACCGACGCCTTCTCCCGGGCGCCACTTCGCCTTCTCCAAGCGCCGGAGCCCCCCCCCCCTGATCTCCTTTCTCTCATCTTTCCCTACCATCTCAATTCTCACTCTTCTTCAACCTTCTACTTCTTTGTTTCTTTAATCCCCCAAACTCCCTTGGCACTGCTTCCGATGAGGACAAGGGGGAAACGTACTATCCTCCGGTCTCGCTGCCAATCGGAGGAGGAGGAGGAGGAGGAGATGATGGTGGAGGAGGAAGAGGCCGGACCGGCGGTGGCCGGCGCTGACAGAGAAAGTGAACCGGAGGGGGACAATGCCCGAGATGACGAAGGAGGAGGCGAGATGGAGGCGGAGGCACCTCGACGGCCCAAGGTAGGCCCCTAGAACCCTCCAAACTCTGTGGATGTGTGTTTGTAATTTGTGAAAAGGAGGGAAAACAGGGGACAGGAACTTGACATCCACATCGGTGGACGTCGAGCTCCTGTCAACGGCCAAACCTTTGCCGTTAAGGTGAACTTGATGGAAAAGGGTGGACGCCGACATAGGAACTTGACGGCCTAACCCTGGACGCTGATTCTGAGTAAACAACCACCCCCTTTCCGCCAACTTATGATTAACGGCAATCGATGCTGACGTCAAGTTTTCTGTGTTTTCTGCAGGGTAAAGGCTGGATGAGGAGCAGGGTCACTTGGGACCTTTGCTGGGCGTGGTACAGGGCACTGCCGGAGGCCCAGTAGACCAGGGTGGCTAGGATGGGATTTAGGCATCTGCTGTCGGTGCGTCCATTCCACGTGGACGTACCGTACCTTGAGGCATTGAGGGAGCGGTGGGAGGAGGATTGAAAGGCATTCATCATGCCTTGGGGTCACATGATACCTACATTGGAGGATGTAGCGTATCTGACAGGACTGCCGGTTCAGGGAGAGCCGGTAGTGGGATAGGAGAGGAGTGACTATCATGATGACATAGTGGAGTTGTTGGGCCCGGAGTTTGTTGCGGGGAGGAGGAGGCCGATCTGGAGCATCCTGCTCAGATCACTTTCGAAGGTGGTGAGACTGAGAGGCAGGAGGAGAGGGCCTCTAGAGACACTAGAGGAGTTTTTCACGGGGTGAGGGGAGTCTAGACTTGGGGGACCGGAGCGAGGAGCGCTCGGTCAGGATTTTTGTCTCCTACATGTTCGGGAGCCTACTGTTCGTGACGCAGTCATCGCAGATGAACTGCAAGTTCGTACTGCTGTTGAGGGACCTGGCGCAGGCAGGACGATATGCATGGGGTGCCGCGATGCTGGGGCATCTCTTCTCTCTCCTCCCCAGTAGCTCGCGGCGCTCTCAAAGCACCGGGGGCTTCACCCCCTTCCTTCAGGTACGCAACTTTCTTTTAATGCTTATCATTGATTTGATTAACTACCTTACTGACCATTCTTTTTTGCTGCCTTACAGATTTGGGGATACACGCGCTTCCCGATGGGGCGCGGGTCACTGAGAGAGGGGAGCCAGGCCTTGGTGCCCCTCATGGCGAGGTGGGAGGTGACTCCCGACCCGAGAGTAGCAGATCGACGTGCGGAGGACGTGTGTCTTGCACTAGACCACTACCCCCACGAGCAGGTATGAATTTTCCACTAACTCTTGCATTCTACTCTTCCAATTGCCACTTTTGAATAGTGTGACTGACCAGTGTTCTCTGTTGCAGGTGGTGTGGACTCCCTACTAGGGGGAGGTGGATGCTTCCCACCCGGCGGTGGCAGTAGGTCGGCTGCTCTTCGACTGCCACTCCTCTTGCTGTGCCTCGGGACGTGCGAGGTTCTGTACCTGGAGCTCGTGGTGCGGACCTTGGACTGGCACCAGCCGGCCATCGACGTGCCTTCCCTCGGGAGAGAAGGGGCACTCGCGCCAGCGGTTCTTTTCTGAGGACCGCGACTGGGGAGCAGATCATGGCAGCACTGTCGCTTACTGGCACGGGGGCAGTGAGCAGGTGGCACAACAGATGGACCTCCAAGACAGCTCAGCTTACCTGGAGGACTATAGGAGACGCTACGCCAGACGACTCCAGCTAGACAGGCGAGCGGTAAGTGAAACTTCTAACCTTAAGCCTTGGTTGTCTGGATTGCCTTATTTGATTCTAACCTTGAAGTGTGAATGGCAGATGCCGGAGTCACAGGTCGTACGCCTTTTGGAGGGGCAATTGGCCGAGCAGGAGGTGGAGCTGACGAGGCTCCACACCGAGGTCAGGACACTGGTAAGTAACGTAACTTTGATTATAGATTGAATTGAATTGAATTGAATTACTAACTAAACTTCTGTGAATGCAGAAGGAGGAGCTAGCGAGGGTGCACACGAGTCGTGATGCGGGGGCGAGCTCGTCTGCCCAGCCGGCGAGAGGAGACCTGGCAGTTCGCCTGCAGGAGGCCCTGGATCGGGCGCAGGCGCGAGTGCAGGAGCTCGAGGCAGAGGTAAGACAGTAGGCTGATTATGCTTTTCAATTATGATTTGACTGGACTTGATCTTGACATGACTTGCTCTTTGTGTGTAGCAGGAGGGGAGTGGAGTGGCGACTCTCCAGGCGCAGATGGAGACTCTGCGGTTGGAGATGGAGGCGGAGGTAAGGCACCGAATTTCCTCCTTCCTAGCATGTGTACATAACTAACACCCCTTGTATTTGATGTGCAGCGGCGGACCATGGCGGCTGCCATGGAGGAGCTGAGGGATGACCGGGCTACCATGAGGGGTCGCCTGCTCGAGGCCAGGGAAAGAGAGAGAGAGGCTGAGGCAGCTCGGGCGCGGATCGCCGCGGATTACGAGACACTGAAGGACCGGGTGCTAAAGAAGTGCCGGGAGCAGCAGCGGCAGGCCCAACAGGAGACGCTCGCGAGGACCGGATCGGCGTTCGCCTCCCTCGACGACATTGTGTCCCTGGGGGATCCCTCTGTGGTACGAGGAGGGTTGCAGCGGCCCGAGGCGTCGACGCCGTCGAGGCCTCCTCTCCCGGACCGGCGTCGGGAGAGGGAGGACGAGGAGGTGAGTAGCTCACGTAGGCAGAGGCCTAGTGAGGGGGGGCGGAGAGAGGAGTGAGGAGCGGGGCTCCGGCTGTACTTCCAGGGGTATGCCCCTATCATGATATGTACAAATTTTACCCTTTTAGTGGATTTGTGGATTTTTCATCATTCTGTGCACTTGAATGGCTTGTTCTTTGTGCTTTGGTTCCTGCATCCACAACACTTAAAGGAAAAAAGGTTAGTGTAGATCTGTTTTAGCCCCTTGCCTTGATGATGTACCTTTCTTGAGATCTGGTCAAGGGGCTAATATCTAATTAAAGATATAAACACAAATGAAATGACCAAAGGGAAATATGCACATACTTTTTTTGTTTTTTTTTTTTTGAGTTTTGAATAAGAAAATAAGTAAAATGTTAGTCTATATACATGATACCAAAAATATTTTTTTTTTGGCTTTTTGAAAAATAAGAGTAAAATATGTACATGGTGAAAATATATACATCAAGAGACTCTTTTTTTTGTTTTTTTTGCATTTTTTTTTTGACTGACTCTAAGACACATATTCATCACTTGTCGTGGCATAGAGTCTACTTGATCTACTTGACCACAGAGGTCATGAATAAGGAGGGGCGTGCATGAATTCTTTGATGTTGGAAATTGCCCCTAGCCTTCTTGATATTTTCCACTACGGAGGATCAATACAATCAAATTGCCCCTGGAGGGAGAAATGGGAAGAAATGTATAGGAAGTCATGTAGGGCTTTGGTTCAAACTACTTTTTGTTTCCGAACCGACATCTCATATTAAACAGACTTGGTCAAACATTGTTTTCAGGGGGATTTTTCATTTTATTTTATTTTATTTCTGGGGTGGAGGCACGTACTTTTTGCTACCTCCTTGAGTTGGTCAGCCTTTTTCTGGGTACGTACTTTTTGCTACCCTTTTTTGACCTTTTGGCTTTTCTTTTCCCCCTTTGAGGCTTGATTTGACATTTTGCCCCTTGCTTTTATTAGTTGCCCCTGTTTTATGGTGACCTTGTCCTTTAGATGAGAGTGGGTGGTCCCCTACTCGTAGTTTGTTCCGTTTCCAGACACGACCGAGTGGGAAAAGAATAGGGGAAACACATTGACCGGATGAGACCGCCTGAGTGGACTTGTGATTTTCCAGTTAGGGGTAGTACTCCAACATCATGTGGTGTGTGAAAGTCCGACCTCATTAATAACCCAATGGTGAAGTAGAGTTTTTAGCCCACAACGTTGACACGTGATGAATGACTAACTGACTGACTAAGAGTAAAATTTCTTGAGGTAGACTGCATTCCAAGGGTGCGTTAGCTCAACTCCCTCGGCATCCACTAACCTATAAGCACTCCCTGAGTATGCTTCTTTGACAACGAACGGACCCTCCCAATTTTCTTGCAATTTGCTCCTGGGACTTGGTGCCTTTATGATTTTACGCTTTAGGACCAATTCACCTACTTCGAATTTTCTCTCAAGAACTCTCTTGGCATAAAAACGTGCAATTCTTTGACAATAGACTTGAGTGTGGTCAGCCGCTATCATCCTCCTTTCATCCAAGAGTTCAAGTTGTGCTAGTAAAGCCTCCCGACGTTGACCGAGGTCAAGTTCGGAATCCAATTGAACTCTAAGTGAAGGGAGGAAGATCTCGTATGGGAGTATCGCATCTGATCCATACGTCAAGGCATAGGGAGTTTGCCCCGTGGGAGTTCGGACCGAGGTGCGATAAGCCCAAAGAGCTTCAACCAAGCGATCTGGCCAGTCAGCATTGTTGTGAGATTTGCATGTTTTCTTTATGATTTTAATGAGAGTCTTATTAGTAGCTTCCGCTTGTCCGTTACCTTGTGGATAATATGGGGATGAATGATGCAAATTAATGCCATATTTACCACACATGTCGCGGAGCTCCTGCGAGGTGAACTGTGGTCCGTTGTCGGTGACGATATCCCGAGGCACGCCGAACCTGCAAGAATGTTGCGCTTGATGAATTTGACGACCGTTGAAGCTTTGACCTCTATGAATGCTTCTGCTTCAGCCCATTTTGTGAAGTACTCTGTGGCGGTCAGAATGAAAGACTTCTTACGGATTTCTCCGGTTCTGTCTGCGAGTGGACCAACCACGTCGAATGCCCACATGGTGAAAGGCCATGGAGCGATAAGGGGATGAAGAGAGGAAGAAGGAGCATGGATCTTGTCACCGTGCATTTGACATTTAGCACAGTGGCGGACAAAGTGAGAGCAATCCTCTTCCATGGTAGGCCAGTAATAGTGTCTTAGCAACTTTTGGGCGATTGCTCTACCATTGACGTGGCCACCACATTCGCTAGAGTGAGCAGCTTCAACAATGCTTTGGGATTCGATTTCATCTAGGCAACGGAGATAGACCCCGCTGAGAGATCTTTTGTAGAGAACGCCACCTATGATCTTGTACCGCTCGGAGACACGGCGAATAGCCCGTCTATCAGCAGAGGTGGCATAATCGGGAAAGGATCCATCTTTGAGGTAATTCTCAATGTCAAAGTACCAGGGATGGCCATCATCGAGATCGATTTCAGGCTCCTTTGAGAGTGCATGGATTCGATGAGAGGGAGATTGAAGTTGAGCAAACCAAGGGTCAGAAAGAGAAGGAACTCTTAACCTTTGAACGGAAACGGTTTCGGAGGACTTCCATAGAGGGATAGGGATGGATGAAGCTAGAGAAGCGAGGGAATCTGCTAGAATGTTCTGGGCCCTAGGAGTGTGGACGAGGGTGAGCTTCCTAAACTGCCGGATCACCTTTCCTACCAACTCTTGGTATGGTTTCAACTTGGGATCCCGGGTCTGGTACTTGCTAAGTGATTGCCGGAGTATCAATTGCGAATCTCCAATTATCCTTAACTCTTTGACTTCGAGCAACAATGCCATTTTCAGCCCAACTAAGAGCGCCTCATACTCAGCCACATTGTTCGTGGCTCGGAATGTTAACTGGTAGGCGTGCGGAATGACTACCCCTTCCAGCGAGAGGAGAACTACCCCTATCCCACTCCCTTCAGAATTGAGAGCCCCGTCGAAGTAAAGCACTCACGAAGGTTCACCATCAATAATGGCTCCTAACTCTTCATCGGGAAAGCTTTCATCAACAGGAGAGTAAGAAGGTAAGGGGTGGTGGGCCAAATGCTCAGCTATGGCATGCCCCTTGATTCACTTTTGGTTGACATAGGTGATATCAAATTGGTTAAGGAAGCTTTGCCACCTCATCAACCGCTCAGTCAGGACGGGCTTCTCAAGCAAGAACCGAATTGGGTCCATACGTGCCAGATGTTTCACTTCATGAGCCAAGAAATAGTGCTTCAACTTCTGGGCAACCCAGACAACGGCCGCACACGTTCTTTCCATGGCGGTGTACTTCTTTTCAGCCTCATTAAACAACTTGGATAAATAGTACACTGCTCTCTCCTTCTTCTCGTCGTCATATTGGGCCAAAACTGCTCCAGTTGAGTCCTCAGTGGTTGACACATAGAGCAGTAAAGGCCGACCTGGGACCGGAGGAGCGAGAACAGGGGGATTGAGCAGATAGCTCTTCAACTCATCAAAGGCCTTTTGACATTTATCGTTCCAATCAAACTTAGCCTCTCCTTTAAGCATCTCATAGAAGGGCTTACAACGGATTGAATGCTGGGAGATGAATCTCCTAATAAACTGGAGTCTGCCAATTAGCCCTCTGACTTCTCTGATATTCCTAGGAGGAGGCATATCAATTATTGCTTTGGCCTTGTTGGGATCTATCTCAATTCCCCGCTTGCTAACAATGAACCTAAGCAACTTCCCCGAAGAGACACCAAAGACACACTTCTTGGGGTTCATTTTAAGATTGTGCTCTCTAGACCTTTGGAGAACTGCCTGGAGGACCTCAGCATGGCCATGTCGAGTCTTTGATTTTACCAAGACATCGTCCACATAGACCTCCATGTGCACATGCATCATGTCATGAAAATTGCCATCATAGCCCTTTGATAGTTGCTCCCGCATTCTTCAATCCGAAGGGCATGACGACATAACAGTAAGTCCCCCAGGGCGTTGTGAAAGGTTTTCTCCTGGTCTTCCTCCGCCAGACGGATCTGGTTGTACCCCAGAAACCATCCATGAAAGATAACATCTCAAAACGGCAGTGTTGTCCACTAGGACATCTATGTGTGGGAGAGGAAAATCGTCCTTTGGGCAAGCACGATTAAGGTCTCGGAAATCTATACAGATTCTAACCTTACCGTCCTTCTTCATCACAGGGACGATGTTAGCTACCCAATGTGGATATAGCACAACCCTAATGAATTTGGCTCTATGCAGCTTGTCAATCTCCTCTTTGATCTTGAGTGCAAGCTTGGGATGTAGCCTCCTTAGCTTTTGTTTGACGGCCGTTGCGTCGGCTTTTAGAACCAAACGGTGTTCGACCAAAGAGGTGTCGAGTCCCGGCAAGTCCTCGTAGGACCAGGCAAAGCCGTCGGAGAATTCTTTGAGGATAGCTACAAGGGCTTGCTCTTCTTCTTCACTCAAGTTGGCACTAATTAACACTGTCTTCGGGGATTCTTCAGTGCCAAGATTGACTTCTTTGGTAGGTTCATCTGTAGCCGTGGTGGGCTCGTCGAACCTCTTTGTGCCATCCACATAGGAGCTCACCGGGTCCTCTTCTTCCGACCCAAGATCTCCTAGCCCATCTTTCTCATTGAAATCTAGCAAGTAAACTCCTAAACCGTCATCTACAGAATCACCTTCCTCGAAATCCGCTTCTACGAGGGCAGGCTCCTCAAGAAACTCAGGAATTGACTTAACTTGGCACACCTCTCAGCCAATGCCATGACATATCGGGCAGGGACTTGCCTACCCTTCTCTTTGTGAATGCATGGCTGAGAGGGACCAGACTCTCCTAATCCTGACTCTCGACTGGACCCTAAACCTGACTCTAAGCCTGAATCTAAACTAGGATCTAGACTGCTATGCACAGGACTATGTACAAAAGTATGTACAGGGGAAGCACCCCGAGAGGGGTGAGGATCTAGACGGGAAAGCGTCGGCCCTTGGCCGAGCGGAAGAGATTCCAAAGAGGAAGGGTGCTCGATGGAGATCTCGGATTTCCAATTTTGATAATTGGCATTTTTTTTTGGGAGTCAAGGCCCAAAACCATGAGCTGCTGGCTCAGGGCAGCCTCGACTGGCCAAGTGGGAGATGGAGAAAGGATTGGAGGAGAAGTAGGGGAGGAAGAAGTGGATGGAAGATCTGAATCGTGTGGAGGGCACACGGAAGTAAGGGGAGATGAGGGCGGAGATGGAGATGGTGAAGAGAGGGGATCGGACCCAAAGAGTGAGAGGAGGCCAAAGTCATCACAGACTCCCTCCATTTCTGTCACCTTTTCTTCTTCTTCTTCATCACTTTCAGAGCAAGATAGTTCTTCTATTAACGGCTCCCTGGTTCCCAGCTGGGTGGGTCCTTGGACAAAGTACTCTTTCAGAGTCCAGGTAAGAGGTTGATAGGGTATGAATGGATTTGGATGAACTGGGTCTGGGTGGAAACCTAGACCAGCTTTGGCTAACAACCTCCTAATTGCCTGAACACTATGGATTTGTCCTTGCTTATCGCTGCCTAATCCGCGGCCATGAACATAACCGATATTTGCCATTACCTCCCAACCTTTCCCCTGAGGGTATGAGATCTGCTCAAGCTTTTCATCAGATTGGGGGGATTGGCTCAGATCACAGGGCGAGGGGAAGTCAAAGAGAGACATGACTGGTTTCTTCCCCTTGTCTGGAATGAAGAGGTGTGGCATCTGCTCTGAGGTGATTGCATTGAGGGTTTCCAAGGTAGGAATGCTCTTGATTTTGATAACCCGCCCATTGAAATGAAATTTGAAGCATTGGTGGGTGGTGGAAGGGACCCCTAGAGTCTGCTCTAGCCAAGGACGACCGAGGATGGCCTTGTAGGCCGGGTCGACGTCAAGAACTAAGAACTCGGTGGACATGGTGACTGGTCCGATTTCCAGCTTAAGAGCAATCTTGCCTTTGGCAACCCTTTTGGAGTTGTCATAGGCGGCGATGGTGGAGCAGTTCTTCTCCAGATTCTCCTCCCTCAAACCTAATTGCTTGAGGGTCTTCATCGGACAGACATTGATAGATGCCCCGGTGTCAATGAGGGTGGAGTCCACCGAAACCCCATTAAGGCTGACGGTAAGACAGAGAGGAAGTGAACGACAATCGGGGGTGGCAAGATCTTTGTCCGAGAAGGAGATTGAAGGTCCTTGGGTGAGGGAGAGGATAGCATTGGTGACCCCACTGGGAGGGAGGTCATCATTAACCATGATCTTCTGGAGGAATTGGAGGAGGGTGGACTGATGAGACGGCGACCTCCGAATCAATTCTAAAATGGACACTCTTGCGGGTGTCTTATCCAGATGTTGCAGAATATCGTATTCGGTGCCGGCAGGAGGTGGAGGTCCACTGTCCTCCTCATCTTGGGATGGCCGCAACGGTGGAGGAACAATTCAGTTTCGGAGTGTGACGTGAACGGCCTCTGGGACTTAGGGAGAATGAGTTGGAGGGGTCTGGTAGATGACTCACCGGCAGGGGAGGTGAGGATAGTGGGGTAGGCATCTTGGGGAGGTCGGATGAGCACTAAGGGTCTTCCTCTAGAATGGCATCTACTGACGTGGAGGGCTCCTGAACTCTATGGTAGGACATGGATACCATTCCTCGAAGCCCTCTACCCCCCACTGTTGCTCTCTCCTCACAACCTGGGGTCCTGAGTGTATCATGGTATGGACATTTTCCTGGGGCTTGGAGGAGGAGGGATTGTTGTTTTGGTAATTGGGGAGGGGGTTTTGGAAAATGCCTAGCTCTTTCTTGGTATACCTAGACTTTGCTATGGCTACCTTGACATCCTCCCAGTTAATCCTCCCCTGATCGTTCACGTCATACACCCAGTCACGAAATGTGAAACAATTGTTGATGTCGTGACCATGGGTGCGGTGATAAGGACAATACTTTGAAGTATCCAGCCTTGGATTGGTGTTTTCCCTTTGCGGGGGAAGCCAGATAGCCTCACAAGACATGAGGGCAAAGAAAACGTCCTCGAGGGTCTCTGGAAGAGGAGGGTAGTGAGACCTCTTAGGACCAGGCCGAGTGTAGCCAGAAGAAGGGGGAGGTACAGCAGAATAAGGTTTGGAGGGATGTGACGGGAATTGGTGAGGATTGGAAGGAGGATTAGAGGGCTTGTTGGGAGGCCTCAGCGGTTGACTGCAGGCACTGACAGACTCATTGACGGTCACCCCTTCGGTGGTAGGTGCTGCAGGAGCCTTACGTGCCTTTGGCTTCCCCTCAAAGAAATGTGGGAGAGAGGAGTCTTTGATTTGATTTTCAATCACCCTGGCTCTATTATAAAGATGTGAGAAGGAAGGAAACTCACTTAGCATTAAGACAGAGCGGAGCACAGGGGTGGTGTTGGTGACTAACAGGGTTATGGCTTGGGACTCCGGGATGGGTATGTCGGCTCTGGAGGCCATGGATCTCCATCGGTTAGCATAGGTGACAAAGTCTTCGTTCGGCTTCATCTTTTCCGCCACCAAGTCAGGTAGTGTAGGGACTTGAGTGGCCATGTATGAAAAATGTGAGATGAATCGCTCGGAGACAATGTCAAAATTAACGAGATCCGATGCGGGTAGAGAGGTGAACCACCTCAAAGCTTCCCCTTCTAACGATTGTTGGAAGAGGTGAACTAAGAGGAGTAAAGCCACCGATGGGAATCCATGGTGAAGCCAGTGAGGTGGAATTGGGGATCAGAGGTCCCATCATACTTGCGGTACTTTGGGGCCTTGAAATCGGGGGGAAAATAAGTGTTGGGAAGCTTGCAGTAGTTTTGGAGTGAGTGAGGTTTTGACAAAGATAGGGACTCAGCTAGGAGCTTCCAAACAAGACCTTCCACCTCGGAACGGGGAATGGATTCGGATTGGGTGGGGGGTGTGATTTGAACAGGTGGTGAATGGGTGGAAGGAGGAGTGAGAATAGGAGTAGGGAACGGAACGGGGGTAGGGGAAGGAATGAAAGTAGAGACGGGCACCCGGGGTGAGGTGACCGGCCTAGGAGTGGGGCTAGATGTAGAGGCGTTGAAAGGGGATAGGGATGGAGTGGAAGGAGACGCCGCTGCCCTGATGGTATGCTTGGAAAGCATAGAAATAATTTCATCGGGCGAATAGCGAGACATGAGTTTAGAAAACTCGGGGTCTTCTTGAGCATTTTGGGCGTGAGTGGGGTTGACCCTCAAGCTGACTTCCTCATTGTCGGCCTGGGAGGATGATTGGACTGATTCATCGGGCTGAACATCAGTGTTTATCATACCGACAATCTCATTGACATTATCATCATACTCAAATGCCGGTTTATTAGCCATGTTGATAGGGTCCAACCAAGTGTCCATTAGCACACAACCTACTGATTTTAAAATGGTTAAAGTTGACTAACTTCACTGTTTTTAGCTAAAGTATGGATTTCTACCAAACAATGTTATCAAACAACATCCCCAAGATTTTTAAATGTCAAAGTTATGTGTTAACTTGACTTGTAAGGGCCGTTCTCTCAAATCTCACTTGAATCCCGGTGAGTAGGTGAGCTAGACAGGGAGGGTAAAGGTCCTCCTGCCCCGTACTGTGAGGGAATCCACGGAATTTAGGGACTTACAGAGTTTTTCTTGGAGACAACCCGATTTACCCGAGAGGGAATCCCCGAGTAAAAGGTTGTAAACCAAGGAAAGGTGATCCTAAAATGTGAGGGGAGGCTAGAAAAGGTTAGAAGAGTGACCCTCCAGTGACTGAAGACCATCAGTGGCAAACAGTAAGCACACAGAAAACAAAATCAAAGCAAAACAGTAAAAAAAGGTCAAAAACATGCTTCTGTGAATATAAACGGCATATAGGTTGATGCACAGTTCATCAGAAAATAGTAAACGGCAAGATCGACTGACGCTAACCTACAGCTAACGACAAGCTATATGGACACTAAACAGAATTAAACGGCTAGAACAATGGACGTTTACCTGGGTAGACGGCAGGATCTCTTGCTGTCTACCTGGATGAACAATGACCGCAGCAGCAGTGTTGTCCCACCGTCATCGCTAGAAAAGAGAACTGTGGACGCTTCGTTTCACCTCCGACTTTCGGGGAAGACTGCGTGGCCCTCCCTGGTGGTGCTTCACGAACGTCACTGCTCCCTCGTTGGCGATGAGGGGGTTGCTGGTTGACCTCGTTGACTCTCTGGTTGACTAAGTTGACTGAGGAGAGAACCAAGAAAACCAGTGAAGTAAGGAGATGTTGTGATCGCCAGGGCCTTACCTGTGCCCAAGGAGTTGTTGTGATCACGTCGGTGCAGTGGCCTCGCGCAGCGGATGGAGACGGGGCTTCAACTTCTCCTCCTTCAGCCGGCCAAAGGAGAAGAGCTCCGCGGTCTTCTACAGATCGTTCCTGCTACAGAAAAAGACTCTATTAGACTCTAAGAAGTGTGGTAAATGCTCAAAACGAAGTATGAGAAGCCCAAAAGGAGAGTCCCGTACTGGTTGCGGACTTGAGAAGAGGGGTGGCCAAATGTTATGACCACCCTTCTTCCCTCCGTTTTGGTTGGGAAACCCCTTTCTAGGTGTGTAGGAAGGTGACCTACGTGCCTAGAGTGAGTGGAAAGGTGTGTGTGTGTTGCATGTAACTAAGAGAAGAGAGTTAAGAAAGAGAGAGGGAGGGAGGTGTAGATCCTTGTTGTTGATGTTGTAGCTCCTTGCAAGGGCTCCTCCAGCTCGGGAAGAAGCCTCCTGGATGTCCCAACTCGTGAGAGGAAGAAGAAGAAAGAGTTGGTGGGAGAGTGGGTGCACTTTCTCTCTCTTCTCTCAAAGCTTCAGCATGTGGACGTCCAGCCTCTCTCCCTTGGCTTAGAGGGCTCAAGGGGGAGTTATATAGACAGTGGGCTCGAGCTCAGCTACCTTGGATGCTCAAGTGTGAAGAAACACACTTGTACACATGGAAATCCAAGTCTAAAGGCTCCAACCAATGGGGAGAGGCCACATAGGATTTTTACTGGGTCAAGGGAGTGCCAAGGTGGCTCATATGCCCGTTGGGAACGGTCCCATGCGGTGCATGGGTGAGGGAAAGGCGCTAGTGGGCTATATTCTCGAGGTAGTTGCGCAGACCAGGTAAACCAGGTTAACGTCAAATGATTCTGTCGCCAACCCCATGCAGACGTCCATGGATGTGGATGCCAACTTTGGTCAACATCAATGAGGCTTGCCGTCAACCAGTAGTCGGCGGCCATCGATGTTGCCATCTACATGGCATCCGAGGCAAGTCAACAAACGGTCAAACGAGGCTTAATGGGCCAAAAGAGCCTTGCGGGAGATGGGCCAAATCTCGCGTCTACAGGTGGTCTATACCCCTGAGCTTGATGGTATTGCTGGTTCTGAGAAAATTCGGGAGGGTTGTTCCTTGGGTTTGCTATAGCTTGACTTGGCAACTGACCCAATTCCCTCCTATGACACACATCAGCAATCTGAGACTCTATTCTTGCCAAATTTTGTTGAAAATTTTGGTTTTGAGTTTGATATTGAGTTTGTTGTTCTTGCACAGTTTGGCATAGAGTTGCCATCATATTTTGGAGTTGATTCATTTTATCATCCCAATTAGGCTGAGGAGGTGGTGGTTGATATGAAGGTTGGTGGAAATTTGTGAGCAAATTGATTGAATTTTGATTTTCTTGGACTTGTGGAGGTTTAGAGTAAGAAGATTGGCCAAATCCCGAATTCTGATTGGGATAGGCTTGACCATACATGGATTGCTTAAAGGCAGGTTGAGAAACTTGTTCAGATTGATTTTTCCAAGAAAAGTTCGGATGGTTCCTCCAACCAGGGTTGTATGTGTTAGAGTATGGATCATAGGAGGGTTTGTAGAAGCCTTGAGCAGCTTGAACTTGTTCTTGAATAAAAGGGGGCAATTGAGCAGTAGTGGGACAAGCATTGGTAGGATGGGCTGGACTAGCACACATAGAACAAGTTTCATGTGGTTGAGAAAATTTAGGTGTGGCTTGCCCAGTTAGAGATAACAATTGGTTGAATTTTTGTTCCAATTTCTGCTCCAATCTCTGATCAAGTCTAGCAACATGTCTTCTACCCTAGAGTCTGATTCTCCTCTCCCTCTACTTCATACATCCCCGCCTTCTTTACAGGTCCTAATGCTCTCTCATAACAGTAGAGTGAGGCATGATTGATAGAATTTTCACTCAATGTTTCAAAAAGATTATATGCCTCATCCTCTCTCTTAGTCATGAATGCTCCTCCACATGAGGCATCAACCATTGGCCTATTTGATTCTGTTAGTCCTTCATAAAAAGCTTGGACTATTTGCCACCTTAACAAACCATGATGGGGGCATTTTCTAAGCAACTCTTTCAATCTCTCCCATGATTCATGCATTAATTCTCCCGGGTGTTGGGAGAATCCAGTTATAGCTCTTCTCATTGTGTTAGTACGGCCAATAGGATAAAACTTCTTCAAAAATTCCTGCTGCATTTCTGGCCATGTTGTGATGGTTTTCCCTATGGTTCCTAACCAATGTTTAGCCTTGTCTTTTAAGGAGAATGGAAATAGGGTCAATTTTAAGGCATTTTCAGTGAAGTTTTGGATCCTTACAGTGGAACAAATTTCTAGGAACTCATCTATATGCCTATAAGGATCTTCACTGGGATTGCCATAAAAAGAAGGCAACATCTGAATGGTTCCTGGCTTGATTTCAAAGTGATTTGCCAGAATTTCCGGCCTAATGCAAGTGGCAGGTTGATAATTAAAAGGAATAAAGTACTCCTTCATCTGTCTGGGTGCAACCTCCTCCATATTCCTAGCAATTTGGTTTTGATCTTGGTTGGCCATCCTATGAAAGAATCTTTCAATCTCGTCTATAGGTTGAGCCAAATCCATGTTCCGGGACCGTCTACCAAGCATGCACAAATGAAAACCCTCTATTTATGATTTTTGAATTTTTTTAGATTTTTATTGATTTTTGAATTTTTATGACAAACACAAACAATCACACACTTTCAAAACAAATTATCCTAAACTCTAAGTGTTCCTTGGACTTATGTTATTTTTCTCAAAATCAGATTTATGCTTGCTTAAGTCTAGTCCTAACTCTTCTTGTACCGGCCAGTTAAGAGGTGGAGTAGAGGGAGGCCTCCCTTGCTTCGCAAGGACCCAATTAAATAACCTCTGACTCACTTAAGTGTAAGCTTTATAACCTCTAATCCTAGACACCAGACTTAAAGAGAAGTTTGAATTTAAGAAAGAATAAATCTAATTATGAACCCTAGGGCCAAGTCTACTGATTTATATTGAATGTTTAGGACAATGCAAAAATGTGAAAAATTTTGTGATTTTTGGGCAATGGAAAGGGTGATGAAATCCCTCACCTTATCTTTTTATTTTCTAATGGATGGTGCCCTTAAGCAGTCCCATTTTCAAATGTGAAGTGCACAGATCAAGTTTCAAACAAGAGGTTATCTAATGCTAAGTCTAATGCATGAATCGAGCGATGGAAGTCTTACCTTTCCCCTGCACTCTTCAATGCAATAAAGAAATGGAATTCAAATGACAATTAAGATGATGAATGTCCTAAAGCATGAGATTCTAATCTTGAGAAATGAAATTTTTATTTACAAACAAACGACTAACATGAAAGAGCGATTTGGAAATTTTTTTAAGATTTAGATTTTTTAACTTTTATTTGATTTTTGAATTAAATGAAATAAAACCTAACTAAGAAAATATAGATGATACTATAAGCTAATTCTCAAACCACACAAACCACAAAAGAGTCCAATTATTACATGCCAACAAGAAAGAAATCTTTGTACATGCACAGAGAGTACATCAAAGCCTCACTACAAATTTCACTCCTCTCTTCTATCTAAAAGACTGAATTAAAAGCAAATGGGAAAAGAAATCAGCAAGCTCCTCCTCCAATGGGCTTCAAAGGTCAAGCCCAATCTCCAAGTTCCTCTCCTTGTGCAAATCTAAAATGAAAGCCCAATAACAAGTCAATATAAAGTCCAAAGCAAATGAGATCAAATGAAAGCAGATTAAATCAAACTCTAATGCCTCCCCGGCAACGGCGCCAAGATGAAGTGCGTGGCCTTGTTGACTGTATGTTTTTCGTTGTCTAGAGTTCGTTGCACACGTCAAAATGCCCACATTCTCTAAACTGTCTCATAAACATAAAATAGTAAAGATAAACTCATACAGTGGTGAGAACAGGTCATATCCACGGAGAGGCAGAATAAAGCTTGAATTAAACTACTTTGACTTGAAATCTCCATCGACAATGCATTAAAAGTGAATGTGTACACAACACCGATCAAATCCCACACAATCTTGACAGATCAAACTTAATGAAAGAACAAGTGGAATTGAAAATGGAAGAGATATGGTATCACTGTACCCTCACAGCTCGAGGGATCAAATTGGTAGACGGAAATCTTTAAAAGAAAACTTTCAAATCAATGTACCCCTATAGCTCAGGGGATGAACAGTCAACAAAAGTAGCTCTCTACAAATACTGAATCAATACTCTCAAAAGAAATGGAACTGTTGATCTCATAAAATTGCACAGAAGTAAAAGAACTGCTACCTATTCACACAGAAAAAAGAAAATTCAGATGAACTGAACTAAATGCCTCTGAATTGAATTCTGGAACACAAAAGAAATGGAAGATTTATGCATCTATCTCTCAACAGCCCTCACAGCTCTCACACAAGAAAAGACACAAATAAACCTACCTCCCTGTAGCCAAACCCTCTGAATGCCAAACTCCCTGCTGCTGAAAACCTCTCGAATGGCTTCAGAAAAGATAGACGAAAGTAGAACACTAGATCGAAGTAGCAGAGAAATGGGACAAAAATTGCAGTCGCCCTCCGGAAGCCTTCACAGAAGAGATGAACAATTTCAAAAGAAAAAGCTGAGTCTCCCAGATCCCTCCAGATGAACACAGAGGAAGCACCTCCAATCACTCAACTCAACATCAAAGGAACACATGAAACATCTCCCAATAGCAGAACTCCTGGATACCGAACAATCTTTAACTGCCAACCATCAATTCAAGAAAGGAAGAGCTGAACAAGTAAACTAGATCGAACCATCTAACACAGCAGAAATGGACAATAGTTGCAGAAGAAAGAAATTAAAATCTATCTGATCGATCTCCACTAAAACATAGAAGGAATAGAATTTGACAATTGCACTGAATCGAACTATGCGGCACAGAAGAAAGGGGAATTAAATGCAATAACGCCACTGGATCACCTTCACAATTTGCACATAAGAAATAAAAGGATCAGTCGAATTCAGAAACTTGCACAGAAGAAATCGAACTAAGACATTTTTGCACAGAATAAGGGAAGAACGGCAAACTGGAAATTAAATCCCAAATATCAAACTGTCCAAGCTCGTCTCCTTACAGTAAAGAAACAAATCAAAACAAAAGCTGAACCAGCCTCCCTACCCTACAATGGAACCAGAACAAGAACAAAATAAACTGCTAAAAATTCTAAACCCCAGCCCCAGCAGCAAGAACAATAGAAGAGAAATTTCTAACTCTCAGAATCTCCCAACCCTCGTAGCTTTGCAGAAAAGAAAAAATTACAGAAGTAGAAAATGGTAGAAATAAACTAAAAATCTGAACTAGCTAACCCCTCTCCCTCACTGCTCTGCGGAAAGAAGAAAATACAGAAGAAATAAAACTAGAAAAATATCTAAAATCCGAACTACTGGAGAAGAGGACCTTGGGGTCCTTTTATAGGCTCCCGGGCCTTCCAGGCCTTGCACACATCTCAGCCACAGCAGCTTCCCACCCAGATCTGGCCCCAGGATCGCACCAGGTAGCCATGCACCAGGGCTCCGCCATCGCACCGCCAGCCTTAGTAGGTCCGAAATCTGGCAGCCCATCTTCCCAGATCGGCCACGCCATCCAGCCTGCATACCTGGGCGCTGGCCGCCCAGGCGCCTTGCACACACCTCCGCCTCAGATGCACCGGCTAGCCCATCGCCGCGCACAGAGCTAAGAAGCCGCTATGCACCGCCATCCGCTGCACATGCCCGCCTCAGCTGCACATACCCTGCTGCGCACAGGGTCTGCACACCCCCTGCCACCCTCTTGCACGCACGCATCAGCAACGGCCGCTTCACAGTTGGGCTTCATCGCATGCACCATCCACCAAATCGCCAGCACCCATCGCGCCAGCACACCCCAGCAGAGCTCCATCTGCTTCCAGCCCCCATCGCGCTAGCACACCCCAGCCTTGCTCTGCCCCAACTCAGCAGCCGTCCCAGACCTGCACAAGCCAGAGCTCCAGTCTGCCTTCAGGACTCCTCAGATCTGATGGGAAGAAAGAAGGGATATAGCAAGGTGTTAGTGGTGTACGTGGCCTATTTAGATGAGAGAGAGGTAATGTGGTATGATGGGATTAGTTAAGATTATTTATTTAATTAAAATTTAAAATTTGAATTATTTATAGATTAATATTTTCAAGAATTATTAAAAGATGTTTAAGAACATTTAAGGATAAGAATTATTGATGAACAATATACTTGCAAAGAGAAAAAAAAATTATTAGTCAAACTACTCAAAAGATATTGACTTTATTAAATGAGAATTTAACTTTTTGTTTTACCAAAAAAAATTAACTAATAAATTCAAAAACTTATTTTAGATGAAATAAAAATTAAAATCAAACTGCACATTATTTATAGACGAAGAATACCTAAAATTCACTATATGCATAAAATTTAACACAAAAAATTCTGTAGTTATCACTCACCTCGTGCGCGTTGTTTCCTTGTGGCACGATGGGTTGTGGTGACCTATTGCACTGTCTCTTGCTGTCCTGGTTTCTTGTTGCCTAACTAGACGATGTAGGGCAGTGTGCCATGTGTTTAGTGTGAGGCAGCACCGGTTTTTCTTCTGTTTGGCTTGCTTATGCAAGCATCGTCCCGATGTGTGTTTACGCTTGTGCCTCAGCTGTGATTGGAGGCACTTGTTGCTGTTTAGTGTGTGGCTCTCTCCTCCTGGGTGGTAGGAGCGGTGCCTTGTGTTTGTGTGCTTCTAAGAGCCGATGTGTTGTTGCGCTCTTGAAGCTGCTGGTTCTTCGCATGTTTTGCTTGTGTGGGTCTCTGGTGGAGAGTCCCTTTTGGTTAGCCTTGGGTCGTTTCAGGCTGTTGGTGCAGTTGTGTACTACACCTTGAGAATGATCTTTTCGATGTTTCGTGTCTTTGTGTCTTAAGGGTTTGGGGCCGGTGTGGCCTGTTGTGCCCTTCTTAGGCTTGCGGTTTCTTGCATGTGGCTTTTGGCAGGTCTCTTGTGGAGAGTCCTCCCTGTAAGCCCATATTGTTCGGCCGTTGTTGCAACTGTGTTGCATCTTGCCTGGTTGTGGTGCTTGTGGTAGCACTATGTACTCGTGCTCGAGTGATTTGTTTTGTGCTATTTAGAGCCTTGTGCACTGTGTTGTACCTTGGGTGGCTCCTGGTGCAGATGTTGGCACCGTGTGTCATGCCATGTGCCTGATTGTGAGCTTTGTGTGTCGTTTTCCGAGTTTGCTCGATGTTCGAGACGTTGAGCTTTCTGCCTCTGGGACACTTTGTGTTGGCCCATACCTTGTGGCTGTACCGTTACCGCTGTGGGGGTGGCTGCTTTGCCTTGTCTAGGTAGCCCTATCGGTGGTGCGCTAGGTCTTGGCCGCGACCTGTGTCCGAGTTTTCCCTCTTGCTTCAGGGAGCGAGAGTGTTCGGTTGTGGTACCCTGCTTTGGTTTGGGTTCCTTTGAGGTCGACACGTTGTTCTCGACCTCTGCGATTATTTCGTTTCTCATGCAGTTTGTCGATGTCTTGGGTTGCTTGGCTCTGCCAAACTCAGACATCTTCCCTAGTTTTACCTCTGCGCATTGTGCCTGTGGAGCTTTTGGTCTAGTTCTTTTGTGGCTCCACAGTCGTTGTGTGTCCTTGTCAGACCACGAGGACAATCTAGGTGAGATCGAGTGGTGCCGATGGACACTGTCCTGCGTGCCGTGGTGAGGTGCCAAGTTTTGGCTTCACCTCTGATGTCTTCTGTGTTTCCGTCGTGGTGTGCCACATTGGGGAGCGTGTAACTCCTAGTTTTGTGGCTCCGCATGCATTGTGTTTCCTTGTCAGACCATGAGGATGATCTGGGTGAGATCTAGTGGTGCCTACAGACACTGCCTTGCATGCCGTGGTTTCTCCACGTGCGTGTTTTCCGCTTGGTTTTGGGTCACCCATAAGAAGTTCTCATTTGGCCTTGCCGTAGGTGCTAGCTGTTACTAGTTGTGCTGAGCCATTCAGCGGAGTCTTGTGGTAGACCTCTTGGTGTTTTCCTCGGTTTGTCGTTAGTAGTTGGGACCTCTATCTAGTCGCTGGTGACAGAGTGAGTTACTGACCGGTTGGTCTCAACAGCGTGGTCTGTTGAGAGGCTCAGTCGTGTGGTTTTCAGCTAGCGGTTTTAGTGTTTCTGGTCAGTTTGGTGCTCATCGCACCTGTGGAGTTGTCGACAACCACTTGTGTGCTCTGTGCCGTTGGTGTGCGGTCTACGAGCCGTCGGTTGTCTGGTTAGACAATCTCTTTATAGCAGGGTCATGGTGGTGACCACCGGGAAGTCATGGTACGACTTAGTTGTCCCTTTGCACCTGTTGTGTTCTCCGACCGGGTTTCGCCCTTAATTTTGAGGACAAAATTATTTTTTTGTTGGATGTATTGTAACATCTCGGGCTTTCTGGTTTCCTTCGTTCACGTGTTGGATGACTGGCCACTAACGCGTCTGGCCTGGGCGACGCGTTAGTGTCACGTCGGAGGTGCCCGACGTGACAGTCATCTGTGTTACGACCCCTTTGTGCGTCGTGTTCTTGTCGTGCCCGGTCAATGGGTCGCTACAGCTTTCTGCTTTTCAGTCGTCTGACGCCTGTCAGAGTGGCAGGTGTGGCAGAGTGACCTGTCGAGTTGTCGTGACGTCCTGGAGGGACGCGTTCTGGTCACAGTTTGGGCAGCCGTCGTGTTAAGGTTGTTGACGTGACGCCTCACCCCATCGCGTCTTGGGGGCCAAAGGCATAAAGCCTTGGCCGGCGCCCCCTTTCCCCCCCTTTGGCTCTTTCTCCTTTCCCTCCTCCTCTCCGAGGAGGGGATGCTTTTCCCCCTCTCTTCCTCCGGAGATTGGAGCTTGGCGGAGCGGCGGCGGCTCATGGTGGAGCTGGAGTGGCGGACGTGGTGTCATGAAGGCCCTTTAGGGTTCGGTTCTTCCAAAATATGTAGGGATTTCTTGTTCCCTTCCCAATCCGGGTGATTGGGAGCTCTCGTGGCTTTGTAGATAGTTCTACTGATTTCCCCATGCTCCCCTCCCCATGGATGTGTAGATGTAGTGTGTGTGGTGACCCCGGAATATAGTATCCCGGCGGTCTGCCTCCGGTCTAATGTCGCGACCGCCGTGCGCGTCGTGACATCAAAGGAGGCGTCGCTTTCTTCAGTCGCGACCTTATCACGGCACAGTTAGCCGTCACGATAAGAGTCCTATCGCGACCCAGTTTCCTATCGCAACAGGGTTCTTGTCGCGATGCACTTCCCTGTCGCAACACGGTGCTTGTCGCAGTTGCCCTACCTGTCGCGATGGTATCGCGATGAGCTAGGAGGGTGCGACAGGACCTGGCTTTCCTCGGGTGTTTCCATGGCCGCGGTGGGCATGTCAGCGTGTGCCCCAGGGTAGGGTTGCCATAAGGACCTTCTGGTAGGGAACGCGGAAAGTTGGTTCGCTGCGTTCAGTGACCGAAGGTGACACCTTCGTAGCCGTGTCCTAGCGGTTGCGCTAGGAGGCTCACGTCTATCTAATAATCGATTGTCTAGCTGCCAATCGATTATTAGAAGAGCGATGGTTTCTGTGCTGTCTGGTGGTGTTCCGAGTTTTCAGGCCGTGCCGTGTGTACCAGTGTTGGCCGACGGTCCTCCTAGGGGTTTCCAGGAGGTGTGTCATGTGTGCTTGTGCCTGCTGGGCTTGTCTTGGTTACAAGCCAGCTATGCCAATTTTTGTTGGTTGTTGCCCCACCTGTTCTCTTTCACCCAGTGCTCTACACTTGAGGGCTTCTCCTGTTCAGACGTTGTCTCCGTTTCTTGAGACCCCCATCCTCGGGAGTCTGTTGAGGGAGTTCTCTAGGCTACGAGCGTGCTCGAGTTGATAGCCTAGTGTGGCGGACTTCAAAGCTGAGGGAAAAATAGTGGTGGGCAGTGGCGTAGAGTCGCTTGTGGAGCTCCCTTAGTTGGTATGTGTCTCCGAGGTGGTTGACGTGTTCTTCCGGTGCAGACCAGTTAGTCCTTCTCACTGCCTCGCTCTGCATTGGTTCTGGAGCCGCGTAGGGAGGGTAGGCGTGGGGCCGCAGCTCGGACGGGCTGTGGTGGTTGGTTGTGTTGTTCTCGGCTGTGGCTCACTAGCCTCGCTCTACCTAGGGAGGTTGTAGGCAGGAGTCGGCGGCTGTCGTGCTAGAGGAGTGGACAGTGTGTCCTCCTCTTAGATGCCTGTGGCGGTGGCTTGGTTGTTCTTGCTGTTACGGAGTTTCTCACATTGTTTCTAAGTGAGTCTCGTTGCTCTAGCCTGCACGGTGGTTGTAGCCTAGCCGTGTCTAGTGTCGTGGGCTTGGTTGGTTTGGCCTCGTGGGCCATGCTAGCGGTTTTAGTGTTGCGTGACCTCTCGGGGTGCCTTGTGCAAACACCCGACTGCTGGTTTTGTAAACCATTCCTTGGTGCCGTCTGTGGTGGCACTATAGGGTGTAGTTCCCTGACCTCGTGGAGTGTCCAAGGTCTAGAGTGGTTCTGCTTGTGGGCCCTCAACCTTGTGGAGGTTTGAGGTGGTCGTGCCTGTGGTGAGACGTTCCTTCTGACATGGTTGCTCGGTGTCTCTCATGGTGACACCTAGTTGTTCCTTCCCAACCTCATGGAGGTTTGGGATGTTGGGTGCTTGTGTCGTGAGACTCTGATCTCACGTGGTTGCTCTGGTGTTCCGTGAGCTTCTCTGTCACGGTGGGTGCATGCCGAGGTGTTGCTTCCGCATTGTGTTTGACTCCGCTGGTACTGCGGGAGTCGTGTTTGGCCAGACCCTGGTTGTGGGTCGTGGCATTACTCTGTTCCGCTGCTTTGTAGTACTCTGCAGTAGGTGTTTTCTCATTTTACTGCTTTCGAGATTAGTTTGCTTCCGCTTTCGTTGGAGTTACTACTGCTCTGGCTAAGGGACTGGTTATCCCTACTGAGCCTTGTTTGCGAGGCTCACCCCCCTACTCTCTTTAGGTAGGGACTCGCTATCGTAGGAGTTCGTTGTCGGACGGTCGTGGTGGCTGCTTGTTCGTCGTGCGTTGACAGCAGTGTGAGTTGTGAGCGTGAGTGCTCTTGTACCAGGAGTGAGTTGAGAGTGGCCTTTTTGCAGGTCCTCGGGGTATGCCCCTTAAGGACTGCTCCTTCTTTCTGTACCTATACTTTTATTTGGGACATGTTGTACATAATTTCTTTGTTAATGTACGAACTCTCTTGTTATAGTTATTTGAATTCATTGCTTATCTCACTGGACTAAATTCTAACCCTTTCGGGTCTTCAGATCCGTAGGTGGTGGCACGACCTTCGGGGTCCCTGGTAGGGCATCCGGGAGGTCGGGTCGTTACAACAATGGTAATGGGGAGGTGCACCAGCAGGCGCGGAAGCATGGGCCGGAGTCCGAAGGGGGTAATTGGGCCTTGCCGCGGAGGGGCATGGCCAGACATGTAGAGGCCTCCCAACAGGGTATGGGGGCGAGAATGTGTAATCGAATTAGTCCGCGAGGGGGCAGGGGAGGCTCGGACCGTCGGGTCGCGAGTAGGTTCAGCATAGAAAGCACCCGTGTTTGGGTGGAGAGTTTGAATGGGTTCGGTGATGGATTTCCCCTTTAGAGCAGCTTGAACCTCCTGGAGTTGGGAGGCTTGGAGGTTTTGGATGACGTCCACAAGTTGGGACAAATCAATAGAAGTAGTGGCATTTGCAATGGCATGCCTCGGGGAGGGGTGGGGAGACTCTGAATCCACCGCATGAACTTGCGAAGTGGATGGACCATCATGGGGTTTATTATGGAGTTGTACAAGTGGTTCAGTGGAGTCATACAACTCATCATATACATCTTCATGATAATCCATGTCCTCATGCTCGGCCATTCCAAGAATTTTGCCTGAATGAAGCAACATGAAAGTTTAAACACAAAGGTTGATTAACAAACAACTTGTAACACCCCGACACGGAATATTGGAGCAGAATTACAGTTATTAAATAGAACAGAGCGATAATAAATGACAAACCATTGAACAATTGGAATAAAACCAAATGAAATCCAACTTCATTAATATTCCGACAACTAACTATCACATCCACTAATCAGAGCCAATACTAGGGCCCAGAGTACTTTATTCAAACTCAAACTATTACATACTGACTAGCTGACGACTAACTAAATAACTACTAAGTAGTGGTTGACGAAACTGGTCACTCTTGAGCATCATCCTCATTCCCCTCCTCGTGAGTGTGGTAATCCCCATCAGAATCACCTGAAACACAAGAAATAATAACGCAGGATGAGCGATAATCGCCCAGTAGGACTTAATATCTCATAAGAACAAGCATATTTAAGTGATTAATGTCTTAAATGGCAGGATAACTAGAGAGAATAGTCATGTAAAGTTAAATAACGATGGCAAGAGAATGATAGCACTTGTACATGGAAAATAGCACATCAAGTATGATAATGGATTGGCCATGTAACGATATAGCACGTAAAGTTGCATAACGGTGCACTAGTAACGATAGCACTTATATAGATAGCACTTGTATAGATTGCACTAATTGATTGTCATGGATTAAATCTTGATAGTATAATGGCACTGGATGTATGCCAACATCCTGATCATTTTAACTCCCATGGGAAAATGGCACTTTTCGGGCACTCCTCTCAGGACCAGATTGGGCCCCATTGCACTGGCATAAGTTATGTTTCTTATCTTAGACAATCATATGGATGGCCAAATAGAGTACAAAGAATAGATGAGAATAGTAGACGAATAGACGAGAGTGTAGAGAGAACGTAAACAGATGAGAGTATAAAGATGATAGATGAGATAGGGGTATAATCGTAAAACAACGTTAAACAGCCGAAAGTAACAGTTGCATAGCACTAGGTCGGGTGCCGGCAGTATGGTAGAAGATACATCCACCCATTAGTTGTGTTATGAACACAGGCTAGATGGTCCAGCAAGAAGGAAACACACTAAGGACGTTGGATCATGCTGATCCCAAGAGGTGTAACGGGATTTAAGGGTACAACCAGCTTGTTGGCAATGGACGTGCGCCAAAGCCAAGGAGACTTATAGAGGCCTTGACAAGGAGTCCCTGGTCCTGTCAGGAGTATTCCCAACGGAGAGGTGGTCCATGCCAAGAGAAAGTGTGTAACGAAAAGTTGTCTTTCTTGCCTCGAGTCGTCGATGACAGAGGGACGCGATATCGGTGTACAAAGCACGCGAAAAAAAATGAAGATATGTGTCATTTAAATAATAGGGAAATTTAAGTGAAATAATTTGATTTAATTACCATATATATTATTGAGTAATTTAATAAGGTCTCAATGTAATTAATAATATTTAGTGGGTGCAAATGTAAAGAAATCATGAGAGCATGTATAATCGTGCTTTTGGCTTTTAATTAATTGAATTTATGTAATTATTACTAAATATTATAATCAGATTAATACTAATCACAACAGTGCTTAATTAAGTGTAAACAAGGTTCAAATGGTGTAAATAGTAGGGGTATAAGTGCAATTTTTAGTTCTCGCGGAAGTCTTGAAATCCCCGTCGCGATTCAAGTCGCGACGGGCGGTCCGGGCGTGACCATTGAACCGGCCGGCCTGGCGCGGTTCGGGAGAAAACCGCGATGGTGCGGATCGAATTTATAACGCGACGGACTGGCCGGTCGCGACTCCTCTGATATCGCGATGGGTCGGGCCGTCGTGATTTCAGAGGAGCGGCCCGACCCAGAAAAGGGGATTTTCCCTTTTTGGGTTTGGTCCTTCCCTCCCTTTCATGATATAGCACACTTCTAAAATCGATATAAAATCACACGATGATCCAAAAATTATGAAACCAATTTTAACTGAAAGTAGCTTGTAGATCTATCAACAGGCAGATGTAATTAGAAAATAGATATGAATAGGGCATGCTTTGATTAGGTTACTTTTCAGTGACCTAAAACATGCACAGTCATGGATTTTGATTTAATTCGCAAAAGATACAAGATGCAAATTGGGGAAAATAGGGGCGTTTGGAAGCTAACAGCATGTAGTATTTATGAGATTATTTGCATGATATGGGATCAAGTACATGCATGGATTGAAAGCAATCATGAAGCTTCGAGTGCATAGTAAGGATAGAGTTTAGAACATTTAATATTCCGTCATGGAGCCACAAAAATTAGGGAAATCATAGGGCTTTCGAAGATGGATGTGTAGGCTACCTATGGCCAAAATTAGGTGATTTGTACTTGAGAGATTGCCTACCTTTTCTTACTGTAATGAAAACCTAGGGTGGAGGACGAAGAAGAGAATCCCTCCTTGGTTCCTAGCTTCCTCCCCTTGCTCTCCACGTCCAGAACTCCTCCTCCTCATCCGCCAAGGTTTCAGCCATGATCTAGGGTTGGGTTGGTACGATTTGGGGGTGTATTGGTGGGTTTAGAGAGTCCTACCTTCTAAAAACTCTCCCTTTCCTTAAAACTCCGAATTTCCATCTTTATCACCCTATTTCTATCCTTTATCTTTCTCATAGGATTGGGGAGAGAGTTAATTTCGTGGGCAAAGGGTTAGGGTAAGTGTAAGACTCCTTTTTAGGATATTTACAACCTATTTAAATATTTATCTTGCCTTTTTAATTAATTAATTAATTAAATCCGAATTTAGGCAAAAGATCTCCCATCCAAAGATGGGCTCTTAGCTTTTTGGCCCATTACTTTAGGTATGGACCATTAGTTGAACTCATTTACTAGTTTAGCGTAATGGGTTTTTATTTAATTCCCTTTTATTCCATTTATTCCCTCTTTATTCTCATTTAATTCTATTTATCACATTTATTTAATTAAATTTTTATTTTAGTTAGGATTTAAAAATCAAGGTTGCTACATCCTCCCCTTCTTAAAAAGAATTTGGTCCCCAAATTCATATGATCTTAGGAGGAAGAGTTACTTACTGAATAATTCTGGGTAATTCCGTCGCATGGTTGCTTCGGGTTCCCACGTGGCTTCTTCAACTTCATGATTTCTCCATAGTATCTTGACCACAGATATGGGTCGGTTCTGGAATTATTGTATCTTCTTGTCTAAGATTCTTACCGGTTTCTCTTCATAGGTCATATCCTTGTTTAGAATGATATCGTCGTAGCTGATTACTTGCGATGGGTTGTACACATAGTTCCTCAGCATAGATACATGAAAAAAATTGTGTACTGTGGAAAACTGAGGAGGTAATGCCAGATGATACGCCACTTCGCCTACTCTTTCCAGTACCTCGAATGGACCTATGAATCTCGGCCTTAACTTACCTTTCATCCCAAACCTTTGAAATCCTCAGGTTGGGGATACCTTGAGCGGTACATGATCTCCGGTTTGAAATTATAAGTCCCTTCTTCTCTTGTCTACATAGCTCTTCTTCCTAGACTGAGCTATTTTAATCCTGTCTCTGATAATCTTTATATCCCTGCTAGTATTCTGTACCATGTCTGGTCCCAACCATTGTTGTTCGCCTAACTCACTCCAGTATACTGGCGATCTACAGCTTCTACCGTACATGGCTTCAAACGGTGTCATCTTAATGCTGGCCTGGTAGCTGTTATTGTAGGCGAATTCTATTAGTGACAACTATTCATTCTAGTACCCCTCAAAATCTATAGTGCAGGCTCATAGCATATCCTCCACGATCTGATTAGTTCTTTCCATCTGTCCATCAGTTTGTAGGTGGAATGCTGTGCTAAAACTGAGTTTGGGGCCTAGTGTAGTCTGAAGTCCCATCCAGAATCTAGATGTGAATCGAGGGTCATGATCTGAGACTATGGACACAGGAACTCCATGTAATCTCACAATCTTCTTCACATATAAGGCTGCAAGTACATCCACACTCCAGGTACTTTTGATTGCAAGGAAATGTGCGGACTTAGTCAAACGGTCTACTATGACCCAAATAGCATCAAGTCCACCATGAGTTCGGGGTAAACCCATGATGAAATCCATGTCAATACTCTCCCACTTCCATTTAGGTATGTCCAGGGGTCTGAGTACACCCGCAGGACGTCGGTGTTCTGCTTTTACCTGCTGACATGTGAGGCAGTGCGTGGCATGCTCAGCCACCTCACGCTTCATGTTGGGCCACCAAAATGACCTTTTCATGTCTTGGTACATCCTGGTTGTACCTGGGTGAATTGTATACTTAGTCTTGTGGGCTTCATCCATCAGCTTCCTTTTCAACTCTTCACTGTCAGGCACACATGTCCTAGCTTGAAATAACAGTCTCCCATCCTCCGTGATGGAGAAATCTAGTCAGTCGGCTAGAGTTCCCTTAACTCTGATTAAGAATCGATCATTTTCTTGTTGCTCCCTGATCTCAACAAAGATGTCGGGTTGATCTCTAAGGTTAGCCACCAACACCTGATCACTTCTCTACTCAATATTTAGATCCAGACTGGCAAATTGTTCAAGTAATTGCATCTCACCCATGACTAAACAAGATAAGGACGCTACTGGCTTCCTACTTAGTGCATCTGCTACTGCATTACCTTTGCCTGGGTGGTATTGGATACTGAAATCAAAATCCTTCAAATATTCCAGACATCTCCTTTGCCGCATATTGAGCTCCTTCTGGGAAAATAAGTACTTTAAACTCTTATGATTAGAGTAGACAATGAAATATTCCCCATACAGATAATGCCTCCAAATTTTAAGTGCAAACACCACAACAGCTAGTTCTAAGTCATGGACAGGATAATTAACTTCATGAGGCTTCCACTGTCTTGATGAATAGGCTATAACCTTCTCATTCTGCATTAGCACGCAGCCTAGACCGATTCCAGATGCATCAGTGTAGACTGAGAATCCTTCGCCCTCGAATGGCAACGCGAGGATAGGTGCAGAAGTCAAACATTACTTCAGTGTCTGGAAGCTCTTCTCGCATTCCTTGCTCCAGACATAGGGGTTCTCTTTTCGCGTAAGGCGAGTAAGAGGTACAGCTATCTTGGAGAAGTCTTTTATGAACTGCCTGTAATAGCCAGCCAGTCCAAGAAAGCTTCTGATCTCCGTGACATTGGTCGGTCTCTCCCAGTTGTGTACAGCTTCTACCTTGGAAGGATCGATAGCGATACCATCCTTGGATATAACATGGCCTAGAAATGACACCTCCTCGAGCCAGAATTCACTCTTGCTCAAATTGGCGTAGAGTTTGTTGTCGCGCAAGATCTGCAGAGCGATCCTCAGATGCTCCTCATGCTCTTCCTTGGTCTTTGAGTATATGAGAATATCATCAATAAAGACCACGACGAACTTGTTGAGGTATGGTCGATAGATGCTATTCATCAGTTGCATAAAAGCTGCAAGAGCATTGGTTAGTCCAAAAGGCATGACTACAAATTCATAATGACCGTACCTGCTCCTGAAAGCAGTCTTGTAAATATCCGCATCTTTAATTCTCATCTGATGATAACCCGATCTAAGGTCAATCTTAGAGAAATATTTAGCTCCTGATATTTGATCAAATAGTTCATCAACACGAGGCAGAGGGTATTTGTTCTTGATAGTTAGGTGATTCAACTGCCTGTAGTCAATGCATAGGCGTAGGGATCCATCCTTCTTCTTGACAAACAACATGGGTGCTCCCCAAGGAGAAGTACTTGGTCTAATAAATCCTTTTGCTAGCAGTTCCATTAATTGCTCCTTTAACTCCTTTAATTCAGCAGGGGACATTTTGTAGGGTTGGCGTGACACCGATGCAGCTCCAGGTGTTAGATCAATCGAGAAATTCACATCTCTTTCAAGTGGAATGCCTGGCAGCTCATCGGGGAACACGTCAGGGTACTCTTGCACTATATGTATGTCTGATATCTTAGATGCTTTCTTTTCAACAACTATTGTGGCGAGAAATGTCACACAACCCTTCCTTATCATGTTCTGCACTTTAATAGCCAAGACGAGAGACAAGTGCCTCTTGTGTCTATGTCCCGTGAAGGTTAGTTTAGGGAATTCACTAAAGGTAATCTTCCATCTTCTACAATCAATAATGGCCCCATAAGTGGATAGCCAATCGGATCCCAATATGACATCGTAGCCCTCCATGGGCATACAGATCAAGTCGGCTCTAAGGTTGAGTTCACCAATCATAACATCAGCTAATGGAAAGTATTTTTTAATTGAGCTTTCTCCCCAAAGGTGTAGTGATAGGCAATTCAAATTCCATGGATGTAGGTTTTTTATTTAATGTATCGGCAAATGCTTGTGATATGAACGAATGTGTTGCGTCAGTATCAAACAAAACAAATGCTGACTGAGAGAAAACTACTAAAGTACCTTCCACGACTCCACCCTCCTCAGTGGTCTCGACTTCTTGCAGGGCCTGCAGTCGGCTTGGCTTCTTCTATCCCATAGGATGCTTCTCATTTTCCTTCAGCAGGGGGCAATCGGAAATGCGATGCTCTTGACTCCCGCAACGTTGGCATGCGCCTACCTTCCTCCAGCATTCTTTCGCAGTATGACACTGCTTGTCATAGTGCTTGCATCTAGGCTTATTGGGTGCAGTGGGGGTGACGACCTTGGGCTTTCGCTCTTGGCTTGGGCCGTCTGTAATGCTTAACGGCCTCTTCTTGTCATTAGTGGGCTTGCTTGGTGCTTCTGAGGTCTGCTCTTTCTTGATCATTCTACCCTTGATGCGATCGGTGAGGTCGATCGCTTCTTCCAGTAACTAAGTTTTCTTGACCATTTATGGATAGGTCTGGATATCTAATGGTGCGAGTTGGGTGATATATGCGGGCCTGAGCCCGTTAAGAAAACGCTTCGCCTTCATTCTCTCAGTGTCGACCAGGTGATTGGCATATCGTGCCAACCGTGAGAACTGAGCTTCATATTTAGCAACTGTGAGATTTCTCTATTTAAGTGCCGCAAATTCAGAGGCCTTCCTCTCTTGGACTCTTTCAGAAAAGTACTTGGAGTTGAAGTGTTCCTTAAACTCATTCCATGTGAACTGTGCATCGGCCCTAGTGGCCTCTACAGACTCCCACCACGCACGGGTGTCCCTCTCAAGCTGGAATGTTGCTAGTAATAACTTATCTCCATCCGCGCATTGCATAACGTGGAAAATACACTCTATCTCCTTAAGTCAATTCTCTGCCTCATCGGGATTAGTGGTCCCACTGAAACGAGGCGGTTCAAATTGCGGACATTCCTGTGCAAGTCTCCAGCTCCACGGTTTCCATTGGCTCCAGCAGCCAGGAGTAATGCTTGAGTGAGCTGCTGAATAGTCTCCTGCATGTCACAGAGTTGGGCATGCTCCGCTGCCATTATTATGGTTTAAGTTCCTTTAAAAGAGAATTTTAATGTAAGATTTTTGAGATTGCACTAAGTTTGTGCGTGTGTGTATTTATTTTATCTTATTATCCATGGTTCTACCCATCTCTCACATAGGTAGGGACTTAGACTCTAAGTCAAGGCTGGTCAAACCTAGATCATCCTATACTTAAGAATAACCTAGGCTCTGATACCACAAAATTGTAACACCCCGACACAGAATATCGGAGCGGAATTACAGTTATTAAATAGAACAGAGAGATAAATAAACGACAAACCATTGCACAATTAGAATAAAACCAAATGAAATCCAACTTCATTAATATTCTGTCAACTAACTATTACATCCACTAATCAGAGCTAAAACTGGGGCCCAGAGTACTTTATTCAAACTCAAACTATTACATACTGACTAACTGACGACTAACAAAATAACAACTAAGCAGTGGTTGACGAAACTGGTCACTTCTGAGCATCATCCTCATTCCCCTCCTCGTGAGTGTGGTAATCCCCATCAGACGCACCTGAAACACATGAAATAATAATGTAGGATGAGCGATAATCACCCAGTAGGACTTAATATCTTATAAGAACAAGCATGCATGTTTAAGTGATTAATATCTTAAATGGCAGGATAACTAGAGAGAATAGTCATGCAAAGTTAAATAATGATGGCAAGAGAATGATAGCACTTGTACATGGAAAATAGCACATCAAGTACGATAATGGACTGGCCATGTAACGATATAGCACGTAAAGTTGCATAACGGTGCACTAGTAACGATAGCACTTGTATAGATAGCACTTGTATAGATTGCACTAATTGATTGACATAGATTAAATCTTGATAGTATAATGGCATTGGATGTGTGCCAACATCCTGATCATTTTAACTCCCATAGGCAAATGACACTTTTCGGGCACTCCTCCAGGACCAAATCGGGCCCCATTACACTAGCATAAGTTATGTTTCTTATCTTAGACAATCATATAGATGGCCAAATAGAGTACCAAGAATAGATGAGAATAGTAGACTAATAGACGAGAGTGTAGAGAGAACATGAACAGATGAGAGTATAAAAATGATAGATGAGATAGGGGTATAATCGTAAAACAATGTTAAACAGCCGAAAGTAACAGTTGCATAGCACTAGGTCGGGTGCCGGCAGTCAGGTAGAAGTCACATCCGCCCATTAGCCGTGCTATGAACACAGGTTAGATGGTTCGGCGTGATTCCAAGGTAAGAAGGAAACACACTAAGGTCGTTGGATCATGTTGATCCCTAAGGGTGTAACGGGATTTAAGGGTACAACCAGCTTGTCGGCAATGGACGTGCACCAAAGCCAAGGAGACTTACGGAGGCCTTGACAAGGAGTCCCTGGTCCTGTCAAGAGTATTCCCCACGGAGAGGTGGTCCATGCCAAGAGAAAGTGTGTAACAAAACGTTGTCCGTCTTGCCTCGAGTCCTCGAAGACAGAGGGACGCGATATTGGTGTACAAAGCACGCGAATAAAACGAAGGCATGTGTCATTTAAATAATAGGGAAATTTAAGTGAAATAATTTCATTTAATTACCAGATATATTATTGAGTAATTTAATAAGGTCTAATGGCAATTAATAATGTTTAGTGGGTGCAAGTGTAAAGAAATCATGAGAGCATGTATAATCGTGCTTTTGGTTTTTAATTAATTAAATTTATGTAATTATTACCAAATATTAATAATCAGATTAATGCTAATTATAACAGTTCTTAATTAAGTGTAAACAAGGGTCAAATGGTGTAAATAGCAGGGGTATAAGTGTAATTTTTAGTTCTGGCGCAAGTCTTGAAATCCTCGTCGCGATTCAAGTCGTGACGGGCGGTCTAGGCGTGACAGTTGAACCGGCCGGCCTGGAGCGGTTCGGGAGGAAACCGCGACAGCATGGATCGCATTTATAACCTGACAGACAGACCGGTCGCGGCCCAACCCAGAAAAGGGGATTTGCTCTTTTTGGGTTTGGTCCTTCCCTCCCTTTCATGATAGAACACACTTCTAACATCGATATAAAATCGCACGATGATCCAAAAATTATGAAACCAATTTTAACGGAAAGTAGACTCATAGATCTATCAACAGGCAAGAGTAATTAGAAAATAGACATAAATAGGGCATGCTTTGATTAGGTTACTTTTCGGTGACCTAAAACATGCACAGTCATGGATTTTGATTTAATTCATAAAAGATACATGATGAAAATTGGGGAAAATAGGGGCGTTTGGAAGCTAACAGCATGCAGTATTTATGAGATTATTTGCATGATGTGGGATCAAGTACATGCGTGGATTGAAAGCAATCATGAAGGTTCGGGTGCATAGTAAGGACAGAGCTTAGAACATTTATTACTCCGTCATGGAGCCAAAAAATTAGGAAAATCATTAGGCTTTCAAAGATGGATGTGTAGGCTACCTATGGCCAAATTAGGTGATTTGTGCTTGAGAGATTGCCTACCTTTTCTTGCTGTAATGAAAACCTAGGGTTGATGACGAAGAAGAGAATCCCTCCTTGGTTCCTAGCTTCCTCCCCTTGCTCTCCACATCCAGAACTCCTCCTCCTCATCATCCAAGGCTTCAGCCACGATCTAGGGTTGGGTTGGTACGATTTAGGGGTGTATTGGTGGGTTTAGAGAGTCTTACCTTCTAAAAACTCTCCCTTTCCTTAAAACTCCGAATTTCCATCTTTATCACCCTATTTCTCTCCTTTATCTTTCTAATAGGATTGGGGAGAGAGTTAATTTCATGGGCAGAGGGTTAGGGTAAGTGTAGGACTCCTTTTTAGGATATTTACAACCTATTTAAATATTTATCTTGCCTTTTTAATTAATTAATTAATTAACTCTGAATTTAGGCAAAAGATCTCCCATCCAAAGATGGGCTCTTAGCTTTTTGGCCCATTACTTTAGGTATGGACCATTAGTTGAACCCATTTACTAATTTAGCTTAATGGGTTTTTGTTTAATTCCCTTTTATTCCATTTATTTTCTATTTATTCTTATTTAATTCTATTTATCATATTTATTTAATTAAAATTTTATTTTATTTAGGATTTAAAAATCAAGATTGCTACACAACTACTCAAATAAGTTTGAGAGAATAAGTTAATGGCTTTTAATCAAACACTTAGGGATGCTTACGTCCAATTAATTGTTTCAATATGGTTCAATGTGGATTTTATTTGAATGATGTCACTCCAATATGGGTATGAACTTAGATGGGTATGAATGATAACTATGGGTTTCACTAAGTGCACTTCCTCTGAATGTGGGATATGCTAGCACGGGTCTCTAGGATGGTACAACCTACTCGGTCAACCTTGAGGGAATCCATGGGTACGGAGACTTACGGAGGTCCCGGTGAGGATTCTGTAGTCCAATGAGACTGAATGCCCAATGGAGAGATAGCCCTCACCGAGAAAGGTGTTTGGATCCCAATGTAAGGTGGGAAGGAGGTCCCTGAGTCGAAATATGCCCTGTGAATGCAAATAATGCAAGATATGACAGAAAACCCCTGCTCTCTATGAACAGACTCAATCACGACGAGTTCAGTCATTGCGCTTCAATGAAAATCGTGACCGTTCAGTTGGTCGCGGATCTTACAGCTCGCAGAAGCTGTAAGAGTTGCGACAACTCCCTCCGGCATCTGTCAAAAATCACGACGAGGTAAACCGTCGCACAACAACACAAATTGCGACGCCTGAACACGTCGCGAATCAAAAAGGCACCCGTGATTTATATAAAAGCAATAAATCAACAGAGCATGCTTTTCAACCAATCAAACAGTATAAAGTATGAGTCAGATTAAGATGTTTTCTTCAAGCAAAGGTAAGTAAATGGGGGAGGGAGCAAGATGATGATTTTTTTTTTAATTAAACTTTATGGAGAGAAAGAAAAGGTAAAACTAACACAATTTGGTAATGATGGGGGGAATCTCAAAGGAGTACCGCATGGGGTACGAGGGGAGGGGAGTTGTACCACGTGGGGTACGAAGGAAGAGACACACGTGGGTGTCGAAGGAGGGGCACACGTAGGTGCTGAAGGAGAAGGAAACCACAACTAAATGAAAGATGTCCCACCGTGATCGCCAATTTGTGAATGTGTTTTTCGTCTCAAACATCTTACAAAGATTAATTAAAAAAAAGAGATTTTTAAAGAATGAAATAGGCGATGGAAGAAGAGGGAAAGAAAAGAGTGCATGTGTGCACGAGGGGGAAATGTGATCGCCAGGTACACGAAGGTATCAAAGGAGATGGGTAAGAGGCGTAGAGAATACTTACCTTCACCCAAAGATCACGGGAGATGGAATGATGGTGGGTTGACTTCTACTTCTTCAACCGTCCAGTCGGCGAAGAAGACTTTAGCCCATGGTTACCTTGCAAAATGAGAAAACAAGCAAACAAGTGAAGAATTGATTAGACTATGTTGTGCAGCACCAAAATCAAAGAAATGTATGAAAAATGCAATGACATGGGTTTGAACACACCTCGTGGGAGTGGTGTTAAACCCCTAAAATGTAGGTATGGAAGGAATGATGTGTGAGTGTGTGTGAGTATGAAGTGATGAATGAACTAAGTGAAAACTAAGAAATGAAGAAGGTGGCTGGAAAATTCGATGGGCAAAAGCCCGCCACTTGAATGGCCAAAGTGGAAGAAGAGAGCTCCTCCCCCTTTGCTCTGATGCACGTGAGACGATGGAGAAACAAACTCCGAAGAATGGATGCTTGAGGTAGCTTGGAAGTGAGGGTTCTCTTTCTTAGCTCGGAAGTTGAGTCTCCAGTGCGGCATGGCTTCTCCGTAGTGCTTTTTTTTATGTCTTCAAAACAATGACCTCGGGAGTCTTTTTATAGAGGAAAAATTTATGAATCGTGATGGACACAGTGGACGCCTATTGATCTGAATCGCGACCGACAAAGCGTCGCGTTTCAAAAGATTGACTTGCTCCGATTGGGCCTTTCCAAACATCGATTATATCAGATTTTGGAATCGCAACGACATAGACTGACGCATTTCAAACACTTCCAATACCGATTGATTCTTTCCAAATATTATGAATGGAAATATTGAATCGAGACGACATGAGTAGTCACGTATTTGAATAAAATCGATCTTTTGAAGGGAGACGATCTTCATATGATGGAAGGTAAGAAACACGACGGACCATATAGACGCGATTCTAATTAGTAAGAAAATTTTTCCAATTTTTTTTTTGGAATTTTCCATAATTCGAAATTGGAAACTCTTAAATGCGACGATCTGAACGGACGCGATTCAAAACGGGGTAAGTGCCAGAAAAGAAAGTGTGATACGCGTTGATTTTACCTGTTGCGGATCAAACATCCTAAACCGTAACCACTGTGTCCGTCGCGAATCACTTGTGCACAATAGACCCCTTCAAAACCTCTAGAAAATATCCTAAAAATCCTTTAAAAAAATAGAAAAATCACTCAAGAGGTTAATTGAAGAGAGCCACTTTGAGGCATTACAGTATAACATGAAATTTACTCGATATGTTGTCAAAAATGGCGTGTCTACAGTCATATATGAAGTCCCACTTCGTCATATACGAAGCTTCATTTCATCATATACGATATAAAGAGAATTAGTCAAAGCTACACTTCGTCATATACGAAGCTGCACTTCGACCGACAACGATATAAATAGAATCAGTTGAAGCTACACTTTGTCATATACGTAGCTGCATTTCGACTAATAATGATATAAATAGAATCGGTCGAAGATACACTTCATCATATATGGAGCTGTACTTCGACCGACAATCATATAAACTGACTAGTCTAAGCTTCACTTCATCATATATGAAGTTCCACTTCGACCGGAAACACAAATTCCCAACGGGGAACTCAAACTACGACCCATATAGGGTAATTAAGAAAGTACTTGATAATAATAGTTCTCTCATTCCATTTAAATCGTAGGATAATGGTTAATTCGAGGCAGAAAGGGGTTAAATAACTAAAAGAGTGCTAAGGGGCAACTAAGGGTTTGAACTTGGAATGGGTTATTACAGAGCACTCCCAACTGAGTATGCTTAACTTCAGAGTTCTTTTCTTATTTGAACTCTGAAAATGACTAACCCGAGTTGTTGGTAGTCTATTGATTTAGTACATTTAACATATTCTTATATGAGTGTTACAATCTACCCCTCTTATATAAGCGACGTCCTCATCGCTATTCCCATATAACACACAATCAAATCCTAGGCAGGCAGGATTCTAGAGGTGGCCCCCACAAGCTCAAGAGATGGCTCCCATAGCGTAGTACTTTGCCCTGTGTGGCACTTAGTTCTTGCACTCCTGGATGGGCAAGGTTCTGATACCACTAAATCTATCATTCCACAATAGCAGTGGAATTATCGAGACGTAATAGACAAACAATAACTAACGAAGTATTTATTACAATATATACATATATATATATGTATATATATATATATATACATAATACTTAATTGTTCCTATATACATGAAAAACTATTAAACAAAACTCACTAGGACATCTGGAACATACTAAACACGATATGACTATCTAAACTTTACTACAATAAGAAGAGGGTCTCTTGGCGCACAATCCTACCCTCTATGATCAAACTTGATGGTCGCCTAAAAGATGTTGAAAAGATACGGATGAGTAAAACTAATAGACTCTTTTAAGTTAATCTTAATCACTAGTTAGTATACAAGATAAAAAGGAGATTTAGAATAGCATATCGAGAAAACAAGAAATTAGAGCAATGCAAGTGTTCATGTATTACAGAATAAAAGAATTAACATAACTATTTGCAAATCTCTAAGTGTTTAAATGTAAAGCACATAAAAAAAATTAAATAAAGAACATAATCACTTCTTTTGTCAAGCTAAATTCTAAATTTACCACTGAACACTTTCATAATGATCACACACTTAGAAGAACATTAAAGAGCCATATTATTAATCACTTTTCACGAAATTTAAAATTGTCAGTCAAATATTATAAACACTTCACTTATGGTGTATGCCTAGCACCAGGTCATCACTCTCCATATAGTACCACTGGGCACTAAGAGTATGTAGGATCTTCCTGGGACTAGATCATTAGCCTCCTATCCGGCATAAATTCTACTTTTCATGAAATTTGAAATTGTAAGTCAAATATTATAAACACTTCTCAATGTAGCGAGCTGACAACTCAGAATCCGCAATAAAAGCCATCATTTTTGTCACTTAAATTTTTATTAAGCTATTGAATCGACGGCGTGACACTAACCAAAATCAATAAAAGGAACAAAAGATCCTTCTAGTAGTAATTTCGATATAGATTCTACAGAATTTTGACTAGTCAGGCATCGACTAGAGAATCCATAGTAATATGAAATTAAATTAGTACGATAGTTCGGTAATACTTCGGCATAAGGTGGGATTCTGATAATCAAACCAACGATACTCCATTATAAAGAGGGATTGTAGGAAAAATCAAATCGGCAGTATTTTGGCGTAGAGAGAGAGATCTTGAGAAGTTAAACTGACTGCATTTCGGCGTAGTGAGAGATCTTGAGAAATCAAATTGACAACATTTCCGTGTGGAGGGGAATCTCAAGAAATCAAATTGGTAGAGTTTCGGTATAAAGAAGGGTTCCAAGCTTTGGCTCTTGACCGTGAAATATTCTCTGAACCAGCATGATCAACAAGTCATTGTTGGATCCTTTGGGTTTGGTCAAGGGCCTGTCACCATGGTGGTGCATTTTTACCATGAAATTCTCAACAATGACTTTACCAATTGCTCTTGGTACCATACCTTTGGCTCCCAATCTAGATGCTGAAACTCTAGTGGAGGAAGATGTCATTTTGCAAGCACCCTCATACTTAAATGATGATGAGGATGATGAGCTGTATGTTTTGACCATTTTAGTTTTAGTATAATTCTTAACATTTTTTTTTCTGATATTCTTATCTATAAGAATTTGTTTTTACACGGGGGCTACAATTTTAATAACTTTGGATTTGATTGCTAAAAAAATTCATCTTAAGTGTGACCAAAATATATAGTGTGACCAAAATATTGACCGAAAGTGAGTGAATAAAAACCTAAAATTTAAATAATTTATTGCTTATAATAGTATTTCATTTTAACTTAAAATAATTTATTACTTATAATAGTATTTAATTTTAACTTATTATTGTTATATATGTATTGCAGGTTCCTTCATCGGGTGGCGTGGGAGGAGACGAGCACAAGCACGAGGATTTATGATTTTCATTTCATTAGTATTATTGTTGTGGACATTTTATTATTGTGATGATGTGGACATTTTTATTATTCTTATGGACATTTTATTATTGTGATGTTGTGGAAATTTTTATTATTATTTTTGATATTTTATTATTGTTGTGTTGTGGATATTTTTATTATTGTTGTGTTATGGACATTTTTATTATTTTTCTCTTGAGAACATTTATTATTATTGTGGACATTGTTGTATCATAGGTTATTTTGCTAAAATATATATATTTTTAAAAAAATATTAAAAATATAGAGACCGATCAGTGACCGAAATAATTCGGTCAGTAATCAGTCACTATTAGTGACCAAAATAATTCGGTCACTGTTCGGTCCCTAATTTAGTGACCGAACAGTGACCGAATTCCATCGGTCACTGATAGTGACTGAAATAATTCGGTCACTGTTCGGTCACTAAATAGTGACCGAAATCCTTTAGTCACAGATTTGTGACCAGAAATTCTCCGCCGACCAATTCGGTCTCTATTCGGTCAGTATTCGGTCTCTGAGTCTTTTAGTGACCGAATAGAGACTGCATTAGTTGGTCTCTAAATGCGTTTTTTCTTGTAGTGAAGAGAACAAACCGATAGAGTCTCGACATAGAGAAGGGCTTCAAGAGAACATACCGTTAAAGTCCCAACATAGAGAAGGGCTTCAAGAGAGCAAACCAGCAGAGTTCTAGCATAGTGGAGGATCCTGAGGAAACAAGCTGGCGGAACTCCAACATAGAGAGGGATTCCGAGAAAACGAATCAGCAGCATTTCGACGTAGCGAGAGACTTCGAGAAATCAAATCGACAGCGCTCCGACGTAACGTGAGATTTCGAGAAAGCGATCCAACAGTGCTCCGACGTAGCGAGGGAATAGAAGAACACAACCAACAACACTTTCACTCACTAACTTAAAAGAACCTACCTACTGGCAGAACTTCACAAGAACGGCGCTCTTCTTCCTTCTTTTCTCCTTTTCTACTGGCCTAGCCTTGGTTCCTCCTCTTTTGGATGGATGGGAATGAAAGAAGGGGGTGCGGGGGTGGGCGGGGGGTATTTATAGACTTGGGCTTGGGAAGGGAAGGCGGCGTCCGCCCTTGGGCCTTAGGATGGGGACATGTCCCCCCCCCCCAGGTGGTGAAATCTTGGCCTTCGGTTCTAGGGTTTCAGCAGGAGGTGACAAGTGTCCCTTTCTAGAACATTCCAAAGGATTCTTGATTTTTATAGGAAATTTTAGATTTTTTAAATATTATTTCACTTAATCTCCTAATTCTTTTGTCATTTACATTTTAACCTTTGACTTTTAGAAATTAGAGATATGTCTATTCTTAACCCCGTTCGGGAATCTGATTGAGTCTACAAGGTCTCTAGATTTTTCACTAGGGTCCCTTTAAAATTTGACAATTACATGAAAACCATAATTTTTATAATTATAGATATGCCCTTCCTATTTACATTTATACTTTTTCCTCTTATTTAATTTTAGGCTCAGTGTGAACATAGATATATCCATATCCTTATCCTCTTTCTTTACCAATATACTTATCTTTAGTAATAACCCTTACTCTTACCGTTTATCTTTAGTAGTATCCTTTAACATTATTATTATTATTATTTATCATTAGCAATATCCTTTACCAATAACAAGATCCTTTAACATATTTTCAGTCAAGGCTTAGATAAATCTAAATTTGCTTATTCTCTCCATCTGCCCACAAACTGTATTATATTTTCTCGTCCGTTTCTTAGTTATTTATCGTGTTATATCTTGGGATATTACAGAGACTATGATTTCACAGACACATCTTACCTCAGAGATGATGAAGATTTAAAGGCGTCATGGGTTTCTAGGTCCACTATAGTATAGGGGGAGATAAAGCTGGATGAGGAGGGCGACAATCTAGGAGATCCATCCCGGCCGAACACATTCTTAGCTTATGCTATTGAGAGGATAGAGGCAGATATAGATGCTAGGTGTAACACCCCAAATTTAAAATTAAAAATCCCTTTGAATTTAGCATACATGCATAAGGAAATTTAGATATCGAAACTCAAAGGAAAATGTAGCAAACAATATCACATGTCAATATCACTTCTAGTCACACGTACTGCGATAGGACAACACTGAAATTCAATAACAAAAGCAAAAATTGAAACCACCATAATTACCAGAAAAATTTGCTGATTCCAAAGATATGAATATCGAGAATTATTGGTGCCTGGGTGTCGAGATTAAGTCAATTTATTAATTTTTGAGGCAATTTTTTACTTAACAAAAAATTATTTTAAAAGATTAAACTAAAATCACCATAATTTGCATCACTTTCCAATTAGCTTGTGTTTGAAATTTCACCTTGATTAGACACTATTTATATATAAAATTAGTAGCCCAAAGAAACTTTAATGAACTAAGTTGATTTTTCCAAATAATTGCGTAACATAATTACTTATGATTCTTAGGGATTCAATTGTGTTGTGTATCCTTACGTAACTACCTGATGTATAATTCTTAAGAGTTAAGAGAGACTGCATGTTGGGATTTTGCTAATCTCTATCTAATAGAATTCGTGACTTTCGAAGGATGACGAGGGCAATTATCTCATCATTTCTCCCCAAATGTAGATGAATGCATGAGATTGCATTGCCCTATAAATACTCCTCCAACCACCTTCTACTCATGTAACCCTCGAAGCACCTTATGTAGACATTTCCATCACCCCTTCTCATTCTCTCCCTCTTCCCCCACTCCATACCATGCCACCACTCCTCCCTTCCCACACCACCACCGTGTCATCTTCAGGGAGAAAGGGGGAAAGAGAGAAAAGAGAGATAGTTGTTGCTTGCACCAAAGAAGGGAGGAGAAGAAGGAGAGAAGACTTTTAGGAATTGTTGGCTGACATCATCAGATAGATCCTTTAATCTTTCTTAAATCATTAGTTAGCCAGTTTGTAGGTCTTTCTAACCTTTTCTTAAATCAATAGTTAGTTAGTTAATAATCGTAGTTAATGAAGGTTCCTCCCTACAATTCCTAATTGTTTGTTTTCATACATGCATGATTAAACTGTGCGATTTTGGTCTCACCTGAATCGATCGACTGAACTTTGTGTTTCGGTTGACCAATCCTCCCACCTGAGAAGTTACTGACTACTATGGAAAGAATGGTCAACCAAACTCTTTGTTTCGATCGACCGACTTTGCACATTTGGTTGACCGATTATGCTTGTTAGGTCAACTGATTCCATTCAGTTGATCGATCAATTTCTATGATCCGGTCAACAGATTTTGTCACAGATTGTTCAACTTACCTAGCCTTCAGGTTGCCTTAGCCTTATCCTCAGATCAACCTAACTTGTAACCCTTGTACTTTGAACTCTCGTCATTGCAACCTATCTATCTTAAATTCTTGGATAACTACGTGCTTTAATGGATTGTCAGTAAGCCGGTTGACCAAAGCTAGTTATAGGGCTCTGATCTAGCCCTGGGAAGGTCCCGAGCGCTTGATTTGTGTTCCAACTAGTACCAGCTGGCAGGTGATGGCCTAGTGTGTGGCATACACCTCATGTGATACCATCTACATTCTAGATTTTCTTACTTGACTATTCCATTATGTGCATCCAAATGCATTTTATTTGTGAAAATTCATTCTCATGTAATTACATGCATGGTAACTCCTTTTCATGTGATTACATGTGTGCTATTGTAACAATTTATTCTCATGTTATTAAGGACTAGCCGTCTTGAATTGTTTAGTTCGGTTTAATCCTTGATATCATGAAAATCTTGTACTATCATGTTAAGTGAATTTTCTATGCCATCATCCTAGTAAATTGTACACCACTATTACTGAATTCCTATCCCTTCCATCTTAGTGTTATTTCTCTTGATCTTTAACTAAACCTAATAACTTCTAGCTTGTTATTTAGAATGGATTAAAGGGTACTTATTGGGCATTTTTATGCTCATTATACTTTTAACATTTTTTTAGAAAATTTCGAGTGCAAATAAAGTGGATGAGAAGTGTGTTGAGCAGCTAAACCTTCGTAATAAAGTAAATTACTCGTTCACCATTATTTGTCGCACATTGATATTTTTTTGCTTCTATCAAAATGTGACAAAGTGGTATTAGAGTATCGGTTGGAGATCTATAATCTTAGGTTTATTAGGTCCTCAACATCTTGTAGTGACCTGTGAGGATGGGTAGAAAGCCTAGACTTAGGCTAGATTAGTGTGGCTAAGTCTCTTAACCTTGTCTAACTACCTTTAATTTTCAACTTTCGTTAGATAAAACATGAACCTTGGAAGGCGACAATGCTCAGTGGAAAGAGTTATAGCTTACCAATAGCTCTTAGCGCAATTGTTCAACAAGGAAATCATCAGAATAATGGAGATATGTATAAGAACTTTAGGAGCATGGATCCACCAAGGTTTGCTGGGAATCCCATTCCTGATGAAGCAGAAAATTAGGTTAAGAAAAAGGAAAGAATTTTCAATGTAACCTAGTGTTCAGAAGAGGATAAGGTCAGATTAGCTACCTCTCAATTAAAGAAGGATACAAGAATATGGTGGGAGGCTATTGAGGCTATACTGAATAAGAAGGATATTACAAGGGCAGAATTCGTACAACTTTTCCATAATCAATATTTCTCAGAAAAAAAAATCCAAGAGAAGAAAGCCATGGAGTTTATTAACCTGAGACAAAGAAATATATCTGTAGAAAAGTATGAAGCTCCATTCTCTAGATTGTCTCGAGATGCTCCGCAACTGATCTCTACTAATAAATCAAAGGCTAAAAGATTTCTGAATGGGTTGAAACCCAATTATATTACTCAGTTAGCACCCATGCTATAACTACGTCCTATACCAATATGGTGAAGAGAGCATTAGCCCTAGAAAGTGCAACTAAGATAGTAGATCGAATTAAGAATAAAGCGAGAAACAAGAATAATGGCTCGACATACACCTTTGAAAATGAAAAATCTAAGAATAACAAGAGGGAGATGGAAGATGAAGAAAGTCAGTTTGAGCAACCGTATTAGAAACTAAGGCAGAACAATAATGATAATTTCAAGAAAAATAAGGAAGTCTGTGCATATTGCTAGAGATACAGACATGAGGCAGATGAATGTTGGAGAGAGGCTGGTGCATGCTTAATGTGGAAGTTGAGAGCATCACATCTTAGATTGTTCACAAATCTAAAGCCAGCCAGCCCCACCTTAGAGCAACAACATAAGGTTAGGAAGACTACAAGCCATAAGAGAGGCGGACCAATATGTAGAATGAGGAAATTGTTGTAAGTAACTTTCACACCTAGGATGTAATGGTAGGAATCCATGTTAGGATCTCAATCCTATAAAATTTGAGTCTAATTACACAATATACTAGAGTTTAGTTAAGAATTTATCTAACTTTCTAAGTTTGCTTATAAAGTCTTGTAACCCCATGTAATACCCTCATCATGTTTAAATAATACAAATAGTTGTCTTTTATTTGTTATGTCTCGACATTCTAAAAATAACTCATCTTTCTTGTCAAACCCCACCACGACCCTCTAAGAAGTATGGTTATTCTTAAGTGGGGAAGACTTCAAGTATATCAAGTTATTAAAGGTCCATTAAATACTTAATATATTAATAATAAGGCATGGAAATTATATTTAATTGAACCCAGGATCGCAACCTGACTCCCTAAAGAGTAATGTTAATACTTAATTCCCCATTAACTAACAATGTCGTGACTACGAGATATATAGTGGCTGCACTTACTTCATAATCATGACAAAGTTTGTAAGATTAACTTTGATTAATAAAGTTCAAAAGTTAAAGAGTAATTTAAGTAACTCATCCAACCCAAACTAGTCATTGAATTTGGAGGACCAAATTCTTCTTAAGAGGTGGAGAGTGTAACATCCCAAAGTAATATCAATTAATTTGAAAATTTATAAATCCCTTTGAATTTAGCATACATGCATGCATAAGGAAATTTAGATATTGAAATGAAAAGAAAAATTTGGCAAACACTACCACATGCTAGTATCATTTTTGGTCATGCATGTTGTGACAGAGTGACACCAAAATTTGGTAACAAAAGTAAAAACTAAAACTACCATAATTATAAAAAAATGTGTTGATTCCAAAGATATGAATATCGAGAATTACTAGTGCTCGGGTGTCGAGATTAAGTAAATTTGTTGATTTTTGGGATAATTTTTCACTTGAAGAAAAATTATTTTGAAAAATTAAACTAAAATCACTATAATTTACATCACTTTTCCAATTAGCTTGTGTTTGAAATTTCACTTTGATTGGACACTATTTTTAGATATAAAATTAGGATCCCGAAATAACCTAAATGAATTAAGTCAGTTTTTTCAAATAATTAAGTATTATACTTATGTAACTACCTGACATATAATTCTTAAGAGTTAAGAAAGGCTGGGATTTCGCTAATCTCTATCTAATAGAATTTTGGAGATGATGAGGACAATTGTCACTTCGTTTCACCCGTAACATGGATGCATGCATGAGATCGCATGGCCCTATGAATTAATAATCTCATCCAACCACCTTCAACTCATGTAACCCCTGAAGCACCTTCAGTAGACACTTCCATCACCCCTTCTCATTCTCTCCCTCTTCCCCCACTCCATACCATGCCATCACTCCTTCTCCCTTCCCACACCACCACTATGTCATCTTATGGGGGAAAGGGGAAAGGAGATAAAGGAGAGGCAGTTGTTGCTTGCACCAAAGAAGGGAGGAGAAGAAGGAGAGAAAATTTTTAGGAAGTTGTTGGCTCACATTGTCTAGTATGTCCTTTAAGCCTACTTAAATCATTAGTTAGTTAGTTTGTGGGTCTTTCTAACATTCTCTTAAATTAATAGTTAGTTAGTTAATAATTGTAGTTAATGAAGGTTCCTCCCTATGATTCCTAATTATTTGTTTTCATACACATGCATGATTAAACTGTGAGATTCTGATTTCACCGAAATTGATCGACCGAACTCGGTGCTTCGGTCTACCAATCCTCTCACCAGAGAAGTTACTGACCACTTTAGAAAGAACGGTCGACCGAACTCTATGTTTTGGTCGACCAACTCACGTTCAGTCGACCGATTATGCTTGTTAGGTCAACCGATTCCATCCAGTTGGTTGACCGATTTATGTGATCTGGTCAACTGATTTTGTCATAGATTGTTCAACTTACCTAACCTTCAGGTTGACTTAGCCTTAGTATTTTGGACTCTCTTTGTTGCAACCTATCTTTCTTGAATTCTTGGAAAACTACGTTCTTTAATGGATTGTCAGCAAGTTTGTTGACCAATGCTAATTATAGAGCTCTGATCCAGCCCTGGGAAGTTCTCGAGCACTTGATTTGTGTTCCAACTAGTACCAGCTGATAGGTGATGGCCTGGTGTGTGGCAGACACCTCACGTGATACCACGTGCATTCTACATCTTCGTACTTGAGCATTCCTTTACGTGTATTTAAGTGTGTGTTATTCATGACAATTCATCATCATGTAATTATATGCATGGTAACTCTTTTTTCATGTTATTACATGTGTGCTATTGTAACAATTCATTCTCATGTTATTAAGTATTAGCCGCCTTGAATTGTTTAGTTTTTTTAATCCTTGATATCATGAAAATCTCGTAGTATCCTATTAAGTGAATTTTTTGTGCTATCATTCTCGTAAATTGTACACCACTATTACTGAGTTCTTGTCCTTGTCATATTATCGTTATTTCTCTTGATCATTAGCTAAACCTGACAACTACTAGCTATTGATTTGAAATTGATTAAAGGGTATCTATGAGACATTTTTATGCTCATTATACTTTTAACATTTTTTAGAAAATTTTCAAGTGTGAATAAAGTGGACAAGAAGTGTTTTGAGCGACTGAACCTTCATCATAAAAGTAAATTACTCTTCACCATTATTTGTTAGCCCTGGTATTTTCCGCTGCTATCGAGACATGACACTAGGGGTGCCGAAGATGCTTGTAGTTGTTTCTTCATCATAATTTTTATAAGTAGAAATGACACCGTAAATTGTTCTTGTAGATGGATAAGATGAGGAATGGTGAGGAAGATGATATTAACATTGTATTTTGTTTATAAGAATTGATGATTGCATCCTCAATATTTTTGTGTATGTATATGTCATGAATTTGACATGTTTCTATATAATATTTGATGAGCAATAGATAATTGTGTTGAGTTGGCTTGAATAGCTAAATAGAGTTTCTTGCATTTTTTAGTCTCTCCATGTGATGTTCGTATGTTTTGGTAATTTTCTTTTGAAGTTTACTTATTTTAGATATTGATCGGGTCACAAAATTAAAAAAATAAAAATAAAAAAGCAAACATGTCTCTTTCTCAATGTATGGATGGTATGGTACCGTATCGTGCCACAGAGAATGCGACAAGATCTATCGACGCGATATGACCAACCTTGGTGCCAACAAATCTAATCTTATCAATCAGTCTTTGTGGATGCATACTCGCGATGGATGGTTCGTGGGCAGTCGATCTTTAGGAAGTTATAATGTCATGGATGGTTAATTCAGTACAAGATCAAGGACTGACTTTATTGAATGCGTTATGAATTTAGGGAAATACTTATTACAAGATTTTTCTTTCAACAAATTGTTGAGGTAGATTGTAAGGAAATAATACTATTGACAAGAAAGTAAAGTATGTAATTTACTTAAAGTATGCCTACAAAGAGATCTAAATCCTACTAGACTTTCATCTAATAAAATTATTTTTTTGCAATCTACTTCAATTTTATTTCAAGAAGGGGTCTCAATAAGTATTTTTCATGAATCTAACATAAAAAGATATGAGAGACACTTAATTGCAAGACTGATGTTGCAATAATGATGATGTGAGTTGTATGAACATAGTCATATTTATCAAAAATAGGTAATTCTCTCTCTTCTCCAACTAATGAAATTGGTATCTTGCTGCCTCAACATTATCATTGTATGATTAGTTTTACAATAAATATTTCTCAAGACATGAATGTCACATTTGTTTGGCACATTGTCACCCAATAAAATAAGCATTATATTAGTTTCTTAATAGTTTTATGTGAGGATGGTAAGAGAAGATGATAATGATCGTTATTTTTTATGAGTGATAAAATAGAAGAGTCGCAAAAAAAAAACACACCTAGCATTCTGTTATATGCTTGTCCATATGAGTAATATGTATTGTATTTATAGTAACTACTTTATTAGTGAGTATAAATATATTTATATTATTGTCCAACAAAAAAAGAATAAAAAAAGTTAGTAAAAGAGAATATGTGATTAAAATGATCGAACTTATTTATTTTCGACCCGCATCATTCTAATATGAAGCAATTATATTAATTAAACATTTGCTACAGTCATAGCTCGAGATGTACTACAAACAGTACTCTCTGTATATGTATGATCATATAACTTGTATGGGTAGGCATGATTGCAAGTGCAAATCGTAAATTGTCATTTGTCCTTCAAAGATTAATTAAGAAATACTAATATCCGTGCCAGCTCAAACTATTATAACCTTTCTTTACTACTTCCTGGTCAACCGGTCTCCATAGAGAAGCTCAAAGCCAGACAGAGAGAGATTTACAAGGACCTTTTTTTTCTTAAGAAGACGTTCTTTCCACAACTTTTATGGCTCTCCCTTTTCCCATCAGAATTATGTTACAGTTTTTAATTTCAACTTTGTAAACAATATAGTCAATGACCTACCCAGTAAATGGCTTAAGATGTCCGTACAATTTGGAACTCATTATGAGAAAATTATACATAGAAGATTGAGAAATGTTTGGACTTTTAGCCATTGTGGGGCCACCTCTGTATCACGGTGACACACCAAGCGTCACATCGCAAGGGGATTGGGCACCACCGTACCCTCCACACCCATGTGCATGCCATTTGTGGTCGCCAATCGGCGACCAAGTATGCGGGACACCACCGATCAAAACTAAGATTGTTGGTCACCCTTTGCGATCGTCGACACTATCACCGGACATTGCCACCAGAGATCGGGCCATCATTGATGTCCTGGCCAAACTTGCCATCATAGCACTGATCTATAGCATGCAGTGCCATCGTGGTTGAGCGAGTCCATTCATATTATTAATCCTCATAGAAGATTATAGAAAAAATAGTTTCTACATCCATTAAAATGGACCGTTGATCTTATATACGTGTTTGGGATTGACAAAAATAACCCGTCTCCGTGCCGGTGGAAAATCTATCCCAAGAGTACTATAGCGTGTGGGGGAGTCCGCGTACGTGAAGCGGCCGTGCTTCGTTCACGTGACAAATGAGACGGTTTCTGATCTCCATCAACTGAAACGGAATTGTGTACTTGGTTGGATGCCCAGATGCTCTTGGTCATCACATGGTCGGAGAATCCTATCAGGGATGTCACATGATATGACATGACATGCGCAGGGTTGGATTCTTGCTTACACACTATTATGGGTGGTCGTCTCGCGCAAGTTTGATCGAGCATTAATGTCGGAAACTTCAACTTTGGTAGCTAGGGAGGTAAAAGCGTCGATGATTGGCCGATTAAGGGGCCGGTGCCACGGTGGTGACTAATCTTGCGTCGCAGCTATTCGAGGGAACTCCAGGATGGTTAGTACTTCATTCCTCCAAAACCATTTGACGAAGGATGAACTTGTTCTGCCAGCGAGCTTCGAGAGCTGAGTCGAGTCTAGTCAAATGGAGGAGATGCAAAGAGGTGGATATGGAGCTCCAACAAGGATATATTAATGCTTATTATAAGAAGAATCTTGCAATAAAGTTTATATAAATTATAAGAAGGCAATCTTAATTATTAGTTTAGAGCATCTGTCGAATACCCACTTATGATACTTGTCAACTAATGAGATTAGTTTTGGGATTTTTGACTTCCGGTCCAAAAAGGTGACAATAAATTAATTTTAGGTCCAATACACAAAAAAGTTAATTCAAAATCCAAAATCTGTTAAATATTTAATATTACATCCCATCTGATATCTCCCCTTACCTTTTAAAAAAAAACCCTATTCTACCCTTGTGAAAGAAACCTTGTTGTCCCCCCATCTACTGGCCCGTGGGAAACGTCCTCCCCACACATCTCCAGGGACGAAACCCGCTTTTCCACCCCGCGAACCCTACCTGACCTCGGATCCCTCCCCCCGGTGATCTCTCCCCCCGGCGATCCCTACCACACCCCCGGCGAACCCCCCCCCCCCCTCCCACACCCCCGGCGATCCCTCCCACACCTCCGACGAAACCCCCCCCCCCCCACACCCCCAACGAAACCCCCCCTCCCACGATCCCTCCCCCCGGCGAAACCCTCCCTCCCACACATCAGTTGTTCGCACACTTTTATTCCATCCCAGGGCGAGAGCTTCGCCGGCGACGTGCGAGAGCTTCCGAGGGCGAGAGCTTCCCCTGCATCGCTAGGTACCTCTGCTTCGCCAGGTACCTCTGCATCGCCAGGTACCTCTGCTTCGACTGGAGATATCCCTTTTGCCTTCGCCAAGTACCCCCTCCCACACCCCCGTCCTTCTTCCGAGGACGTAGCTGAGTTCCTTCCATTTAGTGTCTGGCTTTGTTTAGTTGTGCCTTTTTGAGTAAAACCTACGTAGATGAGTTCCTTCCGTTTATTGTCATGTATTCAACTTCATGGAAGAAGATGATACCAAAAATATCAGTGCAGCTGCAGAACAGCAATCCCACGCAAGGTATTATTTTCATTATATATATATGGGTGAGTCATGTGTCCAAAAAATGTGTCCAACGTAATGTCTAGAATTAGCTTTTTTTCTACAATTATTGCGTGAGTCATGTGTCCAACGTAATGTGTCCAACGTAATGTCTAGAATTAGCTCTTTTATTATTGTTGTTCCCTGCGCAAGAAGTGGGACTGAGGCAACGCAACCTGAGCAGAACTCCCAGGCGCAACCGGCTCTCTGCTCACCAGAACTCCTAGGCGCAACCGGCTACCTGCTCCGAAACACAACAAATGGGCATTTTAGGCATTTCTCCCCTCTACCGTCAATGAACTAACGGTGGGAAGATTTTTTTGACCTAAAAATAAGTCTGGGTGGGAAATGGACCGGGTGATAAAATGAATTGGTCAATGGACCTAAAAATAAATAAAGAGGCCAGAAATGGACAGGGTGTTGATTCTCACATTAGTTATTTACAATTTTATCATAAGATCCTTCCATAAGTATTTCTTAAGAAGAAGAGATCCGCCCCTGATACAACGGAAGTCAGAGGTGTGGATTTGACCTTTAATATATTATTGTAAAATGCAGTACACATTGTAAATGAAGTATTTGTACACATTTGAAATATTGTAAATTTTTATGGTATGCTTCACAATAAAAAATTAAAATGTGTATGTGACACTTTTTCTCTAGTTTTTGTGGTATGTTTTGCATTAAATTTTAAAATGAATTGATCCATATGACACTTTCTTTACTACTTTTTATTTTGAAAAATACATGTGTATCCCTAGAATACACCGTTCAAGGTTATATCTCCGAAATCTCCATATTATATTACATATCTTTATTTTCCATATATTTTATCATAGATGTCTATATTGTTTGATTTCATATATTTAACTTAATTATAATTAAATTAAGAGGAAAAAAAGATTAAATTATCTCTATCTCTCTTAGAAATTATTTTTAATAACTCTCATTCACCAATCTCTCTCTATTCCCCCTCCCCATGCAAAATAGGATGTCACTCTCTCTCTCTCTCTCTCTCTCTCTCTCTCTCTCTCTCTCTCTCTCTCTCTCTCTCTCTCTCTCTCTCTCTCTCTCTCTCTCGGGATGTGTGTTACAGATACCAAGGGCTTCTCAGAGCTACGCCAAGAGGTCCCCAAGTTCCACCAAGCCCTAGATCTCGCTTAGCAACCAAAAAAGAGAGAACCCATCAGAGCTACCACCCCCATGGAGGCACAAAGTAAGGAGTTTCACATAGCCATGATGTAATGATTTAGAATCTGAGACCCAAAAGAGACCAAAATTTTGCATCGCCACTCACAAGTCTGAAAATTCAGAAAAGTTAAAAATGATCTAGAGAGATAAACAAGAACTAAAATAACCATAACAAAAATATAATTTCATTATTAAATAATACAATGTCCCAATTTACAATGTAGGTACAAAAGAAAGTACATCTACTTAAGGGCATGTCCTGAGGAAGTACAACAAAGATAAACTGCTAGTATAAAGATCGCCTCAAACATCTAACTGCTCATTCCAAGGTCAGCATAGCACCTACGACTCTCACCTAAAAAAACTAGGGGAATAAGCCTCATGAAGACAAAGCTTAGTAGGGATCCCCTGATCCCACACACTCTGCCAAATAGTGACAAAGCAACAATATAAAATAAATAGTAGAAGGTCATGCAACAATACATCTATACTAAAACACGAGTGTCGTTGTACGCACATGGTGACTAGGGAGATGGACCAAATACCAGGTAAGCAGAAGTACGAGTGGCCACATCATGCACACAGTAAGCAAGAAGGTACTAATAGTCACCACAACACTAGTTAAAACCTCAACAATGATAACCAAGTGAAACTAATGACACGGTGCTATGCTCAAGGTCCCAATCAAGTCAACCTGTGCAAGTCGACTATCTAGTTCCAGACAAGAACACTAGCTATAATGAAAAAACCATGACCACTAGTCTCCTAGTTATATTGCCCACTGGCATCTGAACCTTTTTAATTACTACCACCTTCATGCCTCCCTCCTCCTAGAGTGAAGCAAGCATAGGCTACACCACACACTAGTAAAACCGCAGATACATAGCAGCTCCCACACCTCCCTGTCCATACTTATCTTCAAAACTTCATAGGGGGAAGCAAGCGATAAAGAAAGTGATTGACTTGGGACCAAGCACAAGGCTGGGGTACAAGGTGTCTCACCCCCAGTCACGAGTGCACTCAAATGACATAAAGGATGCTCTCCCGGCCATCCCTTGCTTGGATGAAACCTCAACAAAGGGGGGGTTAGAAAAATGACCAAGCTTGGATCATGCCTCGGGCATGCCACGAACCAGTAAGCCCTCTAGATGTAATGCTAAAAATACCAAGATAACTAACTAATGGAGCATCATGCTAGGGATATAGCACTGACGACCATAGAACTCAAGAAGTACAAGAACGCCTCAGATGTTGTTCATTGACTGCCACATAGAACCACAATCACATACAATAGCAAAACCATTGCTAACTACTTGGCATGACCACTGCCTCAGAATGTGATGGTTACAACGACCACTACCATTCTAGTAAGTGGTCCCAAAGCAATTGTGTTTCCAACACATCAAACTTACAACCAATTCACTCCTCGACAACCAAAGCTTAGGCTTGCCTTGCATGAATAAAAAGAAGGTCGTACATTATAGGCTAACATCGAACAGTGGGTGCAACAACCCAAGAATTATGAGTAAGTATAAGTCCAATTATAAGAGTTTCAAAGAAGGACATATTTATACAATTTTTCAAAATTGAAGTTAGAAAATTTCAAATAAAGAATAGGGAGAGGACTAAAAGGTAATAATACCAAGTTGCTCAACACATAAGCATTGGACTATGGCAGTGAAAATTGACTTAGACCAGTAGTTGATGGCTTGACTAACTTTAACCCTTAGTAAATAGAATGCTACTTGTCTTTACACCTGTCTTTTGCCTAGAAATTGAGCTAGCTCTGAATGACCCTTTCAGCCGGTCTTTAACTGAGTTTAATAACTTAGTAAGTATGTCATGCCTTGATGCAAAATATCGTGATGGAGAGTTGCAATTGTATGAGTATAGAGTAATAAACATCAACCATTGGACAATCGAGTAATTAAAATCAACTACCTCTTTTATTCATAATCAAATCATTGTCGTCCATTGTATTCACAAATCAGAGCCAATACATAGGGCCCATTGACATCTTACATTGAAGAAAAAGTAAATGACTATCTAATTAAGACACTACTATGACTCTATAGTAGCTCCATGCTATATCTTCAATAGAGACGCTCGTTCACTCTTGGTCATCTCCATCCACATGTGTGTTTTCTTCCTCGTTAGAGTCACCTAAAATTGTCATGGATAACACTTGATGAGCGATAATGCTCAGTAGGTCTTATATCTCTTGACCAGGCAAGCTTAAAGTGATTAATGCATTAATTGCTAGTTATGAGTGCCCTGCAAGCCAATGCACATGAATGATGACACTTGTAATCTTGTACTAATCTCTTTTGGTAATGATGTTAATGACATTTTCTCACTCTATATTACATGCATAAGATGATGTTTATATATTGTGATGTCCATGGATTTGTGCAATAAGGATTAGGATCATGATGAGAACATGATAATGAGATGTATCCTCTTTAAATACAGATCCTAAATGTTTTTGGACATAGATTACTCGAGAAAGACATCGAGATAATATGATAGACTGAAGTGCTATATACCTGTCCATATGATGGATGCAGCTGGTCTCATAACTGCTTGTGTGGAGGCACTATGGATATAGTGTAGGTGCTCATTAGATAATGAATTCATTGAATGATCTACTCTCGAAATGTTTTATTGTGATGACCCAGGTCTTCGAATACATTTTTGCATTAATTCTTTTTGTTTTCTATTGGCATCACTGTACCCATCGGTTCAGGGTTGTCATCGCTACGGTAAAACTTTATGTATTTCACCACTATATATTTAGTTAACTTTCAATTTTAGAGAAAATTTATATATGTAAATACTAAGAAAGTATAAATACAATTATTGTACATATCTATAATAGAAAAATATGAACATAATTATGAAAAGTTATGGTTTAAGCTATAATTGACTAATTTTATAAGGGTTTAATGTAAATTTTATAAGTTCTCAAAACTACCTTTAAATCCTTAATTGTAGGTCATTTTGGGGAATTACCCTCATTTAAGTTGGAATGGTATATATGTAAATAGATTGGATATGTAAGGAAATAATTTACAGAAGGTGGTATCATATAGGTGGCATAGTGAGGTGTCCCTATGAGGTGGCACCTACGAAAGCTTCTGGAAAGGTTGACTTGGCTTGTTTGGATGAGGATGGAGGAGATTATGACACTTGGCATATTTGTATAGGAATGGATGAGATGATGACAACTGTAGGGGGTGAGGTGTCATTGCAATGATTACATGAGGAGGTGTCATGCTGAGGTGTCCCTATGAGGTGGCATATTGGATAAGTATGGAGGAGATGGTGACAAGTGTCACCATCTTGACCATTGAAAGGTGGCGAGGTCATGATCCTAGAAGCCCTGAAGTCCTATAAATAGGAGGATCTCTCCTCCCATCCCTTCCTACCATTCCATGCCATAGGAGGGAAAGAGAGAGGGGGTGCCCATGAGATAGAGAAGGAGAGCAAGGTTCTTTGCTTCTTCATGCTAAGGAGGAAGTTCTTCTCGTAGGAACTACACTTTGGAGGCATCTGTCGAGGCATATCAGTGTGATCGAATAGAATAGTGCATTGTACCGAAGGCAGACTTCAGTTTAATTCGCTATTGGTTTGACATGCAAAAGATAAGTGACTAGGGATTTTTATTCACAATCATATTTTATTATTTTACTTACTTTTATTGAGTTTTCTCATCTATTTATGTGATAAAGAATATGTCTAGGCTTGTCATTACTATTATCGTTTTTGTCACTATCAATGTCTATCGCCACTGTTACCATTTCTATTATCGATACCGTTACTACCACCATTGCTGTTGTTAGTCAAATGGACAATGCTATTATAAGGGTTCTACTGGAGCCGTACTATAGAAATGCTCATATGAGAAAGCTCATACTATTTATTGACTTCCTACTACGGTTTGGACACTGTGTCTGGTTTGAAACAGAACACTGTCGTCATAGGAAATGTCTGGAACTGTACTATAGAATGTCTCTACAAGAAAGTTCACTATATGTATATGGCTCTGAGGGCAACAAGGTGAAATCCTGGAGATGGACAAGTACCACTACTTAAGATGAAGAGGGCTTCTCCTAGTTCTACGTAGTAACCAAGACTTATCACTATTTGCCTAGGTGATAGCGTACTCTACCAACTAACTGACTGTCCCCACTAATTTTACTGACTGACTAACTAATTGACCTTCTATTGATAGTTTGGGCACTGTGTTCAGGCCTAACACTTCTACTATCACTGCTACCGCTATTATCACTGTCACTGCTACTGACACTACCACTACTATCACCACTGCCATTGCTACTGTCCTTGTTACCATCACCTCTATCATTACAACCGTTATTTTTGTTCCTATCGCTTTCACTATTTCCTACCATTGAATTCTACAAGTGTTTCTATTACTATTATCGTTACTGTTACCACTATTGTTACTACCATTGTTTCCACCATTACTATTTCATAGCTATTATCGTTTCTGTTTCCAACACTATTTCTTTTATTATAACTATTACTATTACTATTCCTATTACCGTTACCTTTACCTCTACTGATTCTGCCACTGGTTATATATGTATATTACCATGTTTTTTACAAAATATGTTATACTGCAGATTATGAATTAAGAATTCCTAGTTACTTGCTAGATCTATTCTATATACTCACTCTTGCTAATATTCAGGTGAAGCTGAGATTTCAAAAGAGGAAATGGTGAGGCTTGGTTCGGATCGTGAGGAGTAGAGATTGTTGGATCGAAATGGCAAACAAACAGTCCTAGAGGGGGGGGGGGGGTGAATAGGACTTTTTATCTTAAAAATTTCTTCTAAAAAACACAGCACTAAATAGACAGGTTAGTATTTAGTGTGATGTGTGTGATTCAAGTGGGTACTTGGCGAAAACAATCACACAAAGAAATACACAAGGATTTTATCCTGGTTCGGCCCTTCCCACATGGAAGTCCTACATCCAGTCCTCAAGTCAACCACTTGAGATTTCCACTAACTGCCAACAAATTGGCCTTCTCTCACCCTTGAGAGGAATTACACACCCACTTGCTCCCAAGCAAGTCTTCCCTAAACAGGGGTACAAAGACTGCCTTTTACAAGGCCTTCCCTTCTCAGGAGGGGCAAATGCAGAAACTAACTTCTGCAAAAAATTACAAAGAGTAGTGGAGATTAAAACACTTGTGTGTTTGCCTCAAGTCTGAGCACAAACACACACTGACTTCAGAAGGATAAAAAGATCAGAAGATGAAAACTAAATCCTATCTGAAGCAATAAGGGTGGACTTGAAGAATAATGACAATTGCAGTTGCCACCCAACAGAGTTTCTCAAAAGAGAATTCTGACAGAAAGAGGCTCTCATATTGGCTAGCAGGAAAGCTGGAGAAAGAGCTTGAAAGATTTGAATGATGCTTTTCTCAAGAGATGTAGGCTTGTATTCGATTCTTCATGCATGCCTGCTTTCCTTTCCTCTTGAGCTCCTTTTATAAACTTCAAAATCTAGCCGTTTGAGAAGATAGCCGTTGGAGCTTGGTGACCATTTGCAATTTGGTTGTTTGAAGAGAATTTCTGGGATCCTCTGGATCTTGAAGAATTTGTCCAGTAGGTCTTCAAAATTGCATTTTCCCAAGGTCTTCAATTTGTCCATAGCTAGAAGATAAGCTCTTGCAGAACACAGTTGAGAGAGAGAGACATGCTAAACACATGCTCAATTAATGCCTGTTGAAAGGACAAGACAAAGGAGAAACGCATCTCCATACCCTTGTGGTAGGTGAGTCAGTGAGTACAGCACAGGATATGGAACCTAGTATCCCACAAGCTTTTCAATAAATAAATAAAGTAGACAGACAAAAAGGTAAAGCATGGGTCTGTCAGTGGTAGGTGAGATGGTCAGATGCCATGCGTCTGAGATTTACATAAATGCTTTGTGTCTTGTGAATGCTAAAGTAAAGCAGGAGCATCAAGAGTAAAAGATTTCAAAAAAAAAACATTTCACAAACCGGTTTTGCACAGGATGAATGTTTTAAGAATGACAAGTCATATCCTGTCAGAGAAATATTAAATAATAATATTTTTGAGGCTTCCGTAAGAAATCATATAACAAGCTTTTTATAACCGAATTAAACTCAGGATATATCAGAATCAGGATAGACTTGATAATATATATATATATATATATATATATATATGTATATATCTTTGAAGATACAGAACTGACAGTGAAAAGGTATACAAGTACCTCTGTCAGTGTAGTCGAATGTTTAGAAACAGATGATTCGACTGAGGAAATAAGAATGATTCGACTCTAAAGAAAAATCAAGTGATTCGACTTTAGGGAAGAACAAGGTAATTCGATTATAGCAGTTGAATACAGAGATATTCGGCTGTGTGAGTCGGAGATATCAATCGAATGCAGAGTAAAGACATTCGACTGTATGAGTCGAATACAGAGTAAAGACATTCGGTTGTATGAGTCGAAGTTATCAATCGAATGCAGAGTAAAAACATTCGGCTGTATGAGTCGAATACAGAGTAGGAAACATTCGGATGTATGAGTCGAATATAGAGTAAGGAAACATTCGGCTGTATGAGTTGAATGTTATCAATCGAATGCACAGCAAGACGTGGACTTAGAAAAATTTGAATGATATATGGCTGCGACTCTAAAGGAGTCGGATTTAGCAGTTGAATATAGCAGTCGGATGTAGTAGGCTATAGGAGAGGTTCGTGGCCTTAGAAATTTTTGAGTGTTTATGAGTTTTTCTTGTATGCAATTTTTGTGATATATTTGGTATATATATTTAAAGATTTTTCATAGCAAAAATAATATTCATAGAAATTTATAAAACTCTGTAATTTTCTTTTGGATAGTTGCTCAACAATTCTCCCCTTTTTGTTAATGACAAAAATCTTTAAATAGATTAGGCAAACTATTATTTATACCTTTTCTCCCCCTTTGTGACATTAACATAAAGGATAAAACTCAGAATAACACAAAAGTAGGAAGAAATTGCATCTTTACAGTAGAAAGCAGTACAAAGTTTTAAAGTAAACAGTTCAGACTTTAGCTAAACGGGGTAGATACAGAGAAGCAGAGATTTTTGCTAAGAAAGGTTGGAGGAGTTCCCAGAGCTTTTGCTCATTTTTGATAAAGGAGTTGTCAAACAGTTCACCATCAACATTGTAAGTTGGGTTGGTGGAGGGTAATTTCTTGATAGACTTGATGTGGCGCCTCCTGAACCAAACAACTCTGTGATGAAATGTGTCTAAGTCGATTCGCACTTTGAGGTGAACAAACTGTTTGGTGGCTGCCAGATGGAGGAATTCATTGAGGGTGATATTCCAGAAGAGACCATTGGAGATAGCTGTATCCTTGGCTTGATAGTAGACAAGGTACCTTTGAGCCCATCTATAACCAATGTTCTTGTGAAAATCCATGAGACTCTTAGAGTGGAAATCATTGAGGGAAAGTTTCATCTTCAGACATTGGGAGTGATAGGATGGATAAGCTGCTTGCCATTGCTCAGGGGTGAATCTTTCAGATTCAGCAAAGCTTAACTGAATGTCAAAGAGATGATGAGAGTTCTTGGATAACTAGAGAAAGATGAACCTTTGGAAGCTTAGCTTGGATTTGTACTTGATCTTGAATCTGGTGGAAATCCAGATGAATCTGTTGAAGATTGCTTCAGCAAAGGCTCCTCTGTAGGAAACGACTCCTACAAGGGGAGGGTGAAGACCTGATGGCATAGCCACTGACATAGAAGGAACAATTTCTTTTTCCCCTCTTAGTAGATTCTCATACTGCCCTTTGGATACATCATGCAATCCCAGTTTGAACCGTTCATAGTTGAAAGTTCTCATTGCAAGGTACTTGGCCTGAGATGCCCTGAGATGATCTACAAATAAAGCATGGAACCTTAGGGAAAGATGATGTCCGACTGTCAAGAAGTGGGTCCTGGATTGGTTTTCTTGAAACCTGGCTGCCTCGTCAGGATAAAGATCAACAAATTCTTGGGGTGTGAGGCAGTGGCTCTTCTGAGAGATGAGTTGAAGATCTGAAATGGAAAGTTGGGAAGTTTTTATCAAAACAGGAAGCCAATGTTCAAAAGTGAAACCTGGAAATCCATGGACTTCAAGAAATGCTCTTATTACAAGATATTCTCTGAACAGATTCATATTGAGTTCAGAGTGGTAGACAAAGGCATACCAGAATGGAGGAAGCAGTAAGGAGGGTTTGTCTCCCAATTTGGGTCCACTGGATGCTGACAGTTGGATACTAGGAAGTATCTCAACTAAATGAAGTAGAGTTTTCTTGGAGTCAGACTTGGAGGCAGTGGGAAGAGAGGAATAGTAGTGTGGGGGTTGAGTGGAAAGGTTCATGGTGAACTCTTTAAGTGGTTTGGCTTGGAATTTCATGGGGTAGATGGAAAATTTTGCATCTAATGAAATACCTGCAGCAGGAGGAGAAGAGGAGGAGTGTGAAGGCTGTAGAGGGGTTGATGCCGAGGGTGCATTGGTTTGGGTTGCTACTGGAGTGACCTTAGAAGGAGGAATAACTGGTGGAGAACTAGCCCTAGAAGAAGGAGAAGGGAGGACAGGTGCACCATTCTTGACTAGTCTTCTCTTCACCTTTCTCTTAAAGAACTGGATATCTTGAGAGGGCTCAAGAGTTCTCTTGGCTGAAGATTCCTTCTGGGTTGACTGATCCTCAAGGCTGGAACCTTATACAGCTGCTGCCACTTCTTCTGGCTGCTTTTCAATTTCGGGCTCTTGCTGCTGCTCAATTAGAGGTTCAAAAACTACTACTGCTAACTGAGCCTGCTGCTCAGTAGGCTGCTCATCTTCCTGCTATTAGGACTCAACTGATGTTGGTTGCTGCTCAGCTTGGATTTCTGGACCTTCTTCTACAACAACTAATTGCTTAATAACAGGGTCCTCAGGTGTTGGCACTTGAGGTTCTACTTGGTTTTCTTGATCCTGAGCAGGGGCTTCTTCTTCTTGCCGCTGTGAGGAAGCAGGCCCTGATGGCCTAGAAGTGCCCTGTTGACACACTAACTGAAGCAAAAGATCTTTTATCTGCTTGACCTCATCAGACAAGCTATCAAACTTCACATCCAATATCTCAACTTGCATATGGAGAACATATAGGTTCTCACTAAATCAAAAATAGTATTAATACTATTACTACTCTCCCCCTGAGACCTTGGCCGGGTCTCAAACTGAGATGGAGAGAAGTGAGTCTCTCTCTCTTCAAAATGATGTTCCATGGGGGTGGAAGCAGGCACATCTTCAGAAGCTACTCCTTTTCCTCTGAGATCTCTCAGAACTTCATTGATGGTATCTTCAGGAGTATCCTAAATAGGATGGGAAGAGAAATCTTGGAACTGATCTTCTTGATGGGGAATCTGAGCTTGAGCTTCAGATCTAGCTAGAACCTCAGGAGCTTCTATTCTTTCAGAAACAACTTGAGTGGGTAGGGAGATAAGAGGTTCATCAGAAAAGACTTCATGTTCACATTCTGGCACAGTGTCTTTGAACCACAAATTTTACTTCTTGCCCACCAAGGAGTAATGGCTCCTTCTTAGAGTGAAAATGTCTATTTTCTCTTTTGTTCCAACCAAAAGTTCCCCAGAAAGATCAGCTGAAAAACTCTTGAAAATAAGAGTCAGCACAGAACCATATGGAAGGGATTCCTGCAGATCTTTTGAAGCTATCATTTTCTCTTGGATTACTGCGGGCAGATTTACTTGGTGTCTCTGAATAGCCCAAAATAAGAGATTTCCATCTCTTGCAGTAATGGAGGAGTGAGTTCCTGCTCTCGGGGTCACAATATTTGTGATTACTGAGTGGATTAGCCTTTTCTCAGTAGATAACTCATTAACCTGAAGCCCTCTCTTGCTGATGGTCCCCAAATTTCCAATAATCCCTAATTTTTGCTTCTCAAGGGGAACGAACTCACTGAGCTTGTGTCCAAAGTTTGGACAATCCAACATTTTCACTAATAGCTCCTCAAAATGGTAATCTTGGTTCCTTACACATAGCCTATCACAGCATTCTCAGATGAAACTTGTAGGGAAGCATAAAAGGCTCTAATTGCAGACTCGACAAACGGCTCAGAAATCTGGCACAGTTTGGTCTATCCCATGGCACTGAGGGTCTCTTCTACCCAAGATAGACTTCCAGTAAGGTGAGAAAACTCTACAGCCTTTCTCGGACAGATTGGGATTTTGGCCAGGCGTTGAAGCTGATCGGGGGTCAACTAGACAGATTCAGGAGCCCTAGATGATGCCATCTAGACGAAAGAAAGAGAAATCACTCAGGAAACTGGCAGAGGAAAGAAAGAATCACAGAGGAGAGGTGAAAGATCCTACCTTTCTTTAAAAAAAAAAGGATTCTTGGAGGTTCCTGAGTGTCCTTCGCCGTGGAACATTGAAGGCACGAAGAGCAGATGAGGACAAGAGAGTCGAAGACAGATTTCAAATGGGTGTGTTGAAAGATAAGTGTTTGCTTATATAGAAAGGGGAAAAGTAACTGGCGCTTGATTTCAGGATGAACGGACGCGATTGAATGATTTGACCGTTAAGTCATGAAGAGACGCGACTTAATAAGGTGTCAGTTACCTAATTTTAAATAGTAAGCACCGTTCCACAATTTCTTAATGAATCGAATTAGGTATTCGACTGCATTAGTCGAATGCAACATTATAACATGAATCGAATGCATCAGTTCTTCATGAGTCGAATGCATGAGTCGAATGTAGGACTTAGAGATTTTTCAGGATGAGTTTTCACAGTGAGTTCAAACAAGTCTTAGCACTTAATTCAAACATAACCTTCATAAGTTAATCAGGATTACACATACCTATTTCTCTTATAATTGATGTAAATCTATCCTCAGGAAGAGGTTTTGTAAAAATATCTGCAAGTTGATTTTCTATAGAAACAAATTCAAGTGAAATATTGTCATTACTTACATGGTCCCTGATGAAGTGATGTCTAACCTTAATATGCTTTGTTCTTGAGTGCTGGATAGGATTTTTGGTTAAATTTATTGCACTTGTGTTGTCACAAAGCATTGGAATTTCCTAGAGCTGGTGACCATAGTCTTCTAATTGATGCTTGAGATATAAGAGTTTAGTACAGCAACTGCTAGCTGCAATGTATTCAGCTTCTGTGGTGGATAAAGCTACTGAGTTCTGCTTTCTGGAAGACCAAGATATTAAGCACCCTGCAAGAATTTGACAAGTACCACTGGTGCTTTTTCTATCTAATTTGCATCCAGCATAGTCAGCATCACTATAACCAAGTAACTTGAAATCTGAACATCTGGGATACCATAAGCCTAAATTACTAGTATTTATAAGATATCTAAAAATTCTTTTAACTGCATGAACATGAGATTCTTTTGGATCAGCTTGGAATCTTGCACAGAGACAAACACTGAACATTACATGGTCTACTTGTAGTGAGGTAGAGCAGTGATCCTATCATTCCTCTATAGATCTTTTGATCTACCTTTTTGCCAAGAGGATCACTGTCTGACTTAATGCCTGAGCTCATGGGTGTTCCTAAGGGCTTACATTTGTCAAAACCATATTTAGAGAGTAAATCTGAAATGTATTTGGTTTGACAGATGTGAGTTCCTTCCTTGGTCTGCTTGATTTGCAATCCAAGAAAATAATTGAGCTCACCCATCATGCTCATTTCAAACTCACTTTGCATCAAATTTTCAAAGAATTTACAGAGTGATTCATTTGTAGATCCAAAGATAATGTCATTAACATAGATTTGAACAATTAAGATTCCATCTGAAAATTTCTTTATAAATAAGGTGCTATCTACTTTACCTCTTATAAAACCATGTGATATAAGATAAGCACTTAATCTTTCCTACCAAGCTCTTGGAGCTTGTTTTAGACCATACAGTGCTTTCTTTAAACGGAAAACATGATCAGGATACTTACTATCTTCAAAACCAGGTGGTTGCTCAACATATACTTTCTTTAATAAAACCATTTAAAAAAGCACTTTTAACATCCATCTGAAATAAATTAATGTTAAGAGAGAAAGCGTATGCTAATAAAATTCTAATTGCCTCTAATCTAGCTACTCGAGCATAGGTTTCATCAAAATCTATGCCTTCCTGTTGGGAATATCCTTGAGCTACAAGTCTGGCTTTGTTCCTAGTTATTACCCCTTTTTCATCCATCTTATTTCTAGAAACCCATCTGGTTCCAATAATTGAATGCTCAGTAGGTCTAGGCACAAGGGTCCAAACTTCACTGCATTTGAACTGATTAAGTTCTTCTTGCATAGCAAGGATCCAAGATTCATCACCCAGTGCATCATTGATTGTCTTAGGCTCAATTTGTGAAACTAAGGCAGAGAAATCACAAGGAATTTGCATACCTCTTGTTCTTACCCTATCTTGGACATCACCTATTATGTTTTCTCTAGGATGGTCCCGGTGGTACCTCAATTCTCTAGGTAGCCCTTCTTGTGGTTCTTTGTTGAAGATCTTCTAATGGAGGATCTTCCACTTCTTCATCTTTTTCTTCTTCAAGAGAAGTCTTTTCAAGATTCCTGCAGAGATCATCAACACATTCTTCTTCTTCTATCTTTTGATAGAAGGGTTAGTTTCATCAAATAGTATATGAACTGATTGTTCTATGGTTAATGTTCTTCTATTGAACACTTTATAACCTCTAGGTTTTGAAATATATCCTAACAGAAAACCTTCATCACTTTTAGCATCTAATTTCCCTAAATTATCCTTACCATTGTTTAAGATGAAGCACTTACATCCAAAAGGTCTGAGATGGCTGATATTGGGCTTTTTATCCTTGTACAGCTCATATGGTGTTTTCTTCAGAATGGGTCTGATCATACATCGGTTAATTATGTAGCATGTTGTATTTACTGCTTCTGCCCAGAAGTACTTTGGCAAATTATACTCATTTAGCATTGTTCTGGCCATATCCAGCAGTGTTTTGTTCTTTCTTTCTGCTACTCCATTCTGTTGAGGAGTTCTTGGAGCCTAGAAGTTGAGTTCAATTCCATTTTCTTCACAGAACTCCAGAAAATCTTCATTCTTGAACTCACCACCATGATCAGATCTAATACTGGTAATCTGAAATTTCTGATTTTTTTGAACTATTCTGCTAAACTTTAGAAATGCTTGAAAAGCTTCATATTTGGCTTCTAAAAAGGATACCCAAGTGTATCTTGAGTAGTCATCAACTAACACATAGCCATAGATTTTTCCACCAAGACTAACTGTCCTTATTGGTCCAAACAAATCCATGTGAATTAGCTCCAAAGGCTTGGAAGTTGTAACAATTGTTTTGGACTGAAAAGAGGTCTTAGTTTGCTTTCCTTTTGCACAGGCTGAGCATATTCCATACTTCTTGAGCTTCATTTTGGAAAGACCTTCAACTAAATCATGCCTTATTAATTTCTTGATCACTGAAGCGCTAGCATGACTAAGTCTTCTACGCCACAAATCAGACTCATTACTTTTGGTAGTAGCCAGGCATAAATTTACTTCTTTTAATTCTGCTAGTTGCAATGTATACAAATTCTTCATTCTTTGTGCTTCAAAAACTGTCTTGTTATCCTTCTGAATTATACACTTATCATTCTGAAAACTTACCAAATGTCCTTTATCACATAATTGACTAATACTAATCAGATTGTGCTTCAAACCTTCTACATACATGACATCTTCAATCAGGTTCTTTTCTTTAGTACCAATTGTTCCACATCCTAGCACTTTTCCTTTTCCATTATCTCCATAAGTTACTTGACCAGTTTCTTCTCTAAAACTTGTGAAAAGCTTCCTATCTCCTGTCATGTGTCTTGAGCATCCACTATCCAAATACCATTTGGATGCCCTCAGCCGACCCTGCAAACAAAGCTAAACTCTAACTTTTGGTACCCAAATTTTCTTGGGTCCTTGATGGTTACTTTTAGGAATCCATCTAAAATATCTAGTGGTGCATGTGCTGACAGTGTGTCCTAATTGGTTACAATGAGTACATTACAAATCAAAGGAATTTTTCTTATGTGTATTGTTGCTGAATTTCTGTCTTTGTTTGTAGACCTGCTGATTTACCCTTTTTGAATTTTTGATTTCTTTTTCTGCTACAAACTTAGGAGTTGGATATACTTGTGGTCTAATAATTTCTTCTTCGTTTGGTGGAGGTGTATATCCTAATCCATACTTCTTCTTTCCTGACCTAGCTCCTTTGATTCTAACAAATAGTGAGGTTTTGCAGTTGGAAATTTTTTCAATAGTGGCTTTTAGATAATTGTTTTCTTCTTGAAATTTTTCTTCATTTTTAAGTTCCTTAAGATTTGATTCAATTTCCAGGATTTTACTATTTTTATTTTTTAAATCTTCACATAGTAATTCATTAGTTCTTTTTGTTTCACTTAAACTTTTGTTTAATCTTTCTGTTTCATTTTTAAGAAAGGTGTTAGCTTTTTCTTGGTTCAGTAGATTTAGCTTAACTATTTTTATTTGTTTTACTACTGTCTTATATTTTTCATAAAGTTCATTGAAGGCATCTTCAAGGCTATCAGAATCGGATTCAGAACATGAAGTAAAGGAGGTTTCTGAGTTTACCTACTCTAGTCCTGCCATGAGGGCTAGATTTGCCTTCTCTTCTTCTTCGGATTCTGAACTGGAGGATTCTGAACTGGTTCCTTCTTCATTGTCCCATGTTGCTGCCATTGCTTTCTTTTTGAACTTTCTGAATTTCTTTTCCTTGCCTTTCTTTTTATCAAATTTTTCTACTTGATCCTTCTTCTTAAGCTTGGGACATTCTGATTTGTAGTATCCTTGCTGATTGCATTCATAGCAAGTAGGTTCCTTCTTCTTTTCCCTCTTGAAGAACCTCTTCGACCCAAACTTCTCTTTCTTTGCCAGAATTCTCTGCAGCTTTCTTGAGAGCATTGCCTCATCATCACTGTCATCTGATTTTTCTTTGGAATCTTCAGATGAGGAGGAGTCTGCAATCTTTAAAGCATTTGATATTTTCATTTTTGAAGAATTTTTAGAGAATCTTTCCATATTAATTTCATGAGCCATAAGGGATCCTATTAATTTATCAATAGATAATTTTGTTAAATCATGGGCTTCCTCTATGGCTGTAACTTTAGGAGTCCAGATATTTGTTAGAGATCTTAAAATTTTTCTTACTGTTTCTTTATAGGTTAGGACTTTCCCTAAAACACTTAATCCTACAATTATATTTGAAAATCTATTGTACATTTGAGTATATTTCCATTTGGGAGCATTTTAAACTGTTCATATTGAGATACAAGTATGTCTATTCTAGTTTGTTTAACCCTATCTGTGCCTTCATATGTTACTTGTAATTTATCCCACATTTCTTTTGCTTGTTTTACATGCTGAAAGTCTATTAAACTCTCTTTTCGATAAAGCACAGCAAAGATAATTTTTTGCTTTGAAATTTAAAGACATATTTCTTTTGTCTGCAATTGAAAGAGCACCAGAAGAGGATTCTGCAAGGACTTGAAAATCACCTTGTTCAATTACATGCCATAGGTCGAAGTCAGTACCTCTGATGAAGCATTCCATCCTCATCTTCCAATATTGATAATCTTCACCATCAAAGAAGGGTGGCCTTGTGACTGATTGGCCGTCATAGTTGTGAGCTTCGGATGCCATTTCTTCTCAAATCTCTTAGATTCTTCTAAAAAGACCCCGCTCTGATACCACTTGTTGGATCGAAATGGCAAACAAACAGTCCTAGAGGGGGGGTGAATAGGACTTTTTATCTTAAAATTTTCTTCTGAAAAAGATAGCACTAAATAGACAGGTTAGTATTTAGTGTGATGTGTGTGATTCAAGTGTGTACTTGGCGGAAACAATCACACAAAGAAATACACAAGGATTTTATCCTGGTTCGGCCCTTCCCACATGGAAGTCCTACATCCAGTACTCAAGTCAACCACTTGAGATTTCCACTAACTGCCAACAAATTGGCCTTCTCTCACCCTTGAGAGGAATTACACACCCACTTGCTCCCAAGCAAGTCTTCCCAAAAGGGGTACAAAGACTGCCTTTCACAAGGCCTTCCCTTCTCAGGAGGGGCAAATGCAGAAACTAACTTCTGCAGAAAAATTACAAAGAGTAGTGGAGATTAAAACACTTGTGTGTTTGCCTCAAGTCTGAGCACAAACACACACTGACTTCAGAAGGATAAAAAGATCAGAAGATGAAAACTCAATCCTATCTGAAGCAATAATGGTGGACTTGAAGAATAATGACAATTACAGTTGCCACCCAACAGAGTTTCTCAAAAGAGAATTCTGATAGAAAGAAGCTCTCAGATTGGCTAGCAGGAAAGCTTGAGAAAGAGCTTGAAAGATTTGAATGATGCTTTTCTCAAGAGATGTAGGCTTGTATTCGATTCTTCATGCATGCCTGCTTTCCTTTCCTCTTGAGCTCCTTTTATAGACTTCAAAATCTAGCCGTTTGAGAAGATAGCCGTTGGTGCTTGGTGACCATTTGCAATTTGGCAATTTTAAGGGAATTTCTGGGATCCTTTAGATCTTGAAGAATTTGTCCAGTAGGTCTTCAAAATTGCATTTTCCCAAGGTCTTCAGTTTGTCCATAGCTAGAAGATAAGCTCTCGCAAAACACAGCTGAGAGAGAGACATGCTAAACACATGCTCAATTAATGCCTGCGGACAAGACAAAGGAGAAACGCATCTCCATACCCTTGTGGTAGGTGAGTCAGTGAGTACAGCACAGGATATGGAACCTAGTATCCCACAAGCTTTTCAATAAATAAATAAAGCAGACAGACAAAAAGGTAAAGCATGGGTCTGTCAGTGGTAGGTGAGATGGTCAGATGCCATGCGTCTGAGATTTACATAAATGCTTTGTGTCTTGTGAATGCTAAAGTAAAGCAGGAGCATCAAGACTAAAAGATTTCAAAAAAAAAACATTTCACCAACAGGTTTTGCACAGGATTAATGTTTTAAGAATGACAAGTCATATCCTGTCAGAGAAATATTAAATAATAATATTTTTGAGGCTTCAGCAAGAAATTCATATAACAAGCTTTTTATAACCAAATTAAACTCAGGATATATCAGAATCAGGATAGACTTGATAATATATATATATATATATATCTTGAAGATACAGAACTGACAGTGAAAAGGTATACAAGTACCTCTATCAGTGTAGTCGAATGTATAGAAACAGATGATTCGATTGAGGAAATAAGAATGATTCGACTCTAAAGAAAAATCAAGTGATTCGACTTTAGGGAAGAACAAGGTAATTCCATTATAGTAGTTGAATACAGAGATATTCGACTGTGTGAGTCGGAGATATCAATCGAATGCAGAGTAAAGACATTCGGCTGTATGAGTCGAATACAGAGTAAAGACATTCGGCTTTATGAGTCGAAGTTATCAATCGAATGCAGAGTAAAGACATTCGGCTGTATGAGTCGAATATAGAGTAGGAAACATTCGGCAGTATGAGTCGAATATAGAGTAAGGAAACATTCGGCTGTATGAGTCGAATGTTATCAATCGAATGCAGAGTAAAGACGTGGACTTATAAAAATTTGGATGATATATGGCTGTGATTCTAAAGGAGTTGGATTTAGCAGTTGAATATAGCAGTCGGATGTAGTAGGCTATAGGAGAGGTTTGTGGCCTTAGAAATTTTTGAGTGTTCATGACTTTTTCTTGTATGCAATTTTTGTGATATATTTGGTATATATATTTAAAGATTTGTCATAGCAAAAATAATATTCATAGAAATTTATAAAACTCTTTAATTTTCTTAGGGATAGTAGCTCAACAGAGATTGCTTGGATTTAGAAAGTAGTGATATTAATGCTAAAAGGAATAAATGTAATGTTGTACTTTAGATATTATGTAATTGTACTAGCTCAGATATGGACGACGTTCATTTTCTTATATAATTGTCTTTATTTGTTCTTTTTATTATGAGACATGAATTTAAAAGTTGATGGTGATATTGCTTCCACTCTCTTTCCATTTGTAATAAAAGATTCCACCCTGATGTTCGACATTGTTAGGGTCTTTTCCCCTGTAGCGTCTCCCCCTTGTCTGACATGGTGAGTATGGAAGTACCGGGCTAGAGTGGGGCGTTACATGTATGGTTCATGATGCCTGATTATCAGACATCCATGATCCCAATTGTGTGATTGGTCCTCACACTTGAGATGCCAAGGATGCTTTGTTTGAGTACTCCATTCTTTGACGTCAGACTTATAGATCTGGAAGTTCTAGATCTAGTACAACTGGTTATTAGGAATGATAGCCAACCTTACAAAGGTAATTGTGTGTCGATAAAGGATCATCCACTCTCAGTATCATGAGAGGAATATTCTATGTGTTCTTACTTAGGTAAATCTCTAACTCGGGTTAATCAGATTGAGAGAGGAATTCTCTGAGAGAATCAGATAAGAGTGAGAATTGGATGGATTCCATATGTCTAAATGTACCATACCTAATATATATTGTCTGGGATATTAGATGGGTGAGGGACTATAAGTACACGGTAACTGAGGGAAGAAAGGTCCAACATATTAGATCCCCTTATACTGTTGGAGGACTATGGCATAGTGGCTTAGTACGTCCATAGTCGATGAGTTGGGTGAATTATTATGGAGATAATTATTCACTAAGTAAGGAGTTCTACATTAGAAAGGGTTCTGACGGGTGCAACTCACAACCAACTCGATATTGGGCCTAGAGGGTCACACACATAAGGTGGATAACGCGACGATAATGGAGGATTGGATAAGAGTTATCCAATATGGCTTCTCTCACCCAGATAATCATGCATTTGAAGTGTGGTAAACGACAATATTGATTGTGATTGGGAATACTTCATGACGACAAGATTTGTCATCGTTAACACTTTGACTTCGAACAGATCTTAACTGCGAGTCGAAGTCATGTAGATGGCAAGATCGATTATCGTTAACTGATGTTGATAGCATGATGAATAGCCGTTAACACAAGGGTTGACGGTGAGATAGTCTGCCATTGACATTGACGACGAGATCGACTGACACCGACGTTCATGTTAACTGCAAGTTAGGCTATTGTCAACATATGTTAACGTCAAAGTTGGTTGTCATCAAGATGTTCTTGATGACACACTATATTGACGTCAACATAGGTATGGTCCAATGTCCAATTTGGTCGTACACAACATGGCATGCACGTCCCTACATGCGTGGGTGGGTGAAACCCTTCTATTTGAGGGAGAGGGCTCCGAAAAACCCCATGGGCTATGGGTTTTAGTGCTCTCTCAACTCCCGCCTCATTTTCTCTCCCCATTTAGCCCTCTCTTATGAGAGAGAGGAGATCAAGAGGGTAAAACTATCTTCGCTACAGCTTCTGTTGGTGCTCCTTCCACTGCTTGGTTGCTATTGTTTCATCTTGGAGGTGCAAGAGGAGGAGCACACCGACATGGTGGAGAGATGCTCCAGCAAGGGGAAGGAGTGACCAGTCACCACCGTGTGGATACTTCTAGAGAGGAGTTTGTGAGAGCTTCTTCCATCTAGCAGGCCAGGTTCTGCACGTCAGGGGATCTACAAACTCCCCTAGGTGAGAATGCCTCACCCTCGAGTGGATTGCATGAGATTTCATGCCCCGACATCATCCTAGTCTGATAACAAGGTGTTTGGGAATCGTTTTGTTTTTAAATTTACTTCTGTTGCACATTTGATTCTCCAAGATGATTCTGAGCATTAATAAGTAGAGTAACTAAAAGTGGAGAATCATGTCAAGTCAAGTTAAGAAAGTAATAGCATGAATATGTCATGTAGCAATGAGCACAAGTATAGCAGGAGAACAAGTAATGGCCATATAGCATGTGTAATTCAATTCATGTCATGTAACAACTATAGTCTAGCACTTTTACGAGTTTGATTATCTTAGATAATCCAAATAGTATAGCACTTGGGTGTAATGCCAGACACCCTGGTCATTTAATTCTCGCAGGCACTAGCGCTTTCAAGTGCTCCTCCCAGGACCAAACCAGGTTCTTATATTGCCAAGTATTAGTCACGTTTCTTATCCTTAGAAAATTAGTCATGGCCATATAGAGTACCAAGAATAGATGAGAAAAGTAGACGAATAGACGAGAGTATGAAAGAAAGAGAATAGATGAGATAAAGTGTCAATAGATGAGAGTTTCTACATTAACCAGAAACATACAAGGTCATGCACGTAAAACATTTCAAGAAAACCACGCTAGTAACCAATGCAAACAGTATTCTCAGGTACTAGCAGACAAAGAGAATATGGTCTACCTTTTGGCCACATCTAGAATGCGGTCAAGGGGTAGGACGCGTTAACAAAGAAGATGCGGTCCCCCTATCGGCCGCGTTATTAAGGCGATCAACAATCAGGGCAGGGTGCATTCATAGAGAGACAACCTAGGCTAGTTGGATCATGCTCTACATATCCAGCATGGTCCCTAAGAGTGTTACTCTTAGGTGTTAATGTAACAACCAGCTTAGAGTCCTAGAGGATTTCGAAGCTCACAGAGACTTACGGAGGCCTTGACGAGAAAGTTCTAGTTCGACAAGAGGAATACCTGATGGGGGAGGTGCTCACAATGCCAAGAGATATGTTGAAACAGTTTCTCGACGTTCTAAAGAACTTCTAGAACAGTGGAGTGGTGATAACAATGCTCCAAAACATTAGGAGAAACACAATCAAGTTCTTACTTCATAGGGGGTTTTGCGTGTAAAATCTCAATCCATTAATCAGATAATTTATTATGTATTTTAAGACAAATTTTGGGTTTAAAGGGTGTAAGAAAGTGTAAGTAATTTAAAGAGAAACATGGTATGAGAGAGATCATATAAATTTTTTTAAAAGAATAATTTCATCTTTAATCATAATAAATCCTCTATTAGTGCATTTAAGACTTAATAGGGGTTTAACAACACATAAAATTCTAGCACTATTTACAAAAAAAAAAAAATAGGGTTTTCTGACTAATAGTCTTAACGCGGTCAGGGAGTAGGTTGCATTAAGAAGGCAGTCAGGTGGTATTCTGCGGTAACCTTTAGTTAACGTGTGGCATAGGGGTGACGTGTTCTGAATGCTGAATATCACGTGGCCGCGTTCAGGTTGTAGGCTTTGTGTTCATCACGTTCTTTACACATTGAACTCAGGATGATAGACACGTAATTAAACACTTAAAACTCATTATAGGAAGCATGAAAAAATGTCAAACTAGTTTTAAAATAAATATAACATTTTTTTTTTTAAGAAAATGGTCCTTAGGATCTTAATCTAGGAGAGTGCACCCTCCCCCAGAGAGGGAGAATGACCCCACTCCACCAGAGAAGAACCTAGGCCAGGAATAAATATAATATGGAGAAAAAGTACAAGTGGACAAACCGATCACAGTAATCTAACATGAAAGAGACCGGTTTTGTCCAAGACTATAGGGCCTTTACACATATGAGGAACATAGCCAGACCCCCAAAACACCTTATTCTCCTTAGACAGGCAACCATAGTTAGCTAATATTGGGTTGAGTGTGTTTTGGAATTTCCTAAAATTGTATTTTAATGATGACCAATGAACATCACTCATACTTTGATTTTGATGATGACATATTGTGATTTTAATGATGACATACTTTGATTTTAATGATGACATATTGTGATTTTGATGATGATATGTTGAACATGTTATACATTCTATACATAACACAATAATGTTTAAACAACATGTTTTTGATGTTTAACATCTCATATCTCAATGATAATATCTTGTACTAATGATTTATGTGTTAATTTTGCAGGTGTATACAGATTTTGTCATGGTAGTGTCGACACACCCCCTACTGGTGTCGACACAATGCTTAAAACCCAAGACAAAATGATGAAGAAATGGTCAAGTGGTGTCGACACAGGATCAAGTAGTGTCGACACTAGTCCTAGCTCCCAGAGATCCCAGTTGACAGGTCTGTACAGTGTGTCGACACAGGCTCAAGTGGTGTCGACATTAGATCCAGTTCCTAGAAGACCTATTTGGCAGTTCTGGACAGTGTGTCGACACAGCCTGAAGTAGTGTCGACACTAGTGACTCTTCCCAGAGAACCAATTCTGCCAGTTTGGGACAGTGTGTCGACACACTCTGTAGTAGTGTCGACACACTCCGGCTAAAACTCAATTTCGTGAAATCATTTGGACACGTAGCCGCTTGGGGTTCAAGGGATTTGACTAGGTTTTTGTGCCCACGTACCCTAAGGCTCTTTAAGGACATATGGGGCTATAAATACTCATGTTTCTTGTGCTCCAAGGGGATTCCACAAGGAGAGAGACCAGACTTCTCCAGAAAAGAGTGTGGCGACTGCAGAAATGGAAAAAGGGGAGCAAAGCAGTGCTGTTTGCAAGGAGAACGTGAAGAAGAAGAGAAGAGAAGAGGAGAGAGGACAAAGTATCTGCATCCAGAAAGGGAGCAGAGCTGCGCCAACAGATTGAGGAGCAGAAGAGCAGTAAAGGAAGAAGAAGAACTGGCAATCTGAATGCCACTGAAGCAGAGCATCGTGGATTGAAGAAGATCTCAAACGAATTCCATCAAGCGACTTCAATCCAAGCTTCTGCAAGTGTTCTTCATAATGGAACATACAAGTCACATCTATTTCATTTATTTTCTTGGAGTGCTCATCCAAGGTTTTCATTGTGTGATCTGTGTATATGTTCTACACGGATCACTTAATTCTGTTTGTTCTATTTTTATCTTTGTATTGAGATAGATCAAGCTAGAGGATCTATTCTCTAACTGAGCTTGTTCTAGCAGAACTTGGATCCCTCGTGGTCCAAAGGTTTGGAGCCGTAGTGCTCAGGTTTGGAGCCTTAGTGCTCTGGAGCCATTGTGCTCAAGTGCTTGTGAGTCGGCGTACTCATAAGTGGTTTATGGAGTAGGTCTTCGTACCTATCTCCTGGGTTTTCTTTGAGTCATTGTACTCAAAGGGTTTGGAGTCGTCGTGCTCCAAGGTGTTTGGAGTCGTCGTGCTCCAGTGTGTGTTGTACTCAAGGTTTTGAGTAGTGTGGCCTCACTGTGTGAGGGGTGGACGTAGGAGTCACTGGAGGTGATTTCCGAACCACCTAAAAATCCTCTATGCAGTGGTTTGAATTGTGGTTTGCCTTTGTATCTCGCTAGATGCATGCATAGGGATTTCGCTCACACTACTAATTGATCTGCTCACACACACTAATAACACTTCAGATTAGTAAATGGTTTGGGTGAATTGATCTCTGATTCGAAGTAATTTTTAATTGCTTGAGCTTCCGCATTAATTGGTGTTAGATCTATTCAACCCCCCCTTCTAGATCTGATCCATCCACCTATCCGATCCTAAAGGTCTCTAAGGGGGAGAAAGTTCTGTATGGGGCGAAAGTTCAAACGGTGTATATGGTCAAGGGGAGTTATTGCAGTCAAGGGAGTCAAGCTATTGGGAGATTGTGCATAGGTTTTGTCACCATCAAAAAGGGGGAGATTGTTGGGTTGAGTGTGTTTTGGAATTTCCTAAAATTGTATTTTAATGATGACCAATGAACATCACTCATACTTTGATTTTGATGATGACATATTGTGATTTTAGTGATGACATACTTTGATTTTAATGATGACATATTGTGATTTTGATGATGATATGTTGAACATGTTATACATTCTATACATAACACAATAATGTTTAAACAACATGTTTTTGATGTTTAACATCTCATATCTTAATGATAATATCTTGTACTAATGATTTATGTGTTAATTTTGTAGGTGTATACAGATTTTATCATGGTAGTGTCGACACACCCCCTACTGGTGTCGACACAATGCTTCAAACCCAAGGCAAAATGATGAAGAAATGGTCAAGTGGTGTCGACACAGGATCAAGTAGTGTCGACACTAGTCCCAACTCCCAGAGATCCCAGTTGACAGGTCTGTACAGTGTGTCGACACAGGCTCAAGTGGTGTCGACATTAGATCCAGTTCCTAGAAGACCTGTTTGGCAGTTCTGGATAGTGTGTCGACACACCCTGAAGTAGTGTCGACACTAGTGACTCTTCCCAGAGAACCAATTCTGCCAGTTTGGGACAGTGTGTCGACACACTCTGTAGTAGTGTCGACACACTCCGGCTAAAACTCAATTTCGTGAAATCATCTGGACACGTGACCGCTTGGGGTTCAAGGGATTTGACCTAGGTTTTTGTGCCCATGTACCCTAAGGCTCTTTAAGGACGTATGGGGCTATAATACTCATGTTTCTTGTGCTCCAAGGGATTCCACAAGGAGAGAGACCAGACTTCTCCAGAAAAGAGTGTGGCGACTGCAGAAAGGGAAAAAGGGGAGCAGAGCAGTGTTGTTTGCAAGGAGAACGTGAAGAAGAAGAGAAGAGAAGAGGAGAGAGGATAAAGTATCTGCATCCAGAAAGGGAGCAGAGCTGCGCCATCAGATTGAGGAGCAGAAGAGCAGCAAAGGAAGAAGAAGAACTGGCAATCCGGATGCCACTGAAGTTGAGCATCGTGGATTGAAGAAGGTCTCCAACAAATTCCTTCAAGCGTCTTCAATCCAAGATTCTTCAAGTCTTCTTCATCAAAGAACATCCAAGTCAGATCTATTTCATTTATTTTCTTGGAGTGTTCATCTAGGTTTTCATTGTGTGATCTGTGTATGTGTTCTACACAGATCACATAATTCTGTTTGTTCTATTTTTATCTTTGTATTGAGATAGATCAAGCTGGAGGATCTATTCTCTAACTGAGCTTGTTCTAGCATAACTTGGATCCCTTGTAGTCCAAAGGTTTGGAGCCGTAGTGCTCAGGTTTGGAGCCTTAGTGCTTTGGAGCCATTGTGCTCAAGTGCTTGTGAGTCGTCGTACTCATAAGTGGTTTGTGGAGTAGGTCGTCGTACCTATCTCCTGGGTTTTCTTTGAGTCATTATACTCAAAGGGTTTGGAGTCGTCGTGTTCCGGTTGTTTCTTGAGTCGTCGTGCTCAAGGGTGTTTGGAATCGTCGTGCTCCAGTGTGTGTTGTACTCAAGGTTTTGAGTAGTGTGGCTTCACTGTGTGAGGAGTGGACGTAGGAGTCACTGGAGGTGATTTCCGAACCACCTAAAAATCCTCTATGCAGTGGTTTGAATTGTGGTTTGCCTTTGTATCTCACTAGATGCATGCATAGGGATTTCGCTCACACTACTAATTGATTTGCTCACACACACTAATCACACTTCAGATCAGTAAATGGTTTGGGAGAATTGATCTCTGATTCGAAGTAATTTTGAATTGCTTAAGCTTCCGCATTAATTGGTGTTAGATCTATTAACCCCCCCCCCCCTTCTAGATCTGATTCATCCATCCATCAGATCCTAACAATTCGTATCAGAGTAGGTTAACCACTCTAATTGTTAGATCTAATTCCTTGTTACATTGATTCACTGTGATTAGATCTAATAATCTTTGAGTTTTGATATAATGGAAAATCTCTTTAATCTGCATGAATTTCCTGTTATAGTTTCAGAGAAATCACCAGTCTCACTTTCATCAAGTTTTTCAAAGGAACCACAAAGAAAAGGAGAAAAAGAAATTCACAAGTACTTCATGGCCAAGAAGAGCTTCAATGAATCCAGAAAATCAACAATTCAGAAGGTTGTGGCTCTCACTGCACATTCTAAGAGCTCAGAGTATTCTTCATCCTCTTCAAAACACAGAAATCAAATGGGTCTACTGATAATATCATAAGTATCATGAATAATCATGCCATTTCAATGACTAACACTTCACTACCAGAATTTGCGGGATTACCGACGGATTTTTCCGACGGATTATTTACCGTCGGTAATTTCGACGGATATTCCGACTAAAAAAATCCGTCAGAAAATCCGTCGGAACTTCCGACGGAAATATTTGCTTCGGAAATATCCGTCGGTACTGAAATATTACCGACGGATATTCTGACGGAAATATTTCCGTCGGTAAAAGCGCTTTACCTCCTCCGACGAAACCCCCCTCTTTCCCTCTCCCGCCGCGCGTCTCTCTCTCTCTCTCTCTCTCTCTCTCTCTCTCTCTCTCTCTCTCTCTCTCTCTCTCTCTCTCTCTCTCTCTCTCTCTCTCTCTCTCTCTCTCTCTCTCTCGCATCTCCCTCTCGCCGCTCGCCGCTCGCCGCGCCGCCGCTGCCCCGCGCGCCGCTCGCCGCCGCCCGCCCCTCTCCCGTTGCGTTCCACCTCCCCCTCTCTCCCCACACCCCCTTCCTCCCCCCTCCCCTTCCCACCCCCCCACCCCGCCCCCTGGCACGATGCCCCCCTCCCCCCCACCCGGCCCCCCTTCCCCTTCCCACCCCCCCCCGGTCCCCCTCCCCCCCCACCCGGACCCTGCACGATGCCCCCACACGGCCCCCCTCCCCTTCCCCCCCCCCCCCACCTGCACGATCCCCCTCCCTTCCCACCCGGCACCCTGCTCTCCCCTTCCCACCCGGCCCCCTGCTTATCTCATCTGAATGCGTCTGTTAAATGGGAAGAGCTTCAATGATTGTCTAAGGGAGATCATGTCAGGGGAGGTAGCAGGTGGCAGTCTTCACTGCCCATCTGAGATGAAATGAGAGATAGTGATGTTCTTTGGGGTGAATGGCCAGTACAAAGTGGATGAATACACGTTTCTAATTTATTTCAACTTCTATTCCTTTAACATTATCACTTGATCTTCTATGCATTGAATCATGTTTAGGAGGTACTTTTCTGTGTTGTCTAAGCTTATCCCAAGCTCCTTCCATTTCTGGGTAACTGCAGTGTGTGTTAGTGAATGGAAGGCAGGTTTAAAGTGTTTTCGGAATGAAACAGAAGGTTCCTGCATTCTGAGTTGTAACGTGCCAATGTTTGAGCACCTGTCTGGTTCTTTTTGTCGCGTCGACTGTAATGTGCTCGTTTCTGGTTTCCCTCTCAGTAGCTTAGTCATGTTGATTGTGTGTGATGCGACTAAGTGTTAGAGCAAGCAGTGGTCTAGGCTTTCCATGTATGATGGTGTTAAGAATGGTTCTATTAAGTGTTTTCCTTCGGGATGGGTGGTATCGACACTTTATGGCTTGTCCGATACCTCACTAGTTGTTGTTATCTTCCTGAACTCCCCTTAAGTTCCTCATTCGGGAAGGGGAAAGACGGTATTGGGACAACATCTTGTGGTTTTTCTTTAGCCGCTTGAGTGCACTTTTGGTTGGGGGAGTGGACATCGCCAGACGTGTTGGTCCTCAGCTAGTCTCTTCTTCCCACATATCTTAGTCTCTGGGGCTTCTGAACCTATAGAGGTGTGAATAGGTGTAGGACTGCGACCCGATCAGGATGCAGGTGTGTTGTGTAGGCCCCACGGCCTCTTTGATTAGCGGGTGGACGGGCATGGGTGTGGCAGCATCTGATGCGAATAAGTGTAAACAAGTTACTTCACAATCACACGGTCAAAAAGGAAAAAAAAATAGGTGCACCCTAATTTTTTGAGTGACCCTACTGAATAAAATTTCTAGATCCGTCACTGCACCCGGCCCCCCTCCCCTTCCCACCCCCCCCCCCCCCCACCTGTAATAAGTTACAACTTTATCAAAGACTAAAAAATAAATCAAACATCTGATAAAGAGTCTTAATTAATTTGTCTATATATCTGTTTCAACTCCAAACTAACATATATATATATACCAGTTTTGGGTTTGAGGAGGGCCATAACACCCTGATCAGGAGAGAAAAGCTATGGGTACTACTATGCCCACCCTTTTGAGAACTACTCTAATTGGGTATCCACCTACTCTAAAAATTTGAACGCCTGATGATAACATAACAAGACAGAGAGAGCCCCCACATGTGGGTAGCTTGCTTCCCTGCTGTTCCTTGTTTTTGCCCCAATGGAGGAGGCACCAACCCTGGAAACCAATTTGTAATATACTTGGAGCCTCCAAAGTTTCCCAAGGATATATATTTCTCGATCTAACTTTCAATTAAAGAGCTGTGAGCTTTATATGACAATCATCAAAAAATTTGACATTGAAGCATTTTCAAAACTAACTTATCATTAATTACTAGGTTTAGTTATAAGAATCTTAGGTTATGTTTAGTATTTGGATAGACTAGGATAGAGTGAGGATATCTCTAAAATTCCCCACAATTTTAGGGATATCCTCACTCTATCCCAGTCTATAATTTCAAAATTTAGAAGATATTTTCACTCTATCCCATTCTATAACTCCAAAATTTTGGGTACCAAACATAGCCTAATATTGCCCTTGTAAACAGAAATCTTCAGGTTTAGATCGATCTTTTGATCTGAAGCAGAGACTTTATCTATAGAAAGCACATGAAGGGTCTCAATGATCCCATTCTCCCTCTTGAATTGAATGCTAAAGGCATGGAACTGTAATGTGACTTGATCAAGATTTAAAAAAATGAGTACAAAATCTTTCTTGTAGCTATTAGATCATTAATTCAAACTTATTTCAATATAACACTATTATATGGATTGTTTTTAATTGTTTACTTTCAGTTTAGTGATTAGTATTGTATTTCTTACTTTAATACAATTCATCTACATGTATGTATGAATTTGTTTTATTATTGCACTTGTTCACATGTATGATTTTGTTTCCATATTTCTTTCATATTTATTTGGGTTTTAAATTTGATCAATGCATGTATAGCATTTTTTCACTGCACACACCTCACGAGAGCATGTTAAGCCCGTGTCAATGAAGCTTTCCGTTGAAGACTATGAGATTGATGTGCACGAGTCTTATTTTCAATAATGAGAATGTGTATATCTAACTCAATGTCTTGAATTGTCCTATTTTGGACAGTCTGTGAATGTTTGATCGCAGTTAGGTGTTCATTTATTATGTGTTTGCATTATTTGTTGAAAATTTCGGGTCCGTCTATTCACTCCTCTCTGATATACATTTAGTGAGTTCCCTACAAGCCAATTCATATTAGTGATGGCACTTGTAATCTTGTACCAATCTCTTTTAGTAATTAAATGAGGTGTTGCATTACTCGTTGTTTATTTGTAGTCATTTGATTGATTCTTTCATATTTACCATATTATGATTTAATTTCATATTTTAAATTACTCATGAATAAATTGTTATAATTTTTTTTCTAATTAGTGATGAGAGTTCGCGATTGGAAATTAGACTCAAAGAAGAACAAATGTCCAACGTATCAAAGTACGTGTTTGTTTGAACGAAAGATATTACCGATGGATATTCGAAGATTGCATGATGGTTTACTTTTGGTGAAAGAGAAGATGAAGAAAATCATAAAGATTATTCGGAAAGAAGAAAGACAAAGTTTAGAAAATAAAATTGGATTATCTGTTTTTGTTCAAGATGAAAAGGACTGCGATATTCTGTAATCTTACGACGTAGTTGGTGTGGTAGTATGTACATATTTAGTGGAAAAGACTGGTCAAAATTTGTGGAAAATAATTGTGTCAAAGAGCTTGACATTCTGAAAGTTATGTCTTCCCATTATGTACGAAGAGATGTATTTAGTAAACTATATTTAGAGATATCAGTGGTTAGTTCAAAACCTAGGAAATCTAATAAGAAGCTGGTGAATAAAGAGCCGATCAAGTGGTGGTGGCCTAATATGAAGACATCACGGTTTGTATGAACAAATAGTCTTTGTGTTCTTTTTAATGTTCAATACCATTAAGTATTTATATAGTGCTCAAATTTATTTGATATTCATGTATGCTTACTCTTCATTTATCTTTACGTCAACGCTTTATTTCACCCATTAGCTCTGGGACTCTCCATATAACGTATGTATCATATGTATGGTACTTGAACGATGTGAGGGTGTGTTGGATTTTAACTCGGGACATGACATTTAATCTGTAGGAAAAATGTCTTATGAGAATCGGTCATGGATGTACCGTGGAATAGTGAATGGAGTTGTGACCGAGGAGTTTAAAGACGGAGTTGACAGTTTTATTGAGTTTGCATTGAGTAATTCATCAGTAGCAGTTGATCCGATGGGTAACATCCGATGTCCGTGTTCGGCTTGTAAGAACAGAAAGTGGATATCGACATGGGATGTGCAGCATCATCTGTATACGAGAGGATTTGTTGGCCATTATGAGTTATGGTCGTGTCATGGTGAGTTGAATATTCAGTCGTCTGCACCAGCTAATTACTTTGCCTCCACAAGTACGTACGTAGACATGGTTGTCGATGCTGCTGGTCCGGAGTTCAATATTCATGAAGATCAAACAAATGAAGAAGTGCCGAATGATACAGCTCAGAGATTTTATCAGTTACTTCGAGATGCTGATGAGCCATTATGGGATGGTTGTGAGAAGCATACACGGTTGTCTGCAGTGTCGCAGCTATTGAATTTGAAATCTGAATTTCATATGAGCGAGAGTTGTTTTGACCGGCTTCTCTTACTGGTCAAGAGCATGCTTCCTCAATCAGAGAGGTTACCTGCTGACTTTTACCGTGCGAAGAAGATGGTGAATGATTTGGGGCTTGGTTTTATGAAAATTGATGCATGTCCAAATCACTGTATGCTGTACTACAAAGAGGATGCAGATAAGACATCATGCTGTATTTGTAAGCATGATAGGTTCAAGCCCAAGAGAGGGGACAAGTCAAAGCAGAAGGATGTTCCGTATAAGTCATTGCGGTACTTTCCTATCACACCCAGATTGCAGCGATTGTTCATGTCCTCGAGGACAGCTGGACATATGACTTGGCATGCGGAAAGAGTCCGTCGCGACGAAGGTGAAATGAGTCATCCTGCCGATGGTGAAGCTTGGGCTCATTTTAGCCGTACTCATCCCAACTTCTCAAGGGATCCACGCAACGTACGGCTTGGTTTATGCACAGATGGTTTCAATCCTTTCGGAGGCTCGGTGGCATCTTACTCATGTTGGCCAGTATTCCTAACACCGTATAACCTTCCGCCAGGCATGTGCATGAAGCGTGAGAATCTGTTCCTTTCATTGCTGATTCTGGGTCCAAAAAGTCCAGGAAAGAATATAGACATATATCTCAGACCGTTGATTGATGAGATGAAATTGTTATGGTCAGATGGTGTGCAGTCTTATGATGCATCCAGAAAACAGAATTTCAATCTGAAGGCTGCATTAATGTGGACAATAAGTGACTTTCCAGCCTACGGCATGTTATCTGGCTGGAGCACACATGGGAGGTTGGCATGTCCTTATTGCATGGAGGATTCTAAATCATTTGTGTTGAAATCTGGGGGAAAATCTTGTTGGTTCGATTGTCATCGGCGGTTTCTACCCAGTGACCATCCTTTCCGAAAGCAAAAGGATTCTTTTATGAAAATACAACTGTGATGGAGGAGGTAGATATGGAACGGGTGTCTGGTGGAAACATGGCGAGGCGGGTCCAGAACTTACCGACTGTAACACAACTGGCTGGTAGTACCCGACAAATCCCTGGCTTTGGGAAGGATCACAATTGGGTGAAGCAAAGCATTTTTTGGGAATTGCCTTATTGGTCAACACTTTTGATACGTCATAACCTAGACGTCATGCATATAGAGAAGAATGTTTTGATAATGTGTTCAACACAGTTATGGACGTCAAAGGCAAAACGAAGGATAACGTCAAGGCACGTTTCGATTTGAAAGTACTTTGCAAACGTCCAGAACTAGAGCTACAACATGTTCAAGGAAAAGTGGTGCAACCTAAAGCTGCATATGTGCTTGGGGCCAGACAGATTAAGGAAGTGTTGCAATGGTTAAAGCAATTGAGATTTCCGGATGGATATGTCTCGAATATTGCGCGTTGTGTAAATGTCAACGAGGGAAAAATATACGGAATGAAGAGTCATGACTGCCATGTTTTCATGCAAAGACTGATGCCTCTTGCTTTTCGTGAGTTGTTGCCGAAACAAATATGGGGAGCAATGACTGAGCTGAGTCAATTCTTCAGGATTTTATCTGCATCAGAACTCAAAATTCATGACTTGCAAAATATGGAGCAAAATATAATTCAGACAGTCTGCAAATTAGAGAAGATATTTCCTCCAGCATTCTTTGATTCAATGGAGCACCTGATCATCCATTTACCATATGAGGCAAGGGTCGGAGGACCAGTACAATTTCGATGGATGTATCCGTTTGAGAGGTATATTTCTACATCTCAATTTATTGCCATTACGACGATCTTTTATATTACTTATGTATGCATTTGAATTATTGTCGTAGGTGCATGCACGATCTTAAGATGAAAGTCCGTAACAAAGCACAAGTTGAGGGCTCCATTACTCAGGCGTACCTCATTGAGGAGATATCGAACTTCTGTTCGATGTACTTTGACACGGAAATACGAACCCGACGCACTCAACCTCCACGTAATGATGATGGTGGAGATTCCGAGGTGTCAGACCGACTCTCTGTATTCAAGTGTCCCGGACGGGCGTTCGGATCTTCATCTACTCGCGCACTCCAAGACAGAGAGTTGGTAGCTGCGGAGATCTACGTGTTCATGAATTGCGAAGAACTAGACCCTTACATTCAGTAAGCTCTCCACGCTTATTCGTCATCATTTGCGTGCATTGCTGCAGAACCTAACGGTTGTGTGACATTTACATTGCAGAGAGTTTGACTCGGTCATATTGCGACGGAATCCACGTCTAACTGACGTGCAGTTTGAAAAGGAACGGGAGAAGTCTTTTCCTACTTGGTTAAGATCTCGAGTATGTGTCTAATTATTTTGAAACATAAGTGTTATGTTTTTATGCAGACTGAGTTGAAGTCATTTATTCAATGTTTGTCTATTTATCTCATAATAGGTTGAACAAGGCTTCATTCCCGATTCAAGAGTACAACAGATCAGTTTTGGCCCCTCGAAGATTGTACGTGTCTATCCAGGCTACATTGTGAATGGATACAGATTTCACACGAGAGATTATGGACGGAATAAGTCTACGATGAACAGCGGCGTATGTGTGAAGGGAAGTGCCTACAATGAAAATGAAATTGACTATTATGGCATTCTCGAAGAAGTCATTGAACTGCAATTTTTGGGACAAGACAACAATGTATTTCTGTTCAAGTGTCATTGGTTTGATCCGACATCTATTCGTCATGACACAACATATGGATTAATCGATGTGAAGCATAAGTCCAAATTGAGTACATATGAGCCATTCATCCTGGCGGCACAAGCCCAACAAGTTTATTATTCAAATTATACATCCCTCAAATTAAGAGATTGGTGGGCTGCATGTAGAGTGAAATCAAGACTATTCCCTGAGTATGAGCTTCTCCCGACTGATGATGAGCTCGAAGGTGTTAATGACAACTTTTTCCAATCAGATCGGAGTGACGCACGAGAGTTGGCAGCTTCTACGCAGTACAATGTTCATGATATAAATGAAACAATTTGCTTACATAAGGATAACGAACAAGAAGAAGTTGACCCAAATGTCGCTGAGCGGGAGGTGGAGTCTGATGTGGAGGAAGACTCCCAAGATGATGAGGATGAATTCCAGGATGATGATGAAGATGATGCTGAATTAAACATGTCTTCAGCATCTGATGATGAATATAGATAATATACTGCATATTTTGTAAGAAATTTGTTGTTGTTAATTACATGTTCATAATAAATTGCTACTTCAAATTGAGTGCTGATGACTTGCTATATCTTTATTTGTATCAATAGAGATATGGTACGTGGAGGACGCAGTCGGACGGTTGCCACGTCCGTTGGCAGAGGGTCCGCGACCCCGTCCACGACAGTATACGTATGTGTAAACACAATATTCTAGAATTTATTGTTCATATTAAATGCATGAGAACTAACGTACATACAAGAAAGCAGGACTGCCTCCCCGTCCACGTCTGCCTCCAGGTCCGCGACAGGTATATGCATATGTACACAAAAACCATATGGGTATTATTGTTTATATTGATTTCACGAGAACTAACGTACATACAATTTTACAGGGACTGCCTCCTCGTCCACGCCCGTCGTCCCAGCGACAGGTAAATTTCTATATTGTTGTTTATTTGAAATTCATAATTTCTAATGTGTATGAAATTTTGCAGGGACTGCCTCCCCGTCCACGCCTGTCGTCCCAGCGACAGGTAAATTTCTATATTGTTGTTTATTTGAAATTCATAATTTCTAATGTGTATGAAATTTTGCAGGGACTGCCTCCCCGTCCACGCCCGTCGTCCCAGCGACAGGTAAATTTCTATATTGTTGTTTATTTGAAATTCATAATTTCTAATGTGTATGAAATTTTGCCTCCCTGTCGACCATCCGAGCAGTGCCACCTTCGTCTTCTTCCTCACCACAAGGTAAACGTATGTTTCAATAGATTAGTATGTTTGGTCTCTTGCAATTTATACAATAATAGTGTACTAAATTGTTTTCAACAGAGGTGGAGAGCCAGCATCCAGCAGCTGAGGAGGGGCCTCAGCTACCAGGACGACAACCATGCTGGATCTCAGGGTAAAGTTCATCATCTCAGTGTTACTGTATTTGTTATTTAGGATATACATTTCATGTAGAAAATTAATGTGGAATTGCAGGGGGAAGATAGATCCCAGTCCTGCTTCCCGCTATATTACGACGCTGGTCCACGCACATATTCCAGGACCAGTGGATGCATGGAGAGACTTCCCGGTGCCAGTCCGGGATTTATTATTTGACATGTTTACGGTATTTTTATTTTTTAGAAGAGTTGAAGTCATTTATTCAATTATTATTAATTTGGGTTTATTGCAGAACGTTGATTAATTTTATTTCTTTACAGCGGAGGTTCGCGTTCACGAGACCCGAGGATCTCCCTCGAGCTCGAGCCGTCTGGGAGATTACGGCCCAGACTAATTTAAGAAAGTCGATGTGGGAGGTACGGGACAAGGCAATGAAGACCACAGGCAACCGGGATCCTATGGCTTGGGTGGATTACGGCCCTGTTTGGATGCGGAGGGACTATTGGGAGTCCCTTTGCGAGCGTTGGGCTGCTGGACCATGGCAGCAGCGGTCACAGGCGGCAATACGCAACAGAGCAACTCAACCGGAGAAGAATGTGCATACTAGTGGATCCGTATCTTATGCGACCCACAGTCAAAAATTGGTAAGTATTTTATTGTTCGATTCATATATACATATGGATTATTATTGTGAAACTAACTAATTTTGTTGAATTTTAAGCATCACGACCTGGAGCGTGCCCCTACTTTCCGCGAGTTATTTGACCGGACTCATAAGCGGAAGGGGACGGATGACTATGTTACCGAGAGTGCCCGCACGATTGCTGTAAGTCAAGCTTTAAATTATGAATTCAATTATGATATTAAAGTAATTTGTTTTCAATAATTTAATTTTAAATTATTTTACAGGAGACGTACGACAGGACGATGGCGGAGCGCTACACAGAGGGCACTCCCCAACCAGATTTGGATGCGGACGCTTGGGTCGAGGCAGCGGGAGTGCCGAGGAAGGGTCGAGTGTACGGCTTTGGGGACAGCCTGGATACTCATCGAGTGTTGTCCTCATATGCCAGTTCGATCGCTCCCCCGGCACCCGCGAGTTCATCTTCTGCGCCGCCCGTCAGTGGTGTAGAGGACATTAGAGGCATCATTCGGGAGGAGCTACGTGCAGAGCTATAGACGTAGCGGGTAGAGCTACAGACGCAACGGGTAGAGCTACAGACGCAGTGGGTAGAGATAGAGACGCAGCGAGTACAGCTACAGACGCAGTTCATCTCAATAATGCAGGGAGTACGCCGCACACAGCCAACAGCTCAGGTCAGTATTAGTATTAATTTCATATACTTAGGATTGGGACGGGCGTTCAATTGACGGATCTAAAAAACAACAAATTACATATAAAGGGTTAAAACACACAACCCGGGGGTCCAAAATCCCAAATAGGGATCGATCGGCGTGCCGTTTTCTCCCACACGACCGGGTGGGTTAAGTGACGTGTGCGAACTGACGGATTCGAATTTGGATTCCGGATTGGGTCGGGCGTTCAATTGACGGATCTAAAAAACACCCAAGTATATATAAAGGGTCAAAACACACAACCCGGGGGTCCAAAATCCCAAATAGGGATCGGATCGGCGTGCCGTTTTCTCCGACACGACCGGGTGGGTTAAAGTGACGTGTGGGAACTGACGGAATCCAATTTGGATCTCCGGATTGGGTTGGGCATTGAAATGACGGATCTAAAAACACCCAAGTATATATAAAGGGTCAAAACACACAAACCCGGGGGTCCAAAATCCCAAATAGGGATCAGATCGGCGTGCCGTTTTCTCCGACACGACCGGGTGGGTTAAAGTGACGTGTGGGAACTGACGGAATCCAATTTGGATCTCCGGATTGGGTTGGGCATTGAAATGACGGATCTAAAAAACACCCAAGTATATATAAAGGGTCAAAACACACAACCCGGGGGTCCAAAATCCCAATAGGGATCGGATCGGCGTGCCGTTTTCTCCGACACGACCGGGTGGGTTAAAGTGACGTGTGGGAACTGACGGAATCCAATTTGGATCTCCGGATTGGGTTGGGCATTCAAATGACGGATCTAAAAACACGGTCAAGCATATATAAATGGTTAAAACACGCAACCCGGGGGTCCAAAATCCCAAATAGGGATCCGATCGACGTGCCGTTTTCTCCGACACGACCGGGTGGGTTAAAGTGACGTGTAGAAACTGACGGAATCCAATTTGGATCCCCGGATTGGGTTGGGCATTCAAAGGACGGATCTAAAAACGGGCAAGTATATATAAAAGGTTAAAACACACAACCCGGGGTCCAAAATCCCAAATAGGGATCCGATCGACGTGCCGTTTTCTCCGACACGACCGGGTGGGTTAAAGTGACGTGTAGAAACTGACGGAATCCAATTTGGATCCCCGGATTGGGTTGGGCATTCAAAGGACGGATCTAAAAACACGGTCAAACATATATAATGTGTCAAAACACACAACCCGGGGGTCCAAAATCCCAAATAGGGATCGGATCGGCGTGCCGTTTTCTCCAACACGACCGGGTGGGTTAAAGTGACGTGTGGGAACTGACGGAATCTAATTTGGATCTCCGGATTGGGTTGGGCATTGAAATGACGGATCTAAAAAACACCCAAGTATATATAAAGGGTCAAAACACACAACCCGGGGGTCCAAAATCCCAAATAGGGATCGGATCGGCGTGCCGTTTTCTCCGACACGACCGGGTGGGTTAAAGTGACGTGTGGGAACTGACGGAATCCAATTTGGATCTCCGGATTGGGTTGGGCATTCAAATGACGGATCTAAAAACACGGTCAAGCATATATAAATGGTTAAAACACGCAACCCGGGGATCTAAAATCCCAAATAGGGAACCGATCGACGTGTCGTTTTCTCCGACACGAACGGGTGGGTTAAAGTGACGTGTAGAAACTGACGGAATCTAATTTGGATCTCCGGATTGGGTTGGGCATTCAAAGGACGGATCTAAAAACGGGCATGTATATATAAAAGGTTAAAACACACAACCCGGGGTCCAAAATCCCAAATAGGGATCCGATCGACGTGCCGTTTTCTCCGACACGACCGGGTGGGTTAAAGTGACGTGTAGAAACTGACGGAATCCAATTTGGATCTCCAGGATTGGGTTGGGCATTCAAAGGACGGATGTAAAAACGGGCAAGTATATATAAAAGGTTAAACACACAACCCGGGGGTCCAAAATCCCAAATAGGGATCCGATCGACGTGTCGTTTTCTCCGACACGACCGGGTGGGTTAAAGTGGCGTGTAGAAACTGACGGAATCCAATTTGGATCTCCGGATTGGGTTGGGCATTCAAAGGACGGATCTAAAAACGGGCAAGTATATATAAAAGGTTAAAACACACAACCCGGGGGTCCAAAATCCCAAATAGGGATCCGATCGACGTGCCGTTTTCTCCGACACGACCGGGTGGGTTAAAGTGACGTGTAGAAACTGACGGAATCCAATTTGGATCTCCGGATTGGGTTGGGCATTCAAAGGACGGATCTAAAAACGGGCAAGTATATATAAAAGGTTAAAACACACAGCCCGGGGGTCCAAAATCCCAAATAGGGATTCGATCGACGTGCTGTTTTCTCCGACACGACCGGGTGGGTTAAAGTGACGTGTAGAAACTGACGGAATCCAATTTGGATCTCCGGATTGGGTTGGGCATTCAAAGGACGGATCTAAAAACACGGTCAAGCATATATAAATTGTTAAAACACGCAACCCGGGGGTCCAAAATCCCAAATAGGGATCCGATCGACGTGCCGTTTTCTCCGACACGACCGGGTGGGTTAAAGTGACGTGTAGAAATTGACGGAATCCAATTTAGATCTCCGGATTGGGTTGGGCATTCAAAGGACGGAAGTAAAAACGGGCAAGTATATATAAAAGGTTAAAACACACAACCCGGGGGTCCAAAATCCCAAATAGGGATCCGATCGACGTGTCGTTTTCTCCGACACGACCGGGTGGGTTAAAGTGGCGTGTAGAAAATGACGGAATCCAATTTGGATCTCCGAATTGGGTTAGGCATTCAATGGACGGATCTAAAAATGGGCAAGTATATATAAAAGGTTAAAACACACAACCCGGGGGTCCAAAATCCCAAATAGGGATCCGATCGACCTGCCGTTTTCTCCGACACGACCGGGTGGGTTAAAGTGACGTGTAGAAACTGACGGAATCCAATTTGGATCTCTGGATTGGGTTGGGCATTCAAAGGACGGATCTAAAAACGGGCAAGTATATATAAAAGGTTAAAACACACAACCCGGGGGGTCCAAAATCCCAAATAGGGATCCGATCGACATGCAGTTTTCTCCGACATGACCGGGTGGGTTAAAGTGACGTGTAGAAACTGACGGAATCCAATTTGGATCTCCGGATTGGGTTGGGCATTCAAAGGACGGATCTAAAAACACGGTCAAGCATATATAAATGGTTAAAACACGCAACCCGGGCATCCAAAATCCAAATAGGGATCCGATCGACGTGTCGTTTTCTCCGACACGACCGGGTGGGTTAAAGTGACGTGTAGAAACTGACGGAATCCAATTTGGATCTCCGGATTGGGTTGGGCATTCAAAGACGGATGTAAAAACGGGCAAGTATATATAAAAGGTTAAAACACACAACCCGGGGGTCCAAAATCCCAAATAGGGATCCGATCGACGTGCCGTTTTCTCCGACACGACCGGGTGGGTTAAAGTGGCGTGTAGAAATTGAAGGAATCCAATTTGGATCCCCGATTGGGTTGGGCATTCAAAGGACGGATCTAAAAACACGGCCAAGCATATATAAATGGTTAAAACACGTAACCCGGGGGTCTAAAATCCCAAATAGGGATCCGATCGACGTGCCATTTTCTCCGACACGACCGGGTGGGTTAAAGTGACGTGTGGGAACTGACGGAATCCAATTTGGATCTCCGGATTGGGTTGGGCATTCAAAGGACGGATCTAAAAACACCCAAGAAAATGATGGATCTAAAAATAGTATTGTATTAAGCTTGAGAAATAATCACATGTTTTAAATTTCATTTTTGAAAATAATGTATGTCTTTTATTATTATTAATGTTTCTCATTTTAATTTGTTTTAATATAGGATCCAGCTCCAGACGATGACGAGGCAGGGACAGCAGACGATCCAGCAGATCTATGTTGATTTTTGTATTCATTATTCTATATGATTTTATATTTATTGTATTTTATGATTTTATGTTGATTGTGAGTATTTGTTAAATTTATGAATATTGTAGCAGGTTTGACATTGTAGCAATGTTGACAAATCATTTTTATTTGCCTATTTAAAAAAAAAGTATGGTGTATTTTCTGACGGATAAGTATCCGTCGGAACTTATAAATTACCGACGGAAAAACACCGTCAGTAATTCCGTCAGAAAATACTGACGGATTGTCCGACGGATAAGTATCCGTCGGAACTGATAAATTACCGACAGAAAAACATCGTCGGCAATTCCGTCGGAAATACTGACGGCGTTCCCGACGGATTATATCTGTCGGAGGTTTTGACCGAATTCCGACGGAATTGTCATCCGTCGGAAATTTCTGACCAAGTATTTCCGACGGGCAGTTTCCGACGAGCTTTAGACGGAAAGCGGTCGGAAGGCGCCTTTTCCGACGGAATACCGTCGGATTTCCGACGGATTCAGTCCGTCGGAAATAGCGCATTTTCTTGTAGTGCTTGATAATTCATAAGATTTCTATTATCATGGACGATAATTGATTAAATTCAATTTTATGTTGTATTTGCAGGTTAATGGGCCATTCTATGAAGTGCTTAATGGGCTAATGGATTGGAGTGAAGCAAGAGAAAATAAAAGAGAGATTTTATTAAAATATTCCCCCTCTATTTTTTTAAACACTTTCTCACTTTTAAAAATCTTCTCCTTTATTTTCTAAAAATCTCTCTTTCCTTTCCTCTCTCCCCCTTCCTCTCTTTCTCTACCACTTTATAAACCTCTCCCCTCTCTCTCTTGCTATGATTCTTTCCCTCTTCTCTCCCCCCCCTCTCTCCTTCTTCGATCTCTTCTTCCTCCCTTCTCTTCTTCCTCTTCCCCTTCTCTTCCTCTCCCCCGGTCTCTCTCTCGCACAAAAGCAGCAAGTAGCAAGCAGCAGCAACAGCGCGGCGCCCTGTGCGCGCCTGCCCAGGTCGCCTGCCCAGCCACGCACGCAGGCACGCCCGCGCGCCTGCCAGGCCGCCCCTGCTTCCCGCGCGCACCCCGCCTGGCCCCGCGCACGCCCCGCGCCCGACCGCCACCCCGCACGCCCTGCCGCGCCCCGCGTCCTGCCAGGCCACGTCGCCCGCGTCCCCCTTTCACGTTGCATGTGTTTGCATGCAACGTGAAGGGCCGCTGCTCCTCTCTCTCTCCTCTATCTCTATCGCCGCCCTCTCTCTCCTCTCGTCGCTCTCTCTCCTCTCTCTCTCTCACGTCTCTCTCGTCTCTCTCTTTTCTCTCTCTTATCTCTTCTCTTCTCTCTCTCCTCTATCCCTCTCTCGTTTCTCTCTCTCCCGCTTCCTCTCTCTCTCGTTTATCTCTCTCTCTTCTCTCCTATCTCTCTCACGTTTCTCTCTTCTCTCTCTTCTCTCCCTGCGCTCTCTCTCCTCTCTCTCTTTTCTTTTCTCTCTCTTCTCGTCTCTCTAGTTCTTTCTATTTTTTATTTCAGTGTACTTGTTAATGGTTTTTGAGTAGAATAAAATCTGTGTGTTAAACATTTTCTATTGTTTAATAGATTATAGTTTTAAATAGTGTCTTGTGTTCTCTCATTCCTTCTTTATCTCTCTCTTTACTTATTTAACATAGTTTAAATTTATTTCGTGCAACCTAGTCTTAATACTACCACGTTATTTTCTTAAACAAAAACTCAAGATTTTCAACTCTAAAATCTTTTTCCTCGTGGATTCGACTCGGCTCTCACCACTTAACTATTGTCAAAATATTTAGTGTAGGTCGATAATTTTGAGATTGTTAGTCACGTGTTTAACGACGCATTCGTGGGCTATCAATTTTTGGCGTCGTTGCCAAGGAATTAGATTTTTAGTTTTGATAATCTTATTTTTTGTATATATTCAGGCTAAAATTTTCTTTCTTTCTGTAGGCATCAAATAAAAAGTGAAAAATCCTGAAAATTGCAAAATTGAAGAATCTGTTAGAAATCTGTCACTAAAAGGGAGATCTGTAAGTAAAAGAGGCTGTTTTGGAAAACAAATCCGAAAATTGCACAAAAAAATTCAGAAAAAAGGTAAGTGAGGTGAGTTTCCTTCTCTCTCTCACTCTTTCTATTTGTTTTACTTTCCAAAAAAACGAGGGATTGCGTTGGAGATAAGTACCCTTAAAACCCTCTTGATTGAGTTTTCTTTTCTTAGTTGCCATGTTTAGATAATTCATTAAAAAAAATCAAATCACTTGAATCCAATAAAAGATGTCATGTCAAGATTAGAAACTTTCCATCTTTAAGGCATGCATCATTTAGACTTTCATCTTTAGGTAAGTTTCTTTTTTGAAAAGTTTCCTTTCTTGTCGAAGATTGCTGGAGGCAAGGTGAGAATCTTAACGTTCTTGAAAGCATGATCATGCATTGCCATGCTTGCATAGAACCCCTTGCTTGATTTTGTGGTGTGCACATCATTTCTAAAATATTTTAAGGGCAGTTTCCTTAACAAGATAAGGTGGGGATTTGATCACCCTTCTTTAGCCCACAAACCACAACTTCCTATATATTTTGCATTCCCAAGCCCAATAAAAGAAAGTAGAAACTTGACCTAGGGTTCGCTTTGAGACTTAAGCCCACTTGGGCCCACTATCAAGTTTGGAGACTGGTGTCTAAGGCTAGAGGTTCATAGGAAAACGCCTAAGTGGACAAGTGGTTACTTAATTAGGTCCTTGCGAGAGCAGGGGGAACCTCCCACTTTCCCACCTCTTACCTGGCCAGTTAACAGGCTTGAGAGTGGATTTGAGTTAGGCCTCAGTTGATTAGTGAGAAATCAAATGTTTATATCTTTGGGAACCATAGGTGTCATAGAATTAATTGTTTGCTAACTTGTGTGAAAATATAAAAAAAAAACAAATAATTCAAAACAACAACAAAATAAAAAAAGAGGATTTATGTGGGTTGACAATCATGGTTATGAAATGGGCACATCATTTGGACAAATTGGATCAGCCCATTATGGTATGCAATCTCAACCTCACCCACTTTATCCATCAACCTCCACTTACCAGTCCAATGGCTCCAAATGGACTCAAGCCCATATGATTCATGGTCACCCAATTAAAGATCACATGTATGATTCAGGGTGGAGGAACTATGTTGACCCACGTTACATCTCATCACCTCCCTCAACCCAAGAACAGACCCAAACCTTTCAAGTGTTATCCACACCCACTCCTTACTCAAAAGTTGACCAGGGTGTCTCCCCTGAAAAATTGAGTTTACTCTATCAAGATCCTCAAGGAGAAATTCAAGGACCCTTTCTAGGTGCCGAAATCATATCATGGTTCGATCAAAAAAATTTTGGCATTGATCTGCCGGTGTGCTTAACAAATGCTCCTGAAGGCACACCCTTCCAACCACTTGGACAAGTAATGCCACATTTAACACTTAGAGATCAACCTATTCTGGCCCAAGCCCAAAGTCCACCTATCCACAACTTTCAACATTGGGCCCAATGTCAAATTGATATTCATGACAAAAGCCATCATGAGGGACATGTATATCCACAGTCCACTTATACTTCTCCCCCACAATCAGGCCTATTTGATGATCAATTTGGGCAATTTATGCAAAAATTCCATGATAACCAACAAGTCTTTGAGCAAACATTCACCCAACAACAACAAGAATTAGAGCAATCCTTTGTCAAAACTGACCTCTTGATTACTCAACTGATGGAAATCAGAAGGAGGCAAGATAGTCAGTCATCATGCCAACCCACTGACAAATATGAACATCATTATCTTGATTGTGACCAACAATTTGACTCTCAAATTCCATTCGAAACTTCTCAGTCCAATATAATTGTGGACATACCCACTTGGAAAATGAGAGATAATTTTAATGAGTCAAATCAGGAGGAGATGGGTGCCACTGAAAATCAATCCATTATCTTGGCTCAACTTGAAACTGACCATCAAGAAGACTCCATCCATAATGTCATATTTGAGAAAAGCTCTAGTGAATTAGTTGAACTCAAGTTGGGAGGAGAAGAGAAAGAGTGTCAACCAGATATTGGGTCCAAGTTTGATGTGACATCATTTCAAGTGTGTGACAAAAAAGAGGTGAGTGTCGAGAAAGAGCTGGGTGTAATCATTAATCATTCTTCTTGGGTAAGAGAAGAATTAGAAATTTTGCCTGAAGTCCACATTGACTGGGTCTCTCTTGATGTCGAGAAAAACATAGAATTCCTACCTCCCTTGACCTTGGCAAATCCAACATGTTCATGGACATGTTACCACTAGCTGATTGGTCAACTGCACTTGAACGTTTTAAGCATCCTTGTGTTGAAAGTCATATCCATTTCATTCCTGATCATGCTACTATTTTTGACTCAAGTCAGCCTATGGAGTTCTAGCAATCCTCTGAGCATCCAACTCAATCTAACCTCAATATCATGAAAGAGGATCTGAAAATGGATGTTGTGGGTGAAAAGGGTGAAAACAATAAAGTCCGCATTGATGTGTTCAACACATATAACGATTTTAAGTGTCCAAAAGAATATTCCTTAATTGAAGATATGATCTTGAATACCCCAATTTCACTATCATTTAATGATATGAAGGATAAGTTTGGCCCACTTGACCCATCATGGCCGGTGTTTCCCTACAAATAAAAAATTTGGCGTCAATTGATTGGGGGTGTTACGTGACCGTGTTACCCCCATGTGTCTGGCTGAAGATATTAAACTTAGCGCTTGTTGGGAGGCAACCCAATATTTTTAGGAAAGTTGATTTCTATTGATTTCGTTTTTATTTTGTGTCTTACGTGTTTGCTGGCCACTATCCTTTGATAAAGCTAGTGTGCAACCACCCGCATGTGATCATCAGGTTGCATCTCTCATTTCTTAACTTACATTGGCTTTATTCTATTGTCATTACTTTTATGCCATTGAGGACAATGTCATTTAAGTTGGGGGGAGAGACAAATTGTATTTCAAATTTTTGTCCCTAACATTGTGCTTCATGCTTCATATTTCATGCAAGAATTTTTTTTTTTTTTTTTTGCTTCTAGCTTGACTCATAGTGTGTACTTGTGAAGGTGGTGAGTTGAAGGGGTGAGTTAACTAGTTATGTTTTTAGCATCTTTCAAAAATACATTTGAAATTTCATCAACACAGTAAAGTATTATTTTGAGCTATTCAAATGGATGATGAGAGTTTTACCGAACATTCAGGTTGATTGATTGATATTCTACATTCCTATTGATGACCAATCGTGGGGAAAAAGCTACATGCCTACAAATAAATGTGAAAATGTGTGTAGTAGTGAAAAAAAAGAAAAAAAAAAAGAAACATGGAAAATGCCCCTGATCTTAGTAACCGGGCCTATGGCTCCTAAGGTAAGAGTTGAGGCTCGCGTCAAACGGTGAAGGGAAGTGCAGCACCATGTAAATGAAAAGAAAAAAAAGAGTATGAAAAAAAAGAATTAAGCAGAGTGAAAGCTACCTGTAATTCGAGGATCGAATTTAAGGAGTGTAGAGTTGATACCATCCTTGAGTGATAAGTAAAAAGCCCATGCATCCTCTTATTAATGCTCAAACATTATACAAAAAGTCATGAAATTTTGTGTGTATCTTGAGGAACTGTCTAATGACATGAACTGACATATTTGCCTTTGACACTCTCTATTGGAACTGGAAATACTTATGACCAAGCATTCTCATTCTTACTTTCTTGTCATGAAGTATGATGTTTTGAACTCTTGTTTGTCCCAATTATTTACTTATGTGCATTGCTAAGGGACTAGCAATGAGTAAGTTGGGGGATGTGATAATATCATAATTATTATGAATAATCATGCCATTTCAATGACTAACACTTGATAAATTCATACGATTTCTATTATCATGGACGATAATTGATTAAATTCAAATTTATGTTGTATTTGCAGGTTAATGGGCCATTCTATGAAGTGCTTAATGGGCTAATGGATTGGAGTGAAGCAAGAGAAAATAAAAGAGAGATTCTATTAAAATATTCCCCCTCTATTTTTTTAAACACTTTCTCACTTTTAAAAATCTTCTCCTTTATTTTCTAAAAATCTCTTTCCTTTCCTCTCTCCCCCTTCCTCTCTTCTCTACCACTTTATAAACCTCTCCCCTCTCTCTCTTGCTATGATTCTTTCCCTCTTCTCTCCCCCCTCTCTCCTTCTCCGATCTCTTCTTCCTCCCTTCTCTTCTTCCTCTTCCCCTTCTCTTCCTCTCCCCCGGTCTCTCTCTCGCACAGAAGCAGCAAGCAGCAAGCAGCAGTGCGGCGCCCTGTGTGCGCCTGCCCAGGTCGCCTGCCCAGCCACGCACGCAGGCACGCCCGGGCGCCTGCCAGGCCGCCCCTACTCCCCGCGCGTGCCCCGTCTGGCCCCGCGCGCACCTCACGCCCGGCCGCGGCCCCGCACGCCCTGCCGCGCCCCGCGTCCCGCCAGGCCACATCGCCCGCCTCCCCCTTTCACGTTGCATGCGTTTGCATGCAACGTGAAGGGCCGCTGCTCCTCTCTCTCTCCTCTATCTCTATCGCCGCCCTCTCTCTCCTCTCGTCACTCTCTCTCCTCTCTCTCTCTCTCACGTCTCTCTCTTTTCTCTCTCTTATCTCTTCTCTTCTCTCTCTCCTCTATCCCTCTCTCGTTTCTCTCTCTCCCGCTTCCTCTCTCTCTCGTTTATCTCTCTCTTCTCTCCTATCTCTCTCACGTTTCTCTCTTCTCTCCCTGTGCTCTCTCTCCTCTCTCTCTTTTCTTTTCTCTCTCTTCTCTCTCTTCTCGTCTCTCTTGTTCTCTCTCTAGTTCTTTCTATTTTTTATTTCAGTGTACTTGTTAATGGTTTTTTAGTAGAATAACATTTGTGTTTTAAACATTTTCTATTGTTTAATAGATTATAGTTTTAAATAGTGTCTTGTGTTCTCTCATTCCCTCTTTATCTCTCTCTTTACTTATTTAACGTAGTTTAAATTTATTTCGTCCAACTTAGTCTTAATACTACCACGTTATTTTTTTAAACAAAAACACAAGATTTTCAACTCTAAAATCTTTTTCCTCGTGGATTCGACTCGGCTCTCACCACTTAACTATTGTCAAAATATTTAGTGTAGGCCGATAATTTTGAGATTGTTAGTCACGTGTTTAACGACGCATTCGTGGGCTATCATCTACAAGGTCAGGTACATCCACTCTAGACTCATCTATGTATTCTAATTCTGATTCTGATGCAGATGAAGGCATGTCTTATGTTGAATTGATTGAATTATGTGAGAAGATACAAAATCTTAATGTAAAGCTGAACACAAAAAATAATGATTTGAAAAAGACTTTAAAACATTGCCATAAAGAAAGTGAAAATTTGAAAAATACACTTGAATTGCTCCAAAATAATGATAAAGATCTTTCACAAGAAAATGAGAATTTGAAAGATGAAGTTCAGAAACTGAATTCTGAAAAATAAAGTCTGAAAGATAAAATCAAAATTTGTGAAAACAAGTTGTCCAAGTTAAAAGAAGATCATGATCAGTTGGAATTTGAAAATCTTGATTTGAAAGAGTAAATCAAAAATTGATTGATCTCAATGAAAACTTCAAATTTGACAATGATCAATTAAACAAACAGATTTCTAACATGGCTCATAATCATCAAATAAATGAAAGATGCAAACAACTTGTTGAAGAAAATAGTCATCTAAAAAGGAAGATTGAATGCTTGTTGCATGACAAACCATTGGACAATGACTGTAGCAATTTAAGTAATAAAATTGCTGATTTGGAAAAACAAATTGCTCAATTTGAAAATGAAAAGAACAAGATGAAAAATGGTTTGGATGTCATGTTAAACAAGCTTCAAATTTCAGAAAAAGAAGTTGTTGCATTAAAAGCTGAAAAACAGAAGCTTCAACATGAATTGAAAAATACTAAAAACACAAGTCTTGCTTTTGTGAGAGATAAGAAAAATGAAAATAAAATAAAACTAACATTTGTTAAAGCTGCTGCAAACAAGAACTCTGCTAATTCTAATGAAAAACTAGTGAAAGTTCTTGTTCAAAAACAGACAGAGAAAAAGAAAAATGCTACTGTCAAGAAGATTCATCTACTTTCTCCATCAGTCCAAAAAGCTTCAAGGCAAGTTCCAAATTCACATCATGCTAAGAGCCACCAAAAGGTACCTCCTTCTCCTCATGGTAAGTCTCCTCACATGAAAAGGAGATTCCAGCAAATGCATACATGCCAAGGTAAGTACCAGGTAAGAAATACTCTCATTTGCTTTAGCTGCAATAAACCTGGTCATCTTGCCAAACATTGCTGGATTACAAATCAAAACTTCAATAAACATACCAAATCAGTCCAATGCTTTCATTGTCATACAATTGGTCATATTTCTAGGGACTGTTGGTACAGAAATGATTTTGTTGTGCATGCTCAGAAATTTCAGTCTAACACATATGCTCATACACATAAGAATAAATATCATGTTCATACTGAAAATGTTCAGAAATTCCATGTGTATAGGCATAGAAATGCTGCACAAAATCATTCTGTTTCTGTTTATATTAAAAATCCAAAAATTAGAAAACTTCATGAAAACATAGATGCATTGAGCAAGGAAAAAAGAAAATCTGGAACTAATTCTGCTCATAGTTCTATCAATGAAAGAAATGCATCTATACCAAAAATAAAATCATTTTGGATTCAAAAATCTTTATTGCACTCTAACATTGATTTCATTAAAGGACCCAAGCAAGTGTGGGTCCCAAAACCAGCTTGATCAGCAAGCTGAGGAGTCTTGCAGCCATACATTGTAAATGGATTCAAGATATTGGCTGTGCAATGCAAGAAATGATTGGAGAACACAGGTAAAATCTTTGAAAAGCAATTGAAGTCCATTTAGGTAAAACTTCTTTATCATTTCAAATTTGAATTGTCTGAATTAAAATAATGTTTGATTTTTTATCTGAATAATGAAAAATGTGTTCTGATGCTACTCCCAACAATAACTTTGTGTTTTAACATTTGGAATCATGTTTGTGTTATCATGCTTGCTTAACTGTGCCCATGATTCTGTGTGCATATCAACTGCTTTGACTTTTTTGTATATCAAATGATGACATGTGGAAAAACGAGTTATGCTTGTTTGGAAGCTATCATTATGCGTGAGTAAAATACTCCGCCAAGTACCAGAAGTCATCTTATGCTTAAAGCCAATTGTGTGCATAATCATGTGTGAATTACTTGCTAGCTTTTTCATTCCATGCACATATTAAGGGGGAGTAAATTTGAAAAAGTGCAAAATGTTCATATTCTTTCTGTGCAAACTGTTTGGAATGATCATATCTGAACTACTTAAATGATCATTTCATATCATGCATATCTTATGGGGAAGTGAGTCAAAAGAATCTTTGAGTGAAATGCTGGAGAAATATTCTTTCATATCTGATTTATCAACAACTCCCATTCAGTTTATTGACAAATCTTCTTGCACATAAATTCCTCACTCTCACATTGCATTGGCATTCTTGGTATATCAAATGGTGATTTGAAGAAAGATAAGTCAGGCTTGTTTGGATACTTTCACTATGCGTGAGTATGTCTCCGCCAAGTATCAAGATTCCTTTATGCAATTGTTGAGGGGGAGTTATTGTCTATTCTTCACTCATTTCTCTTGACATTTGTTGTCTATTAAGACATCGAACCTAAACTCATTGTGCACTTAGCTTAATTTCAAAGATTCATTATCATTTCAAGGTTAAGCAATCTTAATACTGAATGTTTTTAAAATGATTTGCAAAATACTTGTAGGCACATGAGTGGCTTTACTATTTAACATGTGCATGTTTAAGCTTCATTTTTACCACATGTTAAGAATATTTTTTCTAAATTCAGAGTCATGATTTTTCTGGTCAAAGCAAACAAATTCCTACAAAACATCAAAAGAAAAATGATCAATCTGGAAAGATACAAACAGAGCAATGCAAATTCTTGAACCACTGAGTAACCGGGTCATTTCACCTAAAAAGTGATTTGTTTCGCGTCAAAAAGTGGAAATAAAATTTTCAACTCTGTATAAGATAATGAAAGTTAAACCACTGAGTAATCAGGAGATCTTGCATCTGATCAATGTGATCTCTTGCACTGAAAAGAAAGATTTAACTAATTTATTCTTGTATTCTTTCCCAGTTAAAAATGAAAGCAAATCAAATTGACAGGATGGAAAAGCTTAAGACCTTAATAAAGTTCATGTTTACTGAGTTTAGACATATTATTCTACATTGTGTTAAAATTAAAGCTCCTAGCATCCTTGTTAAATACTTCTGATCACTCATATAGGTCACTTTCTTTCACATTTGCATCATTATTTTAACCACATTCAGATCATTATACTTTGCTAGACTTTGTGTTGAGTGTCTTTGTGATTAAACTTTGTTGCACAATAACAAAAACACAATAATTTCTCTCATATGTCAATATCACTTTGCCTCACTTATTTTGATCATTTCTGAACATTCATTTCCTACATTTCATTTCTTGATCTCCTACAATCTTTGTTTCTCTCTCTTATCTATCTTTTTGATGCTGTCAAAAAGGGGGAGAAAATTCTCTAAGGGGGAGAAAGTTCTTTATGGGGAGAAAGTTCAAAGGGTGTATATGGTCAAGGGAGTTATTGAAGTCAAGGGAGTCAAGCTATTGGAAGATTGTGCATAGGTTTTGTCATCATCAAAAAGGGGGAGATTGTTGGGTTGAGTGTGTTTTGGAATTTCCTAAAATTGTATTTTACTGATGACCAATGAACGTCACTCATACTTTGATTTTGATGATGACATATTGTGATTTTAATGATGACATACTTTGATTTTAATGATGACATATTGTGATTTTGATGATGATGTGTTGAACATGTTATACATTCTATACATAACACAATAATGTTTAAACAACATATTTTTGATGTTTAACATCTCATATCTTAATGATAATATCTTGTACTAATGATTTATGTGTTAATTTTACAGGTGTATACAGATTTTGTCATGGTAGTGTCGACACACCCCCTACTGGTGTCGACACAATGCTTCAAACCCAAGGCAAAATGATGAAGAAATGGTCAAGTGGAGTCGACACAGGATCAAGTAGTGTCGACACTAGTCCCAGCTCCCAGAGATCCCAGTTGACAGGTCTGTATAGTGTGTCGACACAGGCTCAAGTGGTGTCGACACTAGATCCAGTTCCTAGAAGACCTGTTTGGCAAATCTAGACAGTGTGTCGACACAGCCTGAAGTAGTGTCGACACTAGTGACTCTTCCCAGAGAACCAATTATGCCAGTTTGGGACAGTGTGTCGACACACTCTGTAGTAGTGTAGACACACTCCGGCTAAAACTCAATTTCGTGAAATCATCTGGACACGTCGCTGCTTGGGGTTCAAGGGATTTGACCTAGATTTTTATGCCCACGTACCCTAAGGCTCTTTAAGGACAATGGGGCTATAAATACTCATGTTTCTTGTGCTCCAAGGGGATTCCACAAGGAGAGAGACCAGACTTCTCCAGAAAAGAGTGTGGCGGCTGCAGAAAGGGAAAAAGGGGAGCAGAGCAGTGCTGTTTGCAAGGAGAACGTGAAGAAGAAGAGAAGAGAAGAGGAGAGAGGATAAAGTATCTGCATCCAGAAAGGGAGCAGAGCTGGGCCATCAGATTGAGGATCAGAAGAGCAGCAAAGGAAGAAGAAGAACTGGCAATCCGGATGCCACTGAAGCAGAGCATCGTGGATTGAAGAAGATCTCCAACGAATTCCTTCAAGCGTCTTCAATCCAAGCTTCTGCAAGTCTTCTTCATCAAGGAACATCCAAGTCAGATCTATTTCATTTATTTTCTTGGCGTGTTCATCCAGGTTTTCATTGTGTGATCTGTGTATGTGTTCTACACAGATCACTTAATTCTGTTTGTTCTATTTTTATCTTTGTATTGAGATAGATCAAGCTAGAGGATCTATTCTCTAACTGAGCTTGTTCTAGCAGAACTTGGATCCCTCGTGATCCAAAGGTTTGGAGCTGTAGTGCTCAGGTTTGGAGCCTTAGTGCTTTGGAGCCGTTGTGCTCAAGTGCTTGTGAGTCGTCGTACTCATAAATGGTTTATGGAGTAGGTCGTCGTACCTATCTCCTGGGTTTTCTTTGAGTCATTGTACTCAAAGGGTTTGGAGTCGTCGTGCTCCGGTTGTTTCTTGAGTCGGAGTGCTCAAGGGTGTTTGGAGTCGTCGTGCTCCAGTGTGTGTTGTACTCAAGGTTTTGAGTAGTGTGGCCTCACTGTGTGAGGGGTGGATGTAGGAGTCACTGGAGGTGATTTCCGAACCACCTAAAAATCCTCTGTGCAGTGGTTTGAATTGTGGTTTGCCTTTGTATCTCGCTAGATGCATGCATAGGGATTTCGCTCACACTACTAATTGATTTGCTCACACACACTAATCACACTTCAGATCAGTAAATGGTTTGGGTGAATTGATCTCTGATTCGAAGTAATTTTGAATTGCTTAAGCTTTCGCATTAATTGGTGTTAGATCTATTCAACCCCCCCTTCTAGATCTGATTCATCCACCCATCCAATCCTAACAGCTAATGCATCAGCCACTTGGTTGGACTCTTGATATACTTGGCTGAACAAGAAATTATTTCTTTGGATCATAGCGTCTGCATCCCTCCACCAATGGTAAGCTTGCCACGAGGGGCATCTTCCAGATTTGAACGAATTAACCAAGGCTAAGGAATCTGAATTAACCATTGATATCCAAAGACCAAGGAAATCTGCCACTCGGAGGCCATCACAGAGAGCTCTCATTTCAGCAATCATACTATTCCCTGGACCATAGTAGTGGGCAAAGGCCACCAAAACTGATCCTCTCCTATCCCGGATAACTCCTCCTCCTCCACAATCACCTGGATTACCCTTGCTAGCGCCATCCAAATTCAAACAATAATCAATTATAGGAGGCATCTAACGGATGAGCTTGAGTTGCTTGGTTGAGAAGTTAGGAGAGAAACCAAACCACTGAAGAACCTGTAGCTCATGAGAGGAACGCACCACTTTAAACTGAATATTAGCAAGAGAATGAGCAACCATAAATTTGATATTGTTAATCGTTGCCCCAGTTGAAGGCCTTTTGGAATCAAACCTGGCCCCACATCTCCCCTTCCAAATCTCCCAAAGCATGAGAAGTAGGCAGTGAATAGAGATAAAACCAAATGGAGATGAGATATTCGTGGTAGTAAGGAAACTCCTTACTCTCACTATAATTTGACTGTGGAGGTGAATCTTGGAGCTGATGAGCAGGTAGAACCAGTTCCAAAGGGAGACAGCCAGATCGTCATTGATCAACAGGTGGTTGAAATCCTCATAATTAGGAGACCTACAACAAGAGCAACATGAAACCATCTAAATACCACTTTCAGCGATTCTTTGGTCGATAGGAACTGCTCTATTAAGAAGTTTCCAACAAAACATGGAAGCTCTTCTATAAAAGTCGTTGTGCCAAATCTTATTAAGACTTGATCTCTTCACTCCCACAGAATGAACCAGGTTGTAGGCAAATTTAACAGAAAATTTGCCATCCTGAGAAGGCCCCCAAACACATTTATCATTCTCCTCAATTAGCACTACCCCCTGGAGAACTCCACTAGGAAGAAGAGATCTAATAGGGTGATCAGTGTTAGAAATAACCTCTTGGAAAGTAATGATGGCCCCTTCATAAGGTGAACTAAGCAGATCTGCAAGTGGCCTATCACCAAGCCAAACATCAGATAAAATATCGATTTTTTCCTTTTTAGTAAAAGGTCCTTAGGGCCTCAAACTAGGAGAGTGCACCCTCCCCCAGAAGGGAAGAATGTACTTACTCCACCAGTGAGGGTGACCTTGGCCGAATATATATATTAAAAAGGTGATAGAAAGTACAGTCATCCTAGGGCCAAACCCCATTACATCATCCTAACATTCAAGAGGCAAGATTTATCAATGATCATCGGGCCTTTACAGGAATAAGGTAAATTAAGCGCCCCCCAAAAAACCTCATTACATTTGGCGTTGACCGCAAAGTTTGCAAGAGCATCAGCCAATTGATTTGTTTCCCTGTAAACATGGGACAGAAGGATGGACTCCCTGCTAATGAGAGAAACAACCTCTCTCCACCATCTATAAGACCGCCAGGATAGCATATTCTTGTTGGAGATTGAGTTAACAAGGACATGAGAATCAAATTATATAACAGATAGCCTGTATCCAGAAGATATTGTCAGCCGCAATCCATCACAAAGTGCTTGAACGTCAGCGATCATGCTAGTTCCCACTCCATAGAACTGAGAGAAAGCCATGTGCACATTACCATGTGGGTCACGGATGCATCCACCACCTCCACACTCCCCTGGGTTGCCTTTGCAAGCACCATCAATGTTGAGACTGAAATCACATATGGGGGTAATCCATCTAACAAGCTTGAGCATTTTGGTGGAACACTTAGGAGCATAACCGAACCACAAGAGACTTTGCAAATCCTTGGGATTCAGATCCGCTTTGAACTGGAGCATAGATAGAGAATGGGCCACAATGGATTTAATGTTGTTGATAATGACCCCAGCTGAAGAGTGGGTGGACTCAAACCTCCTAGAACATCTTTCCTTCCAAATAAACCACATCATAAGGATAACAGAGTAAAGGGAGACAAAGCCAAGGGGAGAGCGGATATTAGAATTCTACAGGAAACTCCAAAGGCGAGCAGTGATGTGACTGTGCAAGATAACCTTAGGAGATACCAAGGGGTATATCTAGCGCCATAAGTTTACTGCAAGATCACTATAGATGAAAAGGTGATCTAAGTCCTCAATGTTAGGCATATGACAGCATGAGCAACAAGACACCAAAGGTATTCCAATTTCAGAAATATGGGTATCAACATGAACGGCCCGGTGCAAAATTTTCCAAGAGAACAAAGAAGCCCTTCTATAGAAGGAATTATGCCAAAGCTTCGCAAAGGTGGGTCTGTGAACACCTTTAGGCCTGATCAAATTATAAACTGACTTGGTTGTAAAAAAACCGCTATCGAAGGCTGCCCATACACATTTATCCTCTTCAGTAGAAAACTCCAACCCTTCCAGAAGATAGTGTGGAATACTCACTCTGAGTGGGTGAGCAATGTCAGTAGCCACATCGCTCAAGGAAGCCTCCGTAACCATATTGTTCACCTGGAGGATATCCCGGAGAGGGGTGTCTCTAATCCAAATATCTTGAAGGATTCTAATTTTCTTCCCGTTGCCATGAATCTGTTTGGTGTTGTCTTTGAGGACTTCCCTAGCCTTCATAAAAATCACCTTGGGAATCCCCGGAATACTATGTATGCTGTGTATGGAATATCGCCTTCTAGCATAGGTGCCCCACATGAAAGAACTTTGAGTTAAGTTCCACAACTGCTTAACAGCTAGCGAAATTTGAACATGCCATAAACTACAGACTCCCAGACCTCCTTTAGATAACGGTTTTTGGATCGATGGCAAGGCCACCCAGTGTCTACGATGAGTCCCATTGGCACCATCCCAGAAAAACGTTGTAGAGTTTCTGTCAATGTAGGAAATGATGGACCTTGGAATATAGGAGGCAGCGGCGATATAGATAGAAGTGAGGAGATGAGTGAATTGATCAATGTAGCTCTACCAGCCTGAGAGAGTAATTTTGACTTCCAAGCTAGAAGCTTCCCATTTACCTTATCAACAAGATATTTGTAATCCACAGAGGATAATCTGCCAGCCTTAAGGGGGACACACAAGTAGATCAAAGTATCAAATTGCCTAGAGAAACCAGTAACATCTTTAATCTTGGTGGCGGTGGAGGGAGGAGCCTTGGAAGATCGCAGAAAACAGCTCTTATGAGGATTAATGTGTTGACTAGAGGAGTTGGCATATCTGGTAAGAAAACCTTTTAGGCGTCTAACATTCCTGATGTTCCCGTTAAGGAAAACTAGAGTATCATCCGCATAGAGCAGGTGAGCAGGAGGAGAAACTCCTTTGGGCCCATAGTAAGGGAGAAGGTAACTAGAATGTACCATGTTTTTGAGACCCCTACTAAGAGCTTCTTCCATAATGATGAAAAGAGCCGGGGCAATTGGATCACCTTGTCTTAACCCCCTGGTAGATTTGAAATAACCAGCCGGTGAACCATTAAAGAGAACGGAAAACCAGCAATTAGAAACCATCATACCAATGTAGGAGATGAATCTGGAGGAGAAGCCAAACTTCTTGAGGACCGCAAAAAGAAAGTCCCACTCCACGCTATCATAAGCCTTTTTCACATCCAGCTTAAAAACCACATTGTTGCCCCTAACTTTCCTGCCAATATCTCTAACCATCTGTCTGGCCATGGAGACATTGTCCAGAATAGATCTACCCTTCACGAAAGCTCCTTGCTCTTCAGAGATAATTGTAGGGAGAATATCAGTCAAACGATCACAAAGAATCCTGGAGATAATCTTATAGGAGAAATTACATAAACTGACAGGTCTATAATCATTGAAAGAGACCGGTTGAATCTTCTTGGGAATAAGGGCAATGTGAGTCGAAGTAACACCTCGAGGAAAAGAGAAGCCATGAAAGAAGCCACAGACCGCATTAACCACATCATTACCTATGATATCCCAGCAAGAAGTGTAGAAAGAGCCAGTAAAACTGTCTGGGCCAGGAGCACTGTTACCATTCAGATTCCACACCACCATTTTAATTTCATTTGTATCTGGGGTTTTGCATAAAGCATGGTTTTGATCAGAAGTAATCATATTAGGAATAACATTAAGGAGGGACCCGTCAATGTTGTGGTCCGTAGACTGGAGAAGAGCTTCAAAATAACTAGCTGCCTCCTTAGATAGCACCTCCTGATCTTCACACCAGCTGCCATTAACCTGAAGCCTTTGGATTTTGCTCCTTCTTCTGTGACCTTGAACAACTATTGCCATTCCCATGAATCCATCTAGTATTATCATGAACTAGTTGCTGAGCATCAGTCCAAATTTTAGAAGGAATGCCCATGAAGCTGGAATTTCTGCCAAAAAAAAAAGCGTCTTCTAGCGTACGAAGCCTAAAAAGAGGAACCATGGTAAACATTCCAAATAGACTTCACCGCCATGGCAATCTGCACCTGTTTGATATTGCAAACACCCAAACCACCTTCAGTAGTAGGCCGTTGAATGGTAGACCAGGCTACCCAATGACGTCTTCTCGTGCCATTAGATCCATTCCAGAAAAAGGCAGCACAAGTTTTCTCAATATAATTCAGAATACTGATCGGAATGGAGGAAGAAGCTGTCAAGTAAACAGGTAAGGAGGCTAGCACCAAATTGATGAGAGTAACTCTCCCAGCTTGTGAAATAAGTCTGGGCTTCCAGGAGGCCAGTTTTCCATTAATTTTCTGAATGAGCGGGGTGAAATCTGAAGCAAGAATCCTTCCTAGATGCAATGGAACACCAAGGTAAACAAGAGGATCCCTTTGCCTCTTGAACCCAATCGCCACTTTAATTCTGTTGACTGCATGAAAAGGAGCCTTATCCGAGATCATGAAGCTACTCTTAGCTGAGTTGATATGCTACCCCGAGGAGGATGAATATCTATTAAGAAAACCAATCAATCTCCTCACATTATGAATCCCCCATTAAGAAAGATAAGTGTATCATCAGCATACAGAAGGTGGGAGATCGGCGGGCAAGCTCTAGGACCAGCATAAGGATGGAGATAACCCGTATGGACCAGATCCTTTATACCTCTACTGAGAGCTTCTTACATGATGATGAATAGAGCTGGGGCAATAGGATCGCCTTGCCTAAGACCCCTGGTGGAATGAAAATAACCTGTAGGCGAGCCATTGAAAAGAATAGAAAACCAATAGTTCCTAATCAACATACCAATATAAGAAATGAATCTGTGAGAGAAACCAAATTTCCCCAGCACCACGAAGAGGAAGTCCCACTCCACACTGTCATAAGCTTTCTTAATATCAAGCTTAAACAACACATTGTGACCTCTGACCTTTCTGCCTATGTCTCTCACCAGATGTCTAGCAAGGGATATGTTATCAAGGATTAGTCTGCCTTTAACAAATGCCCCTTGTTCTTCTGAGATAATCTGAGGGAGGATATTGATCAATCTATCACAGAAAATCCTAGACACAATTTTGTAGCAAAAGTTGCACAGACTAACCGGTCTATAGTCCCCAAAAGAAGTTGGGTTATCAATCTTAGTGACCAAAGCAATCAAAGAGGAGGTCACCCCTCTAGGCATGGGGAAACTGTGGAAAAAGCTAATCACTGCATCAATAACCTCCTGATGAATTATATCCCAGCAAGAACTGTAAAAATGGCCAGTGAATCCATCAGGTCCAGGGGCACTATTATCATTCAATCTCCAAACTGCCGCTTTAATATCATCCTTAGTGGGAATAGCAGTGAGAATACGATTCTGTTCATCTGTAACCATAGTGGGAATAACATGAAGGAGGGAGTCATCAATAGCGTGGTTAGAGGATTGAAGAAGAGACCCAAAGAAATTAACCACCACCTGGTCCTCAGTCTAGGAACCTGCCACCTTCAGCCTGTCATGCTTCTAAACATATAGAAATCATGAATTTGACATAGAGCACGGATTGAGAGCAAGAATAAGAGGTCGAGTACAAGTATGTTCATACACTTTAGAGGCAAAATACTCTCAAGATACATGATAGAAATTGGGGAAAATAGAGGGAACATGTTTCTGACATCATGAAAAGCTTATAGAGAGATTTAAATAGATTTTGCTTGAGAGAATGACTATCTTTGGACAAATTTGGGACTTTAGGGCTAGAACATAAAGAACTTGCTATAGAACTACTATGGATCCTTCTTCCCATGAAATCCTCCTCCTATGGCCTTACCTTTATGTCTAAGAGAGTCTCCCAAAAGTAATAGGGTTTGACATGAGGGGATTTAGGGTGTATTTATAGAGATTACATTTTTATTTCCTAATACATTTCAAACTCCTCTCAATTACAATATTTTCATGTTAATCTCTTTCTCCTAGCCTTCCAATCTCTAATAGGGCTAGGATATGTATGGAAAAAGTGGCTATCATGCTAGGATAGTGATGGGACTCAAGCTTAGATAATTATGATGTTTATCGTAATGTAATAAGATTTTCTTATTATTCTATTATTCTAACTCCTATTTTGGCCCAATAATTCTATTACGGATCATTAGTTAAGTCCATTATCTATTTTATTTTATTTGGTTTTACTTTAATCCACTTATTCTTTTTAAATGATTTTATTTAATTAATTAAAATATTTAGGTTACTACATCCCACCCCCACCCCAATTTGCCTCCAAATTCACATGAACATGATAGGGAGAGTGTCTTACCAAATATGTCGGGGTAGTTATGTCCCATTATCCCTTCAAATTCCCATGTGGCTTCTGCTACTCCTCGCCTATTCTATTGAACTTCCACCATTGGTATGGATCAGTTCCTGAGCTATTGTAGCTTTCGATCTAAGATCTTGATCGGCTTCTCTTTATAATTAAGCCTTTATGTAGCACCAACCTTTCGTGGGTAGGGTCATACACATACTTCCCTAACATGGAGACATGGAAGATGTTGAGTACACATGATAGATATGGAGGTAACGCCAGTCGATATACAACTTCACCAATCCTTTCAAGTATTTCAAAAGTATCGATGAATCTTGGACTTAACTTCCCTTTGACTCCAAAACTTTGAATTCCATGAGTAGGAGATACTTTTAAGAGTACATGGTCTCCAACTTGGAATTCCAAGTCTCTTCTTCTCTTATTTTTATAGCTCTTTTGCCTGGATTGAGCAATCTTGAGTCGATCTTGAATGACTTGGATGTACTTTGTGGTGATTTGCACCAAGTCTAGACCTAGGCATTGCTTTTCACCAACCTCATCCTAGCATGCAGGTGATCTACAACATCTATCATATAGTGCTTCAAAATGGAGCCATCTTTTTGCTCTCCTGATAACTATTATTGTAAGCAAACTCCATGAGTGGTAAGTGCACATTTCAGTATTCTTCAAAATCGATTGTGCAGGATCTTAGCATGTCTTCTTTGATCTAGTTTGTCCTCTCAGTCTGTCCATCTATTTGTGGGTAGAAGGTAGTATTGAAGTTGAGCATAGTACCTAGAGTAGATTGAAGTCCCTTCCATAAGTGAGAGGTGAATCTAGGGTCACGATCTGAGATTATGGATGATGGAACTCCATGCAGTCTCACTATCTCCTTGACATAGAGAGCGACTAACACGTCCACAGTCCACTTGCTTTTAATTGGTAAGAAGTGTGTAGACTTTGTCAGTTGATTTATAATAACCCATATGGCATCAAGTCCACCACGAGTCTTGGGTAAACCCATGATGAAGTCCATGCCCATGTTGTCCCACTTTCATTTTGGTATCTCCAGAGGTCTTAGCACACCTGAAGGGCACAACTGTTCTACCTTTACTTGTTGACAAATAAGACAGTGGGCGACGAACTAAGCTACTTCTCACTTGATGTTTGGCCACCAATATGTTCTTTTGATGTCTTGGTACATCTTGGTAGCATCAGGATGAAATGTGTACTTGGTTTTGTGAGCTTCTTCCATTAGTTTTCTTTTAAGCTCCTCGTGGTTTGCTACACATGTCTTTCCTTGGAATAATAATCCCCCATCCTCAGTTATAAAGAAGTTAGGCTTCTCACTGAGTGTTTCTTTGATTTCAACTAGGAACAAATCATTATCTTGTTGGTTCTTGATCTCCACGAGTAGGTCTAATTGTATCTTGATGTTGGCACAATGACATGATCATCCCTCTCTTCTATGTTCAAGTTTAATCTTGCAAATTGTTCTTGCAATCGTCATTCACCAAGCATTAGACTAAATAGAGATGCAATATGTTTTCTACTAAGTGCGTTAGCCACGACATTCTCTTTGCCAGGGTGGTATTGGATGTTGAAATCAAACTCCTTAAGATATTCCAACCATCTCTTTTACCTCATATTGAGCTCCTTCTAAGAAAACAAGTACTTTAAGCTCTTGTGATCAGAGTAGATAGTGAACTGTTCACCGTATAGGTAGTGCCTTTAGATCTTGAGTGCAAGGACTACAGTAGCCAACTCTAAATCATGCACAGGGTAGTTGACCTCATGCATCTTTAATTGTCTTGAAGCATAAGCGATGACTTTGTCTTGTTGCATAAGCATACAACCTAGACCAATCCTCGAGGCATCAGTATAGACTGAGAATCCTCCCTCTTCAGTGGACAGGGAAAGGACAAGGGCAATAGTTAGACATTCTTTCAATGTCTGGAAGCTCTTTTCACAATCTTTAGACCATACATATGGATTTTCCTTTCTTGTCAGGCGGGTGAGGGGTACAACCATCTTGGAGAAGTCTTTTCTGAGCCGTCTGTAGTATCCAATTAGTCTTAAAAAGCTTCTGATTTCAGTGACATTGGTTGGTCTCTCCCACTTGAGTACGACTTCGACTTTGGAAGGGTCGACAACTATACTATCTTTATTAATAACATGGCCTAGAAAGGAGACTTCCTCAAGATAGAACCCATACTTGCTCTGTTTTGCATAAAGTTTATTGTTGTGCAAGATCTATAGTGCTATCTTCAAGTGCACTTCATGCTCTTCCTTGGTCTTAGAGTATATGAGTATGTCATCAACGAAGATGACCACAAACTTATCAGGATACGACCGGTACACACTATTCATCAGTTGCATGAAAGTTGCAGTAGCATTGGTCAGGCCAATAAGCATAAAGATGAATTCATAGTATCCATACTTGCTCCTAAAGGCCATTTTGTATATGTCCTCCTCCTTGACTCTCATCTGGTGATATCCATACTGGGGATCAATCTTAGAGAAGTATTTAGCTCTAGATATTTAGTCGAACAACTTGTCTACTCAAGGTAATGGATACTTGTTCTTGATTGTCAACTGATTCAGTTGTCTATAGTTAATACACAGCCTCACAGACCCATCCTTCTTCTTGAAGAATAGTACAGGTGATCCCTATCATGATGTACTTGGTAGGATGAAACCCTTCTCCAATAGTTCCATTAGTTGTTCTTTCAACTCCTTTAGTTCAGTAGGGTTGTCGGGATATTATGGTAGCTCCATGAATCAAGTTGATTGAGAAATTGACCTCTCATTCATGAGAGATTCCTGATATCTCGTCAGGGAATACATCAAGGTAGTGTTTTACTATAGGTATCTCTTCTACCTTAGACCCCTTCTTTTCTATTATAATGGTAGTAAGGAAAGCCACACATCCTTTCCTTATCATGTTGTGGGCTTGTAGGACAGAGATGAGGGATAGGCGTCTCCTATGTCTAACACTTGTGAAGGTAAGTTTAGGGTGTTCACTAAAGGTAACCCTTCCTTTCTTACAATTGACACTAGCTCTATGGGTGGATAGCCAATTGGCTCCTAATATAACATCATAGCCTTCCATTGACATGCACACCAGGTCGGCTGGTAGACTAGTCCCTCTAATCATCACATCAATAGAGCAATAATATTGGTTAAGTTTAGCTTTCTCTCCCATAGATATAACGACATAGAATACGGAATGTAGCGGTCCACAAAATTCGAACTCGTTAACCCAAAAACGAGTTCGATCTTACTCTACCTCTTACGAACAGGTCGAAGTCTTGCAAGGGATACCATTACAACTGTTAGTGAGAACATAAAAGGAACGACTAAACATATATAAGATGCACATAATTACACAGTCTCACACATATTTACATGAAGTTTACATAGGCATGTCTCAACTCAAGCCAACAGAAAATAAAAGTACATAATCATTGGACATACCCTGAGGTGAAGAACAAAAGAGAAATTACATTGCTGGTGGAGTGGGCCCGCCTCAACTATGGCGTAGCTTAGAACTAGACGAGAGACGAGAACTCTTCTGCTCTCCTTCACCTGAAAGGGGGAAGTAGGGATGTGAGCCTCACAAGTCACTGGCTCAGTAGGGAAACCCCCCCCCCCTAAAATCAATGTAATAGAAGTACCACGAGTAGCAAGAGTACACAGCTAATAGGTAAACTACTGATATAATTAAATGTACAAGAATTAAGTGTTGCAAGTAAGTAATTGTAAAGTGTTGTAAATAAATAAATGGTAAGTCATGCATAGGTGCACGAGGTAGGTGGGAACGACGCCACACTCGGGTCACGAAGCTTGGTTCGCAACACCAGCAACCAATCTGAATTGAACAAAGAACACAATCCTACCTCTCAGTCTCGTAGCCACAGATGAAAGGTCTAACTGTGGCTCCACCTCTACAAGTACAAGAAATTGTGGAGTCCAACAAACACCACCTGCAGGCAACCAAGCTACAGACCTATGCCTGACACACCTATAGAGGTTCCGGAGTCCCTAGAGTGAGGCTATGGAACACAGGACTAGTTGGGGACCAGTACGTCTATTGGTGTCTGTCTGTCCCCCAACCATAAGCGCACTATAAGCAACTGAACAAAAAGCAAACTACACATTAAGTCGTTGCCTCACTACCATCTTTAACCCAGTAAAATGTACAACATAAAAAATGAGTGAGAGTGTTCAGGAAGACAATACAGACCTCTAAGGTACACATCGTACTAGGACAAAATCCCGACCACTAACATGCCTGGCTCACAGAGAACCTAGGGTACCTGACTGGAGAGTCACATATTGTAAGCATCGGACCACTCTGCTCAGTGCTACACAAACCATGATTCATTTAAATCACATTTCACTTATTGTTAGCCATGAGAAACACTAAACTAAAACAAAATCTATCGCGTTAGATCGTATTGTTCCCACATTAAGGTGTCGACCCGAGCAGACGCCACACATAAATCTTAACGCGACTGGCACCCAGACGCTATCCTAATGTGTTTGTTCGCACAAACTTCTCAGTCTTTACTAATGCATCAGGGAACCAAACACCTTACCAACGCATCGGCCGGACTAGACGCCTTATGAAACCGAGGCTCCCCAGTTCTAAAGCTTAAAACCAAACCCTCAAACGGCCTTCCAAGGCCCCAAACCATGATTGTAAATCAATAAATTCATAGAGCTAGATCTAAATATGTTGTTCACACTCTAAAACATCAATTTCATGCATTACATGCTTCAAACGAATTAATTTAACTTGTAAGGCCCTCGAATTTTGTTGTATTACTTTATTACGTGTAAATAATTCATGCTTGCGTATGCATAGATGTACATATCTACGTACGTATTAACTAGTTATACTTATGTGTGCATGTGTATAATTAGTTGTAAATAGTGTATGAATTGCATGGTGGTAGTGTGTACATGATAGTATATATATGGCATGTATATATATGTATAAGTTAAGCATGGTTTCTGCATGTTTTAAGTTTTGGCTGAAGGGCCAAATTGGCGTCCACATGGATGGACGTCCATGTTGAGTCAGCGTCCACCTCGATAGACGCTAACACTTAAGTCAACGGCCATGGATGTAGACGTAAATATCTCTGACCTGCATGCGTTGTAGACCCCAAAATTTCGGGGGCAAGCAAGCCCAGCCATTGGGGAGAAGTCCCCAACGGCTATCAGGTATCCCATCACACTCTCCGGGGTTCCACAAAACCCCTCTCCTATAAACCAAACTCCTTCTGCACCAGAAAGAGTTCTCTTTGGCTCTTTGCAAGGAGAAGAGAGAAACCCTAGCTTCTGTGAGAAAAACCAGACTTTGCATGCTCTGATCCGGCAACTTGGAGCTTCATCCGGCGATCCCCTGCAACTGGAGGCCAAAGTGGACCAAGGAGAAGGATTTCCCGACCCTAGCTTGCTGTGGAGGTCGACCAAGAACCCGGAGGAGAACTCTTTTGGAGGCTTCTTGGGACTGCCCAAGGACAACTTCAACGACACCTTTGATCCCTTTGAAGATTTAATTAGAGGCAAGTAACCCATTCACTTCGTTCATGTAGGTGTCTAGTAGGGTTTTACCATTTTTACATATTTTTCTCGTGTCCTCGATCCTCACACTTCTCCTTCTTGAAAGGTTTGCGGAATCCCAATATGGTAATCTAGAAGGGGGGGTTGAATAGATTACTACCAATTAAAAGTATCAAGACAACCCTTTTAAATTCACAACAAAGTCTTTTGAATTTTCTGTAGAAACAACGTGAGACTTAGATGTGTTGACGATGTGTAGATGAATTAGCAACCTATCTAGTGTGTGAATGCAACGTGCCTATCAAGCATCTAACGTGAAAATCATTCAAACCACAAGACACGAAGATTTACGTGGTTCGGAGTACACAAATCGTGTATCCTACGTCCACGGCACACACACACAGAGAAAACTGCTTATCAGCGAGTTCGGTGACTACAACTCACACACACACGTGTTTTCTGACGTGCACCCACGATCAGAACAACACACACGTGATCTCAAGCACAAGGATCGCTTGAATCACCACAACACACACACAGATGGTAAGAATATGAAAACAGAGAGAGTTCTAAGTGAGAGAATAAATCCTGGTTAAGAACTCTTGTGAGAACGCCTGGAGGAAGTTCAATCTTCGACTTGAATGCTTTGAGTCGATGGAGAAGGTTGAATCCTCGACGTTCTTCTTTCAGGAACTGCTGGATCGACGGATCTTTAGGGCTCTGTGCAGCAGTCTGAAGCAGGGCAGCAGCAACTCTTGTGAAACTTGGAGTAGCTCTAGGGTTTTTGGTTGTGGCTGCTTCTCTGCGAAATTTCCTTCTAAGAGGTGTTTAAATATAGGAGTTCTCACATGGAGAAATGTGAGAGTTGGAAACACCTCCTAGGATAACTTAGAAACTTTCCGTAATTTGAATTGTACTCTGTCTGTCGACAGGTCTTGGCCATCTGTCGACAGGCGACAGTAAGACAGAAGTATGGATCTTCAGCTCTGTGAGATCTGTCGACAGTCGAAGACCATCTGTCGACATATATGCTCTTTTGTGCAAACGACAGAAGTCTGGATATCTGGACTGTGAGATCTGTCGACAGCCAATCTGTCATCTGTCGACAGATGAAGACTTTCTGAACTATGGGTCTTCTGGCAGACCACACCTGTGAGATCTGTCGACAGGTCTTTTGTGTCTGTCGACATGTGACTTTGTTTTTGCTTTTTGTGATCTTTTTCACTTACTTGGAGAGAGCTTGACTTTGTGCACTTGTACCTACATGATGAAACATGTAAAACTAAGTATTTTGAATACACAAATAATCAAGTATTGCATTGGTTTCTATTTCATGTGTTATATGTATCAAACCTCAATTGAAGTTATTCATCATCGAAAAACATGTTGCTGTAAACGTTAGAATGAAAACCCAACATTCTCCCCCTTTTTGATGATGACAAAATTTATCAATTAATGCATATTAAGGTTTCTCCCCCTTTTGACAACATCTAAAAGCATTCATCAGACAAACATATAGACAAACATGGAACATGGCACTGTGAATTCATTGAATTTGAAGGAGGCATACATAGTACAAAAAGTTGTTTGACTGAGAATAAACATGAAAGAGAAAGAAGATACATGACGACAAAGTGAAATAAAAAGACCATAAGACTCAGAAAAGACAGGACATAGACACTACGTGAAGACCCAATCCTAAACATAAAGCCTATCTAGGCAGCATCATCAGCAGGCGGAGCTGGAGCCTGACGAGTGTTATGCATCTCTGTCTGAAGCCTTGTCATACGGAGCTGGAGCTGGACTTGAGTGTCCGCAAGTGATTCCAGACTCGAGTCCACTGTATCCAATCTTGTGTTCAGGTTCTCAAATCCAGTGGTCATCTGTTGCTGTAACTGTGCAATCAAATCTCTGATGGATGGTTGAGTTGGAGCATCACTAACAATCTCAACTCCCGGCATACCATGTGATTCAGACTGGGAGTCGTCATCTTCTTCATCTTCAGCATCATCAGCAACATTGTCATCTTCTTCTTCAACATTCTGCTCTACGGCATCAGCAAGTGCCTTACCCTTAAGTTCCTGGGTAACAATTCCATCAACAAGTTTGTATCCCATGCGATGTGCTGCAGTGAGATCAAAGCTGTTGCGAGAATTTAGCACTATGCACTCGCTGTTTGGAATGTCAATGCCAATGAACCTCATCAGTGAGGTAAGTGGACAGGCAAAGGGCATCGACCTCCGGGGTTGGTAGAAGGTTTTGTGGATCAGACGAAGCATCAGAAGTGGGAGATTAATGGGTTCACATTTGAGAAAGAAGGTGAAGAGAGATTTGTGAACATCGGTGACCAACTCCCGACTGCCATGTTTAGGCGCAATCATGGTAGTGAATATGTGGTGGATCATCCTGATTAATGGAGGAAATGAATTGGCATTGAGTTTAGAGATTTTCTTGGTGCCATCATAATCCTCAAGTGTAAGGAGAGGGTAGTAGACCGAGGCATCGGGTTTGTGGCTTAGAATATCAACTCCAGAATTGGGGATTTGAAGGGCTGTGCTAAGAAGATTTTCAGTGAGTTGAAATGTAGTGCCCTTGACGGTGGTAAAGAAATGATCATCTGAAGTGTAGCCAAGGTTGTTGTAGAAGTCACGAACGGCGGAAGAGAATACCGTTTGTGATGGTAGAGAAATGGAGTCCAGCCCTGACTGTCGAATAGGGGTTGGAGATTAGGAAACATGACGGCCAAGGACTCAAACTCTACATACCGTTGCTGGACAAACTTGGTATGCGTCCCCTTTGAGTGGGTGAGGTGAAGACGGGGAGGCACCACAAGCTCGGGAAGACGATCGTCCCGATGCTTTGTCCTGCGCTCAGCCTCAGCCCCGTCGGCCCGAGAAGAGGAGGGACGGCGGCGAGAAGCCAATTTCTTGGACGGCCTGGAAGACATGAGGAAGGCTAGAAGAAGAAGGATGAGCGTTAGAGAGAGATGTGGTTGAGGTCTCGGATGAGAGGAAGGAAGACCGGAGGAAGATAGGGTTTTCCCGTCCAGAACAGGGGATGGAGATTTGGAGGGGAAGTGGAGAGGGGTTTTGGTGGTAGGAGGAGAAGGGTTCCTATGGATGCCTTTTTATAGAAAGAGGAGTGGATTTTAAAAGGCAAGCCCCACCAAAAAAGCCCCAAACGGCGTGCCCGTTGGAGTTCCCAAACTGGGTCTTCCGCCAGTTATCGACAGATGATAGGGGATCTGTCGACAGATCCTGCATAGTTTCTGCCATTGATGTTTGATGTGGCTTTTGAAGAAAGAAATGGAAGCAATGGTTACATGAGTCATATTTGTAAGGTGTAACATGGGTAAACACATATTGTAACCTATCATTGTCATGGACATTAAGGCTCTCCCACTTACCTAAATGGTTTAAGCATAATACCCAAGGGACTTAAAGTTAAAGCATGAAGAGAACATTTTCCATTCGTTGAGAAAGGACACCATTACCCTTGGTTGATTAAGAACATTGTAGACCAACACTATCCCAAGTTTATGATGATCAAATGATGATTGAAATAAATGTCTAAACTTCTGGATAGCCATAGACAGTACATGACCTTTAGATTTGAGACACTGTGGAGGCTTCACACTATTTCAATTTTTTTTTGCTTTCAAGACAAGAATTCAATGGGAAAAGTGATATTCAAGATAACTTCACACCTTTTGACATGAGGATAGACATGACAAGTGCCCGTACCCCCAGTTACTCAGTCGAAGTTTCCATTATACCGTTGTATAGAGATAATGAGTTTGGTTTTTGACGCGAGGGCAGACATTTGTGATGCCCGTCTCCCCGGTTACTCAGCAAGACCCATCATAGCTCTACCTTTATCCCAATATTTTTTAAATGACGTTGTATATACTTTTCTGAAATAGGTAGCTTTTCTCCATTTTAGCTAAACTTAAGATCAAGGAGACGTATATGATGATCCTTCAGTTCAAAACATAAAGTTCAATAACCATAAGATTTTTCAGTTGTATTGAGAATGGTGTGAGCCTACAAGGAAATTATTCAACGGAGTTTAAGTGTTAATCCTCGAAGATAGTTCAATGTTTTCAAAATGATGTAACATAAACCCAAGCATGAGTAGTATGTCCAAATCATGGTGGTTTAGGGGATAGCATCAATATCATGTATATATGAGGAAGTTAAACATGTATATCCACCCAATAAACACCTTAGTGAAAGTTCATGAACCTGCTGAACAAGTAGTATGTGAAATAGGCATGAATTACTTGAAGAGATGGTGTCTGTCGACAGCTAGAGAAGTGCCTGTTGACAGATCACATAGACAGAAGAAAGGCCAGTTCGGGCAGAGCAGAACCTGTGAGATCTGTCGACAGATAAGTTGTCGTCTGTCGACAGATTGCACAGACAGAAGAAATAGAGTTCTGTGAGGCCTGATCTGTCGACAGATTTAGTGGGAGCTGTCGACAGATGCATGTGCAAAGCTGGTTTAAGATTAGAATGAAGAGTGAGATGATCATGACAAGTGAGGGAATTGAAAATACACATTGAATGAGTGATTCTCCTTTTCATGAAGGACATCTAACCTAGACTTTCTCCCCCATAGTGTGTGCTCATGTGAAAACAAGCAATTAAGTATTCAAGACACACTATTACAACTGGACCAATCATGTGAGCACATCAAGCTTTCAGGAAGACAGATTGTTAAGATTGTCAATGTTTCACTGAAGAGGAGAATGGGCAAATTGTAAAGAAACTCATCCCTATATGAAGTACATACCCCTTACATGCATGTCAACTATGGATACGTGGCGGAGGATCTTTCCTCTACGCATAGTGGAAGTTTCCAAACAAGCTTTACTTGTTCTTCCACAAACACTATTTGATATACCTCACAGTTGGTGCACACAAGAGACATATGCTCAGTATATGGATAAGTTTTACTGCAATTTGCACAAGCCCAATTCTCTTCTCAAAGTGGTGAATCTATCTTCAGCTAGAGGTTTGGTAAAGATGTCAGCCAATTGTTTTTCTGTGGGTATGAAACTGATTTCTAAGTTTTTGTTGGCTACCTCATCTCTCAAGAAGTGGTGACGGATTTCTATGTGTTTTGTCCTAGAGTGTTGAATGGGATTCTTTGATAAGTTGATTGCACTGGTGTTGTCACATAGGATAGGTGTGCATCCAATATCAATGTTATAGTCACACAACTGACTTTTTATCCACAACACTTGTGCCGCACAACTCCCTGCAGCAACATATTCTGCCTCTGCAGTGGATAGTGCAACCGAATGTTGCTTCTTGGATGCCCACGAAACCATGCAACTGCCAAGGATTTGGCAATAGCCACTAGTGCTTTTCCTGTCAATTTTACATCCAGCATAGTCAGCATCAGAATATGAAACCAAGTCAAAGCTACTACCTGCTGGATACCAAAGACCCAAATCAAACGTACCTGAGAGATATCTGAAAATTCTCTTAACGGCAATTAAGTGGCTTTCCTTTGGACTAGATTGGTATCTAGCACAAAGACAAACGCTGAACTGGATGTCTGGTCTACTTGCAGTAAGATAAAGGAGTGAGCCAATCATACCTCGAAATTGTTTGGCATCTACCGATTTACCTTTCGCATCACTTTCTAGCTTAATGCTTGTGCTCATGGGTGTTGAGGCATGTTTAGCTTCTTCAAACTGAAACTTTTTCAGTAGCTCTTTGACATATTTTTCTTGGTTGATGAAGAATCCGTCTTCCAATTGTTTGACCTGCAAACCAAGAAAAAATTGAAGCTCCCCCATAAGACTCATCTCAAATTCACTGTGCATATGTTTGGAGAATTCTTCACACAGTGAAGGATTAGTAGAACCAAAGATAATGTCGTCCACATAGACTTGAACAACAATTATATGATTGCGGACTTTCTTTGTAAAGAGAGTTTGGTCTACCTTACCTCTTGAGTAGTTTTTGCTTACCAGAAATGTGCTCAGCCTGTCGTACCAAGCTCGGGGTGCCTGTTTCAAACCATAAAGAGCTTTGTGCAATTTAAATACATGGTGTGGTTTATCATGATCCTCAAAGCCAGGTGGTTGAGAAACGTAGACTTCCTCTTTTATGTAGCCATTTAAGAAAGCAGTTTTGACATCCATTTGATACAATTTAAATTTGTTTGAGCATGCATATGCTAACAAGATTCTAACTGCTTCTAGCCTAGCTACTGGTGCAAAAGATTCTTCAAAGTCTACACCAAATTCCTGATTATATCCTTTTGCAACCAGTCTAGCCTTGTTTCTCACCACTTTACCCTCTTCATTGAGTTTGTTTCTAAAGACCCACCTTGTACCTATGACAGACATTTCAGGGGTTTTAGGAACTAAACTCCATACATTATTTCTTTGGAATTGCCCAAGCTCCTCATGCATAGCATCAATCCATGAATCTTCTTTTAAGGCTTCTTCAACATTCTTGGGTTCCACTTGAGAGACAAAAGCTAAATGGTCCTGTTCAACTATTTGATTAACCTTAGATCTAGTTTGAACCGACTCATTTAAATTTCCTATCACATTCTCAAGAGGATGATCTTTTGAATACCTCACATTCATGACTGTTGAAGGGCCTGAATATCTTGCATTTGAGGAGTTGGTTCTGGAGGAGGAAGTGCTTGAGGTAGTTCAAGTTGATGTTCTTCCTCTTGTGGATCTTTGTCAGGTACATCTTCTGAATTGTTGTACGGGAGAATATCTTCTTCATCATTATACCTGCGAAGATATCCACTTTTAGTCTTGACAGTTGTTATAGAGATTGCATTTGATTTTCTCTGTAGTTCTCCAAGTGTTGTATCTTCAGTTTCATCTTCAAACCTTTCAGTAGTTCATAGGAGGTTTTCTTGAATACCGGTCTTACCATGGCTCTATTAAGAATGTAGCAAGACGTGTTTACCGCTTCTGCCCAAAAGGTTCTTGCTAGTTGATTCTCGACCAGAAGCGTGCGAGCCATCTCCACCAATGTTCTGTTCTTTCTCTCCACCACTCCATTTTGTTCCGGAGTTCTTGGAGAGGAGAACAAGTGCTCTATCCCGTGGAGCCTGCAGAATTCAGTAAAGGAGTTGTTATCAAATTCTCCCCCGTGATCAGTGCGGATGGAGCATATTTTGTTGACATTTCCATGCTCAATCTTATTAAAAAAATCTTCAAAAACTTGCAGTGCTTCATTCTTGTGAGCAAGAAATTTCACCCATGTGAACCTAGAAAAATCGTCTACAATAACAAAACCAAATCGTTTGCCATTGAGACTCAACGTTCTTGTAGGTTCAAATAGGTCCATGTGCAACAGTTCATAAGCTTTAGTAGTACTCACCGGTGCTTTTGATTTGAAGGATTTCCGGGTTTGTTTTCCCTGTGCACATGCATCACAGAAATTTTCATTCTTGTTAAAGGAAATGTCAGGAAGACCACTCACCAATTTAAGCCTCATGATCTTTTGCAATACATTATAGCTAGCGTGACCGAGCCTACGATGCCACAATGTAAGCTCATCCTGTTTGTTTGCTACAAGACATAGATCATTATTTTCTGGATCATCTAAGTCAATCATGTAGATGTTGTTGGTTCTTTTCCCAGAAAATTTCAGACTTCCTGTTTCCTTATTAAGAATTTGACATGAATTGGATTCAAAGACAATTTTATGACCTTTATCACACAATTGACTTATGCTTAGCAAGTTGTGATGAAGGCCATCAACAAGTAAGACATTGTCTATCGAGTTAGAGGCAAACTTACCAACCTTACCTGAGCCGATGATCTGACCTTTGTTGTTACCTCCAAAAATTACTTGACCTCCGTCTTTTCCACGAGCAAACTGAATTTTTCTTTATCGCCCGTCATGTGCCTCGAGCAGCCACTATCTAGGTACCATTTGTTTTGATTGTGGGCTGCTAGGCATTCCTGCACATGTGGATCAGACAAGAGGTTTTGGTACCCAAATTACTTTGGGTGCCGTTGTATCATTCATGCCAAACAGTAAATGCTTAGGTATCCAAATCTGTTTGAGTTTCAAGTTATTTGGATTGTTCCAGCATTGTTTTTCATTATGCCCGACCTTTTTGCAGACTTTGCATGATGAAGGTTTGTGAACAACAGTGGGCATGATATTCTTGGGAGCATGCATTGGCATCTTGCCCTTTTGTTGTCTTGTCAATTTGGGCTTGGGAGCATGCTTTTTGTTCTGTCTTGGGCTTGTTACAAATTCTTTAGATTGTCCAGGAACAAACTTGATCAACTTAGGTTCTTGTTTCTTACCCTTTGAAGGGGTTTGTTTACTTGAACTTGGGCTGGAATCAATGAAATCTGTTAGCAGATTTTTGCCAATTACCTTTGGCTTTGCATTTTGAAACCCAATCCCATGTCTTGCAACAAACACTTTTGAACCTAGAATTGCATCAAGATTCTGTTTACTTTTGACAAAGCCAGACAGATCTTTTGACTTATCTTTTATTTCCTTTTCAGCTTGATCCAATCTTTCCTTTAGATTAGCATGCTCATTTTTAAGAACTTCAAGAGAGTTCATTAGATCATCTCTTTCCTTTTGAACTTCTTGAAACTTAAGTTTCATGCTATCCAATTCATCACTGTGTGTTTGTTCATCACTCTTCATCATTTCAATTACCTTATTCAAGGATTCAATTTCTTCATCATTGTTTGACCTATGAACAAGGGAATTGACTTTCTTCTTGAGTGACTTATTTTCAGACTTGAATTCACAGAATTTTTCAAATAGAACAGTATAAGCTTCTTCCCACTCAGTAATAGAATATGTTTCAAAGGAAGAATTTACCTCGTTGGAGTCATCACTCCTTGCCATGAGACACTGAATCTCATCATCTCCTGAGGTAGCTTGACTGTCCTCGTCTTCATCTTCATCACTCCAAGTGGCCACCATTGCCTTGGCCTTCTTGAAGGTGAACCTGTCCTTCTTCAGCTTCTTTTTGAGCTCGGGGCACTCTCCTCTCATGTGCCCTTGCTTCTTGCACTCATAACAAACAATCTCAGACTTTTTGGTAGAGTCAAATTTATTAGCAAAGTCTTTCTTTTGGAAAGGTTTAGAGTTACCTGTACCTCTCCTCTTGTTTTTCAGGAATTTTTTGAATTGTCTAGTGAGCATAGCCATTTCTTCATTCTCACTCTCACTAGACGATTCAGACTCATTATTTTCCTGACTTATCTCCTTTTTGGAAGCTGAAGAACTCTTCCTGGAAGCCTTCAAGGCAAGTGACTTCCTAGGATTTTCTTCAGTTTCCTTTCTTTTGACATTCAGTTCATAAGTCATCAAGAGCCAATCAGTTCATCTACTTTCATTTTTGAGAGGTCTTTGGAATCCTCAATGACTGTGGCTTTGGTGTTCCATGAGGATGGAAGAGACCGAAGTATCTTCCTCACCAAGTCACTCTCTGAGTATTCCTTTTTAAGACCTTTCAATCCATTTATTATTATCATGAATCTAGCAAACATGTCAGAGATGGTTTCATTATTATTCATTTTGAACATTTCATATTCTGAAACCAACATGCTTACCTTTGATTCTCTTACCTCAGACGTACCTTCATAAATTAGCTCAAGCTTGTCCCACATCTCCTTTGCTGAGGTGCATGTGGAGACTCTCGAGTATTCCTTCGGATGGACCGCGCACTACATCATGTTGAGGGCGCTCCAGTAGAGTGTCCCCTTGGCGATCTGGTCCTTAGTCCAGGTATCCTCGTCCTGAGGCAATTCATATGCTCCTTTTTTGACTATTATCCAAAGTTCAAAATTTTATGCTCGTAGAAACACCTGCATTCGATTTTTCCAATACGGATAGTCAGTGCCATCAAAGAAGGGTGGCCTGGTCACAGAGTGTCCCTCGGCCATATACCCCTTGCTAGATTCCATTTGACCGTGAATCTCCTGATCGTAAGATCAACCAGATAAAGCAGTATATCGGAGAAACTCGGCTCTGATACCAATTGAAAGGTTTGCGGAATCCCAATATGGTAATCTAGAAGGGGGGTTGAATAGATTACTACCAATTAAAAGTATGAAGACAACCCTTTTAAATTCACAACAAAGTCTTTTGAATTTTCTGTAGAAACAACGTGAGACTTAGATGTGTTGACGATGTGTAGATGAATTAGCAACCTATCTAGTGTGTGAATGCAATGTGCCTATCAAGCATCTAACGTGAAAATCGTTCAAACCACAAGACACGAAGATTTACGTGGTTCGGAGTACACAAATCGTGTATCCTACGTCCACGGCACACACACACACAGAGAAAACTGCTTATCAGCGAGTTCGGTGACTACAACTCACACACACACGTGTTTTCTGATGTGCACCCACGATCAGAACAACACACACGTGATCTCAAGCACAAGGATCGCTTGAATCACCACAACACACACACAGATGGTAGAAATATGAAAACAGAGAGAGTTCTGAGTGAGAGAATAAATCCTGGTTAAGAACTCTTGTGAGAACGCCTGGAGGAAGTTCAATCTTCGACTTGAATGCTTTGAGTCGATGGAGAAGGTTGAATCCTCGACGTTCTTCTTTCAGGAACTGCTGGATCGACGAATCTTTAGGGCTCTGTGCAGCAGTCTGAAGCAGGGTAGCAGCAACTCTTGTGAAACTTGGAGTAGCTCTAGGGTTTTTGGTTGTGGCTGCTTCTCTGTGAAATTTCCTTCTAAGAGGTGTTTAAATATAGGAGTTCTCACATGGAGAAACGTGAGAGTTGGAAACACCTCCTAGGATAACTTAGAAACTTTTCGTAATTTGAATTGTACTCTGTCTGTCGACAGGTCTTGGCCATCTGTCGACAGGCGACAGTAAGGCAGAAGTATGGATCTTCAGCTCTGTGAGATCTGTCGACAGTCGAAGACCATCTGTCGACAGATGTGCTCTTTTGTGCAAATGACAGAAGTCTGGATATCTGGACTTTGAGATCTATCGATAGCCAATCTGTCATCTGTCGACAGATGAAGACTTTCTGAACTATGGGTCTTCTGGAAGACCACACCTGTGAGATCTGTCGACAGGTCTTTTGTGTCTGTCGACAGGTGACTTTGTTTTTGCTTTTTGTGATCTTTTTCACTTACTTGGAGAGAGCTTGACTTTGTGCACATGTACCTACATGATGAAACATGTAAAACTAAGTATTTTGAATACACAAATAATCAAGTATTGCATTGGTTTCTATTTCATGTGTTATATGTATCAAACCTCAATTGAAGTTATTCATCATCGAAAAACATGTTGTTGTAAATGTTAGAATGAAAACCCAACACTTCTTTTGGAGCTCGGGTCTGTGTTTTGCACAGACCTGAACTTGACGGCAAGACCCCTTGCCGTTAAGATCTTCAATTAACGGACAACGATGTTGCCGTTAAACTCCATTAACGGCCAGACTGTGCCGTTAAGTTCTTCAGGGCAGAACAGTGAGCTGTTCTCCCCTTCTATATGATTAATTTCCGAAGTGTTCTCGCATGAGGATATAATGTAATCGTATATGCTATGTAAAATAGACAATGTGATGTGTGTGGAATATTCTGTCTTTTTGATGAATGGCATGAATTTGTTAGATTTATTGAAATACATGTTTGGAAATGGATTATGCATGATTACCTACTGTCTACATGATCCCTGAAGAATGGAATGCCCTAAATTTTTCTAAACCGTGTGTATGCATATCAGTCCATGCCCTGAAATTTTGAGAATTTTTCCATAATTGCGGGATTTACTGTAAAATTTTGTTTGGAAATAGAAGACATGTATAGGATTTGTAAAAATTACAGTAAATTGTGTGTTGTGCAATAAATCCAGGAAAAATTCCTGTAATGATGTGTATGTTAGGTTCAGGGTTGTGAACAATCAAACTAGATATTCATGTTATGTTCCATGATAAATTGAATTATGAATGGCATGCAATTGAATGTTTTAATTTATGTAAATGTAATATAACTCAGAAAAATCTGGAAATTTGCATGTGCGGTCATAAACCTACAAACAATGTGTGCTTAAATTTTCATGTGATTTGGATAACAGAAAATGGTATTATGAGATTTCCATGTGAAAACGAATGATTAATGCATGTTATCATGAATGTGGTTTGATTAGGCATTGTTCAGCCTGATTAGTGTAAAGTATTAAATGTTTAAAGTCTGTCAACAGTAGTATCATGATTAGGAAAATAGAGCCATGTGTATAAGTGAGAAAATGTAAAGACATGTGTAATATGTGTGTTAAAAATCGGAATGTGTAATGTGTAAGACTGTGCCATGTGTGACACTGCTTCCATAGAGGGCCGTGGAACCGTACCATGGAAAAGTCCCCATGGGAAGGTTCAATGTGTTAAGATCCTAAGGGCATTAGGATGAAATCCTGGATGTGGACAAGTACCACTGGTTAGGGTGGAGACTTGTTCTCCCGGTCTGCGCAGTCCAAGAGTCGTCACTGTATTGCCTAGGTGACGTCTATGTGTATGTGTTATGTGATGTGTCCTTCTAATGGTGGTTTGGACTATGTGTCACGGCACTAAATTTTGAAATGTGAACGTGATTATGTGTAAATTGTGTAGTGTGAATATGTGTAAATGTGCAATGTGTAAAAGAGAACTATGTGAATGAGTAATTGTGTAAACATGTGAACCCATTATGTTAAATTGTGAAATTGTGGTCCATGATATGTTAATGAGAAATTATGTTATAATAGCAACCTAAAGGTGTTTATAAGAATGTTTTATGTGTGTAAAAATGCGTAGAATCCATGTTAGGAGCATTTCTTGCATATGTGTGAACAATTCCATGTTTAGTTACTATACTGTTGTAATTAATTGGAATTGTAGTTCTCATGCAATAGGATGTGAATTGCTAAAGTATGTCAAAACAGCAACCTTAATGTGTATGAAATGATAAATGGCATGTGCAAGAATGTGTAGAAACCATGATAGGAATGTTTCCTTTTATGTAGGCAAGAATCCCATGTGTGGTTGCTTCCATGCTGTAGCTTGATTTGAAATATAGTTTTCATGTGATTGAATGAGTAGAAAGCATGTGATAGGATATTTATTTTGAAATGGCTTAAATCATGTACCATGTGTTTTAAACTTTTTAGAATTGTCATGATAGGTTGTGTTTTATCAATGTCCAAGCATGCTATATGTTTTGCTTTGTAAATTGAAATGAAAAACCTACTATGATATATGCATGTATGAGGTGTGTGGTGTTATTTGCTGAGTCTTTTAGACTCATTCCTTGCTTCGGCGTACAGGTTTAGTAGGTGATACACCTTTGGAGGAGACCGTGGAGAGCGACTCCAAGCGCAGTGAGTAGCTTGGCAGAGTTGTAGTTGTGACATTTTGACTTCCATCGTATGTAAATTGAGGCATTGTAATAGAAACACTATGTAAATTTATGGACAACTATGTATTTGAATTGAGTACTTCATTATGTGGACTTTATTTCTTTTAAATTGTCATGGGATCATGTATGTTAAATGTGGATGATGAAATGAAATGAAAGACCTTGTTCTTTTACTTCCGCTACTATGTATCTATATTTGTGTGTATCTCAATCATGTGATAGCGTTTGGGTAAATGCCCCACTGTGATAACGTTCACTATACCGACGTGGGTTGGTATAACTGTACCGGTATAATGAGGGTCATCACAGGGATTGGTATCAGAGCGACCGATTGAGATTATACATAAATATACATGAATCATCATCTTCATTACATGCTAAATCTTCATAGATTGTCCACATGTGTAGAATTGACTAATAATGAATGAAAAGTAGATAAGAAAATGGTTAGGAAATAAATTAACATAGCTCTAATGGTGGCTGAAATTTATTGCAGCCATGGCTTCGAGAGGTAGGCGTGGCAGAGCGCCGGCCCGTGAGGACGAGCCGAGACGTGAGGAGTGGGCGGAGCAGCAGGCCCCAGCACTACAGGGTCCTGTACTTCCCCCACCGCCGCCTGTGGATTATGGAGTGTTCATGCAAGGTTTTGTGCAGGCCATGCAGACGCAGGCCCACACCCAGGCTGCACTCCAGGCTCAGTTGGAGGCTCAGGTTCGCATAATCAGTCAAAGTGTAGTCTGTTTTATTTAATTGTATGATATTATGTTGAATGTGTATTATTTGTTGTTGGATGTAGCAGGCTCAAGTTCCAGCTCAGGACCATGGTGGACCTTCCATCATGGAAAGATTCAAGAGGATGCTGCCACCCTCTTTTAAGGGGGAGAGTGATCCGTTACTAGCTGAGAGTTGGATGAGGGAGATTGAAAAGATCATCCGAGCTATTAGGTGCGCGGATGAGGATAAGGTTACTTTAGCCACCTATATGCTTCAGGTATGTGTTAGTTTTGTATGTTTGTATGTTCTATTCAGTTAGATTTGTTTAGTTAGTGCTTATGAAGCTTATGTTGCAGGAGAGAGCTGATGTGTGGTGGGCTTCATTACTGTGTACCCAGTTTGAGGACGGCACAGTTGATGTTGCTTGGGACGAGTTCGTGAGGCTCTTTCGGGCCAAGTTCGTCCCTGAGCATATTCAAGATCGGATGGAGCAGGAGTTCCTCTCTTTGACTCAAGGCTCCATGACCGTGCTCAAATATGAGGCCAGGTTTGCAGAACTATCTAAGTATGCACCTCATGTTGTGGCAGATGAGCGCAGGAAAGCAAAGAAGTTCGTGATGGGCCTGAAGCCATCATTGAGGACGAGGCTACTGGCGTTTGACCATCGTACTTTGGACGAGGCCCTTAGCGCTGCCTGTAGGTAGGAGGGTGAGATGGAGAAATACCTTGAAGAGAAGAAGGCTTCGCAGAAGAGACCTGGAACTACGTTCCAGCGACAGGACAAGAAGAAAGCGGTGTACCAGGCACAACAGCGATCAGTAGCAGTCGGCAATGCACACGTACCCTCTGTATGTTCTCCTGGTGTGAAGAAAGAGTGTCCCCACTGTGGGAAGACACATGGTGGTTCCGAGTGTTGGATGATTGCGGGAAAGTGCTTGAAGTGCGAAAGCAGCGACCACAAGATCAAGGATTGTCTGAGACTTCAGCAGGGAGTCCAACGCGGAGCGCCAGCCCCAGCAGCGGTAGCAGCAGCAGCGCCAGCTACAGGAAGACCAGGAAGGCCTTGAGCCCCAGCTCGAGTGTTTTCTCTAGCACGCGAGGATGCCGAGCAGGCGGAGCATGTCACCGAAGGTACGGTTTCACTTCTAGTTGTGCACGCTCAGGTTTTGTTTGATACGGGTGCCACTCACTCATTCATTTCCGAGCAGTTTGCTAGGCAGTTAGCTCTAGAGTCAGACGTAGAGTCTGAGGAGTTAGAGGTCCCTTTGTCTGTGCACACACCTGCGGGTACGGTATCGACTAGGAAGTGTATTCCGTCGTTACCTGTGTGCATTGAGGATAGAGTCCTAGAAGGGTGCTTCTTCTTGCTAAAGATGAAGGACTTTGATGCTATTCTTGGTCTGGATTGGCTAGAGGAGCACTACGCGTTAGTAGATTGTCGTGGGAAGAGGATTGTTTTCCGCATTCTTGGTGAGGATGAGTTCTCTCATCCCTTACCAAGGAACTTGGCGGGAAAGTTAGTCATCTCTGCCATGAAGGCGATGCGCATGGTAAACAAGGGTTATGACGCTTTTCTTGCCAGCATGGTATTAGTACCAGAGGCTGATGAGTCACCTACTCTTGCAGAGATCGAAGTAGTGCAGGATTTTCCAGACATTTTTCTTGATGATTTGTCTGGTTTGCCACCGGATAGAGAGATAGAGTTCACCATAGAGTTGCTTCCGGGCACCTCTCCTATCTCAAAGGCTCCATATCGGATGGCACCTGCGGAGTTAGCCGAGTTAAGGAGGCAGTTGCAAGAGTTGCTAGATAAGGGATTTATTCACCCTAGTGTTTCCCCTTGGGGCGCACCTGTATTATTCATCAATAAGAAGGACGGGTCACTTAGGTTATGCATCGATTATAGGAAGCTAAACCAAGTGACGGTGAAGAACAAGTATCCCTTGCCTCGTATTGATGATTTGTTTGACCAGTTGCAAGATGCATCAGTCTTTTCTAAGATTGATTTGCGATCTGGTTATCATCAGTTGAGGATTCGGAGTGAGGATGTGTCCAAGACGGCATTCAGATCCCGTTATGGACATTATGAGTTTTTGGTTCTTCCTTTCGGATTGACCAACGCCCCTGCAACGTTCATGGATCTCATGAACAGGGTGTTTAGGCCGTATCTAGATAGCTTTGTTGTAGTGTTTATTGATGATGTGCTTGTCTACTCTCCGGACGAGGCCACACACCGTCAACATTTGAGGGTAGTATTAGAGGTTCTCCGTGAGCACAAGCTGTATGCTAAGTTCAGCAAGTGCGATTTCTGGTTGCGCGAGGTTTATTTCCTCGGGCATGTTATCTCCGGTGCTGGTGTTACAGTTGACCCAACAAAGGTCCAGGCAGTTATGGATTGGGAGACCCCCAAGACCCTTTCGGAGATTCGTAGTTTTCTGGGTTTGGCTGGTTACTATCGACGATTCATTGAGGGATTTTCATCCATCGCCGCCCCATTGACTCAGCTCACCAGAAAGGGAGTGAAGTTTGTCTGGTCCGAGAAGTGTGAGAGTAGTTTTCAATTGTTGAAGACTAAGCTCACGTCAGCTCCGGTGTTAGTCTTGCCGAGCGGTGTAGAGGGTTTTGTTATCTACAAGGATGCGTCTCGGATTGGCTTAGGCTATGTGCTAATGCAGCAAGGAAGGGTAGTGGCTTATGCTTCTCGTCAGTTGAAGGAGCATGAGAAGAACTATCCGACTCATGATTTGGAGCTCGCAGCAGTGGTTCATGCACTAAAGATCTGGAGGCACTATCTTTATGGTGTCAGATTTGAAGTGTTTACCGACCACAACAGCTTGAAGTATCTTTTCTCCGAAAAGGAATTAAACCTGAGGTAGAGAAGATGGATTGAGTTCTTGAAGGACTATGACTTCGACCTTCAGTATCACCCTGGGAAGGCAAATGTCGTAGCGGATGCTCTAAGCAGGAAGAGACCATCTCTCCAGCAGGACTGGAAGATGTTGGAGGATGTAGCTTGTGCATTGTCTGAGTTAGAGCCATCGCTATGCCAGGCTTTTGTTGTAACGTCGCGCGTTTTTTTCGGATCTTCGTGGATCCTCTGTTTAGCATGTGGGATGGTCAAGCTGTGACCATTGCCACTTGTGTTGTGTGTTTCTTATTGGATCCTTACCGGAGTTGGTTATGGATCTGTGTTGGTGTTCAGTGTGCTGGACATCAACGGTGGGTTGGCGTCCAGGGGTGTGACGCTAACTGTTTGTTGGCGGCCATCATGTTGCCGTTAACATGGTTTTAGCGTCCATCGATGTGGACGTCTACCATGGCTCTAGTGTGTTCCGTTGCATGAACTTGGCGGCTAAAGATGTGGACGCCTATGGGTGGCGGTTTGGATAACGACATAGAGGTTGATGTTAACCTGACGCACCTATGTTTTTAGGGCTGACCCGAGCCTTGTTCTTTCCCCACTCTCTCCCCTCCTCTTCGCCCACCTTCACCCTTGAGCCTCTTCACGAGTTCCGGTGGCGACGGGAGTACGAGGGGCAGCCGTGGTGCGCGTGGTAGCGGCAAATCAGGCGGGGAATGGCGAATTGGAGCGTGGTGTTCGCAGGGCGTTCCTCGGGTTTCGGCGTGATTCAAGGTTCTTCGGAAGTTCAATCGCGTTTCTGAGGTAGGGACTGGACCCGTTAATCTTCCTTGGTTAATTTGTTATGCTTTCTTTGCATAATTTGGATGTTAATTAAGTCTTTTTGGGAAAGGGGGGGGGGTCTTCATGCTGGAAAATCGGGTGGTTTGATTGATCCAAGTGTTGGATCATGTCTTTCCGATTTAATTGTGGTTGCTAGATGTAAGGGGAAGTGTTTGCCCTAGTTTTTCCGAAGTTATTGGACTAGATTGCCCGTGTGATCGGCCTGAGGCCGGTCTGCGAGTTCTGTGCATGTGGGGGACTGAGGATCTTGGCGTCAACATCGATTGACGCCAAATTCTTTAGTTGGAGATTAACGGCCAGGTGTCTTGCCGTTAATATTAAGTCTATTTAGTTTTAACGGCAGGATAGGTTGCCGTTTGTATCTGGTGGACGGCGATCGATGTTGCCGCCAACCTATGCATGCAGGAGCGTAGGGTGTTTTACGTTGCTTTTCTTGTTATAAATATCACGTGATTGTGTGTGCATGGCAATGACAGGTGAGAGCCATTGCACTTGCTATGTTCATGGAGTGTATTACTCTTTAAGTGGGCATGTTTTATGTGGTTAATATGTGATGTACGTAATTGGCTTACGCAGTATGTGTGGTGCGTTGGCATTTGTAGCACTCTTGGAGTGTGTTGTCCATGTGTTGGAGATGTGGTTTAAGTGAATGACGTGTGGTGCACCTGACTGGTGTACTATACACGTGATGTTTATATGGTTTTGATATCATGCATGTAGTTTGTGTGTGCATGGCACATTGTACGTTATTGTGTTAATTGTATATTAATTATTATGATTAGTCTATGGTGTTGTGGCGATGAGGTTCACATGGGAACCTAGCCTTGATCCTTTAGGATCTTTTATAGATTAATCTGGATGAATAATTAGTAAAGTGTAAGTATGATTATTATGTAAATATTGTGGTCAATGTTTAATGTGACCTCTACTGTCACAAGATGATCAATGAGGCCAAGTATGATTGGCTATCGTGGTTTATATGTGTGTTTGTGTGAATTAGATTGGAGGTCAGTATGTGACCAATGACAGGCCGTGGTATTAATATGGTTTGTATGTGTGATTGTATAGGTTAGCTTGTAAGTCACCTTGTGACTGGATCAAGCTATTTCTAACATGTGTACCGTGATTGGTAATAGAAAGTGTTGTGAAGTATTTGTGAATATATCATGGTTTGAGCTTGCCGAGTGTGGTGGTCCGGCGCCTATTCTGGAATGCCTCTCTAGTTGGGTACCCCAGGTTCTCTGTGAGCCAAGCACGTGTGCTTGTTGTGCTCGGGTTTTGTCCCGGTACTTGTGTTGTGCCGTCGAGGTCTGTGTCGTCTGTCCTAGACACCCTCACTCCTTTGTTTGAGTTGTACGTCCGGCTGAGGGAAAGACGACAGTAGGACAGTGACTTCTATACTTGTCTTTTAGTCACTTGTAGCGCGCTCATAGTTGGGGGTACGGACACCAGTAGACGTCACTGGTCCCCAGCTAGTCCTGTTTTCCAGTGCCTCACTTTAGGGAGCTTAGGCCAGAGTCCCTAAAGGTGCCAGGCATGGGCCTGCAGCTTGTGGCTGCAGGTGTGGTGTTGGTTGGTCTCCACAGTTGTTTGACTTCTTTCTTGTGGAGCGGCAGTTGGACCTTTCGTCCGTGACTGCGAGACTGAGAGGTAGTTCTTTTTTTGTGTTGTCCGGGTTGGATACTGGCCTGATCAGCCAGTAGTCTGTTCCCGTGTGGTGGCATCGTTCCTTTCCGACTCGCGCTTTGCTACTTGTCATGGTTCATGAGTTTGTGACTCGTAGTCGAGGTTTGACTCATTCGAGGTGTGCTCTGTTGTTGGCACAGTTGTGACTACGGTTGTGGTTTGTGGTGTGCCCGAGTGGTAGCACAGTTTTGATTATAGTTGGTGAATATTGACTCACCAAATATGGTTCAGCTCGCTATGGTGTGCCCTGTTATGGCACTGGTTTACTTGCGGTTTCCGTGTTGGTGCCTTGTGGTAATAGGTACCTGTACCCTGTGTGGGTAATGGTTTGTGATGGTACGTCGTGTACCAGTCTGTTCCAGTATTGACGTGGAACTGTGTTTCGTAGAGATCGTGAGGTGTGACCTTCCACTCAATGTGCTTTACCTTTTTCGAGTAAGTTACCGTATATGGTTTTCATGTGTGATGGATTGGCCCGCTGTAGTCGATCATGTTACTTGGTGTGTGTGTTTTTCGACATATTGTGATTTGAGGTATAAAGGACCAGCTTTTGGTTAGCAGTCCTGTTACCCACGTACTTGAGATTTGCCTGTGAAGCTTATAGCCTAGGCAGTGATTTTCTTGTGCGGCTTATAGTTTAAATGATTGGTTGTGACTGTGGTGTGCCTGTGAGGCTTGCGGCCTAGGCATTTCAGTTGTTAAACGGACTAGCTTGTGATTCCTCTTTCTTTATAAGGAATATGCTTTTGTTTATCAATTACTGTTTAAGCTGTTATTTAAATATAATAGTTGTGAGCATGAAATGGTTTGGCTATTGGTGTTGCCAGTGAGACCCATTGGGGGTTGAGGTGTCCGTGGTTATGGTATTGTTTTGGGTAGCCCCTAATGAGCCTGTGACTTGTTGAGGCTCACTCCCTTACAGTTCTTTTCAGGGCTTGCCGTGTGTTTGGCTTGTAGCAGCGTCGTGGCAGACTAGTACCACCAGCAGTAGTGTAGTAGTTAGTGTTGTGTGAGCTTGTGCTCCCTCGGGGTATGCCCCAGGTAGTTGTACTTTTTAATTGGACATGTATTAATGTAATGGGACAGTTGTAAATTGTTATATGCAGGTATGAGCACATGTTCTTTCTTGTGTCTTATACTCTTGTGGTTTGTCTTTTATATTCTTACTGGACAGTTGTGTGAGCTATCCCTTGCGAAACTTCGGTCCGTTCGCGGGAGGCGGTTCTGGATATGCAGCCTTAATGGGCGTAAATACCCCGGTCCGTCTCAGTTGGTATCAGAGCAATGTCCAGTTAGAATATGGAAAGACATTGAAGTTACAATGTCCCAATACATGGATTAATGTCTACTGCTGGTAGTAAGTCTGTGCTTTTGTGTTGATTAATATAGTAGTTATCTGAGTTTTTATTCTTAAAAATGTGTTTTTGAGTTGAGAATTTGGTAACCGTTAGCAGTTGTTGAAAGTTGATGTGATTAGAGGTGGTATAATCTGAGTGATTATACCAATGTGTTAGTTTGTGATAGAATGATTTGGTTGTTAAAGATTCGCAGTTAAAGGAATTGAGGAAATTAATAAGTTTGGATATGGAATTCAGTAAGAATACAGAGTTAGCAGAGACAGGTATATAGTAATGAAGTGATGAGGAACAGATCAGTGTGTGTATCAGAAGTGATTAAATGTGCAAAATATAGTTGAGAACCTCAATAGAGGTATTGTGGCATCAGAGATCTGAGTCAGATGATATCAAGAAACAGTGTGGATTAGAATGTGATTAGTGTTATGAAGAGTTTGGCATGATTAAGTAAAGCAGATCAGCTTTAAAAGAGGTACTGGTACATAGAAGAATAGTGATGATTAAGTGTACCTGAGATCGGAAATTTGAGAAAAGCGTTGTTATGAATAGTGATGGTAATATGAAGTTTGATATAAGGATTTGTACAAGTATGTATAGAAAGGATTAGTTGAATAAAGAAAGAGAGAAAAAAAGAATCAGTGTGCAAAGAGATTTTCTAAGAATTGCATAAGAGAAATATTTAGTTGATGAATGACAGGTTATGAGAAATTCTTCAGAGAGAGTTAATAAAGATGGATGTGCTAAAGATAAGAGTAGTGAAAGTTAGTAACTGTGAGCAGTTCGAGGAAAATCAAAATTAAAGTTAAGTATGTTAGAATGAGTTCAAGGCAAATGAAATAGAATAGGAAGAAGTGCATTAATGGAGAAGCAGTTAATAAATATTGAGTTGAGAAAAACAGCAAGGCAGATTGTAATATTTATGTTATTTGAGAAAAGAGCATTTAATGGAATGAGGGAAGCAGATAGAGCAAGTTGTTATATTTAAAGAAATTGGTATTTAAATTTGAGTTTTTGCTGTATTTTAAAGAAGGGTGATTAAATACCAGAAAGATTTATAGTATGAACGGTACAGCAAGATTAGTCAGGCAGTAAAATGAATAAGAGAAGTATTTTGCGGAAAAGATATTATGATTAAAATGACTGGCAGTTTATATAAAGAAGAGATATGGATCAGAGAAAGGAAGAATTTAGCAAATGATGAAGTGAATAAAATTAGATGAGTCAGAAAATGTCAGTTAGAGTTTGCATATCGGTGCAAAGAAATGATTTAATTGAACAGAAGTGAACTGTTATTAAGATATTTAAGGGTTTAATGCTAGAGCATATTGATTAAGTAATATTTGGAAAGTTTATGCCACAGAATTATGAGGTTAGCCAAAGAATGTCAGTAAAGCAAGAAAGGTATATGAAAAGTAAAGCATGTTAATAGCAATTTGGCAGGTCAGAAATTACAGTAATTTCTTCAGCATGAATTAATTGAATAAGATGATTTGAGAAGCAGTTAAAGTTAGAAATGAATTCAGTTAAAGCCAGATGGAAATAATTGAAAATAATAATGAGAACAGAAATTTGGAATATTTTGCAACTGTTCAGTGTGATCAAAGTAGCACAGCGGAAACGGAAACAAGAAAGATTTAATATCCACAGATTGTTCAAGGTTTACTGGGATAAGAAGAAAGTGTAAAGTTTGTACAATGAAATAAAAGAGCAAAGTTTATTATGGTTTTTAATCAGAAATGACTTAAAGCGATATGAGCAGAAAGGTGAAGTGGTCCCGAAATAAATGTTGCAAAGACAGCTGGAAAAATGTGAAAGTAGGTTTAGTCCAAGGAGATAAAGCGCCATTGGTAAGGTAGAATCGTTTACAATTGAAAAGTAAGGAAAGGCAATGGAATCGACAGAATAGAGTAATTGTAAATGAATTGAAAGAAAAGAAAAGAACAAAGCAAGGATGGAAATGGATAGATAAATTGAAAAGTTGATGCAGAGAAAGAGTATCCTTCTTGTTCTGTATATGGTTTCATTTCTTTTTAAGTGTTAATCTGATTTGTTGTGATTTGTTTTATATGTAGAGGACAACATTTCTTTTTAGGTGATAGTAATGTAACGTCGCGCGTTTTTTTCGGATCTTCGTGGATCCTCTGTTTAGCATGTGGGATGGTCAAGCTGTGACCAGTGCGACTTGTGTTGTGTGTTTCTTATTGGATCCTTACCGGAGTTGGTTATGGATCTGTGTTGGTGTTCAGTGTGCTGGACATCAACGGTGGGTTGGCGTCCAGGGGTGTGACGCTGACTGTTTGTTGGCGGCCATCATGTTGCCGTTAACATGGTTTTAGCGTCCATCGATGTGGACGTCTACCATGGCTCTATTGTGTTCCGTTGCATGAACTTGGCGGCTAAAGATGTGGACGCCTATGGGTGGCGGTTTGGGTAACGACACAGAGGATGACGTTAACCTGATGCACCTGTGCTTTTAGGGCTGACCCGAGCCTTGTTCTTTCCCCACTCTCTCCCCTCCTCTTCGCCCACCTTCACCCTTGAGCCTCTTCACGAGTTCCGGTGGTCGACGGGAGTACGAGGGGCAGCCATGGTGCGCGTGGTAGCAGCAAATCAGGCGGGGAATGGCGAATTGGAGCGTGGTGCTCGCGGGGCGTTCCTCGGGTTTCGGCGTGATTCAAGGTTCTTCGGAAGTTCAATTGCGTTTCTGAGGTAGGGACTGGACCCGTTAATCTTCCTTGGTTAATTTGTTATGCTTTCTTTGCATAATTTGGATGTTAATTGAGTCTTTTTGGGAAAGGGGGGGTCTTCATGCTGGAAAATCGGGTGGTTTGATTGATCCAAGTGTTGGATCATGTCTTTCCGGTTTAATTGTGGTTTCTAGATGTAAGGGGAAGTGTTTCCCCTAGTTTTTCCGAAGTTATTGGACTAGATTGCCCGTGTGATCGGCCCGAGGCCGGTCTGCGCGTTCTGTGTATGTGGGGGGCTAAGGATCTTGGCGTCAACATCGATTGACGCCAAATTCTTTAGTTGGAGATTAACGGCCAGGTGTCTAGCCGTTAATATAAAGTCTATTTAGTTTTAACGGCAGGATCGGTTGCCATTTGTATCTGGTGGACGGCGATCGATGTTGCCGCCAACCTGTGCATGCAGGAGCGCAGGGTGTTTTACGTTGCTTTTCTTGTTATAAATATCACGTGATTGTGTGTGCATGGCAATGACAGGTGAGAGCCATTGCACTTGCTATGTTCATGGAGTGTATTACTCTTTAAGTGGGCATGTTTTATGTGGTTAATATGTGATGTACGTAATTGGCTTACGCAGTATGTGTGGTGCGTTTGCATTTGTAGCACTCTTGGAGTGTGTTGTCCATGTGTTGGACATGTGGTTTAAGTGAATGACGTGTGGTGCACCTGACTGGTGTACTATACACGTGATGTTTATATGGTTTTGATATCATGCATGTAGTTTGTGTGTGCATGGCACATTGTACGTTATTGTGTTAATTGTATATTAATTATTATGATTAGTCTATGGTGTTGTGGCGATGAGGTTCACATGGGAACCTAGCCTTGATCCTTTAGGATCTTTTATAGATTAATCTGGATGAATAATTAGTAAAGTGTAAGTATGATTATTATGTAAATATTGTGGTCAGTGTTTAATGTGACCTCTACTGTCACAAGATGATCAATGATAGGCCAAGTATGATTGGCTATCGTGGTTTATATGTGTGTTTGTGTGAATTAGCTTGGAGGTCACTGTGTGACCAATGACAGACCATGGTATTAATATGGTTTATATGTGTGATTGTGTAGGTTAGCTTGTAAGTCACCTTGTGACTGGATCAAGCTATTTCTAACATGTGTACCGTGATTGGTAATAGAAAGTGTTGTGAAGTATTTGTGAATATATCGTGGTTTGAGCTTGCCGAGTGTGGTGGTCCGGCGCCTATTCCCGAATGCCTCTCTAGTTGGGTACCCCAGGTTCTCTGTGAGCCAGGCACGTGTGCTTGTTGTGCTCGGGGTTTTGTCCCAGTACTTGTGTTGTACCGTCGAGGCCTGTGTCGTCTGTCCTGGACACCCTCACTCCTTTGTTTGAGTTGTACGTCCGGCTGAGGGAAAGACGACAGTAGGACAGTGACTTCTGTACTTGTCTTTTAGTCACTTGTAGCGCACTCATAGTTGGGGGTACGGACACCAGTAGACGTCACTGGTCCCCAGCTAGTCTTGTTTTCCAGTGCCTCATTTTAGGGAGCTTAGGCCAGAGTCCCTAGAGGTGCCAGGCATGGGCCTGCAGCTTGTGGCTGCAGGTGTGGTATTGGTTGGTCTCCACAGTTGTTTGACTTCTTTCTTGTGGAGCGGCAGTTGGACCTTTCGTCCGTGACTGCGAGACTGAGAGGTAGTTCTTGTGTTGTGTTGTCCGGGTTGGATACTGGCCTGATCAGCCAGTAGTCTTTTCCCGTGTGGTGGCGTCGTTCCTTTCTAACTCGCGCTTTGCTACTTGTCATGGTTCGTGATTTTGTGACTCGTAGTCGAGGTTTGACTCGTTCGAGGTGTGCCCTGGTGTTGGCACAGTTGTGACCACGGTTGTGGTTTGTGGTGTGCCCGAGTGGTAGCACAGTTTTGATTATAGTTGGTGAATATTGACTCACCAAATATGGTTCAGCTCGCTATGGTGTGCCCTGTTATGGCACTGGTTTACTTGCGGTTTCCGTGTTGGTGCCTTGTGGTAATAGGTACATGTACCCTGTGTGGGTAATGGTTTGTGATGGTACGTTGTGTACCAGTCTGTTCCAGTATTGACGTGGAACTGTGTTTCATGAAGATCGTGAGTTGTGACCTTCCACTTAATGTGCTTTACCTTTTTCGAGTAAGTTACCGTGTATGGTTTTCATGTGTGATGGATTGGCCTGCTGTAGTCGATCATGTTACTTGGTGTGTGTGTTTTCCGACATATTGTGATTTGAGGTATAAAGGACCAGCTTTTGGTTAGCAATCATGTTACCCACGTACTTGAGATTTGCCTGTGAAGCTTATAGCCTAGGCAGTGATTTGCTTGTGCAGCTTATAGCTTAAATGATTGGTTGTGACTGTGGTGTGCCTGTGAGGCTTGCGGCCTAGGCATTTCAGTTGTTAAGAGGACTAGCCTGTGATTCCTCTTTCTTTATAAGGAATATGCTTTTGTTTATCAATTACTGTTTAAGCTGTTATTTAAATATAAATGTTGTGAGCTTGAAATGGTTTGGCTATTGGTGTTGCCAGTGAGACCCATTGGGGGTTGAGGTGTCCGTGGTTATGGTATTGTTTTGGGTAGCCCCTACTGAGCATGTGACTTGTTGAGGCTCACTCCCTTACAGTTCTTTTCTGGGCTTGCCGTGTGTTCCGCTTGTAGCAGCGTCGTGGCAGATCAGTACCACCAGCAGTAGGGTAGTAGTTAGTGTTGTGTGAGCTTGTGCTCCCTCAGGGTATGCCCCAGGTAGTTGTACTTTTTAATTGGACATGTATTAATGTAATGGGACAGTTGTAAATTGTTATATGCAGGTATGAGCACATGTACTTTCTTGTGTCTTATACTCTTGTGGTTTGTCTTTTATATTCTTACTGGACAGTTGTGTGAGCTATCCCTTGCGAGACTTCGGTCCGTTCGCGGGAGGCAGATCTGGCCTTAATGGGCATAAATACCCCGGTCCGTCTCATTTGTAGCTCAGTTATCTCTTAGGTCCTCGGTTTTGGAAGAGGTGATCAAGCAACAGAAAGCTGACCCTAGACTCCTAGAGTTAGTGGGCAAGGCAGGCATTGCTCGTGATGAGGACGGTGTGATTAGATTCCATCACTGAGTGTGTGTCCCTGATTTGGTAGTTGTCCGTGAGCATGTGTTAGAGAAGGCTCATAGGTCGAGATTCTCTATTCATCTGGGTAACACTAAAATGTACCAGGATTTGAAGAGGTCCTTTTGGTGGTCTGGCATGAAGAGGGATGTGGCAGATTATGTATCCCGGTGTTTAGTATGCCAGCAAGTGAAGGCCGAGCGACAGCGACCATCCGGCCTTATGCAAAGGATGGAGATCCCAGTATGGAAGTGGGAAGCTGTCACTATGGACTTTGTTTCGGGTTTGCCTCGATCTAGAAGGGGCAATGAATCGATTTGGGTAGTTGTAGATAGATTCTCGAAGACTGCGCATTTCTTGCCTATGAAGAAGAAGCAGTTGGTTGAGAGTTTAGCTAGATTGTATGTTAGTAGTGTGGTTAGATTGCATGGTGTGCCGAAGTCGATCATTTCGGATCGAGATCCGAGATTTACTTCGAGGTTGTGGAAAGGTCTTTAGGATGCGTTAGGTTCGGAGCTGAAGCTTAGTTCGGCGTTTCATCCCCAGACAGATGGACATTCCGAGAGGACTATCCAGACGCTCGAGGATATGTTGAGAGCGTGTGTACTGGATTGGAAGGATGATTGGGAGCGTCATCTACCTCTAGTGGAGTTCGCATACAACAACAGCTTTCATGCGAGTATTGGTATGGCTCCATTCGAGGCGTTGTATGGATGGCCTTGCAAATCTCCTTTATGTTGGGAGGAGACTGGTGATAGGCAGCTGATCGGTGCGGAGTTAGTTCAGGAGACTTTGGATAAGGTCCAGCTTATCAGGAAGAGGCTTGTTGCGGCGCAGGATAGGCAGAAGAGCTACGCCGACAACAGAAGGAAGGATCTTGAGTTCGAGGTGGGTGATCATGTCTTCTTGAAGATATCACCTACTCGTGGTGTCGTCAGGTTTGGCAGGCATAGTAAGCTGAGCCCTAGATTCATTGGCCCATATGAGATTCTCAGACGATTGGGCAGTGTGGCATATGAGCTAGCTTTACCCCCATCTTTAGCTTGTGTTCATCCTATTTTCCACATTTCTATACTCAGGAAGTATGTCCGAGATCCATCTCATGTGATTAGTCATGAGCCAGTGGAGATTTAGCCAGATCTGTCGTATGTGGAGCAACCAGTAGCTATTCTTGACCGGAAGGTTCAGCATCTCTGGAACAAGGGTATTGCGTCGGTGAAAGTTCTATGGCGGAACTTCTCGCGAGAGGAGGCTACTTGGGAGCTTGAGGATGCGATGAAGAAGAAGTATCCCTATTTGTTTGAGTAGTTTTGTTTAAACTTCGAGGACGAAGTTTCTTTAAGGGGGAGAAGGTGTAAGGCCCTCGAATTTTGCTGTATTACTTTACTACGTGTAAATGATTCATGCTTGCGTATGCATAGATGTACATATCTACGTACATATTAACTAGTTATACTTATGTGTGCATGTGTATAATTAGTTGTAAATAGTGTATGAATTGCATGGTGGTAGTGTGTACATGATAGTATATATATGGCATGTATATATATGTATAAGTTAAGCATGGTTTCTGCATGTTTTAAGTTCTGGCCGAAGGGCCAAATTGGCGTCCACATGGATGGACGTCCATGTTGAGTCAGCGTCCACCTCGATGGACGCTAACACTTAAGTCAACGGCCATGGATGTGAACGTTAATATCTCTGACCTGCATGCGTTGCAGACCCCAAAATTCTGGGGGCAAGCAAGCCCAGCCATTGGGGAGAAGTCCCCAACGGCTATCATGCATCCCATCACACTCTCCGGGGTTCCCCAAAACCCCTCTCCTATAAACCAAACTCCTTCTGCACCAGAAAGAGTTCTCTTTGGCTCTTTGCAAGGAGAAGAGAGAAACCCTAGCTTCTGTGAGAAAAACCAGACTTTGCATGCTCTGATCCGGAAACTTGGAGCTTCATCCGGCGATCCCTTGCAACTGGAGGCCAGAGTGGACCAAGGAGAAGGCTTCCCCGACCCCAGCTTGCTGTGGAGGTCGACCAAGAACCCGGAGGAGAGCTCTTTTGGAGGCTTCTTGGGACTGCCCAAGGAGAGCTTCAACGACACCTTTGATCCCTTTGAAGATTTAATTAGAGGCAAGTAATCCATTCACTTCGTTCATGTAGGTGTCTAGTAGGGTTTTACCATTTTTACAGATTTTCCTCGTGTCCTGGATCCTCACACTTCTCCTTCTTTTGGAGCTCGGGTCTGTGTTTTGCACAGACCTGAACTTGACGGAAAGACCCCTTGCCGTTAAGATCTTCAATTAACGGCCAACGATGTTGCCGTTAAACTCCATTAACTGCCAGACTGTGCCGTTAAGTTCTTCAGGGCAAAACAGTGAGTTGTTCTCCCCTTCTATATGATTAATTTCCGAAGTGTTCTCGCATTAGGATATAATGTAATCGTATATGTTGTGTAAAATAGACAATGTGAGGTGTGTGGAATATTCTGTGTTTTTGATGAATGGCATGAATTTGTTAGATTTATTGAAATACATGTTTAGAAATGGATTATGCATGATTACCTACTGTCTACATGATCCCTGAAGAATGGAATGCCCTAAATTTTTCTAAACTATGTGTATGCATATCAGTCCATGCCCTGAAATTTTGAGAATTTTTCCATAATTGCGGGATTTACTGTAAAATTTTCTTTGGAAATAGAAGACATGTATAGGATTTGTAAAAATTACAGTAAATTGTGTGTTGTGCAATAAATCTGGGAAAAAATCCTGTAATGATGTGTATGTTAGGTTCAGGGCTGTGAACTGTCAAACTGGATATTCATGTTATGTTCCATGATAAATTGAATTATGAATGGCATGCAATTGAATGTTTTAATTTCTGTAAATGTAATATGACTCAGAAAAATCTGGAAATTTGCATGTGTGGTCATAAACATGTAAATAGTGTGTGCTTAAATTTTCATGTGATTTGGATAATAGAAAATGGTATTATAAGATTACCATGTGAAAACGAATGATTAATGCATGTTATCATGAATGTGGTTTGATTAGGCATTGTTCAGCCTGATTAGTGTAAAGTATTGAATGTTTAAAGTCTGTCAACAGTAGTATCATGATTAGGAAAACAGAGCCATGTGTATAAGTGAGAAAATGTAAAGACATGTGTAATATGTGTGTTAAAAATCGGAATGTGTAATGTGTAAGACTGTGCCATGTGTGACACTGTTTCTATAAGACCCGGCCCCCTTGGGCCTTTGGCCCCGTCCTCAAGGTCGCGACAGGCGCCCTGGCCGCGACATGGTCGCGGCAGAGCGGCCTGCCACGATAGGATTGGTGGTTCGTGTCGCGGCGGGGGTGAGTGTCGCATCCTTGTCGCGTCACCCCTGGCTGTCACGACTGTGTTCTGACACGGCTTGACCGCTGTCCTGTCTGTCAGAATGGTCGTGTCGGGTGGCAGGGCCGTGCAGTGTTGACGTGGCCTGCCAGACCGCCGCGTTAGCTTTCTCAGTCTTCGAGGGTTGACCGTACTTTTGGTGTCGCGGCGTGGCGAGCGGTCGCGACGTTCCTTGGCGTAGCGACAGCGTGTGAGGGGCCATCGGTTTAAAACCGACAGTGCGCCCCATTTTCCCCCTCTTCTTCCTCTTCCTCTTCTTCTCCCTCTCGAGCTCTCTCGCGGTTTCTCAGCGTTGTTCCTCGCTCATGGTGTTCGTGCTGAGGCGTGGACGTGCCGTTCGTGCAGGGGTCGCGCTTATGGTGTGCGGTGCGAGGAGGAGACGGCCATTCCAACGAGAAGGCCCCAACGGTGCGTTCTTCGTGTGGAGGTAGGGACGTCCAACCCTCTCGCCCTAAGCATGATCCCCTCCCCCTCTAGACTATGGTTTCCTCGTGGTTTGGGGCTTGGGAGTGTGAGGACTCCATGCTCGAGTTGAGTGAGGTTTCCTTCGAGCGTAGATCCATGCTTTTGAGGGATTGTGGGTTGTTTGGTGGATATATAGCTTTAATACACATTGTGCATGATCCCCTTCCCCCTTGTGAATGTATTTCATGTTTTGGGGAGGGTTCCTGGAGGGACTGCTCCGGAACCCTGCTCGGCTGGTAACGCAGTCGCCTCAGAGGCCGCGACCATGTCGCGACGGTGCGCCCGGTCGCGATGTGGTTGCAGTGCTCATGAGCGTCGCATTAGGGTCGCGACAGGCGAGGGTGCCGCGACATTGTCGCGGCAGCCCTCCTTGTCGCGTCACTGACCGAGAGACAGTTTTTGCCTGACATCGTTTCCGCTTCGCTTTACTGTACCCGTGGCACCTGTGCTAGTTCCCTAGTGCGGTCTACGCTAGTCTTTCGCCCGGTGGTCGGCACTTGAGGGCTTGTCCCGTGTGAGAGGTTGTTACCGTTGCCTGGGACCCCCGTCCTCGGGAGCCTGTTGAGGGAGTACTCCGAGCTACGAGTGCGCTCGAGTTGGCAGCCACCAGGCGGACTCTGGAGCTTAGGGGAAAACGGTGGTTAGGACAGTGGCGTGTGAGTCACTTGCAGAGCTCTCGTGGGTGGTCTGGGACGCCGAGGACAGTTAGGAGTTCTACTCGGCGTAGGCCAGCCAGTCCTTCTTCTCACTGCCTCGCTCCTTACGGCCCCGGAACCGTTTGGAGAGGTCAGGCGTGGAACCGTAGTCCGGCCAGACTACGGCGGTTACTGTTGTGTTACTTGTGTTCTACCTCGCTCTGACGAGACGTGAGGGTCAGGACCCGGGTCGAGGATAAGACGTCGGTGGGCGCACCTGACCGTGACTAGTGGTAGCATTTCCATAGCTAGTGTTCTTTGTCCAGGCGGAGTTCCCTCCGTCCGTGTTTACTAGCCGTGTGGTGGTCACGACGAGCAGTCGTAAGGAGTTTCCGATCGTATGTACCTTCCGTACCCTGCTAGTTCTAGTTTTGCTTCCGCACTTCCGTTTGTAGGTAGAAGATATAAACTGCTGTCATTTATTTTATATATATATATTCTCCTGCCTGTTTAGAGCCAGTAGGAGATTGGTAGTCTCTACTGAGCTTCTATTGTGAAGCTCATCCCTCCTTTTCCTAGGTGAGACTTCTCAGCAGCGGCAGGGTGCGCACCGGGCGAAGGAGACGGGGCGGTAGTTGGAGTCCCCGTAGCTAGCAGTGGTTCCCCTTTCTTCAGTGTACGTCACCCTCGGGGTATACCCCTAAGGGACTTGTTCTTCCCCTGCCTTTTACTTGTACTAGCGCGCGTGCGTTGGGACTGTACTTAGAGCGGTACACAGCGGTCTCGCTCTCTTTTCTGTTTCCGCATGTACGCTTCTAGTTTAGAAGTTGACGTTTACTTCCGTTACATATCCTGTTAGACATGGTTTATAGCCCTTCCGGGTTCCTGGATCCATGGGCGGCGACCACGAAAATCGAGTCCTCGGCGTGGGCCGAGGGTCGGGTTCTTGGGTCGTTACAGTTGGTATCAGAGCGAGAGTTTGACAGGACTTGTAATGGATTTGAACTGCAACAGGAAGTCCCAACGGTAGTACAAGTACACTGCTAGCCGCCCGAGTGGTATTGTTAACCCTTGTTGGTTGTGTGTCATGTAGGACATGGCTCCGCGTAGGCGCAGTCAGGCTAGACAGTTGATTGAGCAGCAGGATGAGTCCGAGATGCCCGCGCAGGGGCAGGTCCAGGAGGAGGTGTCGGCGGACGAGTCAGTGGCACAGCCTCAGGGTGCAGCGGCAGTAGCAGCGGCAGGTGGGCAGCAGCAGCAGGAGTACCAGCCTCAGCCGCAGTAGTACGCAGACTGGTTTCCCCTAGCAGAGCAGTTCTTTAGGAACTTGTACCAGGGAGCGTACCAGCCCGAGCAGGCAGCAGCAGGTGTTCAGCTTCCGGTACCTCCTCCAGCGGTACCGGAGCAGCAGCAGGTAGAGCCAGAGGTGGAGCAGCCAGAGCGTCAGCAACGGTCGGGCACTAGGAGTACCCGGGCTAGGCGGCGGAGGACGACAGTTACGGAGGACAGGACCGCTCTCCTCGAGAGGTTCCTGCGCCTTCGGCCACCGATGTTCCACGGTGAGTATGATCCAGACAAGGCGAAGAGTTGGACCCATGAGCTGGAGCGCATCTTCGAGACGATGGAATGCGCTGAGGAGGACCAGGTTCGACTGGCAGTGTACCAGCTCAAGGGAGCAGCCCACGAGTGGTGGAGAGTTCAGAGGCAGACGCACTTCCAGGGGCAGAGGTTGGATCACATCACTTGGCAGCAGTTTTCGGAGGTCTTCCACGGCGAGTACTTCCCCAACTATGCTCGACGTGAGAGACGGGACCAGTTCCACGCGTTGGTTCAGGACGACCTCACGGTTTCGCAGTACCACCAGAGGTTTGTCCGGTTGTTGAGGCATGTGCCTCATGTCGCAGGCAGCGATCAGGCGTGTGTAGAAAGGTTCATAGTAGGACTGAGACCAGACCTGAGGTGGGGTGTGACGGCACACATGTGTACCACCTTGGGAGAGGCCGTGGCGAAGGCCACCACCTTGGACAGAGAGACCTGGCAGCCTCAGCAGCAGCAGGGAGGAGCCTCTTCTAGGTCCTCGCCTTACCAGCGTCCAGCGGGTAGCCGCGGTAGTGCGACTTCCTCTTCCTCCGGCTCGGGCAGTTCCGGCGGCGCCGGGATTCGCTCGCAGTTTAGGAAGTTGTCTACTCGCGGGGGCGGTCGGAGCCGGTAGTAGAAGCGCTAGTCCAGGTTTGCAGAGCAGTCAGTTGTCCAGGGAGCTGAGCAGGGCAGTCAGGAGCCAATTTGCTACACTTGTGGCTTACCAGGCCACTTCAGGAGGGATTGCCCCATGGGGCAAGCCCCGCAGCAGCCAGTTCAGTTCGTTCAGCAGCCGCCTCAGTACCAGTACCCTCCTCAGCAGTAGGCACCGCGTCAGCAGCAGCGGGGGCAGTACCAGCAGCCAGCTCAGTAGTTCCTGCAGCCGCTATAGTACCAGCCATACCAGCAGCAGCAGCAGTACCCCCAGCAGCAGCAGCAGCCCCAGTAGGCGCGGCAGCGTGGACGTGGTCGTGGTCGCGTGATGGCGCTCACCCGGGAGCAGGCAGAGGCGTCAAACCTTGTTATAGGTACTCTACCTATCCTTGGCAGAGCTGCTCGTGTTTTGGTTGACCCCGGTGCTTCTTTATGTTTTGCTTCCGAGGAATTCTATGAGTCCCTTGCTTGTCACGCTCCTGAGAGGCAGTGTGACGTGATGGTCGATCTCCCGTCTGGTGACTATATGCGTTCTTTTGGTTACCTGGAGGGTGTAGCAGTCGAGGTTGAGGGGCACCAGTTGCCGGCCAGGTTGTACGCACTGCAGCTTTGCGACTTTGACGTCATCCTAGGCATGGACTAGTTGGAGGCTCACTCGGCTGTGGTTGATTGCCAGCGGAAGACCGTTCGGTTTAGGATACCTGGAGAGCCCGTTCTCTGCTTCTGAGGTATCCGGTCTACCCGTCGGCCATTTATTTCCTTGTGTAGAGCTCGCCGTTTGATCCGTGATGGCTGTGTCGCGTACCTTGCTTCGGTTTGTTCTTTGGAGCCTAGCGGATCTTCAGTTTTTGACGTGCCGGTTGTTTCTGAGTTCTCCGACGTCTTCCCGGAGGATCTACCTGGGTTGCCGCCTGAGCGGGAGGTAGAGTTCTCCATCGAGCTTTTGCCCAGTACGATGCCTTTGTCCAAGACACCTTACCGGATGGCCCCGGCGGAGCTGCGTGAGTTGAAGCGCCAGTTACAGGAGCTTCTTGAGCTGGGCTTCATTCGCCCGAGTCGTTCGCCGTGGGGCGCGCCTGTTTTGTTTGTGCGGAAGAAGGATGGTAGTCCTCGTTTGTGCATCGATTATCGGCAGTTGAACTAGGTTACTGTGAAGAACAGGTACCCGTTGCCGAGGATCGATGATTTGTTTGATCAATTGCAGTCGGCCCGAGTTTTCTCAAAGATTGACTTGAGATCCGGTTACTACCAGATGCGGATCAGAGAGTAAGATGTTGGTTTGTCGGCTTTCCATTCCAGGTACGGTCACTTTGAGTTCGTCGTGATGCCATTTGGGCTGACAAACGCACCCGCAGCATACATGGATTTGATGCATAGGGTGTTCAGTGAGTACCAAGATCGCTTTGTGGTTGTTTTTGTTGATGATATCTTGGTCTACTCGGCTTCTGAGGAGGAGCATGAGGAGCACCTGAGGATCATGCTGGAGACCCTGAGGAGTCACCGCCTTTATGCCAAGTTCGACAAGTGCAAATTTTGGCTGAGGGAGGTGCACTTTCTTGGGCACGTGATCTCGGGTTCTGGTGTGGCAGTGGACCCTGCCTAGGTGGAGGCCGTGTTGTCGTGGGAGCAGCCCACATCGGTGTCAGAGGTCCGCAGTTTTCTGGGTTTGGCCGGTTACTACCAGAGGTTCATTCAGGATTTTGCCAAGATAGCAGCGCCGTTGACCAAGTTGACTAGGCAGGAGGTCAGGTTTGTTTGGTCAGAGGACTGTGAGCAGAGTTTTCGGGAGCTGAAGACGAGGTTGACTTCAGCGCCAGTGTTGGTTTTGCCGTCGGGCAGCGGTGGTTTCGTGGTCTACACCGATGCGTCGAGGTCAGGTTTGGGTGCCGTGCTGATGCAGCACGGTGGGGTCGTTGCCTATGCTTCTCGGCAGCTTAAGAAGCATGAGGAGAACTACCCCACCCACGACTTGGAGCTGGCAGCAGTGGTGTTTGCTCTCAAGTTGTGGAGGCACTACCTATATGGCGAGGCTTTTCAGATCTTCACCGATCACCAGAGTTTGCAGTATATCTTCACCCAGAGGGATCTGAACTTGAGGCAGCGCTGATGGATGGAGTATTTGAAGGACTACGACTTAACCCTCTCCTATCACCCAGGAAGGGCTAACGTTGTAGCCGATGCTTTGTGTAGGCGCGTGCGCTTGAGTTCGCTGATGGTCAGAGAGTGGAGGCTGTTCGAGGAGCTGTCCCAGGGAGTGTTCATTCCGTCGAGGACCAGAGACCGTGCTGTGGCGAGCAGTTTGTCAGTTCGGCCGTCAGTGTTCAGGCAGGTGTTGCAGGCACAGCAGGCAGACCCTCAGTTGGCAGACGTTTTACAGATGCCAGATGTAGAGCTCAGCAATGACAACGAGGTCAGATTCAGAGGCCGCTTGTTCGTTCCTGAGGAGGCGCGCCAGGCAGTTTTGTCAGAGGCTCACAGATCGAGGTATGTTGTTCATCCTGGCTCCACCAAGATGTACCATTGCTTGAGGAGGTTCTTCTGGTGGCCAGGGATGAAGAGGGGCGTGGCAGAGTTTGTTGCTCGGTGCCTTACCTGTCAACAGGTGAAGGCCGAGCATCAGCATCCTGGTGGTGAGCTGCAGCCATTGCCCATTTCCCGAGTGGAAGTGGGACGACATCACCATGGACTTTGTGGTTGGTTTGTCCCGCACCCCGCAGAGGCACGATGGTATCTGGGTGATTGTGGATTGTTTGACCAAGGCAGCGCACTTTCTTCCGATCAGGATGTCGTGGTCAGTGGACAGATTAGCCAGGCTGTACGTGGACAGAGTTGTTTCGTTGCACGGGATCCCAGTTTCAGTCGTCTCCGACAGAGATCCGAGGTTCACGTCAGGGTTTTGGCGTAGTCTTCAGAGGGCACTGGGTACAGAGTTGAGGTTCAGCACAGCGTACCACCCTCAGACAGATGGACAGTCAGAGCGGACCATTCAGACACTGGAGACATGCTGAGAGCGTGTTGTTTAGGCTGGAGCGGCACTTGGGAGTCGCACCTTCCGATGGTGGAGTTCGCGTATAACAATAGTTATCACTCGAGCATCAGAATGGCGCCATACGAGGCTTTGTATGGTCGCCCGTGCAGGACTCCTCTTCACTGGTTCGAGGTTGGTGAGAGGCAGCTTTTGGGGCCGTAGTTAGTGCAGCAGTGTGCAGACACGGTCAGTCTGATCAAGCAGAGGCTTCGGGCAGCGCAGAGTCGACAGAAGAGTTATGCAGACGTCCGCAGGAGGCTGTTACAGTTCAGTGTTGGTGACCTTGTTTTCTTGCGGGTCTCGCCGACCAAGGGCGTCATGAGGTTCGGCAGAAAGGGAAAGCTCAGTCCGAGGTACGTCGGGCCTTTCCCTATCACCGAGAGGGTCAGCGAGGTGGCTTACAGGTTGAGTCTTCCGGCAGAGCTAGCAGGTGTGCACAGTGTGTTTCACGTTTCACAGCTCAGGAGGTATGTTGCAGATCCTTCGCACGTGTTGGACTACTCGCAGCTGGAGGTAGCGCCAGACTTGTCAGTGCCAGAGTACCCGGTCAGTGTTGTCGATCGCAGAGTTCAGCAGTTGTGCAGGAAGCAAATTTCGCTAGTGAAGGTCGTTTGGCAGAACCGCGTCGGTGGCAAGGCCACCTGGGAGTGCGAGGATGAGATGCAGGAGCAGTTCCCTTATTTGTTTGATTGATCGGTATGTTGTTATCTCCCCTTCGCTGTTTTCCGGGTTGAGACCGAGTTGTCTTCATTTCGAGGATGAAATGTTTTAAGGTGGGTGGGATGTAAGACCCGGCCCCCTTGGGCCTTTGGCCCCGTCCTAAAGGTTGCGACAGGGGCCCTGGCCGCGACATGGATGTGGACGTTAATATCTCTGACCTGCATGCGTTGCAGACCCCGAAATTCCGGGGGCAAGCAAGCCCAGCCATTGGGAAGAAGTCCCCAACGGCTATCAGGCATCCCATCACACTCTCCGGGGTTCCCCAAAACCACTCTCCTATAAACCAAACTCCTTCTACACCAGAAAGAGTTATCTTTGGCTCTTTGCAAGGAGGAGAGAGAAACCCTAGCTTCTGTGAGAAAAACCAGACTTTGTATGCTCTGATCCGGCAACTTGGAGCTTCATCCGGCGATCCCTTGCAACTGGAGGCCAGAGTGGATCAAGGAGAAGGCTTCCCCGACCCCAGCTTGCTGTGGAGGTCGACCAAGAACCCGGAGGAGAACTCGTTTGAAGGCTTCTTGGGACTGCCCAAGGAGAGCTTCAACGACACCTTTGATCCCTTTGAAGATTTAATTAGAGGCAAGTAACCCATTCACTTCGTTCATGTAGGTGTCTAGTAGGGCTTTACCATTTTTACAGATTTTCCTCGTGTCCTGGATCCTCACACTTCTCCTTCTTTTGGAGCTCGGGTCTGTGTTTTGCACAGACCTGAACTTGACGGCAAGACCCCTTGCCGTTAAGATCTTCAATTAACGGCCAACGATGTTGTCGTTAAACTCCATTAACGGCCAGACTGTGCCGTTAAGTTCTTTAGGACAGAACAGTGAGCTGTTCTCCCCTTCTATATGATTAATTTCCGAAGTGTTCTCGCATGAGGATATAATGTAATCGTATATGCTATGTAAAATAGACAATGTGAGGTGTGTGGAATATTCTGTGTTTTTGATGAATGACATGAATTTGTTAGATTTATTGAAATACATGTTTGGAAATGGATTATGCATGATTACCTACTGTCTACATGATCCCTGAAGAATGGAATGCCCTAAATTTTTCTAAACCGTGTGTATGCATATCAGTCCATGCCCTGAAATTTTGAGAATTTTTCCATAATTGTGAGATTTACTGTAAAATTTTGTTTGGAAATAGAAGACATGTATAGGATTTGTAAAAATTACAATAAATTGTGTGTTGTGCAATAAATCCGGGAAAAATTCATGTAATGATGTGTATGTTAGGTTCAGGGTGTGAACTGTCAAACTGGATATTCATGTTATGTTCCATGATAATTGAATTATGAATGGCATGCAATTGAATGTTTTAATTTCTGTAAATGTAATATGACTCAAAAAATTTGGAAATTTGCATGTGTGGTCATAAACATGTAATAGTGTGTGCTTAAATTTTCATGTGATTTGGATAATAGAAAATGGTATTATGAGATTTCCATGTGAAAACGAATGATTAATGCATGTTATCATGATTGTGGTTTGATTAGGCATTGTTCAGCCTGATTAGTATAAAGTATTGAATATTTAAAGTCTGTCAACAGTAGTATCAGGATTAGGAAAACAGAGACATGTGTATAACTGAGAAAATGTAAAGACATGTGTAATATGTGTGTTAAAAATCGGAATGTGTAATGTGTAAGAATGTGCCATGTGTGACACTGTTTCTGTAAGACCCGGCCCCCTTGGGCCTTTGGCCCCGTCCTCAAGGTTGCGACAGGCGCCCTGACCACGACATGGTCACGGCAGAGCGGCCTGCCGCGACAGGATTGGCGGTTCGTGTCGCGCCGGGGTGAGTGTCGCGTCCTTGTCGCGTCACCCCTGGCTGTCGCGACCGTGTTCTGACACGGCTTGACCGTTGTCCTGTCTGTCAGAACGATCGTGTCGGGTGGCAGGGCCGTGCAGCGTTGACGCGGCCTGCCAGGCCGCCGCATTAGCTTTCTCGGTCTTCGAGGGTTGACCATGCTTTTGGTGTCGTGGCGTGGCGGGCGATCGCGACTTGGTCGCGACGTTCCTGGGCGTCACGACGGCATCTGAGGGGCCATCGGTTTAAAACCGACAGTGCGCCCCATTTTCCCCCTCTTCTTCCTCTTCCTCTTCTTCTCCCTCTCGAGCTCTCTCGCGGTTTCTCAGCGTTGTTCCTCGCTCGTGGTGCTCGTGCTGAGGCGTGGACGTGCCGTTCGTGCAGGGGTCGCGCTTGTGGCGTGCAGTGCGAGGAGGAGATGGCCATTCCTATGAGAAGGCCCCAACGGGTGCGTTCTTCGTGTGGAGGTAGGGACATCCAACCCTCTCGCCCTAAGCATGATCCCCTCCCCCTCTAGACTATGGTTTCCTCGTGGTTTGGGGCTTGGGAGTGTGAGGACTCCATGCTCGAGTTGAGTGAGGTTTCCTTTGAGCGTAGATCCATGCTTTTGAGGGATTGTGGGTGGTTTGGTGGATTTATAGCTTTAATACACATTGTGCATGATCCCCTTCCCCCTTGTGAATGTATTTCGTGTTTTGGGGAGGGTTCCTGGAGGGACTGCTCCGGAACCCTGCTCGGCTGGTAACGCAGTCGCCTCGGAGGCCGCGACCATGTCGCGACGGTGCGCCTGGTCGCGACGTGGTCGCGGTGCTCATGAGCACCGCGTTAGGGTCGTGACAGGCGAGGGCGCCACGACATGGTCGCGGTAGCCCTCCTTGTCGCATCACTGACCGAGAGACAGGTTTCGCCTCACATTGTTTCTGCTTCGCTTTACTGTACCTGTGGCACCTGTGCTAGTTCCCTAGTGTGGTCTACGCTAGTCTTTCGCCCGGTGCTCGGCACTTGAGGGCTTGTCCTGTGTGAGAGGTTGTTACCGTTGCCTGGGACCCCGTCCTCGGGAGCCTGTTGAGGGAGTACTCCGGGCTACGAGTGCGCTCGAGTTGGCAGCCACCAGGCGGACTCTGGAGCTTAGGGGAAAACGGTGGTTAGGACAGTGGCGTGTGAGTAACTTGTAGAGCTCTCATGGGTGGTCTGGGACGCCGAGGACAGTTAGGAGTTCTACCCGGCGCAGGCCAGCCAGTCCTTCTTCCACTGCCTCGCTCCTTATGGCCCCGGAACCGTTTGGAGAGGTCAGGCATGGGACCGTAGTCAGGCCAGACTACGGCAGTTACTGTTGTGTTACTTGTGTTCTACCTCGCTCTGACGAGACGTGAGGGTCAGGACCCGGGTCGAGGATAAGACGTCGGTGGGCGCACCTGACCATGACTAGTGGTAGCGTTTCCGTAGCTAGTGTTCTTTGTCCAGGCGGAGTTCCCTCCGTCTGTGTTTACTAGCCGTGTGGTGGTCACGACGAGAAGTCGTACGGAGTTTCCGATCGTGTGTACCTTCCGTACCGTGCTAGTTCTAGTTTTGCTTCCGCACTTCCATTTGTAGGTAGAAGATATAAATTGTTGTCATTTATTTTATATATATATTCTCCTGCCTATTTAGAGCCAGTAGGAGATTGGTACTCCCTACTGAGCTTCTGTTGTGAAGCTCATCCCTCCTTTTCCCAGGTGAGACTTCTCAGCAGCGGCAAGGTGCGCGCCGGGCGGAGTAGACGGGGTGGTAGTCGGAGTCCCCGTAGCTAGCAGTGGTTCCCCTTTCTTCAGTGTACGTCACCCTCGGGGTAAGCCCCTAAGGGACTTGTTCTTCCCCTGCCTTTTACTTGTACTAGCGCGCGTGCGTTGGGACTGTACTTAGAGCGGTACACAGCGGTCTCGCTCTCTTTTTCTGTTTCCGCCTGTACGCTTCTAGTTTAGTAGTTGACGTTTACTTCCGTTACATATCCTATTAGACATGGTTTATAGCCCTTCCGGGTCCCCGGATCCGTGGGCGGCGACCGCGAAAATCGGGTCCTCGGTGTGGGCCGAGGGTCGGGTTCTTGGGTCGTTACAGCTTCCATAGAGGGCCGTGGAACCATACCATGGAAAAGTCCCCATGGGAAGGTTCAATGTGTTAAGATCCTATGGGCATTAGGATGAAATCCTGGAGGTGGACAAGTACCACTGGTTAGGGTGGAGACTTGTTCTCCCGGTCTGCGCAGTCCAAGAGTCGTCACTGTATTGCCTAGGTGACGTCTATGTGTATGTGTTATGTGATGTGTCCTTCTAATGGTGGTTTGGACTATGTGTCATGGCACTAAATTGTGAAATGTGAACGTGATTATGTGTAAATTGTGTAGTGTGAATATGTGTAAATGTGCAATGTGTAAAAAGGGAACTATGTGAATGAGTAATTGTGTAAACATGCGAACCCATTATGTTAAATTGTGAAATTGTGGTCCATGATATGTTAATGAGAAATTATGCTATAACAGCAACCTAAAGGTGTTTATAAGAATGTTTTATGTGTGTAAAAATGCGTAGAATCCATGCTAGGAGCATTTCTTGCATATGTGTGAACAATTCCATGTTTAATTGCTATCGTGTTGTAATTAATTGGAATTGTAGTTCTCATGCAATAGGATGTGAATTGCTAAAGTATGTCAAAAAAGCAACCTTAATGTGTATGAAATGATAAATGGCATATGCAAGAATGTGTAGAAACCATGATAGGAATGTTTCCTTTTATGTAGGCAAGAATCCCATGTGTGGTTGATTCCATGCTGTAGCTTGATTTGAAATATAGTTTTCATGTGATTGAATGAGTAGAAAGCATGTGATAGGATATTTATTTTGGAATGGCTTAAATCATGTACCATGTGTTTTAAACTTTGTAGAATTGTCATGATAGGTTGTCTTTTATCAATGTCCAAGCATGCTATATGTTTTGCTTTGTAAATTGAAATGAAAAACCTACTGTGATATATGCATGTATGAGGTGTGTGGTGTTATTTGTTGAGTCTTTTAGACTCATTCCTTGCTTCGGCGTACAGGTTTAGTAGGTGATACACCTTTGGAGGAGACCGTGGAGAGCAACTCCGAGAGCGGGGAGTAGCTTGGCGGAGTTGTAGTTGTGACATTTTGACTTCCATCGTATGTAAATTGAGGCATTGTAATAGAAACACTATGTAAATTTATGGACAACTATGTAATTGAATTGAGTACTTCATTATGTGGACTTTATTTCTTTTAAATTGTCATGGGATCATGTATGTTAAATGTGGATGATGAAATGAAATGAAAGACCTTGTTCTTTTACTTCTGCTACTATGTATCTATATTTGTGTGTATCTCAATCATGTGATAGCGTTTGGGTAAATGCCCCACTGTGATAACGTTCACTATACCGATGTGGGTTGGTATAACCGTACCGGTATAATGAGGGTCGTCACATAACTAATGCTCAATTTAATCAATTTAAATGGTAAATCCATGTGATCCACACATAACACATCTCTCTCAAAGCCCAAAGCCTTAAAACACGGTTTGAAACTGTAGGGTGTAGGGAAGTGTGAGGGACATCAAATATGCAGCATAAGGTAATTTAAAAACAAAAACACATTCCCACAAGAACTTATCAGACTAGGATGATGTCCGAGTTCATGACTCTCATGCAATTCATACAAGGGCGAGATTTTGTCACCTAGGAAGGCTAGCATTGTAGTCCCAGATGGCAAGCCTAAGGGGGGGGGGGGGGGGGGGGGGGGGGGGGGGGGGGGGGGGGGGGGGGGGGGGGGGGATGGGTTGTTTTGAAATATTTCTGAAATCTTAAAACCACAGACACTTAAGAGAGAGTGTTAGTACCGTTAGTAATGTGCACAGAAATAAATAGAAACAATCTCACATACAACACAAGAAAATTTATCCTGATTCGGCCCTTCCAAAAAGAAATCATACGTCCAGTCCCTAAGGCAACTCTTGGGATTTCACTAAACCACCAAGCACACATTGGTCTTGCCTTAAACAAGGGGCATACAACACCCAGCACACCCATTGTCTTCCCTTCTCCACAAGGGTCAATACACCGAGCTCCCTGTTGGTCTTCCCTTTTACAAAGGCGAACGCTTGCTCAGCAAGCCTTCTCTTCAATGAAGAGGTACAACAAATATATTCGAAGAAATGCTAAGGTCCCTAGACCAAGCTTACATAACCAAGGCTTGATCTGAGACAGCGTCAATGAGAGAAAAGAAAAACACTGAATACTTCACCTAGACGCAAACAACTCCCTCACTCTTTCAGACAAGTGACCAGAACACAATGCCGAGAGGGAGAGAGAGAGAGAGAGAAAGGAATGCTAAAACAAATGGCTTCGACAGCTCTTGCTCTCTCTTCTAGTTCAGGAAGGATGTGGGCGTCGGGGTATTATGAAACCTTTTGATACCCCCTTTTTTTGTTTGGTGGATCTCTTTCTCAGTATATTCTTTGACTACATCCTTCTCTTATTTTATAGATTCCTGGCTTAAAATAATCGTTGAGTCTTTAGCTCCAGCTTCTTGTCCTTCTCTTCAGTTCTTCTATTCATTACACAATAGATCTTCATATTGCCTCTGTGTAAGCCAGCCATTAGACTCATCTTCAGTAGCCACTGGATCTTCAATAGAGGTTCTTTTAGGATTTTCTATTCGTTAGCTATTCTTAAGTCCTTTGGCTTGCATGTTTTGATGTATTAGGTTTACATACATGTTGTGTACCTGCAAACATTTAATGCAAGGAGACAAAGATGTTAGGTGAGATATCATGTGTCAGCTAGACCCCATACCTCTGCTATAGAAGTCCAGAAATTTTGCTGACAGATTTTTATTCAAGGTAGGTCCCCTTTTGTCTGGTAAGAAAGAAAGGATATCAGTAATAGGTTTGAGATGTGAACATACGGCCTGGCTCTAAAAAGTTTATTGTGCAATTAATGTAGAGATGTGTGTGAGATTTTTTATCAAGGCATGAAACCAAATTTGAATTGAAGCACTTTTGGACGCCAAAAGATTTTCACTAAACAATATGTGCGGTTAAGATTCTTTATGAATATTAAACTAAGGCACATGATAACATAATTACGAAGACCAATGGATAAGATGTATAAGTTAATTTGAATGGTCTTACATAATAGTTGGTAGTCCACAAACATGATTGAAAAATAATCAGTGGTGAAATATGAGTACTGAAGGCTTTATAAAACCAATCGATGTATTTTAATATTATTTTCAGCAATCGGAAGAAAAATAATAGTAATTGATAGAAACATGTCATTTTTTCATCAATCAATGTGGAACTTCAACTTGTGATATTTATAAACTCAATCATAACACCAATCGATGGGATAAAACATATACAACATCAATCGAAGGAAAGTAACATCAATCGATAGAGACTTCAACTGATTAAGACTATCAAGCAGTCAGTCGAAGAGGGACTTCGGCTAGTCCACGCAAATTATAACACTGACAGTCGAAGTGGAACTTCGACTAGTAACTTCGTATAAAGAAAGTAGAAGCTTTGGATGTGATGAAGTGCTACTTTATCTTCATGTCTATGTATTTTAGTGACAACAAAACTTAAAAGATTATATCCTTAATCATGACTATATATTTCATACTTATTATTTCATAATACTTAGTTTTAATATGATTAACATATTCTTGTTCCATTAGGTCAGTCAATAGGTCAAATAAGCCTTTTCATGACTCCAAGGATCATCACTATAAGTATTCAAAGAAACTCAATTTAATTCCTTAGCATTCTCTTTGTGGAAATCTTCTAAGTCTACATCGGTTGGAATGAAGGAGCACAAGTGACCTCCTACTAGCGCTGTCCACATGGCAGTCTCCGAGGATGATGGCTCCTCCACACGATGCCGTCTTCTCCATCATGCACCTCGAAGGTGCAGCAGCAGCAGTAAGAAGCAATTGTAGTAGCAACGAGAAGCAGTAGTAGCACTGAAAGCTGCATCAGTTGGAGCAAGGAGGGTTTACCTCCTGCTCTCTTCTCTCTTCACCAAGAGAGAGCTATGGGATAAAGAAGGAGGAGAGGATGAGATGGGAGTGAAGAGATTAGTTTGTAGCTCTTCACACCCCCCTCTATCCTAAATAGAGGGTGGCCCAAAAAAAGCGCATGGCACGCACGTCATGCGGCCATGTTGTGTATGGCCCAAAGTACAAGCAGCCATGCTATCTTCATGACAAGATAGGCTATCTCCAAACAATGTTGGTGATATAGGTCATTGTCGTTAAGACCATCTCGGTGACAGTTTATCATGTCACTAGGATGCATGGCGACAATCGACTATGTCGCCAGAACCATCCTGGCGACATCCGATCTTGTCACCAGGACCATCCTAGTAACATACTATCATTACTCCATCCTTGGTCAAAGAAGAGCCTATTGGATAACTCTTATCCCATCCTCTATCATCGTCATATCAACCACCTTTTTGTTTGTGAGCCTATAGGCCCAATACCGAGCTAGTTGTAAATTGCACATGTCATAACCCTTCTAACTTAGAACCCCTTTAACATAGTGAATTATTATCTCCATAATAATTCATTGAACTCATCGACTATAGACATACCAAGCTACTATGTCATAGTCTCTAGATAGTGTGGGTGATGCATTTCGTTCCTTTTCATAGGGGACGAAGAACAAGTGGTCCATAAAGAGGGATATTATTATAATGTGGTGTGTGGTATGCAGGGTGGAAAATGGAAGAGAATGCAAAGAAAAAGAAAAGATCCGCGATCGCCAGGTACGCGAGGGTACCGAATGGAGATGCATGCGAGGGTGCGAAATGGAAAGGAGTGATCACGTGAAATACCTGTTGGAGCGTGGGAGGTTGCGCGGGGGATGTGGGTTCCTCTTCTTCTACGAGCATGGCCGGCCATGGTAGAAGGCGCTTTCCTTGTTGATTACCCTTGCAAAATAGACAAAAACGAATAGGGGATTAGTCACGTGTAGTATACAATCCTTAAAAATAAAGAATGAATGAAATGAAGAGCATAGAGAAAAACTTACCGCGCGGTGGCTTTTAAACCCCTGGGAGGTAGGGGTGTGTGTGTGTATGCATTCATGTGTGTATGTATGTAAAAAAAGGGAGGGTAAATGAAAAGAACCACGTGGGGCCCGGAGGGAGATGGTATGAATAAAGAGGAAGAGAAAAAAGGGGGGGTGCTTCCCTAATTGTTGGATGGCGCGGTGGCACTGCCGATTAGGCGGATGAAGAGGAGGAAGAAGCTTCCTCCCGCCTCACTCCGGTTCTCGTGAGGAAGACGGGGACGCCGGCTCCGAGCCCCAAGGGAGGGAATGACTGGCTTGAAGTAGAAGGTCTCCTTGGGCCGGAGGTCGAGGAGAGAATCTGGCAGGGCTTCGCCGCAGTGAATGGGCCCCCCTTCAACAAATGACCCTCGGGGGTCTATTTATAGAGGTGAAAGGCTTGAATCGCGTCGGGCATAGCTGTCGCGACAATGAATTGAAACACGTTGGGTATGAGCGTCGCGATTCAAAAGTCAATTTGATGGGACATTCGCATGATGATCGTAGCCCACAGCTGTGTTTAGAATCGCGTCGGGTAGGACCGCCACGACTTGAAACGCGGTGGCCTGGGCGGACGCGTTTCCAATTGGGCAATAATTCAAGGCATGGGGCTCATAAATGTGCCGGCCCTAGCTATAGACTTTAGGGTTTGACTTTAAAACCGCGGCAGCTTAGGCAGACGTGATTCAAAGAGCCGCTATGACTCGATGTACGGGCGCTCTTGAGTGCGACGACTTTAGGTCCAGGGCCTAATCACGGCGGCCATGGTGGACACAATTCCAATTGGAGCATGTGCCTAAAGGTGGATAAATGATCATAATTGCGTCCACCAGACCGGACGCATTTTGGCTGCCTTCATAAACGCATCCGCCATACCCGACGTGACTTGAAAATGATGCCCACGTTGCCTAGTGAACCTTGAAAATGGAGGGGAAGCACCGGGGAGGAATGGGGTGATCCAAGAATGATTGGGAAACTACTCTTTGCAAGGCAAAAGGAGGGCCATTTGTGGCATTATGGAGCAATATGAAATTTGCCCACGGTGGAGTCAAAATCGCATGTCTACAGCTGCCACGCCTTGGCGTCTGCTTTGTAGGGGAGCGAAGCGAAGGGACACGAAGTGGAGTGCAATGGAGTGAAATAGAGTGAAATGAAATGAAAGAAATGAAGCATAGCAAAGTGGAGTGCAGTGGAGAGGACTGAAAAGTAGGCGCCAAGGTGAAAAATAGACACACATGACAATTGGTGACTACCACCTGATAAGAGTCTTTTACCAACACCCAAGGAAGTCACCCCCAGGAAGAAGACCACAAGAAGCAAATGTTTGGATTGGAAGAAAGGGGTAAGGGTGCACGAAGGGCACAACTGGAGGTGTGTACGTGGTACACAAAGGAAAGGTGTCACGTGGGGTACGAAAGGAGAGATCAACTTCCAACAAAGGGGAGGTACCTAAGGACACCATCTGTTAGGTAGCACCGTTGGGGGCGTTGCCACTGCCTCAGGTGGATCTCTGGGAGTAAGGGTGAAATGTAGAGGGACAAATCCAAACAAAGGTTCTTAAGGAAATCAGCCCGGAGGTGACAACAGAGGGAGTTGGGTACTTGACCCGGATTGGAATATTTCAAATTGCTTTGGATTTGAAGCGAGAATGGCTCTCAAATTGCATTGGAAGAGTGGTTTTCCACAGTGATTTCAATATGCATGTATGTTGGGCAAAAAGAAAAATAGTTTAGAAGGAGTAGAAAATAATCAAGGATATTATTGTTACGATGGCGTTGAGTCACGACCGGATTTTTATGCATGGGTCCGTCGTCCTCATGTGCCAAGTGACGGCCTATCTGTGTGGCTAAGGATCCTCTGGGATAATCATTGTTTTTGTTAAAGGGGAACTCAAATCCCAGATTCCTCAGAGACACAAGGTCCTTGACATGTTCTAAGGGTAACATATAGTAAATGTAGATAGTTGATGGTGAAGGCAGCGGTTGTAGCTGATGTAGCGCCAGATGAGGTAACTCAAATCCTGCACTCAAAAATCATGAGTCAAGATAACACATATCATGGAATAACATATTTATAACACAAAGCATTGATAAAGTAGTCAACAATAGACACAGCTCAAACAACTTTATATATATATATTTTTTTTTTTTTAATGTAGCTGAAAAGGAGATGGTGGGGACATCCTCACAATGTGAGGGTGTCACTGCCTTCACCGCGCGGCTAAGGGTATTTTTATATATGTTAGATGAAAAGAAAGGGTGGTACAAAAAAGATCTAGGGCCTGATGGAAGGGCACCCTACCTTATCAAGGTGGTAAGGGCCCTTTACAAAAGTGGGGAGATCAGCCCAAACATTCTACGTGACAAGTTGAGGACAGGAGATGGCATGACCAGCAAGGCAGTCTGCCACCTTGTTTGCTTCTCGGGGAGCGTATGTGATTTCAGCCTTGAGGTTCTGGGTCTTGGCAGTCACATCTTGAAAAATGCACGCGAGTTCCCATGGGCAAGGTAGATGCCCAGTAACAATGTGAAGGAGGTTCAAAGAGTCAGTCTCCACCAGCACCTCAGAGACACCCCTGTTGCTACAAATTGAGAGGCCGTCCCTAAGTGCAAAAGCTTCTGCAGCAATACTGGAATTTAGTCCATGGTAGAACTTAGCAAATGCGCAGCACATATTACCATCATGAACGCGGAGGATTCCCCCTCCTCCAGGTTCACTCGACGTCTTCTTGAAGGCTCTGTCAACATTCAGCTTGAGTCTCCCTTTCGAAGGGGTGAGCCATCTAACTACGGTGGGGATGTTTAATTTCAGATTCTGCTCCCCATTACTGATTTGCCGGAGTGCAGTTAACCATGGATGCGACATCTTCTGAAATTTAAAGGATGTACTAATGGCACGGATGGATAACATGGTTCTGTTGATGATGTGCTTGGCGAACATGTTATTCCCTTGGAATCTAGCTCTCTTCCTACTACACCAGATTTCCCACAGAGCTGCCATGAAGGTGCACCGTGCAAGGCATCCAGCAGAGGTGCTCCTGCTCAGATGAGTTAAGAAGGAGATAACATCGTTGGGTACTGCAGTAACTTCCATGTTTTTAAACTAAAGAAAGGGGGACAGGTCTGACCACACCTAGTTGGCAATGTTACTTCTAAAAAACAAGTGTAGCACACTCTCTTCTTCATATCTGGGACAGCATGAGCATTTAGAACAGAGGGGCACACCTTTGGTTTTGACTGTGCCATCCACAGGAAAAGAATTCAGTGCCAACCGCCATGAGAAGGTCCACTTACGAGGATTGTAAGTGGACCACAGGGCAGTCTACTTCTGAGATGTTGATGGTTGGAGGAGTAATCAAACTGATTTCATTGAGAATTGACCATTAGTAGATGGACACCATAACCATGTGTCCTTGGTATCATTGGAGGTCAAGAAATGGGACAAAAGATGTCTTGGGCAGAACTCAAAGGCAGTCTGCAAATGGATGCTCATCGGTTCACTGAAAGCCTGCTGAATGGTGCAAATTTTTTTGGGAATGTCATGCCAAGTAGCTGCAGGGATATAGGCTTTGAGTGGTGCTTTCCCGGTCCAAACATCAAACCAGAAATGTGCTTTTGAGTTGCTGTCCATGGGTATGATCCTGTGGTTTGCTTGGATGAGCTGAGCTGCGTGTTGCCATAATCTTCTGTCCACTGCTAGCATGAAGGGGAAACGGGCTTCAGAATGATGGGAGTTGAACAAATGTTTACCTCTGAAGAACCTGGCCCATAAGGAGTTGGTTGATAGAGCCCTCCACAACATCTTTGTTCTAAATGCAATCTGCATGTGTTGCAGATTCAAGACGCCAAACAATTTTGTTTGTTAAACCATGAGGATGAGTGATCTTTGGCCGAAGAGATTGGAGTTCAAGATGGGAGCAACTAATGATTGGAAGAATTGGCTTGATCTGGCGCGAAGAGGTGCAATGCGCTTGCCATGTGCAGCACCATCATGAATTTTTTTTTATTTGTTTTTTTAGGTATTTGAATTTTTGTTGGATTTGAAAATATTTGATTTTTTGTGAGATTTTGAAAATATTTGATTTTGTGGGATTTTGAAAATATTTGGATTTTTGTTGGATTTTTTTAAAATATTCAAATTTTATTGGTTTTTAGAAATATTTGGATTTTGTTTTTTGGATTTTAGAATATTGTCATGCCATGGCAACATTAGGGTTATAAGAATTGACTGGCGAGGGGTCCTCGTTACCTCCTATGTCATTAAAGGATGCCCAGAGTAAGGCATGCTTTTATAGTGGTGCCCTAGGCTAATTGCATTTAGTTAACGTTGGCACCACCACAGCCGTGCCTGAAAAGGCGCCTTAGTCTGGCAGGGAGAAGGGAAGATGTTTTTTGGAGATAAACTTGATATGGGTGTTTGAAGAGTTGGGTTCGGCTTCCTTCCTTGGCACAACCGTCAGAAGATCCAGTTTCTCTTGACAATTTGGGGCTTTTGGAATTAATTTTGACGACCATTTGTTTGTACGGACATGCGTACGCCCCGGTCCATTTAGATCTCTACGGGGACTTTGCCGCTCTTTGCCATGCCCTATTATGGTTTGATTTTTGCATGCATACAACTAGGTTCATTTGGATCTCTACGGGGACTTTGCCGCTCTTGACATGCATTTGACATTATTTTCATTGGTCATTTGATTTGCCCATTTTTGAGACATCCTCTCATGAGGGAGTGCTTCTGGTTGGTTGCCTTGCCCAGACTACCTCTACTACCTATATTTTGGCCGAGTAAGAAGAGAAACAGACATTTGTGCCTTTCAGGGATGGCTGTGATAGCGACAGTGTCTTCCGGGAGCAACCGGCTTGGGGTGCCGTGCAGTGTGTGTAAGTGCCCATGCTAGGGGCAAACTTAATGACCCGGGAGGGAATTTTGGACACCTTGCGCGGAGTTCTCATGATAGAAATGCTTAGATAGCATGGCAATATTGAAATATTCATTATTGTTTTTTGGATTTTTTGTTTTTGGACACTAATAGTAAAATAAGAGTTCGGAGGGTAAAGGAAGGACGAATGCCCTGTGTTGGGGCGAGACTCTGAGGTTTTGAAGAATGTACAGAATTATTTGGAATTAAAAAGATAAGTGGGGGCTAAAACCCCGAAAACAATGAGAGAAAGGTCGGATGACCCGATTGAAAATGGAGAGGAGAGAATTGCGAAAAGAATTGGAGACTCTGCTGGGACCGGAGGGGGTAGAAGAAGAAGGAGGGTGCGGTGCCCAATAAGAGGAAAGGAATCCGGATGGGCCGGAGGGGAGAAGGGAAAAAGTGGGCCACGAGGGGCCAAGAAGGAGGGTGCACTGCGTGGGACGCGAGAGGGACGGGTGCCGCGTGGGGCACAAGAGGGAGATGTGCCGCGTGGGGCACTGAAGGGAGATGTGCCTCGTGGGGCACTGGATGGAGATATGCCACATGGGGCACTGGAAGGAGATAGGCCACGTGGGGCACGATGAGGAGGGTGAAAACAATGTGGTGTGCCACGTGGGGCACGGAGAGGAGAATGGCGGTAACATAACGATGTGCCACGAGGGGCACGAGGCGGAGAGTAAGAGGTACAAAAGGGCGCGATGCCTAGTATAGGATGATGGATCATAGAAGAGGTGGAAATAGAATGCCTCCTGTGGGGAGGGAATGTGGAGAACCGACGGAAAGGTGCTGAGTAGCACGAAAGAGGATGTGAATGGATTAGATGAGGGAGGTGGAAGTCCCCTAGTCTTTTTCCTTGCCCGACGTGTAAGGTTCCGCTTGGGAATTGACATTCTGACCCTCAGGTACTTCCTCACGTAGTATGCCCAGCGGGCGGAAGGTCTTGCTCTTCTCACACAATTTGAACGGCTCTCAATACTTGGATTATTGTTGACTTCTGTCAGAGTTTCAAGTGACAGTGGCAACTCCCTTGGAATGTAGCTCAATGAAAAGGTGGGGAGTTCCACTGATGGAGTTGGAAGCAACAATAAGGGGACTGTGCCCAAAGATTGTATAGCGTGTGATATGGAAAGGGGCACGTCCGTTTGAGTAATTGATTGTGCCAAGGATTTGGCTTTGGAATGAGTGAGCACAATTTGAATAGTTGACCCCTTCACTAGAGTGGGAAGGTTCACAACAACGGTGTGAGGGGTCATGAGAGCTTGGAGGGAGAGATTCCTTATGAGTATTTTGAATTGATGTTTGTTGGCAAACGGGGATAATTGGCATATTTTTAGAGGGTCTCTTGATGACCATGAATGGGGGGAGGACTTTCGCTCAGTGAAAATGCCCGGTATAGGAACAATGACCAGCATGCGAGGGATGTAATCTGGATTTTGAATAGCATGCCGGGTCCTGGGGCTTCCTTCTTCTGCTGACGCCTGCGACTCTTCAAGGGAATGCACCTGCTCCATTGGATGGGGGTGGATGTGGATGGAGTGGAAGGTTGTATGGCCGGTGGAGGTGTAATGGGCATGATGGGGAGATTTTGCTCAGGTTCGATTGCCAAAGGTGTTGGCGCAGTGGGAGGTATAATGGTTGGTGGAGGTTTGATGGTGGAGGGTTTAATAGCGGAAGGTTTGGTGAATGTGGATGGTAGTGTAGGAGGCGTAGGTAAATGGCGTACGAACATGTCCTCGGAAGGTTCATCGTCGTAGCACCAAGTGGTTTCACGGATGGGTTAGGCATTGGCAACTTCGGCCTGAGTAACAGGTTGTGATGGAGGTGGAGGTTGTTGTGGGGGTATGGGAGCTGGCATGGATGCCGGAGCAGGTGCAACGTAAGGCACATGAGCTTCTTCATACATGGGGGCGTCGTAGGGCCTAGTTGGAGGTTGCTGGGTTCGAGGAGGACGAATCAGTGGATGACTGGGTGGAGGCATGTTGTGGTAAATGGGGGTTTGTGGAGGTGTATATGATGTGGATGTTGTATGGTAGCGAGGTGGGTGGTGGATGGCATCCACTGATCCGTCCTTTCTCGGATTAATTTGATTGAATAGTTCTACGATCGGGGAGTCCATTAAATGGGCTTGAATGTAACGTCCCCATTCGTAGAGCTCTTCCATCGTATCGATTTGGTTCATGGCCAGGATGTGCTTGAACCTCAGAGCAGAGTTACAAATGATTATTTTGACTTGCTCTGACTCCGAGAGCACATGTTGCAGGCAGGTGGCCATTGACCTCCAATGGTCGACAAAATGGACAAATTCCTCGTTGGTCCTCATCTCCTCGGATTCTAGATCTGTGATAGATAGATAAGGGCTAACGCGGTCTTTGTACCTTTGATGGAATTTTTTATGTAATGGGCGGAAGTCTCCTGCCTCGCTTGGCTCTAGAGAGTAGAACCATTCGAGTGCAGGGCCGTCAAGAGATTTTCTAAATAGATATGCCAGAGTGATGGGATCTCGCTGCGAACGAGAAGACTCATAAAGAAACTCCTTGACATGAAGGTAGGGGTTACCCGTGCCGTTGTACAATCGGTACGTCAGCATCTCTAAAGGATGAATATAAATTTGGGGGAGAGCCGGCTTGGCGGCGACGGAGTCACCCGTGGGATTGGAAAGCTTATTGATTTGATTCTCCAAATCGTTCAATTTGTGGAGAAGAGTGTGTTGAAGTGGGGTGGGTTGCCGCTGGGCACATGAGGGAGTACATGGGGCTGGCCTTGAATTAGTGAGCCTTCCCAAGGGTTGGTCCGTACGGATCAGAGCACGGGGGCTCAAATGGCCAGGGGGCCGATGTGATGAAGATTGTACAGGGAGATGTGGCAAAGTCGTCGGAATGTACAAAGGCAGGTGCCTGGGGGAAGGAGAAGGAAGAGGAGTCGCACCCTCAACTAAAGATTGTATGAGATTAAGTTGTTGAGGGGTGAGCTGATCAAGTGCATTAAAGACAGTTTGCACAGTGGAATCATGGCGAGGGGAGGCTCTCGCCGGGTTTTGATGAGAGGTAAATGTGAAGGGACATCAAGTTGGTTGGTGCGCAGTGTGCGCACATAACCATAAGAAGTAGACGGTTGTCCCTCACGGTGGTGAAATGGACGAACATGGGATTGAAAAGATGGAGATTGAACATCATCCTCATAGTCCACATAATCGAAGTTAACATGATGGTAATGGTCCATTTTTAATTAAGCAAGTAATCAAACAAGGTTGAACAAAGATATAAATCAGTCAATGAGGTTCAAACAAGTTATGATGCTTATGTTGATTTTAGGAGTTTCACAGTTATTAGATGGATTGAAAATTGTTGTGTCACTCTAAATGAGACCTTAGTTGGGCAGAAGATGGATACTTCGGGGTGCCACTATGCTCACCTCTCACCACGCAATGGGATGTCTAAACCCGGGTCAACGGAATGGTACAACCAGCTCGGTCCGCCATGAGGGAATCCATGGGGTACGGAGACTTATGGAGGTTCCGGGAGAAGGTTCGCTAGTCCAAAGGGACAGAATGCCCAACAGAGATCTTGCCTTCACTAGAAGGGTGTGTGGAGCCTAGGATATGGGGGAAGGAGGTCCCCCAACTGATGCAAGTTGCCCTGTATGCACAAGATATAGAAAAGAGTGGCAGAGGAACGCATTTCTGTCAGCAGTTTAAATCGCGGCAGGTACAGCCGTTGCGACTCAAACTGAATCGCGTCCAGTCACCTGGATGTGGATCTGAAAGCCCCAGGAGGCTGCCAGAGCCGCGGCCGGTCCCTGTGGACGACCTGTCGAATAGAAACGCGTCGGCCTTGGCCGCCACAACAACAGAGTGAAACGTGTTCGGTTAGGCGGACGCGTTACGAAACACTGAATCGCGTCCTCTGTATCGGACGCGCTTCCAAAGGGAACCCAAAAACTAAAAAGAAAGTAGTAAACAATAGGATATGTGTATAGGTAAAAAAATAAAATAATAAAATCAAACACACAACATGCTTTTACAGGATAATAGGAGGAAAATGAGGGGCACGCAAGGGCGTCAAGGAGAGTGCCACGTGGAGCACGAAGGAGGGAGGGTAATCAAAAGGAAAGTGCGAAAAGAGGTCTCATCGCGATCGCCAATTTGTGGGTGATGCTTTTCGTTCCTTTTCGTGGGGGACGAAGAACAAGTGGTCCACAAAGAGGGATATTATTATAGTGTGGTGTGTGGTATGCGGGGTGGAAAATGGAAGAGAATGCAAAGAAAAAGAAAAGATCCGCGATCGCCAAGTACGCGAGGGTACCGAATAGAGATGCACGCGAGGGTACGAAATGGAAAGGAGTGATCACGTGAAATACCTATTGGAGCATGGGAGGTTGCGTGGGGGATGTGGGTTCCCCTTCTTCTACGAGCACGGCCGGCCGTTGTAGAAGGCGCTTTCCTTGTTGATTACCTTTGCAAAATAGACAAAAAAGAATAGGGGATTTGTGACGGCTTTGGATATTTATGCCCATTAAGGCTCCATATCCAGATCCGCCTCCCGCGAACGGACCGAAATCTCGCAAGGGATAGCTCACACAAGTGTCTAATAAGAACATAAAAGACAACTACACAATATAAGACACAAGAAAGTACATGTGCTCATACCTGCATATAACAATTTACAACTGTCCCATTACATTATTACATGTCCAATTAAAAAGTATGACTATCTGGGGCATACCCCGAGGGAGCACAAGCTCACACAGAAACTAACTACAACTCAACTGCTGGTGGTACAAGTCTGACACAACGCCGCTGCAAGCCAAACACACGGCAAGCCCTGAAAAGAACTGTAGGGAAGTGAGCCTCAACAAGTCACAGGCTCAGTAGGGGCTACCCAAAACAACCCCGAAACCACGGGCACCTCTACCCCAAAGGGTCTCACTGGCAGCACCAATAGCCAAACCATTTCATGCTCACAACAATTGAATTTAAATTGCAATTAAATATAAACACATTAACTATTCACAACTTCGGAAAGTAAGAGGGAATAACAGGACTAGCTCCACACCACTAGTCTGCTCAACAACAGTAACACCTAGGCCTCAGGCCTCACAGGCAAACCACAGTCTAGGCTATAAGCTTCACAGGCGAGTCTCAAGTACGTGGGTAACAGGACTGCTAACCAAAAGTTGGACCTTTATACCCCAAACCACAATATATCAGAAGCTACACACACCAAGTAACATGATCGGCTACAGCGGGCCAATCCATCACATACGAAAACCATATACGGAAGCTTACTCGAGGAAGGTAAGGTAAAGCACATTGAGTGGAAGGTCACACCACACAACCTCCACGAAACACAATTCCACGTCAACACCAGAACAGACTGGTATACGACGTACCACCATAAACCATTACCCACACGGGGTACAGGTACCTATTACCACAAGGTACCAGCACGGAAACTGCAAGTAAACCAGTGTTGTAACAGGGCACACCATAGCGAGCTAAACCACATTTGGTGAGTCAACACTCACCAACCATAACCAAAACTGTGCCACCACTTGGGCACACCACAAGCTACAACCGCAGTCACAACTGTGCCAACACCAGGGCACACCTCGAACGGGTCAAACCTCAACTACGAGTCACAAACTCACGAGCCACAGCCAGTGGCAAAGCACGAGTTGGAAAGGAATGATGCCACCACACGGAACAGACTACTGGCTGATTAGGCCAATATCCAACCGGACAACACAACACAAAACAACCTCTCAGTCTCGTAGCCACGGACCCTCAGTCCAGCTACGGCTCCACAAACTCACAAGTCAAGCAACTAATTGTGGAGACTAACAAATACCACCACTACCTGCAATCTCACACACTGCAAGCCCATGCCTGGCACCTTTAGGGACTCAGGCTCGACCTCCCTAAAGTGAGGCACTGGAACAAGACTAGCTGGGGCCCAGTACGTCTACTGGTGTCCGTACCCCCAACCACGAGCGCGCTACAAGTGACTTCATACCCACAAACACAAGGCGCTGCCCTACTGTCATCTTTCCCTCAGACGGATGTACAACTCAAACATAGGAGTGAGGGTGTCTAGGACAGAAGACACAGACCTCGACGGTACCACACAAGTGCTGGGACAAACCCCAAGCACAACAAACACACGTGTCTGGCTCACAAAGAACCTGGGGTACCCAACTAGAGAGGCATTCCGGAACAGGTGCTGGACCACCACACTTGGCAAGCTCAAACCACGATATATACACAAACACTTTCTATTACCAATCACGGTACATATGTTAGGAATAGCTTGTTCCAGTCACCTTGTGACATACAAGCTAACCTACACAATCACACACATAAACCATATTAATAATAACACCACAGCCTGTCATCGGTCACCTTGTGACCTCCACTACCACACTAAACACAGTACACGATAATCATGTAATAACCATACTTATACATTACTAATTTTCCATCGAGGATAACTTATAAAAGATCCTAAAGGATCAAGGCTAGGTTCAAACGTGAACCTCACTGCCACAACACCACGGACTAACCACAATAATTAAGATACAATAAACACGACGACGTACAATGTGCCATGTACACAAACCATATGCACGGCTTCCAAATCACGTAGACACCACGTGTATAATACACCAGCCAGGTGCACCACACGTCATTCACATAAACAACATGTCTAACACGTGGACAGCACGCTCCAAGAGCGCTACAGGTGCCAATGCACCACACATACTACGTAAACACCAAGCCGATTACGTACATAACACATTAACCACATAAGTCTTGCCCACCTTGTGAGCAATACGCCTTCAGAACGCGACGCCCCAACATGTCGCCACAGAAAACCACAATGCGATGGGTAAGGCTGTCGCAACCTTGTCGCGACAGAACCCTTGGTCGCCATTCGGTCACGACCCTTTAATGTGTCGCTTTCCAAACTGGAATGCGACGTCCAGGGTCGTCGCCTTAGTAGGCGTGAACCCTAATCCGGAAGCAACTCCACGGACCACCATTCTAGAGCATTCAAACCATACTTAATTCACATTTTACATGCTTTAATGGATACCCTAGCATGGTATCTACAGTTGTCAAAGCAATAAATGAACTAACATGCAATCCACAACACGAAACAAGGTAGAACACCCTACCTTCATGAAGAACGTGAAAACCGAAGATCCCTTGGCATTTCCCCCTCTCCACACGACTTCCTCGCGGTGAGAACACGCCCCACGCACCTTCAGAACCTCGAGCCACTGGAAGGAACCCCGCAGCAGCTCCCCCTGGTCGACCAGAGCCTGTGAAAGCTCTGTTCGGCCAGGGTTCCTTAAAAATGCATTGCAGTTGAGAACGCGACGTAGCCCTACGTCGCAACCTGAACGCGACGTAGGCGGTCGTCGCCTTCCCACTCCTGACGTCAGCAAGCCCTGCCCCGCGCGTGACACGTGGCGCGCATGCAGACGTCAACCCAAACAGCGGCAATAGGAACGCGACCACCAGGGCTGTCGCGTTCAAAACGTGACGCACACCCCTATCGCATTCATAGACAGAAAACCTGTGAGTACTTTGGGCCTAATCTGGCGGCCCACCAAGCCTCACAACGCGCGTAAACACCTGAAACATGCACTAATGGGCCACACATTGGCAACCAAACCCACTAAGCAAGGATCCGCAAAGATCTGAAAAACGTGCGATGTTATAGGATTAGCCATGTGTAGTATACAATCCTTAAAAATAAAGAATGAATGAAATGAAGAGCATAGAGAAAAACTTACCGTATGGTGGCTTTTAAACCCCTAGGAGGTAGGGGGTGTGTGTGTGTATGCATGCATGTGTGTGTATGTACAAAAAGGAAGGGTAAATGAAAAGAGCCACATGGGGCCCAGAGGGAGATGATATGAATAAAGAGGAAGAGAAAAAAGGGGGGGTGCTACCCCAAATATTGGATGGTGCGGCGGCACTGCCGATTGGGCGGATGAAGAGGAGGAAGAAGCTTCCTCCCGCCTCGCTCCGGTTCGTGTGAGGAAGATAGGGACGCCGGCTCCGAGCCCCAAGGGAGGGAATGACTGGCTTGAAGTAGAAGGTCTCCTTGGGCCAGAGGTCGAGGCGAGAATCCGGCAGGGCTTCGCCACAGTGAATGGGCCCCTCTTCAACAAATGACCCTCGGGGGTCTATTTATAGAGGTGAAAGGCTTGAATCGCGTTGGGCACAGCCGCCGTAACTATGAATTCAAACGCGTCGGGTATGAGCGTCGCGATTCAAAAGTCAATTTGATGGGAAAACCGCATGATGATCGTAGCCCACAGCTATGTTTGGAATCGCATCGGGTAGGGCCACCGCGACTTGAAACGCGGCGGCCTGGGCGGACGCATTTTCAATTGGGCAATAATTTGAGGCATGGGGCTCATAAATGTGCCGGACCTAGCTGTAGACTTTAGGGTTTGACTTTAAAACCGCGGCGGCTTAGACGAACGCGATTCAACGATCCGCCATGACTCGATGTACGGGCGCTCTTGAGTGCGACGACTTTAGGTCCAGGGCCTAATCGCGGTGGCCATGGTGGATGCGATTCGAATTGTAGCATGTGCCAAAAGGCGGATAAATGAGCATAATCGCATCCACCAGACCGGACGCATTTCGGATGCCTTCATAAACGCATCCGCCATACCCGACGCGACTTGAAAATGATGCCCACGTTGCCCGGCGAGCCTTGGAAATGGAGGGGAAGCACCGGGGTAGAATGGGGTGATCCAAGAATGATTGGGAAACTACTCTTTGCAAGGAAAAAGGAGGGCCATTTGTGACATTATGGCACAATATGAAATTTACCCGTGGTGGAGTCAAAATCGCGTGTTTACAGATAATATAGGGGGATCAAATCCATTGAACCTTTCTACCCATAGTTACCGTGTACCTTTAGTCCCTCATCTAACTAATATCCCAAAGACCATATGTTAGGCAAGATACTATCAGGCCTATATGGAATCCATTCAATTCTCACTCTCATCAGATTCTCTCGGAGAACTCTTTCTCTCTCAATCTGATTGACCCTGGCAAGGGATTTGCCTAAGCAAGAACACAAGGGATACTCCTCTCATGATACTGAGAGTGGATAATCCTTTATTAACACATAATTACCTTCGTAAGGTTGGCTACTATTCCCAATAACTGGTTGTACTAGAACTAGGACTTCTAGACCTATAAGTCTGACATCAAAGAATGTAATACTCAAACAAGACATTCTTGGTGTCTAAAGTCCAAGAACTAGTTACACAACTAAAACTACAGAATCGTTGTCTGACAATCAGATATCATCAACCATACAACATTCTGAGAGCAAATCATTCAGTGAACTAATTTTCCAATGAGCACCTGCACTATACCCCTAGTGTCTCCACACAAGTAGCTATGAGATCATCTACCTCCATCATATGGACGGGTATACAGCACACCAGTCTATCCAATTATCTCGTTGTCCTTTTCAAGTAACCTATGACCAAGAATATTTAGGACCTGTGTTTAAAGAGAATTGGTCCCATTATCATGTTGTCATCCTAGTCCAATTCACATTGCACAGACCTATGGGCATCATAATATAAACATCATCTCATGTATGTAATATAAATTGAGAAAATATCAATAATATTATTACTAAAAGAGATTTGTACAAGATTACAAGTACCATCACTAATGTGAGTTGGCTTGCAGGGAAATCATAACTAGCATAGGGTAGAAAGGAAAATCGAATGAAATCAAAAAAGGGGGAGTCACCCTACCGGAACACAAAGAGCACACTTGTTGGGGTCTTCCTTGATCTGGCCGCCTCCTCCTCGCAAAGACCACTCCAAAAAAACAATCCCTAATTGATTGAAAACCCTCCAAAGTATGGAATTGCTGCAGGGTTCCTTCTATGGTTATAAGTAGGGTAAAGCCCTGTTCTGGCCGGAGGTAAGGACAAAACCCCGCCATGGCTTGGAATGTGTCACATCACCCAGATGCCTCAAGAAAGCATCAGAGGTAGGGGACACATTAGCAAAGAAATGACACGTTGCACACACATGCAAAAAAACTACCTCTGACTGACATGACAAGAACACATCTACCTCCTTGGCCACGATAGTAACCAGAGGCCCAGGCCCAGGAGCAAATCCCAAACACAAGCCCAAACAGCCAAGAGATATTAGACAAACACCAGACCATGCTCCAAACCCCAATAAACTAGATCTGCAATGCCAAGACGCTACGCGAAACCCATTAGATGTAGTCTTAATGGATTAAGTATCAACAGAGTTTTGTGATATGAACCAATGTGTAGCATCATTATCAAACAAAACAAATGTTGAATGGGAATAGATTTGTAGTGTACTTTCTACTACTCCACCTTCCTCTGTGGCATTAGGTTCTTGTAAGGCCTGTAGACGACCTTAATTACTTCTTTTGCCCAGTTGGGCACTTCTCATGTTCCCTGAGTAGTGGACAGTCAGGTATGCGGTACTCTCGACTCCCCCAACACAGGCATGCACCTACTTTTCTCCAGCACTCGTCGATAGTATGACCAGGCGTGTAACAGTGCTTGCAATTCCCTTTGGATGGAGTAGAGGGGGTGTTGTTCCTTGGCTTATTATCTTGACTTGGCCCTTCAATAATATTGAATGACCACTTCTTGTTGTGGGACGGCTTGGTGCTGGTAGAGCCAAATGCTTATTCCTTTTTCACCATCCTCCCTTTGATGGGATCAGTAAGGTCAATGGCATCTTCCAAGAGTTGGGCCTTCTTTACCATCTCGACATATGTTTGGATGTCGAGTGGTGCCAGTTGAGTGATATATTGAGGTTTAAGGCTGTTGAGGAACCTCCTCGCCTTCCACTTTTCAGTATTGACCAGATGGTTATCATAATGTGTCAACCATGAGAATTAAGCTTCATAGTCAACTACAATTAGATTCCTTTGCTTTAAGGTGACAAACTCAGCAGCCTTCTTCTCTTGGACTCATTTAAAAATGTATTTTCCATTAAATTCTTCTTTGAACTTGTCCCACATGAATTGTCCATCGGTGCTAGTAGCTTCTACAGACTCCAACCAAGCACAAGCGTCTCTCTCTAGTTGAAATGTGGTTGGCTGCAATTTGTGTCCAAAAACACACTACATGATGTAGAAGATCCTTTCAATCTCCTTAAGCAGTGCTCGGCCTCGTCAGGATCAGTGGAGCCATTGAACTTTGGCAAGTTCATGCTCCTGAAGTTGCGATGTAACTTGCCTGCTCCACGGTTTCCACCGCCTTGTGTGGCTTGTAGCAGAGCACGCATGAGATCTTGAATAGTCTATTACATGTCTCGAAGCTGAGCACTTTCAGTAGCCATTGGTGTTCTTTGGTTCTTACAAATAAAGCCAAGTGCTAGAATGCTAAAATAGTGCTATGTTAGTGCGTGTGTGCATACACTTTTATACCGCAACCATAGTTTTACCCAATCCTCACATAGGTATGGTAGTTTGACACAAGTGAAGGCAGTCTATCTTGTATCTTCCTACATTTAATACATCCTAATTTCTGATACCACAAAATCGTCATGCCCCAATGCAAAATATTAGGATAGGCAGTTGCAATCATGCGAGTATAGAGCAATAGACATCAACCATGGAACAATCGAGTAATTAAAATCAACTACCCCTTTTATTTATAATAAAATCATTGTTGTCCATTACATTCACTAATAAGAGTCAATACATAGGGCCCATTGACATCTTACATTGAAGAAAAAATAAATGACTATCTAACTAAGATGTTATTACGACTTTATGGTAGCTCCATGCTATATCTTCAATAGGTATGCTCATTCACTCTTAGTCATCCCCATCCTCGAGTGTGTTGTTTTCCTCATCAGACTCACCTAAAATAGTCATGGAAAACATTTGATGTGTGATAACACCCAATAGGTTTTATATCTCTTGACTAGGCAAGCTTAAGGTGATTAATGCATTAACAATTAGAGTAACTAGAGATAGAGAATCATGTCAAGTCGAGTCAAGTCAAGAAAGTAATAGCATGAAGATGTCATATAGAAACGAGTACAAGTATAGCATGAGAACAAGTAAAGGCCATATAGCACGTATATTCAAGTCATGTCATGTAACAAGTATAGTCTGGCACTTTCACGAGTTTGATTGTCTTAGATAGTCGAGATAGTATAGCACTTTGGTGTAATGTCACACACCTTGGTCATTTAACTCTTGTGAACACTAGCACTTTCAGGCGATCATCCCAGGACCAAATCGAGCCCTTATGTTGCCAAGCATTAGTCATATTTCTTATCTTTAGACAATCAGTTACGACCATATAAATTACCAAGAATAGATGATAAAAGTAGACGAATAGATGAGAGTATGAAAGAAAGAGAATAGATGAGAAAAAGTGTCAATAGATGAGAGTATATGCATTAACCGAAGTCATGCACGTAAAACAAATCGAGAAAATCATGCTAGTAACCACTGCAAATAGTACTCTCGGGTGCTAGCAGATTCGTAGAAAATGTGGTCTTAACTCCTGGCTGCGATCAGAATGCAGTCAGCGGGTCGCGAGCATTAATAGAAAAGATGTGGTCCCCCTATCGATCGTATTATTAAGGTGGTCAACAGACAGGACATGTTCACAAAGAGACAATCTATGCAGGTTGGATCATGTTGTAATGGTCTATCGTGATCCCTAAGAGTGTTTAGGTGTTAATGGTACTACCAACTCGACGTTCTAGAGAATTTTCATGCTCACGAAGACTTACAGAGGCCTTGAGGAGAAAGTTCGAGTCCAGTAGGAGGAATACCTAATGGGGGTTCTCACAGCGCGAAGAGAGTTGTTGAAATAGTTGCTCAGCATTCTAGGGGACTTCTAGAACAACGTCGTGGCGGTAATGGTGCTCCAAAATGTCGGGAGAAACGAAAACAAATCCTTTACTTCATAAGGGCTTTTCTGTAAAATTTCAATCGATTAACCAGATAATTTATGGACAAATTTAGGTTTAAGGGATGTAAAAAGTGCAAGCAATTTAAAGAGAATCATGGTATGAGAGAGATCATGTAGATTATTTTAAAAGAATAATTTCATCTTTAATCATAAAATCCTCTATTAGTATGTTTAAGACTTAGCAGGGGTTTAACAACACATAAATCATAGATTTTAGCATTGTTTATAGAAAAATCAAGATTTCTTGACTGATAGTCTTAGCGCGGTCAGGGAGTAGGCCATGTTAAGAAAGCGGTCGAGTGGTATGGCGCGTTAATCTTTAGTTAATGCGGGGCACAAGGGCGATGCATTCTAAATGCAGATTATCGGGTGACTGCGTTTAAGTTGTAGACTCTATGTTCACTGCATTCTTTACACAGTGAACTCGGGATGATAGACAAGCAATAAAACACTTAAAGCTCATCGAAGGAAGCATGAAAATTTGTCAAACTAGTTTTAAAATAAAGCTAACATGCTTCTAAACATACAAAAATCATGAATTTGACATAGAACATGGATTGAGAGCAAGAACAAGAGGTCGAGTATAAGTATGTTCATGCACTTTAGAAGCAAAATACTCTTAAGATACATGACAAAAATTAGGGAAAATAAAGAGAACTTGAGAGAATTTAATTAAATTTTACTTGAGAGAATGTCTATCTTTTGATGAATTTGGGACTTTAGGGCTAGAACTTAAAGAACTTGATATAACACTCCTATGGATCCTTCTTTCCATGAAATCCTCCTCCTATGGCCTTGCTTTCACATCCAAGGGAGTCTCCCAATAGTAATAGAGGTGGCCACGAGAGGATTTGTGGTGTATTTATAGTTATTACTTATTTTATTTTCTAATGCAACTCTAACTTCTCTCAATTACGAGATTTCCTTGTTAATATGTATCCACTATCCTACCAATCTCTAATTGGGTTGGGATATGCATAGGAAAACATGGCTATCATGTTAAGATAGTGATAGGACTCAAGTTTAGATAATTATGATGTTTATTTAAACTTATCTTGCCCATTTAAATAAGGGGATAATGAGCATTTTGAATTTAATAAGATTTTCATATTATTCTATTATTCTAACTCTTATTTTGGCCCAATAATTTTATTATGGACTGTTCGTTAAGCCCATTATCTATTTTATTTTACTAGGTTTTACTTTAACCCACTTATTATTTTTAAATAATTTAATTTAATTAATTAAAATACTTGGGTTACTACAAAGTGTCTATCTATACCTCAATCTTGTCTCTCTTTTCTCCCTATGTGCATGGGTGTAACCTTCTAGCAACTAGGGGAGAAAAGGGGGAGGTTTTCTAGCCTTCAAACTCTTGAGTTTTTTGGACTAAGGTAGGTACCTCTATGCAACCTAACTTATTAATTTATCATGCTCTTTAGTCATGTTACTTGCTCTTTGGTTCATAATACTTGTGTTACTCCATGAGAGCTTGATTTTGCTCTTGATATTTATGGCCTCTAATGTTGTTTCTATTGATATTCTAAGTATGAGACTAAGTACATGAGTTTTCATTGAGTTGTAGTTTAGAGTTTTCCTTCAACTCCAATGTTAGTTCAGAATCTTTCTTGAACTCTAAAATTATGTTTTATATAATTTTTTGCCTTGGAATTCATGAGTAAAATCTTTAAAGTTACTTGTGAAGGGGTTAAGATTTGTTTCCATAAGATCCAACCTTACTCTTCACTTTAAGATGGATTCTAAGCTTCTATTCTCATATAGGATACCCATAATAGTTAAACCAGCCCATTGATATTCAGTTACTAACATAAAATCAACTCTCAATGTAAAATCAAGTCCCATATAAGAATCAAGTCCTAGTATATTATGAGAATAGAGTCACATATGACTTATAAGAATTAAGTCTTAGCATTTATAAGAATCAAGTTTAAGGATTGAGTCTCAGTCATTCGTAAGAATAGAGTCTCCTGTATCACATCCTAGCATGCTATAAGAATCGAATCATGTAAGAATTGAGTCTCAATATATGTTATGAAAATTGGCTCCCAGAACTTTATCAAAATCAACTTCTAGTTTAGAATCATCTCTCTGATATAAATCAACTCTCAGTAAGAATCAACTCTAAGAAAGAATTGACTTCTAAAAAGATTAAAAATCAACTCTCGGTAAGAATCGACTCCAAGAAAGATTAAAAATTGACTCTCTCACTTTCAAGAATCAATTGCCAAAGTTACTTATAATCGACTCCTAAACCCTTACAGTCACCAAAATCAACTCTCTTTCCTATAATAATCAACTCTCAGTATTTCAATAGAATTGACGCCCATAACAAATCAAATCTCCGACCGAAAGAATCAATTCTCTCACCTACTTCATTAATCAACTCTAACCTATTTTATAAGGAATCAGCTCTCAATCAAGGCCCGATAGTCTTAAGCTTTTGATCTTGAAACTCTTACCATTCAATGATTGTTCTTAACCATTTGTCTTTATTTTCTAAGCACACCTACAACTATCACTACAAGTCTTGTAATGTGCTATCCCTTGAAATTTCTTACTATATATTTTGAACTATTTCTTAAAATTCTTGGCCATTTATATGCATAAATTGTCAATGAGTATATGCACGAGATCTTGGATCTCACTTGGACTAATGCTTGTGCCATGGGGCCTGATCTAGTCCTATAAGGAGCACCTAAAAACTCTTATTGGCCCGATGGACAGTGAATGATCAAGTGTTTTGGCATGACACCACTACATGTTTGCTTGATTACTTCATTGAATTCTACTAGATTGACTATTTGTTACACGAATTGAACTATTGGAAATACTTGCTAATAGCCAATCTACTAAATTGTTCATGCTTGTACTTTATTTGTTACATAATTACTTGCTCACACTTGTTTGGAATCTCAATTTTGAAAGAGATTACATCTTGATTGAATACTCCTAGCTGTAATAATTGTCCCTTTCTCTGTCATGATAAATTCATCTAGCCATTCGATTTGGCTTGCTTGTGAGGGTAAATCCTACTGTGCTTTTGTGCTCATTCTAGATTTCTCAATGTTTTTTAGGTAACTCCCAAGACCAGGAACTAGCTAAGGAGAGGGATGATGATGAAGAGTCAACTTGTCATCTTATTACCAAGATCTTAAATAATCCTTTTGATTAATGTTGTCGGTTTTTCCTCCACTATGTGGGTTCCTTAAGTATTTGCTTGGTCCTATTATATCTATTCTGCCTCGATGATTCTACCATTGGTCATGGCGTGATAGATTTAGTGATATTAGAGAACTGGTTTGGAGACCTATGACTTAATAGCTATTGGTCTTCAACATCCTTTAGTTGACCTATGAGAATGGGTAGAAGACTTTGGGTCGGCTAGATTAGCCCAGCCTATCAATTTCATTTAAAGTTATTGAAATATTACTAGATTCATTAATAACTAATCATAGAGGGGAATGGATAACACTGCAAAGAGATGTGGTGCATAGTTCGAGGGCTGACTAGAGCTTTATAAGCAGTTGTTCAAAATGGGAATAACAAGAATAATGATGACATGTACAGGAATTTCAGAAATATGGATCAATCTTTGTTTGGAGGAAACATAAATCTAGACAATGGTGAAAATTGGGTCAAAGAAATAGAAAGAATTTCTAGAGTTACTCAATGTTTTGAAGAAGTAAAATCAGATTGGCTACATTTCAATTGGAAAGAGATTCTAGAGCTTGGTGGGTGGCCACTAGGTCTACATTGATGAAAGACAATATCACTAGGCTTGAATTTTTAGAGCTTTTCAATTGTCCATACTTTTTAGAAGAGATATAAGAAAAGAAAGTAACTAAATTTGTAAATTTCAAGCAGAGAAATCTGATTATTTCTTAGTATGAAGCACATCTTTTTTAGATTGTCAAGATATGCACCTCATTTAATTTTTACTGAGAAATTGAAAGCCAAGAGGTTTCTAAATGGACTAAGGCCTACTTTGTCACTCAACTAGCTCGCATACTAATCTAGATATATGCTGATATGGTTAAGAGGGCACAAGCTTTAGAAAGTGCCATAGAAATAGCTGAGAAAATCAGATAAAAGATTAGAAGTAAGAAGGAATTAGCCTCTACTTCTCGAGGAAATGAAAATGTGCTTGGAAAAAGGAAAGTGAATGACAAGGATTCTCCTCACAACTAGAAACCCAAACAAATTAAAGGGAGCAACTCTAGCGGCTGGGGTTGCGAGGGTTGTAAATGGTGAATGCAATGGAGATGAGGAAGTTGGTGGCGGCGAGATGGGGGTGGGCTTGGAGGTGCATGTCCATGGAGGGGCTGGTGGAGGGGGTATAAAGTATAGTGGGGTGAGGATGGACCACGCCTTCAGGTGCAGTGACTGGCAGTGCTCTGTTCTAATGTCAGTCCAAGTATGCATGCAACCATCCGTTCGACAAGGTCGAGAGCAGGTTCTCCAGTATGTTGTAGTTGTTGAGGGATTCTAGTAAACCCCCTGTAAAACCTTTTTGTACATGTTATGTCCCGAATAACAACAGAAATACGAGATGCAAACAGTTGTCAATAAATTTTCTAGCTAGTTAGCATTCAATCACATAATATGAGTAATTAGACATTGATCATTTCTAAAAAAAAAAATGATGTTTTATTACAATAACAAAGTCCGGTGCATCATTTCTTCAAAATTCCAAGTTCAAGACTATAACTCAATGAAATGAAAATTACATTTATTAATCTCCTTACTTCCTAATACATCATTCTAGATGCTTAAATAAACACAAAACGACTTATATAGACAGACTGGTTCTTCACTTGCTAGCTTCTCATTGCTAGGTTATATTTTCTTATATTCAGAATTACCTGAAAGTGTTGAGAAAGTAAGTCTGAGCACACTTTCCTAGTAAAACTTATATCTTCATTTTGAGCAGTCTAAGTAATTAACAAGTTTAGCTCTAGAAGGCATGAATATGAGCAAGTTGAATTTAAAAGCACAATGAAGCTAGTTAAAACAAAACCAATAATTGACAAGATAGACATAATGGCAATACAAGAAGAAAGTTTAGTCATGTACAAAATGTATGGCAAGTAAAAATTCACTAGAATGTACTTTGAGATAGCAAGAAAGTACTAGAATATACAAGAACGCAAAAGCGCATGTAGTGGTTACATCAAGAAGCACTTGTCACTAGAATGCACTTTAAATAACCCACTCTGAGTCATTCCGTGAGTATGTAGCCAAGTATTTCAAGAAGGAACTTTTGCTGATATTTATCTAGCATACATAAAAAAAGTACTCTCAATGCAATGTGGTGCTAGTAATCATTATATCTCATAATTAGCAACATATTTTTTATTCTCTACCAGGGGGCTAGACTAGAGCTTTGGACACTCTCCTGCCCAGACTTACATCTAAAGTATAAATTGTTGGTTTTCTGTTTTGAATTCAAGCATTTCTCATTGTTTAGTTGTGTGTGTGTAAAGTTTTATCCCATATTGGATATCTAAGTGTAACATCCCCCTCTTGTTGGTCAGCCACCTTCGGATGAAGGTCGCGATGCATCGGGCCGTCACCTGCTAAAGGTGACAAGGTGGTTGTCACGTTCTGGTTGTGAATGCGACAGCATATTGTCGCATTCAACCCTCTGACCACAGCATGCAGTTTTGTCGTCTTGCTGTCGGGACAGTTGGGACAAGTGTCAACCCCTGACAATGTGAAGGCGATGTGCCAGGTGTCGCGTTCAGGTTGTCAAGTCTACGAGCTTGACACATGACGTTCCTGTTGGTCAGGTTTGACCAAGACCTTGGGATCGCGACAGGTTGGCCGTCACGTTCAGTAAGTGAACACGATAGGCAAGCTGTCGTGTTCTCAACTCTAGGACATAAAAGTGCCCAGGCCTTAGAACAGTCGGCTTCTTCCCCTCCTCCGGCGATTTATGCTCCTCTTCCACCCCTGTGAGCTTATCTTCTCCGTGGGGAGAGTTTGAGGGTTGTGGTGAGATGTGTTGGTGTTTCTCCCTTCCTTGCATGGCGATCTTCATTGGCGTGGCTTCCTCTTCGTGTTGGTGACCTTTCTCCGGCATATAGGACGACCCTTGCTCGTGGACGGAGTTTTTGTGGAGCTTGGAGCGAGGAGGAGGTGGCCATGCATACGAGAAGACCTTAATAGGTTGGCTCTTCGATTTGAGGTAGGGACTCCTTGCCTTCTCCCTAGTTCTATCATGCTAGGTTCCAATCCCCTTCTCCAAGCCTTAGAAACTCATGCTAGGGATGCATGTGTGCTTGTTGGATCCATATGATGCTTGTCTTATGCTTAGAATGGGTTATGGGTGTTGAGAGATCCATGCTTGCATGTGAGATTCTTAAGTGTAGATCCATTTCCTTGTCATGCATGGGTGTTTACAAGGGTGGTTTGAACCCTATTTGCATGTTTACATAGTTCTCTATGCCCCCTTCCCTTCAGTTTGTTAGGATTTGTGGTGCATGGTGTAGAAGGAATGCTCTCGGGTGTGTAAGTCTGTGGTCGGGACACGTTTGGTGTCGTGACCCAGATCACGACAGCCCGATACGTTGCCTTCTATTGGAGAAAGCGACGCCCACCCTATCGCGTTCTGGTCATGATAAGGTGGATGTCGCCTTCTTACCTGGTTTCACCGTGTGTTGTGGGATGTTTCAAGTGGTCACCTGGACCTCTGGCTATGGTCGCGACAATGCCCTTGTTGCGACTTGATTGTGATAGGTTCCCTGTCACCTTCTGACCCAGGTCACGACGGCCCTTGTGTCGCCTTCTTAGAGAGAGGGTGGCTTGGCCACTTGTTTGGAGTTTTCCTTCCACTAAGACTCTGTTTTCTTGGCACCCGTGTTGTTCCTAGTACGGTCCTACTCTAGTCTTTCGCCCAGTGCTAGGCACTTGAGGGCTTATCCGTGAGAGAGGTTGTTACCGTTACCTAGACCCCCGGTCCCCGCGCGCCTATTTGAAGGAGTACTCCTGGTGGCGGGTGAGCTCGAATCATGGACTCTGGTAGCAGAGGGGAAAACGGTGGGGACAGCGGCATAGAGTCATTTATAGAGCTCTCTTAGCTGAGTCTGGGACGCCGATGTGGTTTGGTGCTCTTCCGACGCAGATCAGCTAGTCCTTTTCTCACTGCCACACTCTACGTGGTTCCGGTACCATTTACAGGGGCCAGGCATTGGACCATAGTCCGGCCAGACTACGGCAGTTGTGGTTACTTTATTTCCGCATCTCACTCTGACGGGAGGTGCTAGACATGGACTGGCGGTCGAGGGTAAGGCATGTGGCACACCTGACCGGTCGACTAGTGTAGTGGTTCTGTGGCTAGTGCCTTTGTTCAAGAAGTTGTTTTCTATCTGTGTTTACAGCCTTGGGTTTTTCCCAGTGTCGTGATTTACACGGGCTTTCTGGTCCCGACGTTTAGATTAGGTCGTTGACCGCATAGTTACTTTACGCTTCTGCACTTACTCTGTTAGTAGAATAGTTTTATTTGCTTTATTTAATAATGCATATCTATATCTATTTTGCTATTAGAGCCAGTGAGAGATTGGTAGTCCCTACTAGGTTTCTTTGTGAAGTTCATTCCCTTCTTTACAGGTGAGACTTCACAGTAGCACCCTCTGCGGCGGACTGAGGAGATGGGGCCGTAGTAGACGGCGTCCTCCGTGAGAAGTGTCCCCAGTACTTGCTTACTACACCCTCAGGGTATGCCCCTAAGGTATTTGTTATCCTATTTTTTCTTTCTGCACTTGTACTTTGCTTACTTTGGGACTCTACTAGACTTGTACTTGCGTTGGACGCTCTTTCCGTCACTTGTTGGTACATTTTAGTGTTGTTGTTGTTACTTACTCCCGTTACATATCTTGTTAGACTGGTTCGTTAGCCCTTCCGGGTCTTCGGGCCCATGGGCGGCGGTGCTGATGGTTGAATTCTTGGTGGAAGTTGGGGGTCCGGGCATCAAGGCCGTTATAGTGGTATCAGAGCGACGGGTCTATCAAGACTTGTAATGGAATTAAGTGATAACGCAAAGTCCCTTAGGAAGTACAAGTAACACTGCTAGCTGCCAGGTTATTCTGTTAATTTGAATGTTAGTCTGTGTCGCAGGACATGCCTCCACGTAGACGCAGACAGGTTCGAGACCTAATGGAGCATCAGAATACTGTACTGGACGAGTCGGCTACAGCCGAGCACGTGCCAGTGGATGCTCCAGCCTCAACAATTTGATCAGCCAGGTGTTCCGTTGTCGTAGGGTGTTCTATTGCAGCAGGGAGCACAGTAGCAGCAGTGGTTTCCGCCCCCGCCCCCGCCATAGGCTTTGGAGCAGTGGTGGAGGACGATGTTCCAGGCCCCTTGGCAGCACCAGTAGTACCAACAGATGCCGACAGGAGGTCAGTAGTTTGCAGAGATGACAGCAGAGGAGCAGCCACCAGCGACCCTGCAGGCAGCACCAGTTCAACCAGAGGTACCACCAGTGGTACAACAGTAGACTCCAGTTGTAGCGGTAGCACCTTAGGACCGCACAACACTTCTGGAGAGGTTTCTTCGACTTCGGCCGCCGATGTTCTACAGTGATTATGATCCAGATAAGGTAGAGAGTTGGGTTCATAAGATCGAGCGTACTTTTGAGACCATGGACTGTGCAGAGCAAGATCATGTCAGACTTGCAATATATCAGCTGAAGGGGTCAGCCCACGAGTGGTGGAGGACAATGAGGCAGGCTAGTTTTCAGGGTAGGAGGCTGGACCATATTTCTTGGAAGCAGTTCTTAGAGACCTTTCACGGCAAGTACTTTCCCGACTACGCGTGCCGTGAGAGGAGAGACTAGTTTCACGAGCTGACGCAGGGAGAGCTGATTGTGGCACAGTACCACCAGAGGTTCATGCAGCTTCTACGACACGTCCCCCACATGGCCACTATTGAGCAGGCTCGCACCAACTGGTTCATTAGTGGGCTACGCCCGGAGTTAAGGTAGGCCATGGCTGGCCACCTCTGTGACACCTTGGGGTTGGCTATTGTGAGGGCTACCGCCTTGGAGAGGGAGTGTCGGTTTCAGCTGTAGCAGGGAGGAGGTTCAGCGACGTCTACACATTACCAGCATCCTTCGGGCAGTCGAGGGAGTGTGTCTTCATCTTCTTCTTCGGGGACAGGCAGTGCTGGCCTGACCTCGAAGTTAAAGAAGTTGTTCTCTCAAGGAGGTAGGTGGCATTACCAGCAGTCACAGCAGCAGCGACGTCAATAGGAGCAGCCACTGGAGCAGTCTTTGCAGCAGGGCGCAAAGCAAAGCCAGCAGGGCACGGGTTGCTTTCACTATGGGCAGCAGGGTCACTACAGGCGGGATTGTCCTTTGAGGCAGAGGTAGCAGCAGTTGGCACCGACCCAGTATGCTCAGAAGGCACTGTAGGTGCAGTACCCTCCACCCCAGCAGGCACCAGGGGTAGTTCCAGTAGTCGCAGCAGTGCTAGCAGCACCAGTAGCAGCCTCAGCGAGGACGTGGTCGTGATCGGGTGATGAACATCACCAGAGAGGAGGCTGATGCCTTTAATCTGGTTGTCGGTACGGTTCATATCCTTGGTAGAGTTGCTCGTGTATTGATTGATCCGGGTGCCACACATTATTTTGCTTCAAAGGAGTTCTTTAGTTATTTGACTGAGTTTGCTTCAGAGCAGACCTGTGAGCTATTGTTGAGCTTCCAACGGGAGACTACATGCGTACTCTGGGTTACATAGAGGGTGTCACCATCAAGGTACAGGGTCACCTTCTACCTGCCAGATTGTTTGCCTTATAGATCCAGGACTTTGATGCCATCCTTGGCATGGATTGGTTGGAGGCACATTCTATGCTGATGGACTATCAGTGGAAGACCGTGCACCTGTGCTTTGCTTCCGAGGTACACGGTCTACCCGCCGACCTTTTGACTCCTTCTGTAGAGCTCAGCGTCTTATCTGAGATGGTTGTGTCACTTTTCTTGTCTCTGTGAGTTTCTCAGATTCTAGTGAGCTATCTATTTCAGACGTGCCTATTGTTTGTGACTTTGCTGACGTGTTTTTAGAAGATCTACCTGATTTACTGCCGGAGCGGGAGGTATATTTCTCCATTGAGTTGCTTCCGGGGACGATGCCTATGTCCATGGCACCGTACCGGATGGCGCCGATGTAGCTGCAGGAGTTGAAGCATCAACTCGATGAGTTACTCGAGTTGGGCTTCATTCGTCCAAGCCGTTCGCCTTGGGGTGCACCTGTATTATTTGTAGGAAGAAGGATGGCAACCTTAGGATGTGCATCGATTATCGGCAGTTGAATCAGGTAATAGTGAAGAACAAGTATCCATTGCCTAGGATCGATGATTTGTTTGACTAGTTGCAGTCAGCTTCAGTGTTTGGGCTACTACCAGTTGAGGATCCATGAGTCAGATATTGCCAGATCAGCCTTCCATACCCGCTATGGCGACTTTGAGTTTGTCGTGATGCCTTTTGGGCTCATGAATGCACCAGGAGCCTTCATGGAGTTGATGCATAGTGTGTTCCGAGTGTACCTGGATCGGTTCGTGGTGGTGTTCATGGACGACATCCTAGTGTACTCAGCGACAACAGAGGAGCACAAGGTTCACTTGAGGTTAGTGCTGGAGGCACTTAGGATTCACCAACTTTATGCCAAATTCAGCAAATGTGAATTTTGGCAAAAGGGGGTTCACTTCCTCAGGCACGTGGTTTTAGGTGCAGGTGTGGCGGTGGATCCCGCCAAGGTTGAGGTCGTGGTTTCGTGGGGCTAGCCTACTACAGTTGCAGAGGTGAGTAGTTTTCTGGGGCTGGTAGGCTACTACAGGAGGTTTGTCAAGGACTTCACCAGGGTTGCTGAGCCGTTGGCGAGGTTGACCAGGAGAGAGACTAGGTTCGTGTGGATAGCAAAGTGTGACATGAGTTTCCAGGAGCTGAAGAGTAGGCTGACTTCAGCTCCGATCCTTGTTGTAACATCTGGTAGTGGTGGTTTTGTTGTCTACACAAATGCTTCGGGGACTGGTCTTGGTGTCATGTTGATGCAGCACGGGAGGGTAGTTACTTATGCTTCTCGGCAGCTGAAGAAGCATGAGCAGCACTATCCAACACACAACTTGGAGCTTGCAGTGGTCATGTTTGCCTTAAGGTTGTGGAGACATTACTTGTACGGCGAGGTGTTCGAGGTATTTATGGACCATAGGAGTTTGCAGTATGCCTTCACACAGAGAGATCTGAACCTCAGGCAGCACAGGTGGGTCGAGTACTTGAAGGACTACGACTTTACTCTTTCCTATCACCCGAGAAAGGCTAATGTCGTAGCAAACGCTTTAAGCTGGAGAGCCCACTTGAGTTCTTTGTTGGTTAGACACTGGAGGTTGTTGGAGGGAGCAGCTCAGAGAGTGTTTTCTCCGTCGAGACTCAAAGGGAGAGCAATGTTGACCAGCTTGTTAGTTCATCTGGTGATCTATCAGCAGGTGATAGAGGCTCAGAGTACAGATGCAGAGTTAGCAGACGTGTTGCAGATGCCAGAGGTTGAGGTAGACGAGGACAGTGAGGTTAGGTTCAGAGGCAGACTTTACGTTCTAGCGGACGTCAGGCAGGAGCTATTTGCTGAGGCACACAGGTCGAGGTGCTCTATTCATCCCGGTTCCACCAAGATGTACCATGACTTGAAGGGACTCTTTTGGTGGTCTGGCATGAAGAGGGATATTGCTGAGTTTGTTGCTTGTTGCCTTACCTATCAGCAGGTGAAGGCAGAGCGCCATCTTCCTGGTGTTGTGCTGCAGTCGCTACCCATTCCTGTGTGGAAGTGGGAGCACATCACCATGGACTTTGTTACTAGTTTACCTCGTACTTCGCAGGGGCACGACAGTGTTTGGGTGATCGTCGACCGTCTGACGAAGAGAGCTGGTTTCTTGCCTATCAGAGCAGATTGGTCAGTGGATAGACTTGTTGGACTGTTTGTGGACAAAGTTGTACCTTGGCACGAGGTTGGCGAGAGGCAGTTACTGGGGCTAGAGTTCATACAACAGTGTACAGATAGATTGAGACTGATCAGACAGAGATTGCAGATAGCATGGAGCAGACAGAAGAGCTACACAGACGTTCGCAAGAGGCCACTTCAGTTCGAGGCAGGCGACAGTGTGTTTCTTAGGATATCACCCACCAAGGGTGTTCTTAGGTTTGGGAAGAGGGGCAAGCTTATCCCGAGGTTTTTTGGCCCCTTTCCCATCCTAGAGCGGGTTGGCAAGGTTGCTTACAGGTTAGCTCTTCTGTTCGAGTTGGCAGGTGTTCACGACGTCTTCCACATCTCGCAGTTGAGGAGGTATATGCCAGATACGTCGCACGTGTTAGACTACTCTCAATTAGAGGTTGCTCCAGATCTGTCAGTGTCGGTGTACCCAATCAATGTTGTGGACCGCAGAGTGCAGTAGCTGCACAGGAGGTAGATCCCGTCGTCAAGGTAGTTTGGGAGAATCGCGTCGGTGGCGAGGCCACGTGGGAGCGCGAGGACAAGATGCGGGAGCATTATCCTTACTTGTTTGAGTGACTGGTATGTTTGCTTTCCTTCTTTCCCCAAGTTTCGCCCTTAATTTCGAGGATAAAATTGTTTTTTTGTTGGTTAGATTGTAACATCCCCCTCTTGTTGGTCAGCCACCTTCGGATGAAGGTCGTGACGCATTGGGCCGTCACCTTCTAAAGGCGACAAGGTGGTTGTCACGTTCTAGTTGTGAACGCGACAAGCATGTTGTCGCGTTCAACCCTCTGACCACAGCATGCAGTTTTGTCGTCTTGCTGTCGGGACATCGGACAAGTGTCAACCCCTGACAACTTGAAGGCGACGTGTTAGGCGTCACGTTCAGGTTGTCAGGTCTGCGAGCTTGACACGTGGCATTCCCATTGGTCAAGTTTGATCAGAACCTTGGGATCGCGACAGGTTGGCCATTGCGTTCAGTAAGTCTTCTCCTCCTCTGGAGATTTCTTCTCTTCTTCCACCCCTATGTGCTTGTCTTCTCCATGGGGAGAGTTTGAGGGTTGTGGTGAGATGTGTTGGTGTTTATCCCTTCCTGACTTGGCAATCTTCATCGGCGTGGTTTCCTCTTCGTGTTGGTGACCTTTCCCAGCGTGTAGGACGACCCTTGCTCGTGGACGGAGTTTTCAAGGAGCTTGGAGTAAGGAGGAGGTGGTCAGGCACACGAGAAGACCCCAATGGGTTGGCTCTTCGATTTGAGGTAGGGACTCCTTGCCTTCCCCCTAGTTCTATCATGCTAGGTTCCAATCCCCTTCTCTAAGCCTTAGAAACTCATGCTAGGGATGCATGTGTGCTTGTTGGATCCATATGATGCTTGTCTTGTGCTTGGAATGGGTTATGGTGTTGAGAGATCCATGCTTGCATGTGAGATTCTTGAGTGTAGATCCATTTCCTTGGCATGCATGGGTGTTTACAAGGGTGGTTTGAACCCTATTTGCATGTTTACATCGTTCTCTATGCCCCCTTCCCTTCGGTTTGTTCGGATTTTGTGATGCATGGTGTAGAAGGGATGCTCTCAGGTGTGTAAGTTTGTGGTCGCGACACGTTTAGTGTCGTGACCTAGATCGCGATAGCCCGATACGTCGCCTTCTAGTGGAGAAAGTGATGCCCACCCTGTCGCGTTCTAGTCGCGACAGGGTGGTTGTCGCCTTCTTACCTGGTTTCACCGTGTGTTGTGGGAGGTTTCAAGTGGTCACCTGGACCTCTGGTTGTGGTCGCGACAATGCCCTTGTCGCGACCTGATCGCGACAAGTTCCCTGTCACCTTCTGACCCAGGTCGCGATGGCCCTTGTGTCACCTTCTCAGGCAGAGGGTGGCTTGGCGACCTGTTTGGGGTTTTCCTTCCGCTGCGACTCTATTTTCTTGGAACCCGTGTTGTTCCTAGCACGGTACTACTCTAGTCTTTCGCCCGGTGCTAGACACTTGAGGGCTTGTCCGTGAGAGAGGCTGTTACAGTTACTTGGACCCCCGGTCCCCGTGCGCCTGTTTGAGGGAGTTCTCCGAGCGACAGGCAAGCTCGAGTCACGTACTCTGGTAGCAGAGGGGCAAACGGTGGGGACAGCGGCATAGAGTCATTTGTAGAGCTCTCTTAGCTGAGTCTGAGACGCCGAGGTGGTTTGGTGCTCTTCCGGCACAGATCAGCTAGTCCTTTTCTCACTGCCTCACTCCACGTGGTTCTGGTACCATTTAGAGGGGCCAAGCATGGAACCGTAGTCCGGCCAGACTACAGCAGTTGTGGTTACTTTAGTTTCGTGTCTCACTCCGACGGGAGGTGCTAGACATGGACTGGTGGTCGAGGGTAAGGTGCGTGGCGCACCTAACCAGTCTACTAGTGTAGTGGTTCTGTGGCTAGTGCCTTTGTCCAGATAGTTGTTTACTGTCTGTGTTTACAGCCTTGGGTTCTTCCCAGTGCCGTGGTTTACACGGGTGTTCCGATCCCGACGTTTAGATCAGACCGTTGATCGTGTAATAACTTTACACTTCCGCACTTACTCTGTTAGAAGAATAGTTTTACTTGCTTTTTTTTAATTATGCACATCTATATCTATTCTGATGTTAGAACTAGTGGGAGATTGGTAGTCCCTACTGGGCTTCTTCATGAAGCTCATTCCCTTCCTTACAGGTGAGACTTCACAGCAGCACCATCGGCGGCGGACTGAGGAGACGAGGTCGTAGTAGACGGCGTCTTCCGTGAGTAGTGTCCCCAGTACTTGTTTACTTCACCTTCGGGGTATGCCCCTAAGGAACTTGTTTTCCCCTTTTTCTTTCTACACTTGTACTTTGCTTACTTTTGGATTGTACTAGACTTGTACTTGTGATGGACGCTCTTTCCTTCACTTGTTGGTACATTTTAGTGTTGTTGTTGATACTTACTCCCATTACATATCCTATTAGACTGGTCCGTTAGCCCTTCCGGGTCTTCGGGCCCGTGGGCGGCGGTGCCAATGGTCAGATCCTTGGTGGAAGCCGGGGGTCCGGGCGTCGGGGTCGTTACACTAAGAAAGTTGGAAGGCCTTAAATATGAGGTACTTTCCTACATGCTTAGATGTGTTAAGGGGATTTACACGCACACACGGGCCGAGCCCAAACCAGGTGGTTCGAGGGGGACTGAGCCGAAACAAGTTAAGCGGGTGTGACGCAGGTAATTATCGTGCGCAAGGGGGGGTGCAATTCCCCAGCCCGGGAACCTCACGCTGGCGGGCCCAGTTTGGTTTGCCATTTTCTTTTTACTTTTCTTTTTTTTCTTTACATTGTATTTCCTTCAGATTTTTTCGCCACGTCGGTTTAGTTTCCTGCAATTTTGGAGAGAAAACTGAAGGGCCACACCATCTTCCTCTTTCGGATGGCATTTCCCTGTGTATGCATTGCTTCTTCGACTCACACTGTCTAACACATGCCCTATGGTTTCTCTGAGGTGATCTGAGATTGAGTCTGTGGACGACATTCATGTTGGATTGCACTTACGGACACCGCAAGTGGTTGTCGGATCTTGAGACAATCTTGCCAGTGAGCATCTGCACCGTAGGGCAGCAAGATAATTTTTAAAGACAGTCAGCACGCCGACGCTTCAACTAGATAATGTTCTTCTGATCCCTGTCAATGCATCATCTTTGAGCCTTGCATACGCTATCTATTTTGTTCATCCCTGTTCAGTTTCTTACAATTTTAGAGAATATATTGCATTGGTAGACATGGTGAATGTTAAGGTTTTGGGTTCTGATGGGGCTAGTGCCAAGCTCGAGAAGTTTTTTGGGCAGAACTTCAAACGTTGGCAACAACGAATGAAGTTTTGGCTTACCACGCTAAGGCTTTTCCCTATTATAGACTCAGATCCTCCTTCGACTGGTGAAGAGGAACATGCCCGTAGTGCCGCCTTAGAGTGTTTTAAATAGAAAGATTACCTATGCCATGGGAGAATCTTGTTTGCCCTCTCAGATGCACTATTTGATGTATACTGCTCCACAACTTCGACTAATGAGTTATGGAAATCTTTGGATAAGAAATACAACTCTGAGGATTCTGGTTTAGAGAAGTACATTGTGGGGAAGTTCTTAAACTTTAAGATGGTTGAGGGAAAGTTTGTGGTTGAGTAGACCCATGAATTCAAGATTCTGCTTCATGGTCTTGCTGAGGGAGATATGCCATTGCCCGAGAAACTTCAAGTCTAATCTATCATCGAGAAATTGCCTCCGAGTTGGGAAGATTTTGGCATGACACCCAAACATAGGAGAGGTAAAATCGTATGATTGCACTAAATATTGAAGAAGGACATCGGAAGCAACATAAGGATGATGATAAGGGCATGACAATGGATTTGAATCTAATGGCGAATGTGGTGGTAACCTCGTCTGGCAAGAAGAAATTCAAAAATCAAAAAATGAAGAACAAAATGAAACCCAAATCAAAAATTTAGAAGAAAGATGGAGCTAAACCCTACTGGGCTTGTGGACAAGTTGGACATTTTGTTAGTTCTGTCCTGACTGAAAGGACAAGAAGAAGAACCACGACAATGTGCCCAATACCAAGGCACATGTCAATGTTGTGACTACGTGTGCTAGCACCAGTGATGGGTTTGTTTCCTTTAACCCTGAACTAAATTTCATTTATCAACCCAATGAATGGTTAGTTGATACAGGAGCAAATGTGCATTATTGTTCTGATCGTTCAACCTTCCTTACTTATTAGGTAATTGAAGGTGCTTCTGTGACCATGGGAAACCATTCTGCAGCCAGGGTATTTGGGATAGGACGTGTTGACTTGAGGTTTATCTCAGGAAAGGTCCTGTCACTACATGAGGTGCATCATGTTCCAACGGTTCGACGGAATCTGATTAGTGGCTCTAAGTTAATTCGTGCTGGTTATGAGTTGTTACTTAAATATAATAAAGTTGTACTGTTACATTTAGTAAGTTTTATTGGAAAGGGTTATCTTCATGAAGGGTTATTCACTACAAGAAAAATCGGAAATAGAGACCGAAATATTCGGTCTCTATTCAGTCCCTAAACAGCTCAGAGACCGAATAGTGACTGAATTTATCGGTGAAAATTTCTGGTCACAAATCTGTGACCGACTGAATTCAGTCCCTATTCGGTCACTAAATAGGGACCGAATAGGGACCGAGACCGTACTGATTCGGTCCCTATTCGGTCCCTAAAATAGGGACCGAATAGGGACTGAGAATTCGGTCCCTAATAGTGACCGAAATGATTCGGTCCCAGTTCGGTCCCTATTTTAGGGACCGAATAGGGACCGAATCAGTTCGGTCCCTAATAGTGATGCGGTCCCTAATATAAGGACCGAACTGGGACCGAATCATTTCGGTCACTATTAGGGACCAAACTGATTCAGTCTCTATTCGGTCCCTAAAATAGGGACCGAATAGGGACTGAATTTTCAGTCACTATTTAGGGACCAAATAGTGACTGATTATAATCGGTCACTAATCGGTCTCTATTTTTTACTTTTTTTTAATATATACATTTTTAGGAAAATAACATGCGTTAAAATAAATAACAATATCCACAACAATAATAATTGTCCACAAGAAAAATATCTACAACACAACAATAATAAACATATCCACAACAATAATAAAATTGTCCACAACAATAATAAATGTCCACAAGATAAAAGTAATCAAAATGTCTACAACACAACAATAATAAAAATATCCACAACACACATCAACAATAATAAAAATATCCACAACATCAGAATAATAAAATGTCCACAATAATAATAAAAAAATCCACAACATCACAATAATAAAATGCCAAGAACAATAATAAAAATGTCTACAACAATAATAAAAATGAAATGAAAATCATGAATCCTCGTCCTCGTCTTCATCCTCGTGCTCGTCTCCTCCCACTCCACCCGATGAAGGAACCTACAATACATATATAGCAATAATAAGTTAAAATTAAATACTATTATAAGTAATAACTTATTTTAGAAGCATAAATTAAATACTATTATAAGTAATAAATTATTTAATTTCATAGTTTTTTATTCACTCACTTTCGGTCAATATTTGGATCGCACTATATATTTTTGTCATACAAGTCGGGAGTCCGAATTGAACTCCGTCGGTTTCCACAAGTCACACTCATTGCCCCGACCGTGCTGGAACAAACCGGAGGCCAATCAGATGAGTATTTCTAATTTTGGACCCACAAACCTAAGTTTTTCATTTCTTAACTAAACTAACTTGTTTATTGTGACTTTGAGCGTCGAGCTCAAACCGGGAGTCCGAATTGAACTCCGTCGGTTTCCACAAGTCACACTCATCGCCCCGACCGTGCTGGAACAAACCGAAGGCCAATCGGATGAGCATTTCTAATTTTGGACCCACAAACCTAAGTTTTTCATTTTTTAACTAAACTAACTTGTTTATTGTGACTTTGAGCGTCGAGCTCAAACCAGGAGTCCGAATTGAACTCCGTCGGTTTCCACAAGTCACACTCATCTCCCCGACCGTGCTAGAACAAACCGGAGGCCAATCGAATGAGTATTTTTAATTTTGGACCCACAAACCTAAGTTTTTCATTTCTTAACTAAACTAACTTGTTTATTGTGACTTTGAGCGTCGAGCTCAAACCGAGAGTCCGAATTGAACTCTGTTAGTTTCCACAAGTCACACTCATCGCCCCGACCGTACTGGAACAAACCGGAGGCCAATCGGATGAGTATTTTTAATTTTGAACCCACAAACCTAAGTTTTTCATTTCTTAACTAAACTAACTTGTTTATTGTGACTTTGAGCGTCGAGCTCAAACCGGGAGTCCAAATTGAACTCCGTCGGTTTCCACAAGTCACACTCATCGCCTCGACCGTACTGGAACAAACCGGAGGCCAATCGGATGAGCATTTCTAATTTTGGACTCACAAACCTAAGTTTTTCATTTCTTAACTAAACTAACTTGTTTATTGTGACTTTGAGCGTCGAGCTCAAACCGGGAGTCCGAATTGAACTCCGTTAATTTCTACAAGTCACACTCATTGCCCCGACCGTACTGAAACAAACCGGAGGCCAATCGGATGAGTATTTTTAATTTTGGACCCACAAACCTAAGTTTTTCATTTCTTAACTAAACTAACTTGTTTATTGTGACTTTGAGCGTCGAGCTCAAACCGAGAGTCCGAATTGAACTCCGTTAGTTTCCACAAGTCACACTCATCGCCCAGACCGTGCTGGAACAAACCGAAGGCCAATCGGATGAGTACTTCTAATTTTGAACCAACAAACCTAAGTTTTTTATTTTTAAACTAAATTAACTTGTTTATTGTGACTTTGAGTGTCGAAATCATAGCAGAACAGAGAGAAGAAGAAGAGACGATTATACGCCGATTTATGTGGTTTGAATTGATGATATGTTAAACCTATTCCACAGAGCCCCACACTTGTACAACCACCTTTTCCACTATAAAGAAATCGATACAATGCTCTAGGCCAAAAACATGGCCTTAAATACATAGAATCAAGATGAGAAAACCACTCAAAACTGGACACGTCGGAAGCGATCGAACACTATGGGCTATTTAATTAAGAACAAATCCCGAATACATTACAAAAATACATTCAAATGTGTTAGAACCAATAATCTTTGTATTATATTATATTCTTTGATACTGCCTAACTTATATTTAATATGGATGCATGCTGCCAAATAAAAAAGGTCTATCTAACTTTTGAACTCTTCGACTCAATAATCATAAAATAGAGACACACCCCTATCTGATTCCGCCTACTGTTAACATGTGTTTGTGAATTGACTTCTCACGAACAACCAGCACAGGCTCTGCATATCTACATTATAAAAAACACCATTTGGTCATGATCATGTGTCTTTGTACATGGATAAAGTATTATGTCAAGGAATTTTGGCCAATCATATACTTCTAAATGGATTACAAAAGGGAAAAAAAATTGATGGCAACTGTTTTGGAGTAAAGATTATGGAGTAGGTTATTGTTTGGTCGATTCCAATTCTGTAGAGTTGAAAGCTTTGTAAGCTAAAAGCTAGGCCATATCTATGGTCCAACATTCCAGGAGAAACTGTGGGAATCAAGTCGTACTACTATTGAAAAACACTATTCTCCGGATCAAATATGTCAGGAGCTAAAATAAATGAGATATCTCGTGTGCAAATTCATTTTATACGTTTGAATAAACATATAAATTAATGAAAGAAAGAGATAACACCTTCAGTTTCTTTTCTCCACTCAATTACCAACTTAAAGTCCATAGAGTAGCTGAAGAGTAATTTGCACATGGCCCAGTATTTTGGAAAATCATGTCTCCATTAAATTATTAATCATCCCCTTGGCCTAGAGTTTATGAAGACAGAAAAATACACATTGTTTTTTCCATTCCTTCCTGTCCACCCCTGGTATCCTCTGAACAAATCCACTGTGATGATTCACATTATACTGTTAAACCAACCAAGTACCTAACACCTCCCTGCAACAAAAAAAGGAGATCAACAACACAGAAGTCAGACCCAGAAACATTCCTATGGTTGGCAACTATTGGCAGCCACCTGAGATCGTAGGAGCCAAATTTGTGTGGAACATGACCAGGATGAATTTCTCAATCTCACTGACATCTGAGACCAGTGCAAATAATGGTAGAACGGTTTATTTTTGGGTTTTCAAATAAACTGGCACCAAACTATTCCAAATTCAAACTTTTCCGCATCCATAGTCCTAAACATTGTTCTGATCTGATCCAATCTACAGGATATAATTTCTTGTGTTGGGTAAATATCTCAGAGTGGTAGAAAGATGTAACATTCGACTTGCCATTAAATCTCACGCTCAAGCTACAGACATGATAGAATAGATATCATGTTTTCCTCTGATTACCAGTTTTGATTAGTCTCGGGGATGGTGGATGAAAGCATTTTCCAATCAATGGAAGGAAACCCAACTTCATATTCTGCCAAGGGGTTTGCATGACTTGGAGAGAGTCGACACAGCTCAAGATATTCATGGGCTTTGACTAGCACCAGTCTGGCAGAGGAAATAATATTTATCTGCATGGTTCCCACAGAAAGAAGGAGCCCAGCTGTCCTCAGCAAGGTCTGTTGGCAAGAATTGAACTACTTGGAAACCATGTGCTAAAGTGAACTAGACAAGGCCAGAAGCCCAGAACTGGTTGAAACAGACCAGAACTCGCTACAGTTAAGCTGCAACTATCAAAAGAATGTTTTTCTATTATGTTTCTCAAATATTTAAAATTTCTTCTGCACTAGTTGGAATCATCTATTTCAACTGTTATTCTAAAATCTGGTTCTTAATTCCATGAGAAATACCCCTTCTCGTTCTCCCTCCCTTCTCCCATAGTCACTCAAATCCACCTCTCTTCCTTTCCTGTCCAAGGACCCAGAACAGAAGACAACCGCCAAATGTGCATCCTCCTGCATCTACTATTTAGTTAAGGTAAATGTTAGATTTCTAAATAAAAAGGGAGATCGCCAGCTTGCAGTACCTCAAAGGCAATATTAACTTAGGGTTATGGGAGGATCCCTCAAGCTCCTTAAGTGCCTCTTCCACTTGATCACCAAGCAACAAGAGCTGTTCAGACAACAAAATCACAAGCTTTAAGAAACCCAATAAAGAAAAGATAAAAGATCTGAAATTTTAGGTTTCATTGAATTGTTAGATATAAGATAAGAAGCAGTAGAAAATAAGAACATGATATATTCAAAAGCTTTAGATCCATACATTAAGAAGATTCACCTGTTACATATCTTCACATTATGTAACTATAAAACTGCAATGTTCCATGGGGAGTATGCATGGACAATTTTATTGGTAAGCAAAGTATGCTTGGACAATTGCAAGGAGAGACGACAAAACAATCTCCCATCATGTTAATTGATTCTAGACTGAAAGTTATATGCAGTTCAACAACATATGCCTTGCTATCCACAAAGGAGGCAGGACATGATGAATCCGTTTCCAAGGAAAACAATTCCTGATGGAGGACAAACCCCACTGTCGGTTTTCTTTCTTATAAGTGCAAAAACCCCACTGTTGTAGGAAAGCATCATGTAATGAAAATCCTCCTTGACAATGTTTCTAATGTTCCCATACCCAGTGACCAGCAAAAGTGTCAAGTTAAGAACACTCAGCAAATTTTTGCTAAGGACATTTAATTTCTTCAAGCTGTATCATATATGTAAATCTTATAATACAACAGTTGAATATTAAAATTTTAAAACTAGGTCTTCTAGACTTCTTGAACCCAAAACTAATTTTCTACAGCAAAATATTCTAATGTTTTTATCTTATTGTACCTACTTTACAAAGTCTAAAATGAAGAAAAGAACAGAAATCAAGCATAAAAAAGCTGCATTGTTTTCTTCTTGGAGGAGATTCGCAGTAGAAGAACAAGACAAGAAATAAGCATTGAATAATTAAAGCCAAATTTCTGGATCTCTTAGCAAAGAGATGAATCAAAGCATACAGATGCCAAGCTTTAGCCACAAGATTATCATCCTTGAATAACATACACACAAAATACCTGAATCAAGGGATGCAAGGCTGATAATAATGGTGGATCAGAATGAAGCGCAATTCTAAGATGCTTCACTGCATCTAAATAATGCTCATTCCTCAATTTCTTATGTGACAAGACCTTAAACTCAAGATCCTCCATTGACTGCTGTAGTCGTATAGGCAATAAATATGCATCCAAACCTGGTATACGCAAATAATAGTACTTTAGGGAGAATAAACATTCACAATCTGCCGCTTCGTGAACATAAAAGGAATGAACAGCCCTGTTTACCAGCAAGCAAGTTCTTTTCATTTTATTCTACAAAATTTGTCAAAATGGAGTATCAAAAAACCAGGAATAAGTATTCCGTAGCAAGAGATCTTCATGCTACAACATTTATTGTTAGCCTAACAAGAATAATGCAAAACAGACTTGGGACCAGTATTCTGTAACAACAGACTTTTATGCTGTCAATCATGGTCAGGCTCACAAGAATTACTCATCTAAAAGACTCGTCATTCCCATCAACGAAACTTATTCAGCTGAGGAGGAATAAAGCTATGATACACTGTTTTGTGAATTAGCTCATTCACATTGTATCTATTTATAAATGATTTAATCGTTAGAATTCGAAAAGTTAAACACTTAAACTTAGCTACAACATCTTTCTTTTGGGAGGTGACACCCTGGAACTGAGGAATGATGCACACAGATTCTTTTATAAGCATGCATAAATACAAATATGATAGCACAATATACATAAAGAGGCAGTATGAATACAGAAGAATGCCACAAACCATGTATCTGAAAAATAGATATGTCTGCTAGGTTGCTACCCAGGTTTGAAGAAGCATTTCCATTGTCATCTGTTATTGCAGATCCATTCATATAGAATTCAGGTGCATAATGATGGGACTGTTTCCTCCTTGGCGTGTCCATACTGTGGTCCACTGGTACTTTATCATTGCCAATAGAGCTTTCCGAATTGCATTGGCCATAAATTTCAGCACTTTGAATATCAACCGAGTTACAGCTACCTGATGTTCCTGCTGATCCAATTTGTGGCAAAAAAGCATCCGCCAAAAGGTGGTACCGGATGCCTCATTTTGCATGAGCACATCAGCCAACGTAGTCGTCGACTTTTTTAATCATTTAACCAAGTGGCATATTATTTCAATTGTGTATAGTGGATGTCACCCATTCAGTCAAACCACCACTTCTTTGATTCACATCATGGTATGCCATCTCACGAGCTTCTCGGTCTCCAAAGTGTCTTAAGAAACAAGACCCCTGAGACCACCTTCCCAAGATCATCTAGTTTCTTTTTTTTTTCTGAGACAAAAGAGACAGTGGGCTCCCGAGATGGGCACATGAAAGCCCCACACGGACTTTGAAGATGGGTAAAAGCCCTCCATGGGCTCCTGAGATGGAAGCCCTCGCAGGTTCCTGAGACATCATGGCCTCTTCCTCTCTCTCCCGAGATTTTTTTTGAGTGGCTGCATGAGACTTGTGTGCCCGGGACTCTATCCAAAAGGTGAGCTCCACTTTTCAGTTTTCATTTTGGTTTTTATGAATTTTTTAAATCCTGTTAAATGTTAAATTGCTAATTTATTTAATTCCTGTAAATTATTTGGGTAGTCGTATTGTGAATTCTTTGGTTTTTATTTTTTAGTCCTATTTATTCTTGTCAATTTTATGGACTTTATTTCTGTTAACACCTTCTTAATTATTGCTTCAATTTAAACAACAATATATGATTAAGTTAAATAATCACCAACTACTGTCATTGATTTTGTGAAAATTTGAAAATTATTGGTTTTCTGAATCTCTGATAACATAAAAATCTGCTTAATTGCAATGATTAATTCTTGTAATTTCTGAATGTTTAACTAATTTAATATCTGTTAATTCTTGTTGGTAATTGTTGCTTTGGGTTTTTATTAAATATGAATATTTGATCATGTTAATTATTTCTGTTTAATTTTGATTCCTGTGGGAATTAATTGAAAAACTGCAATTTCTTGCTTTAAATTTCTGCTTAATTCTGAATATCTAACGAACTGAAAATTATGGGAGTTAACATTTTGATTATTTACTTCCCTACTAATTCCTATTCAATTTGTTTCTGTTTAATTTCTACTTCATAGTAGTTTCTTGCTTAATTGTTGTCAGTCTGATTATCTAATTCATGTTAGTTCTCATTAATATAGGTATCGTTTTATTTCTGATTTTTAATTTTTGTTAACTCTGATTAATGCTTTGGGTTTTGATTTCTGATTCTCCTTAGTTACTGCTTAATTGATGTGCCCATGTACTAATGATGGCTATCAATGTATCCAATTATACATTTTTTAATGAGAAATGACTATTTTTTTTACAAAATATAATATATATACATATAGGCATACATTTTTTTTACATCCCAATCTCCTGAGATTGTTTCAAGATCCTTCTCTCCAACACTTCTGAGATGAACCCAATATCCGATATGACAAACCTTGATTCACATAATAAAGGCAGCTTTTGGATAGTAGATGTAACAATATGTAATAACACAAATGTTAGAGAAGTAACAACCACGGGGGGGAAGCAGGAGGGGGGAGGGGTGGTGTTGGGAAATAACATGTAGTAGAGTACACCTATCCAGAAATATATACACGAGCTGCCTCGCTACCAAAAGTTGGACCAATGATAGTGTCCTCCTCCATTTAGAACAAGACAGAATAGTGATGCATAACTACATTCGTTTGCTATCTTGCAGCCCACTTTGAATTAGTAGTGTATTTCTTCATCTGCGAAGACGAGAAACAATGATGCAAACTACAGCTAAAAAGAAAACATAAAAAAGTACGTCAAAACATGTCATTCACCACAGTTTCAGATTTCAGATAATATATTGTCCAGAAGATGCAGTTTGATGAGAAAATATGAAGGAACGTGGAAAATAAATTACTGCATGATTGAGCTTCTTTGCAGGAAAGAGAAAGCCCCGACCAATCAAAAACATTATGATCCAGTATTGTCTGCTTCAACACTCTGACCTCAGCTTCGAGTTCTTGAACCACAGGCTTCTCCTTTTCACACGCAATTTCATGTTCCACAAACTCCCTCTTCAGCTGCACCGCAAGAGTATCAACGCATTCCAACAAAAGACCTTCAGCAGTATCCGTACTTTCAAAGAGACAAAACCAAATATTGGTTGCAAAAAAATGAGAAACCTCAGCAATTTTCGCTTCGAGTTCACTTTGTCGGTCATCGTTGCACTGGTCCACGAAAGGTTGGAGGTTCGCCAATTTCTCATCTCTGGGCATTCAACAAGACATAACAAAATTTTGCGCAAAAACTAGCCAACTTTTTGCCTACTCGGAAGCTAAGAATATCAGCAAAATTTAGAAGAAAAAAAAAGGGACAAAAAAACCCACCTGTACATAAGAAAATTGAGGATGGTGGAGAGTATAGCCACAGTCCGGACGGGGTCGGGCCGCAGGAGGTCCCTGAGCTCGAGCTCAACCTTGATGGACGCGAGAATGATCCTGATCTTCCTGTAGAAATTGCTGATATGTATTGACTCGGAGTGGTAGTCAGGATTCTCGACGACATCCAGGGCATCGAAATCGATATGTTCGTCGTCATCGTTCCTGCGAGACCCGGCACCCCGGAGCACACGAATCATAGGAGTGCGGGCAGAGACGAGGGGTCCGGGAGAGGGGATGCGATTTCTAAGGCAAGGGCTTTGGGCTGCGCAATTTTACCCACCCGAGGGGGTCGAGGAAGGAGAGCAGCCCGGCGTAGATGCAGCAGACGAAGTCGCCGGTGGGCCGGACGATCTCCTCGGCGCTGACAGTGGCTATGCCATACTCAGCGAGGTATGCGGCGATCTGCTGCGGTGTGAAATCGGGGGAGGAGTAGTTCGACATGGGGTCTTCGCCGTCTCTCGCACCCCCCAGCAGGAGAGGAAACTTTTTGTTGCTCCTCCTTCCCGCCAAACGTTGGGAGACAGACAGACAGCAATATTTTCTCTTTTTTAAAAAAAATCATTTTTTTCTTCTCACACCATTTTACACAGTGAGGGAGTCGATTAGATAAACGCCAAAATTGATATTTGAACTTCAAAATAAAAATTTAAACTTCGAAACTAAACAAAAGCGGCATGAATCACATGAGATAAGAATGAAAACTTCCTACCACAAGTGGAGAGCTAGGCCGCTTCGTCAATTCTTATCGCTAAAACATGGAACATCTTGAACCATGTGTAGCAAATATGTCACTGTGAGGATGTTAGACATGCATTGTCAAGTAAATATGCCACACCAGCCATGGACACAAGTACTTTTGGGTGCTCCCCCCAGGACCAGGTCAGGGCCGTTTTATTGGCTCATTCTAGCATTGTAAATTCATGAGAGATCTAGAGATCCCAAGTTCTAGACATTACAAGTGAAATTTCAAGAACATGAGACAAGCAAATTGAGTAAGAACTGATACATGAATACATTATAAATCACTTTTTAGAAGAAGGAGTAGCTTAATAATTATTTCAAGTAAATCTAGAATTAATTAGTATATCATAGTTCATGTAAAAGTTATTTCAAGAAAGAATTCTAATTAACAGGGTGTGTCGACCTGGAACATGGGTGTGTCGACCTAAGTCACTGGAAACAGAAGTTAGGTGGACTTGAATACAGGGTGTGTGAACCTGAATAGAAGAGAGTGTTGACACTCTGAAGGATAGTGTCAACTCTCAACAAGGTATAGGTCGATACTGTGAAGGGATAGGTCAACACTATAAGGGATAAATAGGTCGACACTACTGGATAGATAGTGTTGACATTATTGGATAGATAGTGTTGACACTATTAGACAGATAGGTCAATACTACTTGATAGATAGTGTTGACACTACTGGATAGATAGTGTTGACACTACTAGATAGATAGGTCAACACTACTGGACACATAGTGTTAACACTATTGGACAGATAGTGTTGACACTACCACTATTTCCAAAACACAGTTAGAAGAAAAGAAGAAGAAGAAGAATCCTTCACAAGAACACTTGCCTAAGACATGAGTATTAGCTAAGACACGTACACAAGAGACCAAAATGTATACCTAATGATCTTTATGGCACGCAAATCAAGGGGTAAATATGATAGATACTCATATTCAAGATCTTAACCAAAGATGGAGACACGAAGGAAAGGAGATACAAAAATCCTACATGATGATCACGCAATTCCAAAAATCATATAGTAGCCTTTAAAAATGAAACTTCAGATGGAACATTTGTTTTTGATTTATATTAACTGAAGTTCTTCACTTATAAACTAGATTAAGGATCAAGAAAAAAAATTATTATCTTAAAGGTAATGTAAAGGTACCTACCTTACACCTTATTTTCTTCTTCTTTATTTCCAGAAAATCAAGTTAGCTCTTTTTCCTTCTACAAAAACTCCTCCCTTGCTGGCGTTTCTTCCTCTCCCAATGCTTCCACCGCCAACCCCTTTATATGTACTCTTATATATGTATATATATATATGCTTGCACATGCATATAAGCTCTTCCACACTCTCCCACGTAGCTATCTATCTTCCTTCTAACACCTCACACACTCCCATGTGACACTAACAAGCACAAACTTACACGTATATATGTGCATGCAGGAAGTTTATCCCTTTCTTTGACATTATTTTATCATTTCTTTTAATACACACACATATATATATATATATTTATACTAATAAATATATAAACTTTTACACATATCTACCACTACCTACACATGTTCACATTTAGATGCAGGTTAAATATTGCGTAAACAAGTTACGTAACTAGATTACTATTCATTTATGCCTCTTTGGAACATTAATTTAATATGTAAATGACAACCAAATAAAATAAAATTTCAACCACTGTCTAATTACAACGTGGTAAGTTCATGGTAATTTCAGTCCCAAAGTATTGAGACTGAAAAGAGTGACTGAATAGGGACCGATTATTTTCAGTCCCTATTCGGTCCCAAAATAGGGATCGATTATTTTCAGTCCCTATTCGGTCCCAAAATAGGGACCGAATAGGGACTGAAAATTTCGGTCCCTATAATTTGGGATCGACTATATTCGGTCCCTATTCGGTCCCAAAATAGGGACCGAAAGTAGTCGGTCTCTATTTTTTGAGACCAACTGTATTCGGTCCCTATTCGGTCCCAAAATAGGGACCGAATAGGGACTGGAAGTTTCGGTCTCAAATTATAGAGATCGATAACAGGCGGTGACTATTCGGTCCCAAAATAGGGACCGAATAGGGACCGAATATAGTCGGTCCCAAAATATTGAGACTGACTACGTTCGGTCCCTAGATTGGGACCGAATAGGGACTGAAAATGGTCGGTCTCAAACAATAGAGACCGACTACGTTCGGTCCCTATTTGGTCCCAATTTTGGGACCGAATAGTCACCGAAAATTTCGGTCCCTATGCGATCACTATTTTGGGACCGAATAGGGACCGAATGTAGTCGGTCCTATATTAAGACTGAAAATTTTAGTGACTATTCGGTCCCAAAATAAGGACCGAATAGGGACTGAAATTTTCGGTCTCTAAATCGGTCTCTATATGCGCTTTTTCTTGTAGTGATTTAAACTCAAGGATGAATGTGTTTGTTTAAATAAATCTAATGATAGTTTTGATGTTGCTTGCTCCTACAATGTTGAATCTTATGATGTATGGCATGATCGATTAGGACATGTTAATTTTAATACTGTGAAAAGAATGATGAATCTTGACATGATTCCTAGGTATCCTATAGATTCAAAGAAAAAATGTGAAATTTGCGTGCAATATAAACAGCCCCGTAAACCTTTCAAATTGGTTGATAGAAATTCTGATATTTTAGAATTGATTTATACTGATTGTTGTAAGTTTAATGATGTGATAACGAGATATAATAAAATATATTTTATTACTTTTATTGATCATTTTTTCTCATTATTGTTATGTTTATTTTCTGAAAACTAAAGATGAAGCTTTAGATAAATTTGTGGTGTTTAAACCTAAAGCTGAAAATCAAACAAATAAAACTATTAAGAGGTTAAGGTCTGATAGGGGTGGAGAGTTTACCTCGAATTTGTTCCAAAATTTTTGCCAAGATTCAGGTGTAATCCATGAGGTCACTGCTCCATATAGTCCTCAATCTAATGGTGTAGCAAAACGTAAGAACCGAACCCTTGAAGATATGATAAATTCCATGTTAGGTAGTTTTGGGTTACCTAACTTCATGTGGGAGGGAAGCTCTGGACACTGCATGTCATGTGTTAAATAGAGTACCAATGAAGTCTAGAGATAAAAGCCCATATGAGCTTTGGAAAGGTCGAAGGACAAGTTTGAAACATCTTAAAGTGTGGGGATGCCTTGCAAAGATACTAGTACCTGAACACAAAAGGAAAAAACTTGGTCCAAAGACTATGGATGGCATCTTATTGGGTTAGGCTCAGAATAGTTTTGCATATAGGTTTATGGTTATTAAATCAGAAATTTCTGAAATAGATGCAAATACTATTGTGGAGCTTCGTGATGCTACATTTTTTTAGGATATATTTCCTATGAAGACAAGAATACATCAATCTATCTCTAGTGTATCTACTTCAACTAGAGATGAGCCTACTTTTGTAGAAGTCCCACTATCCTTGGTGGGTGCACCTTCCTCAAGTCACTCTAGATTAGATGAATCAAGTGAATGTAAAGAGTTGAGGAGTAAGAGGCAACGTGTGTCTAAGGATTTAGGCCAAGACTTTATCACCTACAATATAGAAGGTGATCCTGTGACATATAGAGATGCTATTGCTTTCCTTGAAGCAAAGCACTGGGAAGAGGCCATTAAGAGTGCAATGGACTCTATTATCTCTAATGCCACTTGGGAGTTGATAGATTTACCTCCTGGCTGCACCACCATAAGATGTAAGTGGGTGTTTAAGAGAAAATTAAAACCTGATGGGTCAGTGGATAAGTTCAAAGTTAGCTTAGTTGTTAAGGGATTTAAATAGAAGTAAGTGATTGACTATTTTGACACATATTATCTTGTTACCAAAATAACTACAATTCGAGTGCTGATAGCATTGGCATCCATATATCATCTCGAGGTCCATCAAATGGATGTCAAGACTGCATTCCTTAATGGAGATCTTGACGAGGATATATATATGGATCAGCCAAAGGGATATGTACTTTTTGGAAGTGAGAAAAAGGTTTGTAAGTTAGTCAAGTCTCTTTATGGTTTGAAGCAAGCCCCAAAGTAGTGGCATGAAAAGTTTGATAGAGCTTTGCTATCTTTTGGCTTTGAAATCAATGACTCTGATAGATGTGTGTATGCTAAGATGAAAGGTGATGAATGTATTATTTTGTGTTTATATGTAGATGATATTACGCTCTATGGAACTAACCTTTCTATTATAAATGAGACAAAGGTTCTTTTGAGTGGTAAGTTTGATATAAAGGATATTGATTGTGCTGACGTGATTTTAGGGCTAGTTGACTCACATAACTGATGGAATAGCAATTTCTCAAGCACACTATGTTAAGAAAGTGCTAGAGAAATATGGCTATAGCCAAGTTAAATATGTTGTCACACCATATGATCCTTCAAAGACTCTCCACAAGAATAAGAGTGGCGTGGCTATCTCTTAACTGTGATATTCACAAATAATTGGTAGTTTAATGTATTTAGCAAATTGTTCTAGACTTGATATTTCTTTTGCAGTAACAAAGTTAAGGAGGTTTACCAATTGTTCAGACAGAACCCATTGGGATGCATTAGACAGAGTACTCAAACACTTGAAAGGGACTATATCCTTGGGCTTGTACTATAGGAGGTTTCCTATAGTTCTGGAGGGATATAGTGATGCTAGTTGGATTGCTGACACTGCTGAGTGTAAAGGCGTTACTGGTTATACTTTTACACTTGGAGGCGGTGCAGTTGCTTAGAGGTCTGTTAAACGGAGGATTATATCCCATTCTACATCTGAGGTAGAATTGTGTGCTTTGGATTCCATAGTAAATAAAGCTGATTGGTTGAAGGGTCTTCTTGCTGAAATTCCCTTGATTGTGAAGTCAATTCCTCCTATTTTAGTGAACTGTGATAATCAAACAACAATAGCTCATATTAGAAGCTCCAACTATAACCAGAAATAGAAGAGACATGTTCGTGAGCTAGTGTCTCAAGGAGTGGTGTCCTTGGATTTTGTAAGTTCAAAAGACAATGCTGCTAATCCACTCACTAAAGGACTTGATTATGAGAAAATCAAGAAATCCAATGAAGGAATGGGACTGAGGCTTATTCTGGTTTCATCTATAGCAGCAACCTAACCTATCTGATTGGAGATCCCAAGAAGTAGGTTCAATGTGGTTAAAACAAGCTATAAGGGTGAATCATAAGCATAAAGTGATTGAGATGTATCTCATAGTTCCTTCCTTGGATAATGGAGATTTATAGAAGTAGATAGAAGAATTTGTAATCCAACAAAAAGAATAACCGATAGAGGGTTCATCTAATACCAAGAGGGCTACTTATTATGTAACATGTGTATGTGTGTATTGGAGAGTAAATACACAATATTAAGGTGATGAAAACCCACGATGAAACTAGCTAGAATAACATGGAGGTATTTAATATAAACTATATCCTTCGTAAGTCATACTTGTAGTAAATAGGAACAAGGATAAACGAGAACTTCAAGATAGGAAGCATGCATGTAATTAAATATTTTTATAGCCTGAAGTTACTCTACTTCGTGAATAGTCTCAACAGAATGCGATTATTTGCGGAACTGCCACTTTTAAATACAGTTGCAGTTGGATCCATGGAAGGATCAAAGAAAACATGGTTTGCAAGGCTGCCACGCTCACAAGGAAGCAGTCCCAGTGAGGCTGCGATTAGACTGTCATCAAGTAGTTCAAAAACGCAAGGTTTTAGCCCCTTCTGAAGGTAAATACATCTATTATACGACAAAATAAAGAGAGAAACACATGGAGACGGAGGCTAAGTCTAGTAGCAATAAATAGGAATAGATCATAAACGAGATCAAAACCATCTTTATAAATGTGATAAGAGTATATTAAAGTGTCTGCCTTCTTCAGATTACAGTTATGCGATTAGCTATGTTCTGGTTCTGGCCTTCAATTGCTAAATTTTCAAATTTAACTTAGGGCAAGGGGATTTAATGAATATATTAATTTACCCTTATTTTAGATGGGCATCATATTGGTATCTTAAGAAATGGGCTTTTGTAAAATGTGTTAACTAAGTGGTCTTTTATTTAATTAAGCCTCATTTTCATAATTTGATAATGGCGATTGTCTAATTCTTAATCTCATTTATTATGCTGAAATTTTTGAGGTGTTACAATATGCGACTAGAGTGTTGAGGACACCTCGTGCATAGAGGTTCTCCAACAGACTACCACGAAGACCATTCAACAGCACCTCTTAGTTGACCAGCTTTGAGTACTTTCAGTGGCAAGAAGTCGATGAGGTTGTTAGTGCGCAGCCGAATGTCCATCAGTGTGGAGATCCTACCGATATCATTGAGAACCTTCTTTGAGAGCCAGTTGTCATAGAAGTATAGGATCCAGAGACTGAGCAACTCCCAGTAGATGTTAGAGATGGTGCGAGTGAGGTTGTTCTGGGAGAGGTGGATATCGATGAAGTTGTCATGGTGTGTGTCACACCCTGTCAATTTAGTAGCAAAATAAATAGGGGAGACGTGAGCAAAGTACATAGTAGTGTATATTGCACAAACAGTCGAGTGATTCAAAGTATCTAATGGATAATACTTAGAATAAACTTTCTATTTTATTGATAATTTACAGACTATTACAACTACTAATTCAAAGCCAATACATAAGGCTCAATGGCATCATTATATTGGAAAAGAAATTTAAGCAAGTATCTAAGTAGACTTTATTATACTAAGGTAACTCCATCAATATGACGCCAGGTCGCTCATTACTCTGGTCTTTTCCCATTGGTGTGTGTAACGTCATCATTCGACTTACCTGAGGACACATAACAAATAATAGGGTGAGCGATAACGCTTAGTAGGACTTATATCTCATGAGCCAACACGCTTTAAATGATTAATGCATTAAAGAGTAAAGTAACTAATGATAGGGAGAGTCAAGTAAAGTTGAGAAAGTGATAGCACAAATAGCATGATTCAAATAGCACAAGAATCAAGTCTAGCACAAGGGACATGATCAACTATATGATGTATGTCAAGTCATGATAGAAGACGATAGCAAATCAATATCAAGTAAAACGTCAATGTCAAGCAAATAGCAAGTAAAACGTATAGCAAAAAGAGAGAAAAGTTGGTCATATAGAGAGTAAATATCCAATGGGGCAAATAGCACTTTGATTGATTTTCATCAATCGAGATAGTATAGCACTTTGGTTGTCAATTGACAGCTGAGAGATCATAGCACTTTGGTTGATTATCTTAGATTAATCTAGATAATATAGCACTTGGATGTAATGCCGAATAGCCTGATCATGAAACTTCCGCAGACAAATAACACTTTCGGGCGCACCTTCCAGGACCAGATCGGACTCTTTATAAATTGCCAGACATTGATTATGTTTTGTTATCTTACACAATCAATAGATGGCCAAATATAATGTCACGTCCCGACATTTAACAACAGAATAAATATCGGGATGCGTGAACGATACGAATATAAGTATCACAGTTGAGTAACGCAGAGTCATAATTAAATGTAACATCATACTTGAGACAGTGACAATGTCAACTATAATACTCCTTATTCCATTCCATTCAACTAATTAAAACCGTACATCACTAGGACCAACTAAAGGGTCCATTATTCAAATAAAAGCTCCATGAAAATGTTTTCACTATCACATAAACTACTCAAACATCTATTCCTAAACTGTCGACTCCTCATAAGTCGGGTGCTCTTCACTCTTGCCCTGCCCCATCAGAGTCCACTGGATCCTCATCACTACCTGAAAGGGACAAGATGATAGGGTGAGCGAACTAGCTCAGTAGGATTTACATCTCAATGTTCGGGCACTAATATACATGATTAGCATTTTAAATAAGTAGGATATGAACATGAACATGAAGACTATGCATGCATTTCTAACAAGTCGAATGGCAGAATAGAATAGATATCATAATGAAACAAATACTGAATTTCATATACATTGGATAGGTAATTCAAGATAGAATCGCATCACAAGGATTGGCCATATTCACACAGATATCACATATTCACGTGATCAAACATATCATATCAAACTTATCATGTCATATCAAACGAAGGCACATTCCCACAAATCTTGCACACAAATCAGTGCCATGCCAAGCACCACAAGTCCATACTCTCGCGGTTATAAGTACGTTGGGGCGTTCCTTCCCAGGACCAAATAAGGCCCCTATTGCATAGGCATTAGTCAAATGGACCAAAGTCCCACGTTGTGCCGATCAAACATATACATATTATGGCCACAGAATTTCACTAACAATCTCATTGTAATAAGGACATGATCATTCATAGAGTCAAGGTAAGACAATAGCTCAAGAGATCAATTGGACAACATAATGTCGTATCTTATGTTTCATAATTCATTAATGTGTTGACAAGAGGTTGACTAATGACAGATCGTACGCGGTACAGGTGCTCTCTATCTCCAGGGTACTTCATGGTACAACCAGCTCGGTCTCTATGAGGGAATCCATAGAGTACGGAGACTTACGGAGTCTTAGGAAAAGATCGCTAGTCTGCCAATATGGAATGATCGACAGAGAGCTCACAATTCCCCAAGAGGGGTGTGCCTAATTGTGCAAACGTGTACGTGACGTGTCTCGGAACTTTCCTAATCATGTATGCATTTGATGAACAATTAATGGAACATCGGAAAACATATAAATAAGGACAACCCACATGCAAATCATGATAGAAAGCTTAGCTAAACAAGTCCATTCTCACATGTATTCCTCACATATTGATATCACATGCTTATTATGACAATTTCATATCAAGCTAGATCACGAGATGATAATCAAATGAACATAAGATCAATCACATAATACACCTTAGAATCATATTCATGTCATTATCGTTTTCAAATGGTTGATTACTTTTAAGCCAATGCACACTAAGTAACATACTTATAGACTAAGAGACTAAATATGCTGACTGACTAGCCGGAAAGAACAGTCTCGGGTCGGCCTTCGAATTGCATCATACATAGTAGACGCCATTCATAACGCAGTGTACAGTCAAACACGGCTAACTGTGAAGAATGTAAATCGTGACGGCTTACATGGTCGCCTTTAACTTTGAATCACGAAGGGATACCCCGTCGCGTTCATGAAAAGTATTTAAAATAGTTTTATAAAAATTAGCAAAAAGTTTGAGCGAGAAAACATGAAAAATCGCGATGGGAACCCCCGTCGCGAATCAGACAATCGCTGAAATCCACGCAGTGCGTAGTTCCACGCAGACATTTGATTGGTCAGACAACGAATCGCGATAGACTTCACAGTCATTTTTTAATGAATCGTGATGGCCAAGGCCGACGTGATACCAGGCGCTAGAATCGCGTCGCCTGGTCTGGTCGCGATGCAGACCCCAACCAGAAAACGTAGGAAAACACTGTGACCTTCATGATAGGCCTATAACTTCAAATATAATGACATTTAGACAAAACTCTCAACATAAAACATGACGAGGATAACTAGTAGAAGAACTTTCATGTTTAGGGTTGGATCTAATTCGGCCTCGATTCACATGAAACATATGAAGAATGCAAAAAGGCCTAATCATGCGCGACTTAGGGAAAACACTTATAACTCGACGGATACACCATGAAAATTGGGGAATCACTTGCATATGAAACTAGACATGCAACACTACAAGAGGTATAGGTTTCGTTTAGTTTTGGCCTGAGATCACCTACCTTTGGACGAATGTAAGAGATGCAATAGCCCAGGTCGATGCAGAGCACGGTTGAGGAAGAAGCTCATTTTTCCTAGCCGTTATCCTCTCCTCCTGTGCCCTAGCTTGCTCCTCACGACCCCAACTCAATGCCAAACTTACCCTAAAAGTTTGGTGGCGATTTCTTATAGTTTTAGGGTTTAATCCATGCCCTAATGGGACTAGGAAAGATGGCCTGCGAATTCTGTATGGCACCTTCCAAAAATTGGGATTTCTCCTCCCAAATGAAGTAGCTACACCATAGGAAGGTGGTAAGCATGGTTGGCCACGATTTGGCTTGCTATGCTTGGCTAATAGCATTAGTTTAAGCCCCAATTTGCCCTTCCTAATTACCACATAATTACAGGTACGAATTTTGGGTATTTTCTAGCTCCAATTTTATTCTTGGGCCAAAAGTGATCCATTGGCCCAATTTTGATAATAGGTCATTAATACATGATGTTGGAAGTCTCTCCAATATATTTATTTGATTTATGGTCATGTTATTTTTCCACGTTAACGGTTTTCCGACTTAGTTTCCTATTTAGGGAATTAGTCATATTGTGACGAACAGTTGGCCAATCAGATTTTTCGTTGCACAAATTTCTTCGTGAAACACTTAGGAATAATGTTTGGGGTTGATTTATAATTTTTATATAATTTTTCAATATGTTCTCTCATGTACGATAGTGGTATGTAAGTTTTACCATTTCGATAATACAGAAATTATTTATTTCAATTTATTTCTAATTTTTAATTTTTTTAAATTTTTGGGGTGTTACATATAGTACCAAGAATAGATAAGAGTAATTGAAGAATAGACGAGAGTGTAGAGAGAATGTGAATAGATGAGTAAATATGGAATAGATGAGAACTACAAGTCAACGCACGTAAAACAACATTAAAATAGGAGATAGTAACAGTTGCACAACACGCATGATTGGTGCTTGCAGTCTGGTAGAATCACTAACCGTCCACTGGCAGTGCTATGAACATAGTCCAAAGGTCCAGTGTGATCTCAAGGAGATAGAGAACTCTAAAGTCGTTGGATCATGCTAATCTCTAAGGGTATATAGGCATTGATGGTACAACCTGCTCGTCGGCCATGGACGTACGCCATAGCCAAGGAGTCTTATGGAGGCCTTGAACAAGGATTACCTACTCAAAATAGGAGTTTTCCCAAACAGAGAATCCATCCAAGTCAAGAAAAATGTGTATAGAAACATTTTCCCGTCTTGCCTTGAGTTCTCGAAGGCAGAGGAGTGTCAATAACGATATCTGAAACACAAGAGAAACGAAGACAAGTCTATTATAAAAAATAGGATAATTATGTACAATTATTGAAGTAAATTACCAGATGTATTATGGAATATCTTAATACTGTTGCCCGGTTGGCTAACCCAGAGGGGGGGTGAATAGGTCTTTAAATAAAATTTATCTGATAAAAACCTGAACTCAAACAAACATAAAGAGTTCTTGAAAGAGATTAGTAATGGTTAGTAAAAACAACAATCACACAATGAAGACAATCACACAACACACAGATTTATCCTGGTTCGGATCTCCTCTCCTTAGGAGTCCTACGTCCAGTCCCTGAGCAACCCTCAGGATTTCACTAACTAGGGTACAGTCCCCCTATGGACAAAAACAACCACCCAGCTCAGCTGGTCTTCCTTCACTCCTGAAGGGAACACAACACCCTGGTACCACCAGGTCTTCCTTCACTCCTGAAGGGAAAAACACAAGAAAATCTTGAAAGAAATGACTAGCCCCTAGATCAAGCTTTTACAACACTCAATCTGAAGCTACAAGCACTGAGAGACAAAGATCTACACAATGTGCACTCTCTCAGAACTAATCTAGCTCTTCCTTAATTTTTCTTCTCACAACACAAGGAGCTAAGAGCCAAGATCAAAAGGAATGAATTTCTGGCTCTGGAGATCTTGAAGACTTGAAAGCTACAGAGTTCTGGTCTCTCTTGAATATGAATAATGCTTTCTTCTTTGGTGTATATATTTTTCTTCAGAACTTCGTCTTGTATTTATATCTCCAATTTAATGAGGACGAAGAGATGACCGTTGTCTCACAGCTTTGGTGTACGTTAGACTGAAGGATTTGTGGAAGCTTCCTGTCGACAGTCTTTTGTTCTTTGGAGCACGCAAAGTGATGAGATCTTCTGATTTGGCTTGTAGTTCTTTCTGTGTCCAGTGTTGTAGGATAGTACATCCTCAAGGTTCTGCAAGGTTGAGCTTTAATGGTAGACAGCTATACTATCTCCAGATGTCAATCAACGTTAGAGCAGATAGACACAAATATAGTAGTGACAGTTTATCGTTCTAAAAGATGCATGCAGAGAATACACGAGAATGGAAGATATGTTCCGTATCCATGCAGAGATACGTTCAGTCTTTATTAAATGCATGGCAGTCAAACAGACGTGATGCAACTTTGACTATTCAACGTATCTTAAATCAAGATAAACAATTAATTAATGGAAACATGACTTATGCAATCGTTATGATAGTCTGATAGAATCATTGTGAACAAATTGCTATAGTCTCAGAGGAAGTCGTTATAATAACTTATGAAATCGTTATCACAACCAAGTCGTTATAACTCCTAAAAGAATCGTTACGCTTACTTATAGAAACGTTATGACGAACAAGTCGTTACAACTTTCTAAAGAATCGTTACGCTGACTTACAGAATCGTTATGACGAGCAAGTCGTTATAACTTTCTAAAGAAATCGTTACGATGACTTACAGAATCGTTATGACGAGCAAGTCGTTATAACTTTCTAAAGAAATCGTTACGATGACCTACAGAATTGTTATGACGAGCAAGTCGTTATAATTTCTGAAGGAGTCGTTACGATAACTTACACAGTTGTTATAATGAGCAAGTCGTTATAACTTTGAAGGAGTCGTTACGATAACTTACAGAGTCGTTATAATGAGCAAGTCGTTATAACTTCTGAAGGAGTCGTTATGATAACTTACAGAGTTGTTATAATGAGCAAGTCGTTATAACTTCTGAAGGAGTCGTTACGATAACTTATAGAGTCGTTATAATGAGCAAGTCGTTATAACTTCTGAAGGAGTCGTTACGATAACTTACATAGTCGTTATAATGAGCAAGTCGTTATAACTTTGAAGGAGTCGTTACGATAACGGAGTCGTTACGATAACTTACAGAGTTGTTATAATGAGCAAGTCGTTATAACTTCTGAAGGAGTCGTTACGATAACTTACAGAGTGTTATAATGAGCAAGTCGTTATAACTTTTGAAGGAGTCGTTACGATAACTTACAGAGTTGTTATAATGAGCAAGTCGTTATAACTTCTGATCGTTACGATAACTTACAGAGTCATTATAACATCGACTTGTTTGACACAGCAAGGTTATTCAATCTTACAAGTAAATCGTTGTACTTGTGAGGAAATCGTTACAGTTAATGAAGGAATCGTTATAGCTCTTCTGAAAACAATGTATGTAAGTACTTACCGCAAATGCTTGACTTTCTTTGGGTATTTCCTGTGCTTAAGGCTAAATAAAACATAGTTAGAAAAACTTTTGACAGTGTTTTGTTTATCACCAAAATAAGCATGTAATTAATTTAAAAGTACATGGGGATGGACTGTTCATCAATCTCCCCTTTTTGGTGATGACAAAACTATGATCAACATTTAAGTAGTACTTAACAGTAAACAGAAATAAAAGTACTTCAAGCATGATTCAAGAATGTATCAGACAAATGTAGGTAAACATTCTCCCCTTTTTGTCATTAAGCAAAAAGTAATAGGAAAGAGACAAAGAATAAGAGACAATGAGGAGAAAGAGCACAACCCATTCATTAAGCTTGTGGAGGTACAGGCAAATAATAAGCAGGAGAGAGAAGGGAGGCATAATGAGAAATAGCTTCCCAGGCCTGCTCTTCCTGACGCATAATAATTGCCTAAAGGCACCACTCTCAATGGAGAAGGTTGGTCCCATGGTTGAAGCCATCTTGGAGAGATAGATGCTGCGCTGCTTGGTAAGATAATGGTCATAATCATCTGGATCCATGGAGGAGCGGATGAGGAGAGTTGTACCAAAGCTTGCACAGGCAAGGAATTGATCCATGGTGACAGGATAGAAAATCTGTTTCTCCTTGAGTTCATGGCGTAGAGCTAGAAACACCTTGTACCTTTCAGCCCAAATTTTGTAGGGATCAAGGACCAGATGGATGGAGTTCATGTCCAGGAAAGTGGCAGGAGAGACAGGAGCTTTTCCTTCCCTGGCCTGAGCAGCATTCAGATGAGCTAGCTGTTGAGCTGACAGAGAGTAAATCTTGGACCATTCGGAGGCATTCAGCCTTTCACATTCTGAGAGTAGAGGGGCAAGAACATCAGATTTGACAAACCCTCTATGATATTCCCGGAATAGAAATCTAGGAAAACCAACTTGGAGGCCTTTCTGAATCTTGATTCTGCCCATGACTCTGGCAAAACGCTCAAAGATGAGTGAACCAATCGAAGACTCCATGATCAGGAAATGAATCTGAGGCAGGAGAATGTCTTCAGGTAAATGAAGAGTTGCAAAATCTACTCTTATTTCCTCAGACTGCTCAGAGTGGATAAGGACCTTGATGGCTCTCTTGAACTGGCTAAGCTGAACTTCAGGTAATCTGTTGAGATACCTGTAGTTGTTGAACATTTGGAAATGTCTGATCAGCTTGATTAGCTTCTGAATGGCAGGGGCCCAGGTGTTCTGGTGGTGAAACTTGAACCACTCAGAAAGGGTTAAGGAGAGATCCCTGGGAGGAAACCTTGCTGCCTTAGCCTGAAGAAAGCGATTGTACAAATCTTTATGAGATCTAGCCCATTGCTCCTCAGTTTTGGAGTGGGCTGAGGAGAAGATTTTGGATTTTTCGGCTTTAGACAGAGGAGTATAGGGAAGGATGACGTCTAGATGGTCAGAGAGGTTAAGAAAAGGAAGATTGTAAAGAGTGGCAAAAACAACCTTTTGTAGGTATTCTTTGTACAGTGAGATATGCTTGTTGGTCACTGTAAGAGAAAAACACAAAGGTGGGTAAAGAGGAGTGTTGGAGGAAGAAAGTTTGCGTTTCTTTGAGACAGTACTGGAAGAGTCTGTCTTGGAAAGGTGGTCTCCTACCTTTAGCACAGACCTAAGGATAACCTCTTCAAACTCATCCTTAATTTTATCAAGAAAGGGAGAGTCGATTTGGGCATTCTTAGGAATAATAGTGATAAAGGAGGGAGGTGCAGGGGGGTAGAGAAATGCATCAGAATTGAGAAATCCTACTTCTGGAGATGAAGATGTACCAGAAGAGGATGAGGCTCCAGCTGAGGATGCTGGAGGGGCCTCGGAATTTGAGAAGAGGAAAGATGAGAGTGGAAGAAACAGGAGAGGATGAGGTAGGATGAGGAGGAAAGGTGTGGGAGAAGAAATGGGCCTGGATCTAGGCCTTTTGAACTGAGGTGGAGCAGGTGGAGCTGTGAAGTTAGTGGGTGGAGAAGGAGGAATGGGAGTGTTGGTAGAAGTGGGAGCAAGGGTGGAGGATCTGAAACCACTTCTTCAGGCAAGGGAGGCAAAGGAACCAACACTGCCGGCCCTAGTGGCCCTGATTCCAACACAACCTGATGGCCCTGACTCTTCATGGCCTGATGCCCTGACTCTTCAGCTGGCCTGATGGCCCTGACTCTTCAGGTGGCCCTGATGGCCCTGACTGGTGGCCCTGAGCCTGATGGTCGGCGCGCTGCTGCCTCTGCTTCATCCGCTGGGGCTGCTGCTGTTTGCCCGGAGGGCTCAGGTACACTTGAGTTAGGTTCCTGAGCTGCTGGAGGAGGAGGAGCTTGAGCTCCAACTGCCTGAAGGATGTCAGATAACAAATTCTTCATGGTCCCCATTTCTTGATGGAACCATGTCATGGCAGAGCGAATCTGAACAAGTTCCTTGCGGGCTGAAGCTTGGCTCAGAAAAATGGAATTCACATCAGACTGAAGTGTACAAAGCAGCTCACCCTGAATATCCAACCTCTCAATCACAGGTTTTAAATTGATGACAATTTTTTGCTTGACCTGTCTTTCAAATGGTGTGTCAGCTAAAAGAGGTACTTTAGGAGCTATAACTTTCTCTTTGCCCTTTGTAGCTGGAGGAGGTGGATCATTATCCTCATCAGAACTTGATGAACTAGCTGTCTCCCCTTCTCTGGGATCCAAATTTGCAGAATCTCTCTGTACTTCCTCCTGATCTCTGGTGGCTGGTGGTGCATCAGCTGGTTTCTCTTGGGATTGCTCCCCCTCAAGTGGAGCATCTTCTGCAACTGCACCAGTCTCCCCCTGACAGGGAGCATCCATTTCCATAGAGTCATCCTGAGGATTTTGCTGCTCTTCTTCCACTGGGCCTTCTTCAATAATGTGGCCTGATGCCACAGTCTCCTCTACAACAGGCAAGATGTCCTCTGGGAGAATATCCTCAATTCTCCTTTCAGCAAGAAGTACAACTGGCACTTCAGGAAATTCTGGATCTCTGCTGCTGGCCTTTCTTCTTCTTCCCTTACTGTGTTGCTGCCTCTGATTGATTTCTGGCCATAGATGGCCCTTCCTGCTCTGCTTCTACAAGGACTGGAACAGAACCTGATTCCAGTGGCAATTCGGGCATCACATTAGCTGCGTCCAGCTGAGATTGAGCAACTGAAGGCTCACCAATGAGTGCTTCACCTTCTGCAACTGAGGCCTTGGACCATACCCCATTGACTACTGAAAAGCCACTCTTCTTTAGATTTCTGGACCTGATAGCTTGGCCCATCTTCTCTACAACTGCCCCGAGACATCTACACCGAAGTGTCTGAAGATCCTGGTAAGTAAATGGGCATAGGGCAGGGACACATTCAACTTGCTTTTAGTGTCCCAAATCTGTTCCCTGGAAAATTTCATTCTCTCTATCATCACTGCGGCCATATTGATTTCCTTATTTTTAATGGCCCAGAACATTAGGTCGGAGTCAGCCTTAGTGCAAGAGGAGAAGGTTGCACTACGGGGAACCAAAATCTGACATACAATGAAGTGAAGGAGGCGATTGAAGGCACTTAATTGATTGATATCTAGCTTGCCATCCCTCATCTTGAACCCTGGCCCAACAATCCCCAAACCCTTTTCTTGGGTTTCAACAGAGTGAATCCCACTGAAACCGGATGTGCTTACTCCAAACAGCATCCTAAGCAGTTCCTGGTCGATTCTGATTAGGGTGCCCTTGACCGAAGAAACGAGGGCCCCATCTTCTTCTGTTCTTAAGCACACAAAGAACGCCTTTACCAAGTCCGGATAACTTACCTCTGAGCAAGTGGTAAGTCCTTTCCATTTCATCTGGTTGATCTCTCAACAATGCTGCTCATTCCATTCTTCTGCAGATCTTCAATATCTACTTCCTTGAGACCACAGAGCTTCGTCTTCACAAAGGTGAAACGCTCCTGCTGTGCTGGGGTGAGGTATTCGGCGCTGTAGCCACCCACACTGCCGGCAATAGCTGGTGCGGCCATGGATTCAGGTGGGAGAAGGTTTGAAAGATTGAAGAGAAGGGTGACGAGAAGAAACCCTCAAACGATTTCGCGGGAAGGAGATGGAAGCTTCAAATTTGCAGAGGATAGAGGCAAGAGTCGCTAGGGCATCGGCTCATGCGTCGGGACGAAAGAGGGAAAAAGGTGAACGAGGAAGGGGAATCGTTAACACATGGATTTAAAGAAGATAAAAGCTCCAAAAAGGTGAGGCGTCAGAAAACGACAAACGAGGTTGACCGCCTCGAAAGACTATGACTTATCGGACGGAAACGCTTAAACTGAGAATTTTGAATTGATTTTGCCGTAATGGAGAGAGAGAAAACCTACTTAAATTCTGAGAATTTTTATACCAGCTTTAAATGAAGATCTTTTCACAAAATACACATGCCTAACTCCCTTCTAAGAGATGTAAATCTCTCTTCAGGTAAGGCCTTTGTGAAAATATCTGCTAACTGATTGTTTGTATCAATAAACGATATTTCAATATTGCCATTAGCTACATGATCACAAATAAAATGGTATCTGACCTCAATGTGTTTGGTCCTGGAGTGCTGAATTGGATTTTGGTGAGGTTGATAGCACTGGTGTTGTCACATAGCAGTGGAATTGTCTTGATTTTGAGTCCAAAATCCTCAAGCTGTTGCTTTATCCATAAGAGTTGTGTACAGCAACTTCCAGCAGCTACGTACTCGGCTTCAGTGTAGATAGTGCTACTGAATTTTGTTCCTTGAGGACCATGAGATTAAACACCCTGCAAGAAATTGACAGCAACCACTGGTGCTTTTCTATCTACCTTGCATCCAGCATAGTCAGCATCAGAATATCCTACTAAATTTACATCACAGGAGTTTGGATACCATAGTCCTAGATCATGAGTCGGGCTAAGTATCTAAAAATTCTTTTCACAGAAATTAAATGTGACTCTCTAGGGTCGGCTTGATATCTAGCACACATGCATACACTAAATAATATATCAGGTCTACTTGCGGTTAGATAAAGTAATGAACCTATCATACCTCTGTAGATCTTTTGATCTACCTTCTTACCATCCTTGTCACTGTCCATCCTAGTTGATGTACCCATTGGTGTTGACAGTGGCTTGGTGTTTTCAAATCCAAATTTCTTTATCAGTTCTCTGGTGTACTTTGCTTGACAGATGTGAGTTCCTTCCTTTCCTTGTTTGATTTGAAGTCCAAGGAAGTAGTTCAGCTCTCCCATCATACTCATCTCAAATTCTCCCTGCATTAGCTTTTCAAAATACTTGCACAAGGATTCATCAGTAGATCCAAAGATGATGTCATCCACATAAATTTGAACCAACAGTATATTTTGACTTTGTTTTTATAAAAAGAGTGCTATCTACTTGACCTCTACTGAAACCATGTTTAGGAGAAAAGAACTAAGTCTTTCATACCAGGCTCTAGGTGTGTTTTAAAACCATATAAAGCCTTATGCAATTTAAAAACATGATTCGGAAAGTCTGTATCATCAAAACCCGGCGGTTGTTCCACATAAACTTCTTCTTAATAAAACCATTTAGAAAGGCAGATTTAACATCCATTTGAAATAACTTTAGATCTAATGCAGATGCATAAGCAAGTAAAATTCTAATAGCCTCAAGTCTAGCCACTGGTGCATAGTTTCATCAAAATCTATGCCTTCCTCTTGACAATAGCTTGAGCAACCAGTCTGGCCTTGTTTCTTAGAATTACACCAGATTCATCCATTTGTTTCTGAACACCCATTTGGTGCCGATCACAGGATGGTCTGATGGTCTAGGAACAAGTGACCATACTTGGTTTCTCTTGAATTGATTATTCATTTGCATTGCTATTATCAAGATTCATCAGTTAAGGCTTCATTGACTGTCTTAGGCTCTATTTGAGATACAAAAGAAGGTAATCAAATGGATTAGAATCACGTTACCTCTTGTTCTTACCCTACAGGATGGATCACCAATGATGTTTTCAGGTGGATGATCTTCTTGTATACTCCACTTCCTTTGGAAGAGTTTCATGAGAAATTTCTTCTTGTTGCAATTCTTCCAGAGGCGGATCATCCTTGTCTTCGAGTGATGTGTCTTTCAGTTTATTGGACAGTTCATCTACATCATCATTATCACTTTCTACTTCCTTCCTCAAGGAAGGGTTAGTTTCATAAAAAATAATGTGTACAGACTGTTCAATCAATAAAGTACGTTTATTAAACACTCTATAGCCTTTAGGTTTAGATGTATACCCCATGAAGATGCCTTCATCTGATTTGGCATCCAACTTACCGATATCTCTTTTTCCATTGTTGTGAATGAAGCAAGGGCATCCAAAGGTTCTGAAGTGACTGATCTTTGGCTTCTTCCCTTTAAACAGCTCATATGCAGTCTTCTTCAGGATTGGCCTGATCATGACTCTGTTGACAATATAGCTGGCTGTGTTGACTGCTTCTGCCCAGAAATATCTTGGTAACTCATATTCAAAGCATGGTTCTTGCCATATCTAAGAGAGTTCGGTTCTTCCGTTCAACTATACCATTTTGCTGTGGTGTCCTTGGTGCTGAGAAATTATGCTGAATTCCTTGATCATCACAGAATCTAGCAAACTTTTCATTTTGGAACTCACCACCATGATCAGATCGAATGGATACTATACTGAACTTCTGATCTTTCTGGACTTTCCTGCTGAAACAAGACAATTATCAAAAGTATCATCTTTATGTTCTAAGAAAGATACCCATGTGAATCTTGAGTAGTCTTCTACTATAACAAATCCGAAATTCTTTCCCCCAAGACTGGTAGTTCTCATTGGCCCAAATAGATCCATATGTAGGAGCTCTAAGGGTTTTGAGGTGGTCACCACCGTCTTTGACTTGAAGGAACTCTTTGTGTGCTTTCCTTTAGCACAAGGTCTGCAAACACTTTCTAATTTACCATTGATTTTCGGTAGACCTTCCACAAGATTCCTCTTTCTGAGCTTGCTCAAGCCATCCAAGTGCAGTGGCCTAGCCTTCTGTGCCACAGATCAGTTGATTTATCTTTGCTGGATACCAGACATACATTTTGCTCTGGAGTTCTTCAAGGTAGAGCACGTACAGATTCTTCTCTCTATTTGCTTCAAGATGACTGCTCCATCCTTTAGTATGCTGCATTTAGACTCTTGAATTTGATTTGATGTCCTCTATCACACAGCTGACTTATACTGATGAGGTTGTGCTTCAATCCTTTGACTAACAGCACATCTTCTATGACTATTTTTCCTTTGCTGTTTACTGATCCACTGCCTACTACAGTTCATTTTCCATTATCTCCATAAGTGACTGTTCCTTCTTCATCTTGGAGATGGGAGAAAAGCTTCAGGTTTCCTGTCATGTGCCTTGAGCTTCTTCTTCTTCTTCCCCCGTATTTGCCATAAAAGCCAGGTTGGCTTCTTCTTCTTCACTGCTGGAGCTTGACTTACTGTCTGAGTCGCTGCTGTTTTCCCATGCAGCTGCCATGGCTTTCTTTTTGTATCTTCTGAACTTCTTGGAGCTGTCCTTCTTCTTGTGATCATTTTTCTTTAGCATTGGACAGTCTGCCTTGATATGTCCAGGCTTCTTGCATTCATAGCAAAGTGGCTCATTCCTCTTCTGATCTTTTCCGTCTGGTCTCTTGAGATCTTTGTTTTTCTTGAAGTACCTCCTACCAGACTGGAACTTCTTCTTCTTGGCCAAGATTCTCTGCAATCTTTTTGACAGCATAGCTTCTTCATCATCACTATCTTCACTGTTATCCAAGGATTCTTCAGATGAGTCCCCATTAGCTTTAAGCGCATTGGACTGCTTCTTTCTACTGGAGGATTCTCCTAATCTTTCCATGTTTATTTCATGGGCCATGAGAGACCCGATGAGCTTTTCTACTGACATTCTCTTAAGGTCATTAGCTTCTTCGATAGCTGTGACCTTTGGCGTCCATGAAGATGGCAAGGATCTGAGAATCTTCCTTACCATATCTGCAATCTCATATGACTTTCCTAGACTGGCTAGACCATTAGTGATGTCAGTAAATCGACTAAACATTTGGGTAATAGACTCACCTGATTGCATTTGAAATCTTTCATACTGAGTGACAAGAATGTCGATTCTTGTCTCCTTTACTTTGTCTGTACCTTCATACGTAATCCTTAGCTTTTCCCACATTTCCATGGAGGATTTGCATGCTGAGACTCTGTTGAACTCCTTCTTGCTTAGAGCACAACATAGAATGCTCTTGGCTTTACAGTTCAAGGAGATTTTCTTTCTATCTTCATCTGTCCATTGTGCTTTCTCATTTGTGACACCAGATCACCTTCTTCCACTATCGACCAGATTTGATAGTCGTGCCTTGTAGAAAGTATTCCATCCTGGTCTTCCAATACGTATAATCTTCACCGTCGAACAAAGGAGGTCTGTTGAAAGACTGACCTTCGAAGTGACCTTGGGCTGCCATGGATCTTTACTCTTCAGATCGTTGGATCTTGTTCTTTGTCGAAGAGACTCGCTCTGATACCACTTGTTGCCCGGTTGGCTAACCCAGAGGGGGGGTGAATGGGTCTTTAAATAAAATTTATCTGATAAAAACCTGAACTCAAACAAACATAAGAGTTCTTGAAAGAGATTAGTAATGGTTAGTAAAAACAACAATCACACAATGAAGACAATCACACAACACACAGATTTATCCTGGTTCGGATCTCCTCTCCTTAGGAGTCCTACGTCCAGTCCCTGAGCAACCCTCAGGATTTCACTAACTAGGGTACAGTCCCCCTATGGACAAAAACACCACCCAGCTCAGCTGGTCTTCCTTCACTCCTGAAGGGAACACAACACCCTGGTACCACCAGGTCTTCCTTCACTCCTGAAGGAAAAACACAAGAAAATCTTGAAAGAAATGACTAGCCCCTAGATCAAGCTTTTACAACACTCAATCTGAAGCTACAAGCACTGAGAGACAAAGATCTACACAATGTGCACTCTCTCAGAACTAATCTAGCTCTTCCTTAATTTTCTTCTCACAGCACAAGGAGCTAAGAGCCAAGATCAAAGGAATGAATTTCTGGCTCTGGAGATCTTGAAGACTTGAAAGCTACAGAGTTCTGGTCTCTCTTGAATATGAATAATGCTTTCTTCTTTGGTGTATATATTTTTCTTCAGAACTTCGTCTTGTATTTATATCTCCAATTTTAATGAGGACGAAGAGATGACCGTTGTCTCACAGCTTTGGTGTACGTTAGACTGAAGGATTTGTGGAAGCTTCCTGTCGACAGTCTTTTGTTCTTTGGAGCACGCAAAGTGATGAGATCTTCTGATTTGGCTTGTAGTTCTTTCTGTGTCCAGTGTTGTAGGATAGTACATCCTCAAGGTTCTGCAAGGTTGAGCTTTAATGGTAGACAGCTATACTATCTCCAGATGTCAATCAACGTTAGAGCAGATAGACACAATATAGTAGTGACAGTTTATCGTTCTAAAAGATGCATGCAGAGAATACACGAGAATGGAAGATATGTTCCGTATCCATGCAGAGATACGTTCAGTCTTTATTAAATGCATGGCAGTCAAACAGACGTGATGCAACTTGACTATTCAACGTATCTTAAATCAAGATAAACAATTAATTATGGAACATGACTTATGCAATCGTTATGATAGTCTGATAGAATCATTGTGAACAAATTGCTATAGTCTCAGAGGAAGTCGTTATATAACTTATGAAATCGTTATCACAACCAAGTCGTTATAACTCCTAAAAGAATCGTTACGCTTACTTATAGAAACGTTATGACGAACAAGTCGTTACAACTTTCTAAAGGAATCGTTACGCTGACTTACAGAATCGTTATGACGAGCAAGTCGTTATAACTTCTAAAGAAATTGTTACGATGACTTACAGAATCGTTATGACGAGCAAGTCGTTATACTTTTCTAAAGAAATCGTTACGATGACCTACAGAATCGTTATGACGAGCAAGTCGTTATAATTTCGAAGGAGTCGTTACGATAACTTACAGAGTTGTTATATGAGCAAGTCGTTATAACACTTCTAAAGGAGTCGTTACGATAACTTACAGAGTCGTTATAAGAGCCAGTCGTTATAACTTCTGAAGGAGTCGTTACGATAACTTACAGAGTTGTTATAATGAACAAGTCGTTATAACTTCTGAAGGAGTCGTTACGATAACTTACAGAGTCGTTATATGAGCAAGTCGTTATAAACTCTGAGGAGTCGTTACGATAACTTACAGAGTTGTTATAGTGAGCAAGTCGTTATAACTTCTGAAGGAGTCGTTACGATAACTTACAGAGTAGTTATAATGAGCAAGTCGTTATAACTTCTGAAGGAGTCGTTACGATAACTTACAGAGTTGTTATAATGAGCAAGTCGTTATAACTTCTGAAGGAGTCGTTACGATAACTTACAGAGTCGTTATAACATCGACTTGTTTGACACAGCAAGTTATTCAATCTTACAAGTAAATCGTTGTACTTGTGAGGAAATCGTTACAGTTAATGAAGGAATCATTATAGCTCTTCTGAAAAATGTATGTAAGTACTTACCACATGCTTGACTTTCTTTGGGTATTTCTGTGCTTAAGGCTAAATAAAACATAGTTAGAAAAACTTTGACATGTTTTGTTTATCACCAAAAGCATGTAATTAATTTTAAAGTACATGGGATGGACTGTTCATCAAATACCATGGCAGTCATATTGGATGGTTTTCCAGTGTGAGCATGTGATAGAGAAATCATGGATATGAGAGAATCAAGTGTATGGCTTTTAATAGAATCATTACATGTTTATGATTAAATATCCTCTTTTACTGCGTTTCAGACTTAGCATGTAGTATAGACACACTAATTAGACAAGTATAAGAAAAATTAGGGTTTAATGTATAAAAATCCAGAACGCGTGATGTACCCTTTAAAGGAACACGACAGGGTCTGTTAAGGTCGCAACAAGGTCCTTAAAGGAACGCGACAGGTCTTCTGGGACAGTCGGGTAGAATGCGACGCAGGGTCCTGTCGCATTAAGAATGCAACGCGATACCTTGTCGCGAATTGGTTGAGAACGCGGCCTATCGCACCGTCAAGTTCTCAGGGTTTCTGCCCGAGCCCAGAAAGAAAATCAGGACACCTTGGATTACGGTCCAAGGGTTTGACATATGGACTTTTTAAAAATAGAAATATCAACGTATACTTGATGTAAAATCATGAAACTAGTTTTAAACAAAACTAGACTTGCAGAAGTATAAACAACAAGGAGTAATTTGAATATTATCATACTATCAACATGCTATGATCAAAATCTTTCATGATGAACCACAAACATGACACAGTGATGAAAATGGATTTAATTCGAAAAGAGTACTTGATAGAAATTGGGGAAAAATATATCAACAAGTTACAGATATCATGTCACATGTACAGTAAAAGTTTCATGGCACGAGATCAAGTATAAGTAATTCAAAGAGAACATGATAGGTCGGGTACATGTTCTTAACATGACATCAAACATGAAATTGGCAAGATAGACACGATAAAAAATTGGGGTAAATAGAGGACTTTTGTTCCTGAGATCAAGAACAATCTACCGGTTTAATTGAGTTTTGCTTGTGAGAATGCCTACGTTTAGATGAGTTGAACTTCTAGGTTTTAGGAACGCGAAGAACGCTTGTAGACCTCCTTCCAAGCCTTCTCCTCCACGATTTTCTCCTCCTTTGACCTCCTTCTCATGTCCAAGAGATCTCAGATGAACATTACGATCGACCATGAGGGGTTTGGGGGTTTATTTAAAGGTCTTGTATTGTTGTTCCCTAATACAACTCTATCTTTCCTCCAACTCCGAATTTTTATGTTTATCTAGCTTTCCTAATATAAATCCTTCTATTTGGGTTAGGATGAGACTCTAATTTCATGGCTAACAAGTTATGGTAGAGTTATGAATCTATTTTGGATATATATGAGTCATATTAGTGATTTAGTTGTCCTTTTTAATTTATCAATAATTTAGTTATAAATTTTGACCTATTTATCTCTAATCCATTATTTGGACTCTTAGTTTTGACCCAATAACTATCTCATGAACCATAAGTAAAAATCATACTTATTTTTGACTTATTAGATTTTAATTTATAGAGATTGCCCCTTTTAATTAGGAATTAATGGATATTGTTAATTTATAAAAAATTATTACTGTTAACTTTTATTTCGATCTAATATTTTTTCATTTATTTTACTTTTAAATTATTGAGATGTTGTAGGGCGAGTCAATAGATTGACCCCAGGAGTATGTTAGAGATTTTGTCTCCTACCCACTTTTATTTTATCGAGATAATGATTGGATTATGTGAAAGGTATGTTGGCACTTTCTTAGCGATTTTCAAACATATTACTATAATTTTCATAAAAATAGGGGTATAATAGTAATTTAACGAGATTTTAAAGATATATAAATAATGTTCCCTAAAAATAATCTTCTCCATGTGCTTGTACTGAACTCATTCCTTGTCTCCATCTAAACTGCTTGAGGCCCAAGCTAGCTGGTGGCCCCACGAACAATAGTTACTTTCCAAGTGGGAGAGCTGGTACACCACAGTTTTATTCCTACAGCTCAAGACAATAGGACCCATAATTTTAAAATGGGTAAGTTTTGTTGCAAACCGCCACATGGCGGTTTGCAACAACTCAGCTCCATTGGGGGGAGCTGAGGTGGGGCCAAACCCACCCCCAATGGGGGTGTGGTTTGCAGCCACGTGGATGCAAACTCCCATGGGGAGTTTGCACCAAGTGCTTCTCTTTTAAAATCTAGTACAAGCCCATCCTGCATCTAACCTGGAAAAGTTCTAGCAGAAGTAATGGCTTGGTAAGAAATATGAGTCCACTTCTTCTAGAAGGGTACGTGCTTCATATTACTTTTCCATTTTTGTGTGTTTGTGCGTCTCAGAGGGGTGTGGCATAGTGCTTAATTGTATTCGTTTTTTTTTTCATGTTTCTTTTCCTCAATGAGGAGGTCCTCATTTTAATTTTGGCCTATATTTTCTTCTTAGCTAGTAAAAAAAAAGCCTTTTAACTTAAGTTGTGATTTTTAGGTATAAAGATTATGCTTTTAAATTGTTGAGATTTTTATCCAAGAGGTCATTCTGTTGATAAAAAAAAATTATACGGAAAAATTACATGTATGCAGAAATTTCCTTAACGCATCTGAAACCCTTGAAGGGTCACGTTTCAGCCAAAGACGTTCTTGTGATATGAAATCCAATTGGATATGTAGAAGGCTAACGAGGTAATGATTACAAGATCATACAAAGATTCTATTCGGTGTTTTTGGCATGCACTAGATCACTTAAGATTTAAGTTCAAAAGACTCAAAAAGGATAACAGCATCTTTGGCAAAACTTTTATTCACCTAGAAATCCTCCTCAAATCATAATATTATGAAGAGTCCCTTCAAAGGGGAAAAGTCGTGATTATATATCCTATTTAATGCTCTTTGAAGTACATATATTTTTTTACTTATTAGTCTCTATATTTTCGTATTAATTCTTCAATATAATTATTAATTTTATTCCCTAAAATCCATGGCATTATCCTTATTAACGCTTGTAGTTCGATTCCATAATCCAAGTGCAACTTTGTCCTAGTTAAATTAATCGGATAGTAATAAAAGACTATCATGCCCTCTTCTCCTCCGGCCACATTGTGGCCAGAGAAGTATACATAGTTTATGCTTAAAAATGATAAATGGCAACATATAATTCCATCATATTAATTTACATCTGTTTCTTTGTGACAACAGTTACTTTTTCACGTTAGTCAAAAGTTCCTTCTTCGTTTTGAAGTAAAAGTAGAGCCTCTAAATCACCATAAAATATCATATTTGTGTGATGCATAAACCAGTACGTACGTCTTATCTTACTATGTAATGTTTACCTTGAAACCAAAGCAAGCTAAGATTGGTGGATTGATTCTTTCACATAAACTACAGCTCTTCAGACCCACCAAGTTAATTGATATATTCTAAACTCAACACTCTTAGTGAAGAAGTAATCTCACAAAAGAGACAATTCCAAGGAGAAGGCACTATTGTGTTCCCCCAGAAGGGTTCAACCATGTTGCTGCTTCTTGCTGGCCCAGTCAAACCATATGTATAAATCAAAGCATTAAAACACTATTTTATGCAGTTTCTATTGATTTAATTCAGGATTTGTGCACTTCTTCTGGTCATGTTCCCGGAGGCATGACATAGCTGGAAGGTTGTCCTCCCCGGCGGTGGGTGGCCTTGCGCAACCACTGCAACGGCTACCTGCAGCTGCAGCGCCCACCCAAAGGCCCCTCCCTTTTTAAAATCTCCATCTCCCACCGACCTTGCAACTTTTCCAGCTCATCTTCCACTGCGACACCGCGTCTCCATCGCTCCCCCGCCTCTACTAAAACCCCCGTGCTCCGCTCCACCCTCTCTCATTTCCGACACCCACCATGCCTGCAGCTTCGTCCATTCTCCACAGTGACCAGCAATAGCTGCAGTAGCAGAAGAGGACGACGACGGACGACCTTAAGGAGTGAGGTAAGTGAGAGGTAGGAGAGAACCATGCAGAAGAAGAGGCCGATACTTCGGAGGGCATGGGACTTCATAGCAGTCACCACCTTAACCCCGCTGGGCAAGGTGGCGAGAAGGCGCATCGCCGTCTGCTGCGGCGGCGGCGGTAGGCAGCTCGTTCTCGTCAAGAGGGCCAGGAGGCTCAGACTCCTCCGCCATTACAACTACCACTTCATCGGGGAGTACGAGTTCTCCCCTGAGAGCACCCCGCTCTTCCCCCGTGGCCGCTGGGGCACGCCAAGGAAGAGGAGCCGGCTGCTGCGCCTGCTGATGTGCGGCGGCGACGGCAGCAGGGGCGACAGCGGCGTGGAGGCCATCGGATGGCGGGAGGGCGAGTGGGAGACCATCGCGGAGGGCAACGTGGAGGCCGGTGAAGCTGGGCAAGAGCCGCCGGAGGCGCCGTCGGAATGGAGTGAAGACGACGAGTCGGTGGACCAGAGGGCTGAGATGTTCATAGAGAGGTTCTACGACGAGATGAGGATTCAGAGGCAGAACTCCGAGGTGGAGTACGCAGAAATGCTGAATAGGAGCTGTTAAACTGGCGTCTGCAAACTGGGGAAGAATATGTCGATCTACATGTTTGTTTTAGAAGATTGAATTCTCTTGTATTAAGAAAAAAAAAACTTTTTTCTCTTTTAAAACTTTTGGTCTAAACTCCTCCTATTTTGCAGGAGTGCTTTTAGTTCATTGAGATTTGTTATTGATTCATCTTGTAATTTTAGCTGGAATAATTAGAAAATTCTTTTGGTTGTCATATGTGAATAAGTACATGTGAATTATCTTATGCCAGTCCTGAGTCCTGACATATTTCAATTCAAGTAATTAGATCATGCAAGGATGAAAATTTTCTCTGAAAAACTCAGATAACATCAAATGGAGTTGAATTGAAATTGAAATTTTGTGTTGGGCTGAATTGGGTTTGACACTCTTTCTCAAGGTTTAAGATTTTGCTACAAAACGAAGACAGGCTCTTGGCAAAGAAAAAAAAAATCAGAGGATTGGTGGAAGCTTAAAGGAAACTCAACTTCAAAGAGCAGAACGCCACCACTCAAATCTGTTTTTCAGTTGATGCCGAGGGGGAAAATAGAAGAAACAAATTTATTGAATCTTCCGACGTCTGCGATGGAAGGCAGATGGGAAGAGAGGAGGAGGACCTACAAAACTGGGGTAAAGGACAAGTCGGCAGCTAGAGGAAGATCAAGGGAGAAAAGGAATAGAGGCAAGCGACTCAGTCAAATCTAGCAGAAGACAGGGAGATGGGAAGCCAAAGTCCAAGTACGCATCATAGGCTCTTTCAAGGTCAAAGACTGGAGGGTCTCCAAGTCTGAAGGCAGCTTCGTCCTAAAACAATTCTTCTTCAATAAATATCATTCCTTATTTGCAGAGGATTAGTGCTGGTTCGTGCAGGAGTCTTTGAAGATCCAGGTGATGGAGTGATCCTCTGTAATGATTAGGGAGGTTGCAGTTTAGTAGTATTTCTTTTACTTTTGTTCTGTTTCTTGCTTCTGTTGTTGCTCCTCCATTTTAGGCTGCTCTCTTCTTATGTCCTGCTGTTGTGTACTCTTATCCTGTATCTAGATTTTCTTTTAATAGATCCATGGCAGGAGCTCCTCCCATTTACCACCCCCCCCCCCAAAAAAAAAGGTTAACCTGATCCATGTTGCATTGCATCTCCTTGAAATATCTCCTGCCACCTTCGCTAATAGGATGGCCCATTTGCATGATCTCAACTTCTCCCACTAATAATTCAGATTACCTTAGAAGATTTGAGGTGAAGCTTGTGGCAGTTGTTATGGTTCAAAAAGATCCACGTATATTTTCTTCAGCAGAGTTACTGGAAATTAAGTATTATATTAAGTGGATAATGATTCTTTAGATCCTAATGGATGAAAAATTAAGAGTTCGAGCACCCAGAATTCAGCGAGTACCAAGAATATCTCGTAACACTGGTCCTGCAGTGCTTGTGAAAGCGTAAGATTATAAATAAATTTAGAAAAAAAAAACTCAACTAGAGTTTCTCCAAGAACTTACAATTAACACAGAGAAAACAAGGGGGTTCAGGTTTCTGCCAAAACGTGGATGAACAGTAGGACTGCCAACTGATCTCCGTTTTCTGTTTAGTCAATCCTTTTTCACATTTTTTATGGGATGCAGAATTTTGAAATAAATTTTCCAACATAAGTGAAAATAGATATCAAAATTTTTATAAGATGCGAAAACGAAAAACACTCAATTCCACATCCACTTTTTTTATTTTCATTTTTTGATAATTTTTAATATATATTATATAATATTTTTACAATAAAAATTTCTCAACTTCAAAACTTTGACTCTTAAATTTTTAACTCACTATCCCCCCCATCTACAATCTATATACTACTGTCATCTATTTTTGTCCCAATTAGCAGCTAGTGATTACTCTATCATTCTATCATATATAGTACTTTTTTCTATGACAGTCTTCATATCTATATATATCGACTATCTATTACTCAACTATTACATATAACAATATGATGTTACTGTATTAATTTGATCTTGTCATGCTTCATTATTAAGAGTCATTATAATATATGTGATAGAAAAGATATAATAAAAAATACATTTTTATTTATTGATGTTAGTTATCTATACTAATAAAATTTTAAATTTGTATTTGAAACTGTTTATAAGTATTATTGCATCAAAAAAAAATCCAATTTAAAATAAAAATGGATGCGGAAGCAAAAACATATTTTTTCATATCTACTTTTTATTTTTCTTATATGAAATGGAAGAAGAAATATTTATTTTCGATTCTGAATCTGATCGGTTGGCAGCCCTAATGAGCAAACATTTAACACAACCTGGCTAAAAGCATACTTTATTTGTTAAGACGACATAATACATGTTTAATACACATTGGCGAGCTATCAAGATAAGACGACATTGCAATAACTAAAAACATCAACTACGGTCCTTGAAGCTGCGTGTTGAAACCCAGAGCTGTTAGCCATGAAATTAGAACTTCACAGTTGTTAAGCCACAAAACTAGTTTTATACACAGCTCCTGCAATCGTAGAACATGAAACAGTGGCAACAGCGACCGCAACCTCCTACACCAGCAGCTGCAGTGGGCCATTCAATACATATCTCATATGGCTTGTTTTCTTCTTAGATGTAATGCTTTTCAGCCCAAAGATGCTACCTCTGATGTCTGCACAATGTGATGGCCAAAACTATCCCTTTATTTTTTAAGCGTATAGAACGTGAGTTGCCAATGCATTGAAGCCAGCTTTATGAACAGTTTTCTAATGGCAAAGATTCTGCAAATAGCTCAGCAAGGAACGAGGTCAATCACAATTTCATGAACCAGCAGCTGCAGTAGGTCATTCCCTATTTCCATACCTGCCTCGAATGCCTCCACCAAAAAATGCATCCATTCTCCATCCGTGCGAATCATCTCCTTCTGGACTATCTCATCTAAGATCTCTCCAGCCTGGTCTCTACAACTTATGATTTCTTCATAAATCTCTAATGTCAGCCTATCTGCGGTCAAAAAAGGCATCTTCACCCATGTCTTGTAGCCTGTCTTAGCACAATGGCTATACTTCATATCCAAGTGCTCTATTATGTAGTCGAATAGAAAACTCCTAAACTGCAGCCCATCCCTGTCTTCCCTATAGCTCAGATTGCAAGCATGCCCCCCTCCAAGAGCGTCAACAAGGGTTTCTAGTGTATCAAGGAGCATGGGATCAATGGTAGAAGGTGCCCCGTCAGGGGGCATGTTGAGGGAAGTGTGTGTGAATAAGAGCTCCGCATTCAAAATGACCCCGTTAAAGTAAGTGACCTTGCTTCCAGAAGAACCAAGACTATTGAAGTCCATACCATGCACAAGGGGAACACTGTCCAAAACGAAGGGTGCCTTAGCAGCATCGACCATCCTGAAGTTTGATGATGTAGCAGAGTCCGAAAGATCTGTATCTAGGTCCTGTGGGAACTTGTCCAACGAATTCTCCATCAAAACAGCATGTTGTCTGTATCCTAAAATCAAACCACAATGCTTGGGTAAGTCAGTAACTCCCAACCATTAAGTAACATTTTTCTACATGAGCAAGAAATAAGAAGGATGCAAAGCAATAGAAAGACTTGAAATACTTAGATTCAGATAAGGATTAGAGTTTAGTATGTATACGGAGATTCCAACAAAGGCATAAAACTCGAAGCACCTTACCCACATATGGAGCAAGTACATGGAACTGGCTGAAACAGACGAAGTGATCCGTCTGGAACCAGCCGGAACTGGCCAGAACTGGCCTTGCACCGGTACAAAGGTCATAACTGGTTTCTGCAAACCTTGATATGGAGATATAATAGGTCTAGCCTAAGTGTTATTTTGACATAAATAAGTAAACGGCTGAAATTTTGAAAAGCATTTCAATATAAACATTTTACATACAGATTGGACAAACAAGAGCCTGGTCATGACACATGAAAAATGCAGGTGGCGGTCCTTACATCATTTAAGGACAAGAAGCAAGTATATCAGTCGTAGAGTGAGAGTACCTGAACTGCTGTTGAAACTCTCAGAGAGACAACTGTCATTGAGAATGACGCTTCAAGGATTGACATAGGACTATGCTGCTCATAATCACTGGTACGAAAAAGCCCGGCTGAAATAGCTGATTTTGCCACTGCCTGAAGATGACAAAATGAATAACCAACAGTGAAATTTTGCAGGTCGCTAGATGTTGTACTCTTAACTTAAATAACAATAATTGCCCAAAGGAAGTGAACATATTCCAAATCAGGAAAATGAAAAAAGAAACATAGTTTCTAACTAATCCCCTCTTTGAACTTTGAGATAAACACAGAAAAAGCAATAGATATACCCCCTCAGCAGAAGTCAGCTATTGAGAGATTCCAATTTTGACAGATGAAGTGGAAAAAATGGAATTTTTTTTTTCTAAATTCAGTCCTCTCTTTGAACAACAAGTTATCTCATAAAAGCATCAAAATACATGCACCCATATTCCCAGTCGACGTCCTGGTTGACAAACACTTTACAAGCAACATTTCCATGGTGATATGTTGCTGTCACATTCATGATAGGCTTCTACAGCAGAGGATCTAATAAAGGACCAGTTTGGAAAAGTTAACAATCCTATAAGTAACAACTGATTGGTGAATGGTGACCCAATGTCTTCATTGGCAAATTGTTTTGATGGCTGTATAGATGAATACATCTTATGGTAACAACCTTACACTCTAGCATTTTGCCAACATTTTAGACCACCAGTTGTCATATAGTTGAGAATGGTAAAACACATTTCTACATAAAAAGTGAGAAAATGGCACAGAATTTTAACAGTTCACTGTGTATGGTGAAACATGGAAACACATAGGACTTCCATTTTCAACGTGAAAGCTATTTAGTGGAAGTGTGACATTACTAAAAATTTGGACAGAGACTAGTCAATCACTACTCCCCCCCCCCCCCCCCCCCCCCAAACCCCACTTTCCCACAATCTAGTAAGCTTCATTCTGGATCATCGGACTGAAGGAAAAAGATCACATACGAGGTTCCAAGACCAGATGTCCCTGTCAAATCTCTAGACTAAACCTGTGGAAGCCTAGTGTGCCTCCAATAAAAGGCTGGCCAAACACATTAGAAAAGTTCTAGAAGACACTCGTTTTGAATATTCAAACTTACTCCCTTATAGAGCCCCAATTGTCCCTTAAGTGACACCGATGTTTGAAGCTTATAGCATGACATTGTATTTCCTATTGCTTTTCCTGTGATCAGAGACCAAAAGAACCATAAACATTTTCTTTTCTTTTTTCAGATAAACTTCACCTCCACTGAAACATACAATTTCCTCATTGAACTTCATTTACAAATAAAAAATATTGCACCTATAGAATTAAATGTAGGAGTTAACCTTCGATCAGCTCAATACTCTCAATCTTACTACTGTGTAGAAAACTAGGTATTGCACAATATGCACACCTAAGTGACATCACTTTATAATAAGATACCAATCAAGCTCGGGCTAGTCATTTAGCTCTTCCATTGGCATAAGCAGTCATAGAACAGCATATGCCCATTTCCCATCAAATCCAATTGGGGTGAAGCAAATATCTCAAAGTTGATGTTTGGTTACTGACGTGGCAGCGTATCAGGGAGTTTGGCATGGCCTTCGCAATTCTGCCTGTGTTCAAAAAAATATTGGAGTTCAAGGATGAAGTGATGAGCCAAAATCCATGCCATCCGTCGTTCATTTTTAAATAGTGACAATCATCAAGAGACAGATACAAGCAGGTTTAAGAAGTGAGGAGCACCTCAAGAAGTATACCTTAAGTGCTAGTGGCATTACTCAAAACAAATCAATTGAATGTTTTTTTCTTGTGACGTCATCCAAGGATGTACAAGAACATGTAGTCCCTCAAGATACACTTTTCTGACATACAGGTTTCTTATTTGTTCCTTTCATGTTTAATTGGTGAAAAACCAAGTAACACAGACTACAGTGAGTAAAACATGGTCATGTGGGCAACTATCTGCTTGTCCAGTAACTTCATATAATTAGGTTATTCGATGCATAGCTCACAAGAAGTGCAACCTATGAAGTGAAATTCTCAGAAATACTTGCATGGATTGCAAGGATGTAAAAGGATATGCATATCTTTCATACCTTTCCATTTTACTATCAACCTCTAGCATAACCTAATAAATTATTACCATCTCTTGATGCCTTGTACCACTTCATGACATGAAGAGAAGAAAGCAATCCATTGTGTTCCAGAAACATAAAACGTCATTGTTGTTTTAACAGTAACACATCAAATGAACAAGTCCATACCATTGCTGGTCATGCCAAACAAACATTTGCAGGCTACTGTCTTTTAAAGAAAGAACAAAACATATATAGGACAAGAAGCCATATTTTCAAAAAGAAATGCATATCGATATTTTGCATGACTTGATCATTATCATCAAAAATTGATTTCAAGGAATGTAATTTTCTTAGGTAAAGATGGCAATTGCTGCTTAGTATTTGATTAATCTAAAAGGTAATCATCCAAGGAACTCATAAACCATTAAATATCCACAGTAGAAACCCGAGAAGATATGTTCAGGTTATAACATGTCATTTTGCGGATACACGAATTAAATAAGACATGAACAGAAATCCCTAATGAATATATTGCTTGCCACAATATCTTCTCTATCATCATGCAAACATCAAGAACCAGGGTTCTAGATCAAACAAGCATGGCTGAGAAGCGAAGTAAACCGACCGGGACTTACAAAGCTGTTGACTGAAATAGCAAAATGAGACAAACTTAAGGGACATTTGGACCAACTGACCTGATAGTTGTGGATAGTGTCTAGCCTTGGCCCATGAGAGTTGGGACATACAGATGGGCCCTCGCCTGGATAACATGACTCATCCTGCATTCCTAAACCAAAGGCAGAGTCATCCTCCTTTTTCAGAGATATGGCTCGTGCTGCGGACAGGGCAGAGATCAGATGGTCAAGGATAGCAGCCGTAGGCCTAACACCATCACTAGCTTCTGATTTATCTAGATCCAAGCATGTCAGCTCCCTTATTTTCTGTTCCAAAAGAACACTTAGGGTACTAATTCTGTTATCTAATACTCTTTCAGATGACAACTTTCCAGTCGCAGAGTTGGTCGGCACTGTTCTGGACTCAGAAATGCAACCACGCCCCACTCCAGTCCATGTTCTCTTCTCCGTAACTGATCCATGGGGCATGGAATTTTTTCCAGCTGCTCCTGCACAGCCAGTGAGAGCATGCATGGCTGCAGCCCTACTGCCACTGCCAAAGTCACCTCCTTCCATCCTCTGCACTTCACGTTTAACAGAGTTCCCGTGGAAAGATCTAGCAGTCATCAGCCGAGGCATGTCACTGCAAGGGGCCTTCTTCTTCGGGAAAGGAGAATCGACAGCAGCAATATCTTGACTAGGACTGTGAATACCAATCGACTTTCCTTTGCACACCAGGGGCTTCCTTTCCCAAGAACTCCTCTCCATGGCTATTCTCCTGTTCACCATTGCTCCGGTAGTCTTCGCCCGAGGGCAGTTGCTCAAATTCCTGTTCGAGGCAACGAAATCCTTCGCTTCATTGAAGAACTAGGCTCCCTTTTTCCCCGTATTCTTGTACCGGCAACTCTTTCTCCGACAAAGGGCATCTGATTCTGCCTCAAACCGCTCTGTCTGAGAGCAGATGGAGAAACAGCTGAATCCAATTGTGGCTTGTTATGCTCCTGGAATTCAGTTCGTGGATGCGACTTCCTGTCCACAGGATGATGTGATCTGCTCTGCACATTGGCTTTCGCCTGAGCAGCAAGCGATGGCGTCCTCTTCTTTTCTTTTTGGACCGCAGTTGGGCTTGAGACAGTCTCGTCGAATCCACTGTGAGAGGAAGTGCTGCTGAAGTCGGAACAAGTAGATGATGCCCGGTACTCCATCGCCGGCGAATCATCGGGTTTCAACCTCAGATCAGGAACTTCCACTAGACTGCCACAATTATGGCAGGGACTAACAAATGCGGTACCAGCACTGGGCCTCTGCAGAGGAGTGGTCTCTATTCCCTCAGCATTGGCCCGCAAAGGTGCCATATAAGGCAGAGCACAACTGTTGCGGTTCCTCGACTGCAATCCTGGCTCCAATATCCTGGTGGCAGCCACCATCAGCCGCGCTGAGTTCCTACGGCCGGCGAGCCTCGGGCTTTTGACAGGGGAGGCCAGCTTGTATTGCTGCTTCCTTGAACGGGCCAGCATGCTCCTGCTGAATAGCAGTGCCTCAGAACCAACCCGGGCAGCAGATGTCGGCCGCCTGTCGAAGAACCCCAGCTTCTGCAGTTTCTGGGGCCTCAGCTGAAGCTTGCCATGCCCACTGCCGCCGCTCTCAGCGCCCAGTTTCGGTTCACAGCGGGGAGAACCAGATGTGGTGCCTGCGTTGTCATTGTAGCAACAACCTCCGGAAGAGGTGGAGACGTCGTCGGCGGCCTTCCTTAGTTTGTCGAGGCGGGCAGCGGCGGGCATGGATTCGAGGCCCATAAGACGAGCCACCAGGCCGGGGGAAATCATCCTCTTCTCTCGGTCTGAACTGTGAACAGAAGGCCTGAAGGCGGTCTCGACTTCCACCTTCTTGATGTTAAGAAAGCTACCCCGGTTCTCAGCAGCAATCTGCACGCGCAGGAGGTTGCACAGGAGAATAAGAACAGAAAACAGTTTCAGGCCAAAACGTCGTTCTGAACGCCATGAGAGGTGAATAATGGATGTGTTCTGGCAACATTACCACCGCAGGCTTGGTGGCCGCCGGCATTCTCTCCTCGCTGGCAAACTTCTTCGAAATCCTCTTCGCCGCGCGGTCTGCAACAGCGGGAAACACCACCGATCAGCGGAAGCCAGCACGACTCATTTCCTAATTATCGATCGAACGAAAAAAAAGGGAGCACGAGGTGACCCGGAGGTGGGGGGAAACTTACCTTGGGGGAGGTGCTTCCTGGAGAAAAACTTCTTCTTGGCGAGGCGCCGGTTCCAGTTGAAGAGCTGAAAGAAGATGCCGATGCACCCGCCGGGGCGGTGCGCCGGCCTCTTGTCGACCACAATAGCGAGGTTGCTGTTCGGACCAGCCGCCGACGGCTGCGGCGGCACCGCCACCGCCGCATTTCCGGGTTCCGTCTCCATCGAACCCGGAGAAAATGGAGGAAAAGGATCCCAACCGACAGCAATGCAGCTTCACCTCGGCCACCACGGACGTTGCCTGGGCAATTAATAGGAGGAAAACCGAGAAACCCACACGCCGAGCTGCTCCTCCTCTGTCGAACTTCGCCAAGCTGGTTGCTCCAGGCAGCGAAACAGGGGAGCACCCGCAGGTGGTCTTCCTACCGGAGGACGAGGATGAGGAGAGGGATGTTGGGAGGCCCCGGTTCCGGGGCTGCCCCAGAGGGGGAGAAGACCCCTACCACCGCCATTTCCTAAAGGAGGGGACTCGGGCAAAGCAGGAAGAAGCGTTTAGGTGGGGGAGAGGACGGCACTCCCACGCAAAACACCGCCTAGGCGCCCGCGAGGCATCCACCCCAACACCCCCTTCTCTCTCCCCCGCTCTCTAAGCGAGGTAGCAGAAGATTGCAATCTTAAAATAACTGAACAGTACGAGAGAGAGAGAGAGAGGAAAAAACTAATCTTGCGGAGGAAATGAGGCAGAAGAACGCAGAAAGACGAGGTTGCGAGTGTCGGAAAATCTAATGGGGATTCTCGCTTCCCCACAAAAGTGATTACCTACATTCACCTCTCTCCTCCACCACCCCAAGCCCTCCTTCACATGAACAAGCTAGTACCAGCAGAGAACGCAAGTAGATCCCACCTCTCTCTCGCTATCTCCCTATCTCTGTCTCGACACCTGTTCTGTTCTACATCTCTTCTTTCTCGCAGTTCTCTCTCTCTCTCACTCACTCAGTCTTTTGAGATTAACGTTACCTACGCCGGGGGACCGCAGCAGTCACAGAAAAGTAACTGTGGCATTGGCGGAGACGGGATGGGGGGGCATCAGCCATCAGCTTGGCTTATCGTAGGCGTGCAGTGGGGGTGAGCTCCCCCTTCCCCTCTCCACTCCAGTCGCCAGTTCCCTACTGTGCGCATAGCATCATCTTCCCCTCTCTCCACCTGTTTCAGAGTTTTGTCCCGCCTCTGCAGGCGACAACGACAAATCGAAGCCTGTAACGTCCTTCCCCACTTCACGGCAGGTAAAAAAACCAGGGAACGTGGGTGAGCAGCAAGCCCAACATGCCACGCTTGCAGCTGGAGCTCACACAGGAATACTTATGGAACTTAGCCGGTTGCTTGTGGTTTTATTGATAGAGAAAGATTTCTTGTACTTGTGAAAGTATAGAAATAACTAGTAATCCTGCACTCCCCCCCTCTCATTGGTGCACTTTCCTCCTCTCATTGGTGGGAATGAAGCTGCCTCATAGATCTCTCTCCTCTTTTCTACCAATGGGAGAGGAGAAATACATGATGACTAGATATTTCTGCACTTTTATAAGTGCAGAAAGCTTTTCTCTTATTGATAAGACATTTAGCTGTTTTCATGTCTGGTAAAATAAATTTGTCGAAATCTTTTAAATGTGAAAACATTCGTCACAATATTTTACAAAGTAACACAGTTTATGTGTTTTTACCCTACCTGACACAAATAGCTCCCACAAGTCGGGCCGAGGAGTCACTTGGACCGACCAGTCGACACCTCCTGGCCGACGTGCGACATCCGAGGTGTATTCGGCTAGGACAAGCGCGGGAAGGAGCGGCACACAAGCGAGATTCCCAAGAAGTGGCCCGCAAGATGATCAAAGTATCTTCCAAATGAGGTGAGGTCTAGCCATCACGCCACCGGAGATTTCGGCCTTGAATACTGCGATCTTGGCAGGATTGGCTTGCCGATTATAGCCAAGATCCTGCGACAGTCACAGGGATCCCTTGCGAGATTTTTGGAATCCCCCAGTAATCACTATGCATAGGCTACCATTATAAAATGGGCAGACATTCTATACACACATGTACAAAAAATCTCTAATACTTCCTACATAGTCAACATATTCTTACTACTGACTTGAGCGTCGGAGTGTCTGCCCGCCAAGTCTTCTAGGTGGGATTGTAGGTCGGGAGTTTGGCATCATCTTCATCGACATCGGCATCTCCTTCCCTTGGTCTCCTCGGTCTGAGCCGACCTCTGTTACACTAACAGTAACATTTGACGCTGCTGTGAGAAGTGACTGTAGCTTCCATGGCTCTCAAGGGAAAGATGGTCACCCAATCGTCTGGGGAAGAGATTCCCCCCACCAAAACTCTGGAGGAGGTTGCCGTTGGAGGTTCGGGTTTCGGCAAGCAAGACTCCACGACCTCTTCCCATCTCGATCAAGTGGAGCAGTTGATCGCAAGTCTGCACGACACGCTTGCTCGCATAGAGCAGAATCAACAGGGCACAATCGCCAGGGTTGTGATGGCACAGGGTCAGGTCACGCCAGTCATGGGTGACCCGAGCCTTGCGACACCGACTACAGTACGTCACCCTCCCCCGACGTTGTCATCCAGCCAAGAGGAGGTCCCGATCTCGGCCGTCGTACTATCGGCACCACCCCCGGCAGTCCCGGTGCCACTCCTCACCACTCCGATAACGGCAGTGGAGCACGGCATGCCAAGGGTGAGCGAGGTGGACCACTACTCTGTTGGCCCTTTTGGTACGGCATCAAGCTAACCTAGAGGGGGGGTGAATAGGTTAACTGAAATCTGAAACGAAAACTTAAACACAGAAAATTATCACTTGAAAGTTTGGTTAGTTTAGTGTGATAAAGAGTAGCAATGCGGAAGCAAATAAACAATCACACAAATGACACAAGAGATTTATCCTGGTTCGGCCCTTCCCACATGGAAGTCCTACGTCCAGTCCCCAAGCAACCTCTTGGGATTTTACTAACTAAGGGTACAGTCCCCCTCAAGGACAATACAACACCCAACACCCCAGCTGGTCTTCTTCTCTTTCCCGGGCAAGAAGGTAGCCCACTTCTCTTACAGGTAAAGAAGCCAACCTCCTGGTACAAACCCTAGTGCAGTTCTACTAGACACAACCCCTAGCTAGGTTCTACACTATATACAGTCCTATAGCTGGACAAAAAATCTTTCTTAGAAAAGAAAGATAATACGAGAGCTATTACAAGATGAACACTAAGAACTAGCTCATAGTCAAGGACTCTCCCCCAAATTTACAATGAGCGCAGAGAGAGAATGAAGAGAGAGAAGAAAGCTTGAAGGAGGCTTGAATGCTTGAGATGCTTTTGATCGCTTCTTCTTTGGCTCAGGCTCTTTCTCTCTTTCTCTGAGTGTATGTGGAGTTTTGGTTCTTCACTGGATGTACACTCCTTGAATGATCTTCAGGAAGGCTCTATCATGTTCTTCAACCTTGCTTCATCTTTTATATGAGAGGCTTTTTGAATAGATCCGTTGGAGTTCTAGCCGTTGCTCATCTTCTCTTTCTTCTGATAATTTGTGGTCTACGAGGTCTGCAAACATAGAAGAAAGTGTTTAGATAAAAGAGTGTTTCTGTTCAGAAGGCTCATACCTCTATGTTTCTGGTGTTATCCAGAAGTGGTAGGTAACCCTCTTTTTGTTCTGACAAGAGAGAAGAGATCTGAAAAGATAAAAGAGATCTTCTGTCAGAATTATATTTGACCTTTCATTAGGCGCCAAACATATTTGAAACATTTGAATATAAAGGAAATCGATGTTTTCATAAAGTCAATGTTTGGACAAAATCGATGTTTAAGTGAAAGCAAATCGTTATTATAAGATAGGTAAATTGATGTTTAACTTATCGAGTCGATGTGGCATTCAAATCGTTATGGTGTCCAAATCGTTATTTGACTTATGAAATCGATGTTTTGGTCAAATCGATGTTTTACTTACCAAATCAATGTGAGACTAAATCGATGTTTCGATCAAATCGTTATGAAACTTTATCGAATCGATGTGAGAATCAAATCATTGTTTCTCACTTATGAAATCATTATGAGAGTGAAATCGATGTAAGAGCAAATCGATGTTTCTCACTTATGAAATCGATGTGAGAGTGAAATCGATGTGAGAGCAAATCAATGTTTCTCACTTACCGAATCGTTGCACGGTCAAATCGATATTTCACTTAACGAATCGTTACACAATCAAATCGTTGTGTAACTTATCAAATCGTTGTTAGTGAAATCGATGTGGCACTTTGAATAGAAATCGATGTACATTGAATGAACATTGATTTAGCATTTTAGTGCACAAAACACATAAATTTATATTTAGTAGGAAAACATGATATTAAATATATTTAATAATATTTAGTTAATCATAAATTTTGTTATCACCAAAATATAAAGGTAAAATATAGGAGTGGTTCAACATACTCGGCGAAGTCAGTGCCGGTGCACAGCAGCCTCGTTGCTGAGGATCGATGGAGGGACGACCTCCGCGAGGTAAACAAGGGAATCGAGGCCTTGCAGCATGGTTCCCACGCACCCTCGGTCGTGACGCTCCTGTCTCCTCACCCTTTGTCGAGGAAATCATGTCGGCCCCAATCCCCCAAAAGTTGGAGCTCCTGAAGTTCCGGCAGTACAACGGGACGATGAACCCTATCCATCATCTTGACAACTTTCAGGACCAGTCGAGATTGTAAATATGTCGGATGCACTAAAGTGTCATGCGTTCATGTTCACTATGGACGACACAACGCTTCAGTGGTTCAAGACGCTGTCAGCGTGCTCGGTGACATGCTTCGCTGACCTGGCTCAATGTTATTTGGACTATTTTTATAGCACGGTGCAACACACCCTATGCACCCGACGACTTTGTGGCTGGCTGTGTAGAACAAGGCCGAACTCTTTCGTGACTATGTCAGAAGGTACCAGCTCGAGATGATGAAAGTAACATACCTCGACCTTCGGACGGTGCTCAACATCCTCACGCACGTCTACTCCAATGCACCGTTCATGGCCTCGATCGCAAAGAAGCCCCCGGTAAGTCTCACTGACCTTCTTTCTCGTATGCGGAAGTATGTGCGGCTGAAGTCAACCCTGGAGGCTGCTGGCAACTTGGGCCGACCTGCAGAGCAAGGGTCGCCCAGTAGAACACCTGATCTGAAGAGAACAAAGAGGGAAGATCCCTCCAGACGTGCCTCTGCGAGACGGTCGGATCCGAGGCGACGCCTTGACGAGCCTGGAGGAGGAAGGATTGGTCTAGGTTTGGCAGGCCTCCCTACGAGATCCTGCCCATTATCAAGAAGTTGTCGGGATTTCGGCATCCCTATTCGATGCCTCAGCCACCGACGGGACAGGGGGTCAACCTATACTGCGACTACCAAAAGGACTTCGGTAGGGGTGTAAACGGAACCCGATATTCTGATATTCCGACCCGATACCGATAAAAATTATTGGTTTCAGAATCGGAAAATGATACCGATAGCTTATCGGAATCGGTATCGGATATTCCGATAAGTTATCGGAATCGGAATCGAAAAAATAATCGGAATCGGTATCGGTATCGGTATCGGTTATTCCGATAAATTATCATAAACTCAAGGTAAAATTATGGTAAACATCTTACCTTATAGGAATTTCGGTTCCGGTAATGTTATCGGAATCGGAACTAACCATTCTTATCGGAATCGGAACCATATTTCAGTTATCGGAATCGGTATCAGAATCTGTGTTTCCGAACCCGACCCCTTTACAGCCCTAGACTTCGGGCATACAACTGACTAGTGCTGGAGCCTTAAGAGCGAGATCGTAGACATGCTGAAATGCAGCATCATAGGCAAGGACGTCGTGGACGGGAAGCCAAAGCCCTCCGATTTTGGGGGAGAGAAGATTGCTCCCTGCTGATGCTATCGGGAGGGGCGGCCAGAGAAGGCAATAGCAGGTGAAAGCGGAAGGCGTACCCACCGACAGCTGGGACAAGTTCTAGCAGACCAACTCCGATATCCGGCGGTGTCATTTCCTTTTTGGACGAGGACCTGGTCGGCCTCAGTCTCCCCCACGACGATGCGTTGGTAGTACACGATGACGTCAATGGGTACGATCTACACCGAATCCTGATTGATAATGGAGCAGCCCCCAACAAGCTTTTCTATGATTGTTTTTTAAAGATGCCCGAGCTTGGCTCCAAGCTCAGGCCGGTTGCAACTCCCCTCTTTGGGTTTAGTGGAACCCCGGTGAACACCGAAGGCTCGATTAGGCTAAGCGTCACCCTAGGCACCCGACCACAGCATGTGACAGTTGAGGTTGACTTTCTCGTGGTCAAAGTGAAGTTAGCCTACAACGTGATTTTCGGTCGGGGCCTTTTGGGAAGGATAGGGGGAGTTCCTTCAATCTATCACTAAAAGTTGAAGTTCCCAATGCCGAATGGTATCGGAGAGGTCGCAGGAAACCAAACCGAAGCCCATTGTTATGTAAACTCTATTAAAGCTAAGGAACCAACACTTTCCGAGTATGAATCCGCCCCTGACAAGTGCTCGGAGAGGGGTGATCCCACCAAGCAGACAAAGCAAATACAAGTCTTGGAGGACCAAGCACTGACCATAGGCACCGAGCTTCACACGTCGAAAGAACCAATGGTGGATTTCTTGAAGGCCAGCATCGACATTTTCGCCTAGTCAAATGACGACTTGCCCGGGATCGACCCGAGGGTCATCCAGCATCATTTGAATGTCGATCCCAAGGTTTGGGTAGTCAAGCAGAAGAAGCGACCGTTGTCGGCGGATTGACAGGAGCCGTGGATGACGGCCTCAAAAAAAACTTGTGTACGGGAACCATCAACGACGTCCTCTACCCAGAGTGGGTCTCAAACGTCGTCCTGGTGAGGAAGGAGACTGGGAATGGCAAATGTACATGTTGACTTCACCAACCTCAATAAGGCGTGCCCGAAGGACAACTTCCCACTTCCCCACATCGACCAGCTCGTCGACTCCATGGTAGGCCATGAGCTGCTCAGCTTCCTTGATGCCTACTCGAGGTACCACCAGATCAGGATGGCTCCAGAGGTTGAGGAGAAGATGACCTTCATAATGGAAAAATCTATGTATTGCTTCACCCGAATGTCTTTTTGGACTAAAGAATACAGGGGCAACGTACCAGCTACTCGTCAACAAGATGTTCGAGTCTCATATCAGGAAGACGATGGAGATCTACATTGATGACATGCTAGTCAAGAGTCGGCGGGCCGAAGAGCACGTTCGTGACCTGGCCAAGGCGTTCAAGGTCTTGCATGAGTATGGGATGAGGCTAAATCCCGATAAGTGCATCTTCCGTGTCCGAGTTGGGACATTCCTCGATTACCTCATCTCACATCGAGGGATAGACGTCAACCCCGACAAAGTGCAAGCGATCCTTGACGTATCGGCGTCGAGAACCATCAAGGAGGTGCAGAGGCTGAACGGTTGTGCCACTGCCCTGAGCAGGTTCATGTTGAGATCGGCGGAACACTACAGGCTTTTCTATGATGTGCTGAGGAGGGCCATTTTGAATGGGACGAGGCATGTCAAAAGGCCTTTGATGAGCTCAAGGCAAATCTGGCTACCGTTCCCACGTTGAGCAAGCCTCAGCCTAGAGAGGAGCTATCGTAGTACCTCTCGGCAATCGACCACTCGGTCAGCTCAGTTCTAGTACGAGAGGAGGGGAGGTAGCATCTACCGGTTTATTATACAAGTAGAGCTTTGCGGGGAGCCTAGCAGCACTACACTGACCTTGAGAAAGCTAGCTACGTGCTCGTCATGGTTGTGCATCGGCTTTGACCATACTTCCAAGCTCACAAGATCATCATCCTATCTGATGCCCCTATCAAGAAGGTGCTAGGCTATCCCGAGGCCTCGGGGAGACTGGCGAAGTGAGCTATCGAGCTCAGCGAATTCGACATGGCCTATCAAGCCTTGGGTCACCATCAACGCCCATGCTCTCACCGACTTCATCTCTGAAGGCATGGCGAGACTTGATGAGCCAGCGGACGTAGGCTCAGATTGGGAGGTCTTTGTAGACAAAACATCGAGCTCCCAAGGTAGCAGAGCTAGTGTCGTCCTCCACTCCCCAGAGGGCCTCATCCTCAGGTACGCGATCCGCATCAGTTTCCCTGCTTCTAATAATGTAGCGGAGTTCAAGGCTGTTATCTTAAGGCTACTAATGTCAAGGTCTCTAGGAGCCACCCGAGTTACGATCTATAGCGACTCCCAGCTGGTCATCAGCTAGGTTGCAAAAGATTTTCAAGTATGAGAATAGAAGATCGCTCCATACATGAATGAGGTGCTAAAGTTAATAAAGGAGTTTGAGTCAGCCAAGCTTCAACAGATCCCAAGGGCTGACAATTCACAAGCAGATGTGCTCTCAAAGTATGCTGCAACCTTCGAGCACCACCTCGGAGCCTCAGTACTCGTCGAGGAGCTCTGTGAGCCTTCTGTAGGTACCACGGATAATATTTTATGTGCAAAAGCAAGACCAACCTGGATGACTCCGATCATGGAGTATGTCTGAGACAGTCTTCTTTCAGAAGACCAGATGCAGCATTAAAGATGAAGCGACAAGCTCTGAGGTCCTTCCTGATGGGAGACATCCTTTACCGAAGAGGCTTTGAATACCCACACCTTCACTGCATCGGCCCTGACCAGGATGAGGAGATCATTCGGGAAGTACATGAGGGTACTTGTGGAAGCCACATCGGAGCTCAGTCGTTGGTGCGACGAGTAACCGACAAGGTTACTAGTGGCCAACCATGCTGCGTGACACCAAGGGTTACATCAGGAGGTGCCACTAGTGTCAACTTTTTAGTAAGATATATCATCAGCCGTAGACAAATCTCACCCCCTTGTCGCCCCCATGGCCCTTCGCGCAGTGGGGGATGGACATCCTCGACCCTTTTCCTCAAGCATCGAGTCAGCAGAAATTCCTCATCATTGGTGTCGACCCACTTCGTGGTCGAGCCCTTGGCAAAGATTACAGACGCTAACGCTTGGGGATTTGTCTAGAAGAGCATCGTTTGCCGATTTGGTTTACCAAGGACACCGATCACGGATAACGGCAAACAATTCGACAATGCAAGGTTTTCGTCGGAACTGCTCTCAACTCAATATTCACCATCGGTTCACTTCAGTCGCCCATCCCCAGTCCAATGGGCATGTCGAGGTGACAAACCGAACTCTTCTCAACAGGTTGAAGAAGTGATTAGATGACTTGAAAGGGAGATGGGCCGAGGAGCTCGCCCATGTGCTCTGGGCATATCGCGTCACACCCCGAGAAGCAACAGCAGAGTCTCCTTTTGCACTCACTTTTAGGGTGGAGGAAGTAACCCCTGTGGACCTGCTCGTACCCTCGAGAAGAATTTTGAGCTTTGAGCGTGAAAGCAATGACTGATCTCTTCAAGCCGAGCTGGACCTGGTCGAAGAAAGACGAGACGGTGCTGCTGCTCGCATGGAGGTGTACCAGTGAAGGATGAAGCGAACCTTTGCCGCTAAGGTCAGACCAAGGCAATTTGGCATTGGCAACCTCGTTCTATGCAACTTAGTTGTCTCTGACTCGAGGTCGACAGTTAGTAAGCTCTCTCCGAATTGGGAAGGGCCATACCATATGGTCGAAAGCCTCGGCTAGGGGGCATATTCGTTGGCGGATATAAGCGGGTCGGCGATTCCACGAACTTGGAATGTCGAGCACCTGCATTGTTATTTCCCTTGATATGTCAATAAAATCCCAATATTGTTGCCTTTTTATGTGTCAATCATAGATGAACTAATCGAAAATTGACGGGTTGTAATCGTCGCCTCTTAAATATGAAGTGTCAGTAAAAACAGCGCGAGGAGGTCTTGTAGGTGACCTCGGCTGATCTGACCCCATGAGTGGATGGAGACCAGTTTTGTCTCATCTCACGGTTGGGAGTTTTGTTTAACACAGTGCGAAGAGGTCGCATTGGCGACCTCGGCTGATCCAACGCCCGTGAGTGGATGGAGACCAGTTTTGCCTCATCGCACGGTTGAACTTTTGGTTCACAGTGCGAGGAGATCGCGTCGATGACCTCGGCTGATCCGACCTCGTGAGTGGATGGAGACTAGTTTTGTCTCATCCCACAGTTGAAGTTTTAGTTCATAGCACGAGGAGGTCGCGTCAATGACCTCGGCTGATCCGACCCCGTGAGTGGATGGAGACTAGTTTTGTCTCATCCCACAGTTGAAGTTTTAGTTCATAGCACGAGGAGGTTGCATCGACGACCTCGGCTGATCTGACCCCGTGAGTGTAAGGGGACCAGTTTTGTCTCATCCCACGGTTGAAGTTTTGGTTCACAGCGCGAGGAGGTCACACCGGCAACCTTGGCTCGAAAAATTGCCAATTGGAACTACAACGAAACACACAGGCGACATTGCAACTTTAAGGTCTTAGCCCATCCTAAGTAACCAAAAAATAGAGCCTCGACAATTCAACTGAAGAAGATGCGATTCAACTAAAGATCACTTACACGGCCTCGACTATTTGTCTGAGATAAATATGTACATGAAGATAGAAATTAAGGAAGGCTCGGAGTGAGGTGTGCCGTCGGCTCGAGTCTGTCACCCCCGGCCGCCTCGAGGCTGATTGAGGAGTCGGCGTCGGTAGCATTAGCAGTAGGCAAGTCGACATTGGCCTTTGCAGTGTCAACGGCGGTAGCGGTGGCTCCATACCCCGCCTGGTAGGCTCGTCATTGCCAGACCCAGTGGGTTCCAGCTCTAACACGTTCAAGTTAGGGAAGGTCTCCTTAAACCGCCCCAAGCAGTTGGCATAGCCTTCGCTAAAAATCCATCGATCTCCTTCTTCAAGGCCTCGGATGCTTGGTACTCGACCACCGCCTTCTGACGCTCGGCTGCAATCTGCTCGACGACGCCCTCCTTGGTGACCTGGTGGGCAGCCTTCTCCTCCTAGAGGGACTTGCGGAATTTGTCTACCGCAAGTGCCAGTTGAGTGGCCCTCTCTACTATCTGACCAGCTTCACGAGCCTCCTTCTCTCGCTTCTCCTCGACCTCCGTGGCCATCCACTTCGCCGCCTCAACCTCCTTTTCTCCATCACGGCCACCCTCGCCACCGCCACCGCCACCGCCTCTGCCACACGCTTGTCGACGTGGAGATGGGAGCCCTCAGTCTTCTCCAGCAACCTGCCAGTCAAGCCCAACTGGTCTTGCATGGTGCACTACAAGGAAAATCGGAAATAGAGACCGAATATTCGGTCTCTTTCGGTCCCTAAACAACATCTAAGAGACCGAATAGTGACCGAATATGTCGGTCAAAAATTCTGGTCACAAATCGTGACCGACTGAATTCGGCCCTATTCGGTCACTAAATAGTGGACCGAATAGGGACCGAATAAGATCGGTCCCTATTAGGGACCGAATTTATCAGTCCTAGTTCGGTCTCTAAAATAGGGACCGAATAGGGACCGAATTATTAGTCCTAATTCGGTCCCTAAAATAGGGACCGAATAGGGACCGAATAAATTCAGTCCCTATTTAGGGACCGAAATAAATCGGTCCCTATCAGTCCGAAAAATAGGGACTGAATAGGGACCGAAAAAGTTCGGTCCCATTTAAGGACCAAAAAAAAGGTCCCTATTCGGTCCCTATTTAGGGACCGAACTAGGACTGTAAATTCGGTCCCATTTAGGGACGATTATTTCGGTCCCTAATCGGTCTATTTTTTAAATAATTTTTTTTAAATATACATATTAGGAAAAAACCTGCTTAAATAAAATCAATAATATCCACAACAATAATAATTGTCCACCATAAAAATATCTACAACACAAAAATAATAAAAATATCCACAACAAAATAATAATAAAATGTCGACAACAACAACAATAATAAAAATACCACAACACAACATAATAAAATGTCCACAACATCAGAATAATAAAATGTCCACAATAAGAATAAAAATATCCACAATATCACAATAATATAATGCCAACAACAATAATAAAAATGTCTACAACAATAATAATAATGAAATGAAAACATGATGCCGTCTTCGTCTTCGTCTTCATCCTCGTGTCCTCCCACTCCACCCGATGAAGGAACAATACAATATAATATAACAATAATAAGGTTAAATTAAATACTATTATAAGCAAAACTTATTTTAGAAGTCTAAATTAAATAAAACTATAAGCAATGAAGGTCAATTAGATGAGTATTTCTATTTTGGACCCTGAAACCGAAGTTCTTCAATTTTTTACTAAACTAACTTGGTTAAGACGACGACTTGGCGCGTCGCGGTCAAACCGGGAGTCCGAATTAAACTAGTCAGTTTCCACAAGTCACACTCATCGCGCCCACCATGCTGGAACAAACCGGAGGCCAATCGGAAGAGTATTTCTAACATTGGACCCTCAAACCGAAGTTTTTCATTTTTTAACTAAACTAACTTGGTTAAGACGACTTGGAGCGTCGAGGTCAAACCGGGAGTCCGAATTGAACTCCGTCATTTTCCATAAGTCACACTCATCGGCCCGACCGTGCTGGAACAAACCGAGGCCATCGGATGAGTATTTCTAATTTTGGTCCCTCAATAGAAGTTTTTCATTTTTTAAGTAAACTAACTTGGTTAAGATGACTTGGACCGTCGAGGTCAAACCCGGAGTCCGAATTGAACTCCGTCAGTTTCCACAAGTCACACTCATTGGCCCGACCGTGCTGGAACAAACCGGAGGCCAATCGGATGAGTATTTCTAATTTTGGTCCCTCAAATCGAAGTTTTTCATTTTTTAACTAAACTAACTTGGTTAAGATGACTTTGACCGTCGAGGTCAAACCGGGACTCCGAATTGAACTCCGTCAGTTTCCACAAGTCAAACTCATTGGCCCGACCGTGCTGGAACAAACCGGAGGCCAATCGGATGAGTATTTCTAATTTTGGTCCCTCAAACCAAACCGAAATTTTTCATTTTTTAACTAAACTAACTTCGTTAAGACGACTTGGAGCGTCGAGGTCAAACCGGGAGTCCGAATTGACTCCGTCAGTTTCCACATGTCACACTCATCGGCCCGACCGTGCTGGAACAAACCGGAGGCCAATCGGATGAGTATTTCTAATTTTGGTCCCTCAAATCGAAGTTTTTCATTTTTTAACTAAACTAACTTGGTTAAGACGACTTGGAGCGTCGAGGTCAAACCGGGAGTCCGAATTGAACTCCGTCAGTTTCCACAAGTCACACTCATCGGCCCGACCGTGCTGGAACAACCGGAGGCCAATCGGATGAGTATTTCTACATTGGACCCTCAAACCGAAGTTTTTCATTTTTTAACTAAACTAACTTGGTTAAGACGCTTGGAGCGTCGAGGTCAAATCGGGAGTCCGAATTGAACTCCGTCAGTTTCCACAAGTCACACTCATCGGCCCGACCGTGCTGGAACAACCGGAGGCCAATCGAATGAGTATTTCTAATTTTGGTCCCTCAAATCAAAGTTTTTCATTTTTTAACTAAACTAACTTGGTTAAGATGACTTGGACCGTCGAGGTCAAACCGGGACTCCGAATTGAACTCCGTCAGTTTCCACAAGTCACACTCATTGGCCCGACCGTGCTGGAACAAACCGGAGGCCAATCGGATGAGTATTTCTAATTTTGGTCCCTCAAACCGAAATTTTTCATTTTTTAACTAAACTAACTTAGTTAAGACGACTTGGAGCGTCGAGGTCAAACCGGGAGTCCGAATTGAACTCCGTCAGTTTCCACATGTCACACTCATCGGCCCGACCGTGCTGGAACAAACCGGAGGCCAATCGGATGAGTATTTCTAATTTTGGTCCCTCAAATCGAAGTTTTTCATTTTTTAACTAAACTAACTTGGTTTAGACGACTTGGAGCGTCGAGGTCAAACCGGGAGTCCGAATTGAACTCCGTCAGTTTCCAAGTCACACTCATCGGCCCGACCGTGCTGGAACAAACCGGAGGCCAATCGGATGAGTATTTCTAACATTGGACCCTCAAACCGAGTTTTTCATTTTTTAACTAAACTACTTGGTTAAGACGACTGGAGCGTCGAGGTCAAATCGGGAGTCCGAATTGAACTCCGTCAGTTTCCACAAGTCACGCTCATCGGCCCGACCGTGCTGGAACAAACCGGAGGCCAATCGGATGAGTATTTCTAGTTTTGGTCCCTCAAATCGAAGTTTTTCATTTTTTAACTAAACTAACTTGGTTAAGATGACTTGGAGCGTCGAGGTCAAACGGGAGTCCGAATTGAACTCCGTCAGTTTCCACAAGTCACACTCATCGGCCCGACCGTGCTGGAACAAACCGGAGGCCAATCGGAAGAGTATTTCTAACATTGGACCCTCAAACTGAAGTTTTTCATTTTTTAACTAAACTAACTTGGTTATGATGACTTGGAGCGTCGACGTCAAACCGGGAGTCCGAATTGAACTCCGTCAGTTTCCACAAGTCACACTCATCGGCCCGACCGTGCTGGAACAAACCGGAGGCCAATCGGATGAGTATTTCTAATTTTGGTCCCTCAAACCGAAGTTTTTCATTTTTTAACTAAACTAACTTGGTTAAGACGACTTGGAGCGTCGAGGTCAAACCGGGAGTCCGATTTGAACTCCGTCAGTTTTCACAAGTCACACTCATCGGCCCGACCGTGCTGGAACAACCGGAGGCCAATCGGAAGAGTATTTCTAACATTGGACCCTCAAACTGAAGTTTTTCATTTTTTAACTAAACTAACTTGGTTATGATGACTTGGAGCGTCGAGGTCAAACCGGAGTCCGAATTGAACTCCGTCAGTTTCCACAAGTCACACAAATCGGCCCGACCGTGCTGGAACAAACGGAGGCCATTCGGATGAGTATTTCTAATTTTGTTCCCTCAATCGAAGTTTTTCATTTTTTAACTAAACTAACTTGGTTAAGACGACTTGGAGCGTCGAGGTCAAACCGGAGTCCGAATTGAACTCCGTCAGTTTCCACAAGTCACACTATCATCGGCCCGACCGTGCTGGAACAAACTGGAGGCCAATCGGAAGAGTATTTCTAACATTGGACCCTCAAATCGAAGTTTTTTATTTTTAACTAAACTAACTTGGTTAAGACGACTTGGAGCGTCAAGGTCAATCGGGAGTCCGAATTGAACTCCGTCAGTTTCCACAAGTCACACTCATCGGCCCGACCGTGCTGGAACAAACGGAGGCCAATCGGATGAGTATTTCTAACATTGGACCCTCAACCGAAGTTTTTCATTTTTTAACTAAACTAACTTGGTTAAGACGACTTGGAGCGTCGAGGTCAAATCGGAGTCCGAATTGAACTCCGTCAGTTTCCACAAGTCACACTCATCGGCCCGACCGTGCTGGAACAAACCGGAGGCCAATCGGATGAGTATTTCTAATTTTGGTCCCTCAAATCAAGTTTTTCATTTTTTAACTAAACTAACTTGGTTAAGACGACTTGGACCGTCGAGGTCAAACCGGGAGTCCGAATTGAACTCCGTCAGTTTCCACAAGTCACACTCATCGGCCCGACCGTGCTGGAACAACCGGAGGCCAATCGGATGAGTATTTCTAATTTTGGTCCCTCAAACCGAATTTTTCATTTTTTAACTAAACTAACTACTTTGTTTAAGACGACTTGGAGCGTCGAGGTCAAACCGGGAGTCCGAATTGAACTCCGTCAGTTTCCACATGTCACACTCATCGGCCCGACCGTGCTGGAACAAACCGGAGGCCAATCGGATGAGTATTTCTATTTTGGTCCCTCAAATCGAAGTTTTTCATTTTTTAACTAAACTAACTTGGTTAAGACGACTTGGAGCGTCGAGGTCAAACCGGGAGTCCGATTGAACTCCGTCAGTTTCCACAAGTCACACTCATCGGCCCGACCGTGCGGAACAAACCGGAGGCCAATCGGATGAGTATTTCTAACATTGGACCCTCAAACCGAAGTTTTTCATTTTTTAACTAAACTAACTTGGTTAAGACGACTTGGAGCGTCGAGGTCAAACGGAGTCCGAATTGAACTCCGTCAGTTTCCACAAGTCACACTCATCGGCCCGACCGTGCTGGAACAAACCGGAGGCCAATCGGATGAGTATTTCTAATTTGGTCCCTCAAATCGAAGTTTTTCATTTTTTAACTAAACTAACTTGGTTAAGATGACTTGGAGCGTCGAGGTCAAACCGGGAGTCCGAATTGAACTCGTCAGTTTCCACAAGTCACACTCATCGCCCGACCGTGCTGGAACAACCGGAGGCCAATCGGAAGAGTATTTCTAATTTTGACCCTCAAACTGAAGTTTTTCATTTTTTAACTAAACTAACTTGGTTAAGACGACTTGGAGCGTCGCGTCAAACCGGGAGTCCGAATTGAACTCCGTCAGTTTCCACAAGTCACACTCATCGCCCGACCGTGCTGAACAAACCGGAGGCCAATCGGATGAGTATTTCTAATTTTGGTCCCTCAAACCGAAGTTTTTCATTTTTTAACTAAACTAACTTGGTTAAGACGACTTGGAGCGTCGAGGTCAAACCGGGAGTCCGAATGAACTCCGTCAGTTTTCACAAGTCACACTCATCGCCCGACCGTGCTGGAACAAACCGGAGGCCAATCGGAGAGTATTTCTAATTTTGGTCCCTCAAACTGAAGTTTTTCATTTTTTAACTAAACTAACTTGGTTAAGATGACTTGGAGCGTCGAGGTCAAACCGGAGTCCGAATTGAACTCCGTCAGTTTCCACAAGTCACACAATCGCCCGACCGTGCTGGAACAAACCGGAGGCCATCGGATGAGTATTTCTAATTTTGTTCCCTCAAATCGAAGTTTTTCATTTTTTAACTAAACTAACTTGGTTAAGACGACTTGGAGCGTCGAGGTCAAACCGGGAGTCCGAATTGAACTCCGTCAGTTTCCACAAGTCACACTCATCGGCCCGACCGTGCTGGAACAAACTGGAGGCCAATCGGAAGAGTATTTCTAACATTGGACCCTCAAATCGAAGTTTTTTATTTTTTAACTAAACTAACTTGGTTAAGACGACTTGGAGCGTCAAGGTCAAATCGGGAGTCCGAATTGAACTCCGTCAGTTTCCACAAGTCACACTCATCGGCCCGACCGTGCTGGAACAAACCGGAGGCAATCGGATGAGTATTTCTAATTGACCCTCAAACCGAAGTTTTTCATTTTTTAACTAAACTAACTTGGTTAAGACGACTTGGAGCGTCGAGGTCAAATCGGGAGTCCGAATTGAACTCCGTCAGTTTCCACAAGTCACACTCATCGGCCCGACCGTGCTGGAACAAACCGAGGCCAATCGGATGAGTATTTCTAATTTTGGTCCCTCAAATCGAAGTTTTTCATTTTTTAACTAACTAACTTGGTTAAGATGACTTGGAGCGTCGAGGTCAAACCGGGAGTCCGAATTGAACTCCGTCAGTTTCCACAAGTCACACTCATCGGCCCGACCGTGCTGGAACAAACCGGGCCCAATCGAAAGAGTATTTCTAACATTGGACCCTCAAACTGAAGTTTTTCATTTTTTAACTAAACTAACTTGGTTAAGATGACTTGGAGCGTCGAGGTCAAACCGGGAGTCCGAATTGAACTCCGTCAGTTTCCACAAGTCACACTCATCGGCCCGACCGTGCTGGAACAAACTGGAGGCCAATCGGATGAGTATTTCTAATTTTGTACCCTCAAACCGAAGTTTTTCATTTTTTACTAAACTAACTTGGTTAAGACGACTTGGAGCGTCAGGTCAAATCGGGAGTCCGAATTGAACTCCGTCAGTTTCCACAAGTCACACTCATCGGCCCGACCGTGCTGGAACAAACCGGAGCCAATCGGATGAGTATTTCTAATTTTGGTCCCTCAAATCGAAGTTTTTCATTTTTTAACTAAACTAACTTGGTTAGATGACTTGGAGCGTCGAGGTCAAAGCGGGAGTCCGAATTGAACTCCGTCAGTTTCCACAAGTCACACTCATCGCCCGACCGTGCTGGAACAAACCGGAGGCCAATCGGATGAGTATTTCTAATTTTGGTCCCTCAATCGAAGTTTTTCATTTTTTAACTAAACTAACTTGGTTAATGACTTGGAGCGTCGAGGTCAAACCGGGAGTCCGAATTGAACTCCGTCAGTTTCCACAAGTCACACTCATCGCCCGACCGTGCTGGAACAAACCGGAGGCCAATCGGATGAGTATTTCTAATTTTGGCCCTCAACTGAAGTTTTTCATTTTTTAACTAAACTAACTTGGTTAAGATGACTTGGAGCGTCGAGGTCAAACCGGGAGTCCGAATTGAACTCCGTCAGTTTCCACAAGTCACACTCATCGGCCCGACCGTGCTGGAACAAACTGGAGGCCAATCGGAAGAGTATTTCTAACATTGGACCCTCAAACCGAAGTTTTTCATTTTTTAACTAAACTAACTTGGTTAAGACGACTTGGAGCGTCAAGGTCAAATTGGGAGTCCGAATTGAACTCCGTCAGTTTCCACAAGTCACACTCATCGCCCCGACCGTTCTGAAAAAAACGGAGGCCAATCGGATGAGTATTCTAATTTTGAACCCCAAACCTACCTAAGTTCTCCATTTTTAACTAACCTAACTCGCTTAACAAGAAATTGTGTGTCGATCAACCCAAATTAAAGTTAAACTAAGTTAACTAAGTTAACTGTTAAAATTAAAACTCTGAAATAAAATAAATTTACTCACGTGGGGGCGTGTGCTGATGTCGATGGTGCTGCCTGGAGGAGGAGGAATGTTGATCTGGGGAAGGCCTGGGAGATAACCTGGGAGAGGGACGGGAGAGCTGGGCCTGTAGTGCATCGGTCACCTGCATCTGCATCTGGGCTAGACGAGTCTCCATCGAATCCGTCAGACGAGACTCTAAGCCGATATCCTACTGTCAATGAAGCCCATCAGCTGTCCTGGAGAAGTACCTGGAGTACAACTCCTGCGTGGAATGCACTGGTCTGTGACCCTGAGTTGGATCCTCCAGATAACACCCGGCTCGTGTCGATGCTGTGCCAAAAACCATACACATGGCCTTTCTTTGGGGCCCCAGATGCCGCAACCCATACCTCAGGATCTAACGCGGCTGCTCGTCCTCCCCGACGTACTTTTCTGTCATTTGTTGGCTGTATGACTCCTGCAAGAAAGCAGAAAAAACAGTAGTTAATATCATATTAATGTGAAAAATTAAATAGTGAATATATTCTAAATACTTACTGCAACCACTCGGGCTCTATCGCAATGTATGCATCCGTTCCTTTTTCTTGTGTGTTCTATCGAACACCTCGGAAAATGTCGGCTGCCTTTTAGCTCCTTCTCCTATTTCACAGAAAAAACATGACATAAATGAGTACTTTATAATAAAAGAGACCAGAAATGGACAAATACTTACCAATCTGGACTGATGGGTCGCAAAAGAGACAGACCCACCAGTATGCATGTTTGCTTCTGGATTCGCAGCCCGATTAACTTTCATTATTGAGGATGTTTGTTGCCATCTCTCTGCAGCCCAGATGTTGCAAAGAGTTTCCCAATATTCTCCCCTCATCCAACTGGGCACCCGCTCCCTCCAAAGAGTCGGGTCTGCACTCTGAGAATGTTTCTCTGCATTTTTTCTCACGTTATACATCAAATGCTTGAAATTTGATCTTGCGGTCATCGTCCATACAAATCGAGACTGCACCTCGTCCGTACGACTCGTGAATCGATGCTGGCTCTATATAACATAAGAGTTAGTGAACTGCATGTATGAATACGATAAGAATTAAATTACAATACGAAATTACATACCATGAACATCTGATACAAGTGCTCCTGGACCTCCATCGGAAAATCATTGAATCTATGAATTGGCCCAGGAAAATGTGCTTGTAACGTTCTTGTGATGAATTGAGATGCTTGAGTAGGCTCTTTTATCACTGCAATGATGTAACTGCATAATGTCAATTTCTGAACTAAATTCACTTCATTGCCATAAGAAATACATACTGTTGATTACGTACCCATTATCCAGACCTCCCGAAGAGTGCTCTCATAAAAACTACCTCTGCCCTCCTGCAGGACTACCAGCATCCTCTGGCACCGAACTGGAAAATAATGAGAACAACATGAGTAATGTACAAAAATACTAAATAATGACTACAGAAATACCCTAACAGTTAAATATACAAATCTACTGGTGCATCGGAGAATGTGTAGAGTGACCTGAGCATGTGACATTTAATGGCATCAGAATTAATGCATACATTAAAGTATAACTTTACATATACATACCAGCTACTACAGGAGGATACTCGGAGGATGCACCAACAGCTGTAACTAGAATAGAACGCATAAGTAATGAGGAAGATGAATGCACAATAAAAGTACATTTGTAAATATACATACCTGCAGGCACGGTAGGAGCAGAAGAACTAGAAACTGTAGCAATTCTAATAACATTAATAATATATATAAATAATTACTACAAAAATACTTGGAAATTGAAATTACATACCTGCAGGCACGCTAGGAGATGCAGAAGAAGGACCAACAACTGTAGCAATTCTAATAACATTAATAATATATATAATAATTACTATAAAAATACTGGAAATTGAAATATACATACCTGCAGGCACGCTAGGAGATGCAGAAGAAGGATCAGCAACTGTAACAATTCTAATAACATAATAATATGTGTAAATAATGACTAAAAAAATACTTGAAAATTGAAATATACATACCTAGTTGCTAGGTAGAGGAGGTGTCCGCTCACTCGAAGGAGAAGCAGAAACTGTAACAATTTTAATGGCATTAACACTACACAAGTACACATAAATAATATACAGAGAAAAATACACAGCTGATGACGTTATTAGAAAAATATACATACCAGATGCGGGGAACAAAGCCTCCCACGAATGCCCCTCCTAGAACTGCTACCAGATCTTCCCCACGCACCATATCTTATAGAGAACATAAAATCATAAGTTTACTAGGCAATTGCTTATATTGAAAGTGAGCTGCTTTAAATATACTCTACAAGTGTGAAAAAATTCTACCATAGTTTAATTGATATCCATTTCCTCCTCAGATGATGACGATATGTCTAATTCAACCCCATCTTCATCATCATCTTCACATTCATCACTGGTATATTCCTCTTCTCACCAAGCTTTCATATTCAATATCTGTACGACGAGCACTACTGTCTTTCATCTCACGTGGATCGACTTCTTCGACCTCATTTCCGTGAGACAAGGACATTGGTGCTTCGGATTCGTCTTCTCCAATATGAGTTGTCAACTCTACATCTTCAACAAAGTCTTCTTGAAAGAATTCTGCGTTGATCTCTTCAGCTGTCTGATCAGTCATGTCCAATTCATAATCAGAGAATAGTCTTGACTTAACTCTGCAAACTACCCACCAATCATTTCGTTCTTTGTTGGTACATGAAGGATAGCTTGTATAATACACTTGCTGGGCTTGTGTGGCTAAGATGAATGGCTCATAAGTATTCAATTTTGACTTATGTTTAAGCTCGACAATCCCATGTGTTGTGTCATTTCGAATGGAATTCGGATCAAACCAATGACACTTGAACAAGAATATATGATTGTCTTGTCCTAGATATTGCAATTGTAGGATCTCCTCTACAATACCATAGTAGTCATAATCACTTTCATTGTATGTACTTCCTTTACGCATACGCCACTGTTCATGGTAGATTTATTCTGCCCATAGTCTTTCGTATGAAACCTATACCCATTGACAATAAATCAGGATAATTCTGTGCAATTTTGGATGGGCCGTAGGCTACCTGACGAACTCTTTCATCAGTAATAAACCTTCTTGCACCTGCGTGTAGAAAAGGCTAGTTATAAAATGAAATGAATTTTGTTGAATACTCTTTGACGGTGTACACTTACGCGTTCTCTTAGCCATAAGGCCAATGACTTCTCTCGTTCTTTTTCAACCTCAAAATCAGTGAGTTGTGGATTTTTTTGTATTATTCTGAATCAAATTGTCTGCAATATAAATAGCAGATCACATTGAATAGGTAGAATAAAGGCAAAAAATTACATATAAATTTAAATTGTGAGATTAGTACTTACTCAACATAACATTCTAGCTCAGAACAATTTAAAGAATATATATCTCTGCGGCACATAACTCTCTGTCATCCAGCATTCGAGTTGAAGAACGTCCGAAGGCACGTCCAGATGAGTAACTATTGAGAGTCGATTTGAAGAACGTCCGAAGGCACGTCCAGGAAATCTCAGTTGTTTCAGCCACTGACACACTTGCTTTACTTGTCCTCCTCCAAGCACATAAACTGATTTGGTTTACTTGATTTCCCATTTACTTCAACAATTTCTAACTCTGGACGTTTACAGAGAATGGACAAGTCCAAGCGTGCATTCACATTGTCCTTTGTTTTACCTTTGATATCCATAACTATGTTGAATACATTATCAAAGACATTTTTCTCGATATGCATCACGTCTAGATTGTGCCGCACAAGAAGAGTCGACCAATAAGGTAGCTCCCAGAAAATGCCTTTCTTCACCCAGTTGTGCTCCTTCCCAAAACCTGAAAGGTGTCGAGTACTGTCCATCTGTTGTGTGATATCTGGCAAATTTTCAACATGTGCTGCCATATCATGACCGGACAACCTCTCGAATATAACTTCATCTTGTTCCTTTTGTTCTTTAGGAATGCATCTTTTTGTCTTCTAAAAGGGTGATCAGCTGGTAAAAACTGACGATGGCAATCAAACCAGCAGGACTTCCCACCATGTTTAAGTACAACAATTTGGTATTATCCATGCAATACGGACATGCTAGCCTCCCATGTGTGCTCCAACCAGATAGCATTCCATATGCAGGAAAATCACTTATAGTCCACATCAATGCCGCCCTCATGGTGAAATTTTGCTTTCTAGATGCATCATAAGTATTGACCCCCTCAGTCCATAATAATTTCAATTCATCAATCAACGGTCTTAGATAGATGTCTATATTTTTTGTAGGACTTTTCGGACCAGGAATCAATAAGGACAGGAACAAATTCTCTCGCTTCATGCACATGCTCGGAGGAAGGTGTATGGTGTCACGAACACTGGCCAGCTGGAGTAGGAAGCCACTGAACCTCCAAATGGATTAAATGTCAGTGCATAAACCAAGCCTCACATTACGTGACTCCCTTGAGAAGATAGGATAAACATGGTTGAAATGAATCCAAGCTTCGCCATCTGCAGGATGAGTCATAATATCCATGTCCCGACGTACTCTTTCTGCATGCACCTCATATGTCCAGCTGTCTTTGAAGACATATACATCCGCTGCAGCCTGGGTGTAGGGGAAAATATCGTAATGACGCATAAGGTATATCCTTCCCCTAGAATGACCCTCTTTTAGGTTTAAATCTATCATGACGGCAAACTGAACAGGATACCATATCTGCATTCTCTTTGTCATACAACATACAATGATTAGGACATGCATCTATTTTCACATATCCAAGTCCTAAATCATTCACCATCTTCTTGGCACGATAAAAATTTGGAGGCAGCTTTTCATCTGGAGGCAACATGCTCTTGATGATGAGGAGGAGACGATCAAAGCAATTCTCAGAAATATGAAATTCAGATTTCAAGTTCAACAACTGTGACACCGCTGACAACCGAGTGTGCTTTTGACAACCATCCCACAATGGCTCATCAGCATCCTTAAGTAACTGATAGAATCTTTCGGCTCCCTTATTCGGCACGTCTTCAGCGTATACAGGATCCACATGTACACTGAATGCCGGACCAGCAGCATCTACAACCATATCCACGTACGTACTTGTGCCTTCCACATTACTAGGCTCGTGCGACCAGAAGTCCTCACCATGACATGTCCAATTCATATAGCCTTCAACAAACCCTTTTCTGTATAAATGGGTTGAACTTCCATGGGGAATTCCACTTCAAATTTTTACAAATCATACAAGGACATCGGATGCCACCTTGCCTGTCTACTTCTGCATTTGGATTCCCCAATGCAAACTGAACGAAATTCTCAACTCCGACCCTAAACTCCTGGGACACCACATGATCAACTATTCTGCGATACATCCATGAACGGTCTGAAGCCATTGATGTCCTACGCCCAAACAAATCAATAGACAAATAACTTTAAAATTCTAAATCACACATCCTTCGACGCAACCGAAATGAATAGGAAGAATTTATATTTAGATATCACTTTTTACCCATCTGTGAATATTTGATCGCACTCAGATGACCATTTACTATGTGATTGTATTATTTGCTGAAAATTTCGGCAGCATCTCCCCACACCTCTCCGATATACCAAAATATTTATTGATTAAGATATTTTCTTAACACTTACTAATAAGTGGTTAATAAAATATTCTAAATCAATAAAGGTATATCAGGGAGGAGTGAGTAGACACACCCGAAATTTTCAACAAATAATATAAGCACATAGTAAATGACCACCTAACTGCGATCAAACATTCACAGACTGTCCAAAACGGGACAATTCAGGACTTTGAGTTAGATATACACGTTCTCATCTTTGAAAATAAGACTCGTGCACATCAATCCCAAAGTCTTGAACGGGAGGTTCATTGACACGGGCTTAACACGCTCTCGTGAAGTGTGTGCAGTGTTAAAAGAAAATAAAAACTAAAGCATGCATATAAAACAAGTGCATAATAACCCACATAATATGAAAAAAAATAAAAACAGGGAGATAGTTTATTGAGATTTTATCTCCAATGCTGATAAGTTCTAATAAAATTACTGCATGCAGTCATAACTTTACAATTGGAGAATCCTATTAAAGAATAAGTACTAATCTGTGAGTTGGCTATCAAGAAGCCTATTAGATTTTTTACATGCATGTTGAATAATACATATGAAAGAGACTCAAAATCTACCCACCTGTCTCGGTTGCACCCTTCAAACAGGGATGGCTAGCTGCCTCTCTAGTCTATGTACTACTGTTTGTCTCAGTAATCTCTTCCATTTTTGCGACTTTAGTGTAGAGTGGAGAAGGTATCCTAATATTTAACACATACCTCTGGCTGATCAGCATAATAGATAGGACTACACAATGCTCTAGAGAACAAATGAGGGCATGTGAGTGATGGGCTAACGGGACACAGATACTGGAGAAATACTTGCTCTAGAGAACAAATTAATGGAATGAGTACTGGCAAGTAACAATATTGGAGTGACCAAGCTAAATTTGGTCAGGCTTTTACTAGTAAACATCAAGATTAAGCGAATTTTACTCCACTGATGATCATATTGTATGGTAATAATCTGTGTGTTAACAAATTTACATTCTAATCAATGTTAAACCAGCAGTCTCTTTTTTTTTTTTTACAATGAAAGATGCTTTTGTATTCAAACTAATTAGGGGAACAGTAAGTACATAGAGTCGGTCTTGCTAGGAGGAAAAAAACACCAGCAACAAGGGGAACCCAACTCACACGCCACCCAGAGAACCGATATATGGTCCTTACACAACCCCACGAAAAGTCATGCATATACCACGAAGCAAACCATCGCCAGTCAGAGTGGAGAATTATGCACTGAGCGCCAACAAGAAGATCACACAGTATATACCAAACGTTGCTCTAAATTGTTAGAAGAAGATGCCACGAACTGATCAGTAGAGTACTTAAGCAAACCTGCAGCAACTCATAAACACCGCTGGGGGAGAGTTAGAGGTCGAACTCGTCGGAGATGATGCCAGATCGAAGGGGAACATCATATATATATGGTGACAAATGCTGATCAGAAGGGGAGGAGCGGAGGGGGGGAGGGTCGGAGCCCGGAGGGGGGGAGCGCAGAAGGGGAGGAGCCGGAGGGGGGAGGGTCGGAGCCCGGAGGGGGGGAGGCAGAAGGGGAGGAGCCGGAGGGGGGGAGGGTCGGAGCCGGAGGGGGGGAGCGCAGAAGGGGAGGAGAGGGAGGGGGGGGAGGGTCGGAGCCGGAGGGGGGGGAGCGCAGAAGGGGAGGGGGTTGAGGACACTTACCGCCGGCACAGAGCTGTGGAGTCGCCGACCTGCCGCGCAAAGGAGCCGCCGCTGCGCCACGTCTGCAAGGGTCCGACCGCGCAGAGGAGCCACCGTCGCCACGTTACAATGGTCCGCCGCCGCCGCGTCTGCAAGGGTCAACAGTAGGTCGCCGCCTCGCGGGAGGGTTGCTGGCCGTGCTGTCGTCGGCCGAGATGACCAGGGAGGAGGAGGCAGGGCCGCAGGACGGGCTTACCAATTTTGCTGAGAAGATTTGGGGGGAAATGGGGGGAGAGGGAGTTGCCAGGTCGGGTAGGCTTTAGTTTTAGGTGTGGACCATTAATTAATAAATTAATAATTATGTAATTAGATATTTATATATATGTAAATATTATTAATATGTATAATTAAATAATATATATCATTCTTGAATATATCTATAAAAACATAAAATAATTATTTAAATATATTAGAATATATATTTATATATGTTTATTAGTATAAATGTTACATTTAAAAATATACGACGGGAGGGTGTTCTACATGCGTGTATTAAGTATTTATAATAGTTGTTGACCTAGGTTAGATAAAATACAATATCAAATTTAAGTATATATTTTAAATTATCAATAAATAATTATCAATTTTTGTAATATTTTTAGATGGATGAAATATATTGAGCATATTTTACGCTTAAATTCATACTGATATAGTTAATCTTATTTCTATAAGATGACCATAATACCCTCGCCAACCACGATGGACAGCGTCGGCGGTGACGGGTCCGACGACCACGATGGACAGCGTCGGCGGCGACGGGTCTGACCACCACGGCGGAGAGCGTCGGTGGTGTTGTCGGTGGTGGCGCGAGTTCGGCGTCGGCGAGAGAGAGAGAGAGAGAGAGAGTCGGGATGGAGGAGAGAGAGGGAGCGCGACTGGGGGGAGATATAGGGACAGCCAATGCGCGAGGAGTCGTCGCCGCCGGGGACCCGAGGGCCGGCGGCCGATGGCGAGCCGAGGATCGTCGGGGAGGAGGCAGGAGGGGTCCGAGGGTGGAGGGATTTCAGATTAGGTCGATTTGGGGGAGACTCGGGAGAGGGTTTTAAATATGATATTTATATTAGATATGAGCCATTAGATGTAAGATCTAATGGTCAGTATTAATCTAGTTTCGGATCGGATCTTAAACAGAGCGGATCTCTATATTTCCGCGTCCGCTCCGTTTATTATTCGGATAATATCCGTATCCGAATTCTCTCCGTCAGATATCTGTTAAACGGATACGGATAGACTTAATCGGATACGAATTCGGATCGGATCCGGATATTATCCGGATCCGTTTACAGCCCTAGTCAGGAGTACAACAGATTTCCACTCAAAATCGATAGAAATAAAAAGGCCAATGGCTCGGGCATTCTCGATGCTCCACTCAAAATCGATAGAATGGGGATCTCCACCTGCAGCACCAAACACGTCTGGTCTTCTTAGCCAAGAAAGCAGGCGAAAGTCTTGCTGGTTTTAGAAGATGTCGAAGACACCGACGAAGAAGAAGACGACGTTGTCCAAGAATGTTGCACGGACGGCGACGACCACCTTGGCAGAGGAGGCTCGACTACTCGTGCTCGGGGCGATGGGAGAGGCCAAAGAGCAGGGGCTCCGACACTCCGCTGTGTAGCAAAAAAAGAGGAGAGGCCGAACTGAGACCGGGAGGGAGAAGGGCTGCGTGGACAGATTAGGGCTTTTAGGGTTGTTTCGGTTCAATCGGTTCGGCTCAATTTTAAGGAAGAAAAAAATCGAACCGAACTATTTACCATTAAACGGTTTGATCAGTTCATTGACCCGAACTTTAGTTAGTTGAACCGAACCGAACGGTTCGGTTCGGTTCGGTTTATCGGGTTGGACCGAGAAATGAACAGTCCTAAGCATAGCATCACCAACAGCAAAGCAGTAGCAGCAGTAAAGCAGTAGTAACAGTAAGCAGTTGTAGGAGTAGCAAAGCATAGCAGCAGTAGTATGTGCGGGAGGATAAGATAAGGATCAGGCGGGGTTTAAAGGTGGGGTTTATCCGCATGCGAGATTGCAACGAACAATGGCGATGAAATCTTCGAAAGGATTTCACCTGGGTTAAAACACGTACTACAGTTCTTACGTAACCAAGTTACGCAGGATGAAGTGATTACCTTATGTAATCATTGTGCCATAATTGATATATATATATATATATACCATACATATATAAAATTCATATATTTCTTTAATATAATATATTCTATTTAATCTTTTGCATCAACATAATTTAATTATTTAGGTTATTAATTAATGGGCCTCTTGTGTGTTTATTATCGAGCTTTATTTTAGTAATGGAGGTGTGCGTAATATTCGAACTAATTGGAACGTCATCATGTATTATACACAAATGACCAAGTATTTTATAAACAAAATCAAGGTGTTACACATTTACAGCCCTAATTTCGATAGATAACAACACATACGATTAAAGTGTGAGTTCGTTGTGTGTAGACCTGAGAATTCAGATTAATTATTTAAAATTTGAGAAGGTCCATATTGTTCCCATATTCTGGAAAAAAAAGAGCTTTTTATTCGACCTAGAATATGGGTGTGTCGACCTAATTAAGTCACTGGAGACATGATCAGTTATAAGTTGATTTGAAAATTAACAGAGTGTGTCAACCTGAATAGAAGAGAGTGTTGACACTCTGAAGGAAAGTGTCAACTCTCTACAAGGTATTGGTCGATACTATGAAGGGATAGGTCGACGCTATAAGGGATAAATCGGTCAAACTACTGGATAGATAATGGTGACAGTACTACTGGATATATAGATAGTGTTGACACATGAGTACGGATAGGTCAACACTAGTACTGCATATATAGATAGTGTTGACACTACTGGATAGATAGTGTTAATGACACTACTAGATAGATAGGTCAACACTACTGGATAGATGTGTTGACACTACTAGTACTATTTTCAAAACACAGTAAGAAAAAAAAGAAGAAGAATAAGAATCCTTCAATTCACAAAGAACACTTGCCTAGCTAAGACTGAGTATTAGCTTAAAACGTAAGTTACCTAATAATCTTTAGACATTATTTTATCTTTCTTTTATTAACACACACACACAAACACACATATAAATATATATATATACTAATAAATATATACACTTTTACACATACCTACCACTACTTACACATGTTCACATTTAGATGCATGTTAAATCTTACGTAAACAAGTTTATGGTAATTTTTATTAAAATTTTCCTGAAAAAATTTATCAAGTATAAATTATCCTAAAAGTAGAAACATATTTACCTCATTAACCGTGCATCAAAAATTCTCAATATCCACATTTTTGGTATAAACATATTTTATGATAATTATGGTAATTTCGAACTAAATTTTATTACCAAAAGTCAGTCTCAATTGGTCCTATTCAGGGACCGAATAGGAGCTAAAATTATTCAGTCCCAATATAGAGACCGAATATTTTCGGTCCTATTCAGGCTGAATAGGGACTGAATAGGGACCGAAAATATTCGGTCCCAAAATAGAGACCGAATAATTTCGGTCCCTATTCGGTCCCAAAATAGGGACCGAATGGGGACCGAAAAAATTTCGGTCTATATTTGGGACCGAAATTTCGGTCCCATCGGTCGTCCCTATTGGTCCAAAATAGGGACCGAATGGGGACCGAATAGGGACCGAATAGGGACCGAAATTATTCGGTCTCTAATTTGGGACTGAAATTTCAGTCTCTATTCGGTCCTATTTTGGGACGAATAGGGACCGAAAATTTCGGTCTAAATCGGTCTCTATATGCGCTTTTTCTTGTAGTGGGGTGGTAGAGGTCCTCGATGACCTCATTTGGTTTCAGGCTCACCATTCGAGCCTTGGCCGATGTAGGGATGGACCAACGACCCCACTCCGTGGCTGTTGGTACCTCCCTTGGCGACGCTCAACGCCCAAGCGGGGAAGCGGCCACAATTGAATGCTGGGAGTAGGTAGCTGGAACAATGTCCATCGACGCCGATTTCGCCGAGGGCCGAGGTCACTTGGCGACATTCTCCAGCTGCGACGTTTCTTGTGGACATGGCTACGGATGCTCAGTAGGGGTCAAGGATGAGGAATGGATGATCTGGACGTCGGCCTCTTCCTCTCGCACCCACTCTACACCGTGGCTCACTTTTCTTTTTTGTCCTCGGGCCTGGAACAGGCGCGCTACCTCCGTCGCTAGAGTGGAGTGCTCCATCCATGTCGGTGCTCCCCGAGGAAGCAACTTCTCCTTGTTGGCCATTTCTGTGGAATGGACAGTCAGTTCTCGACTTGAAGTAAGAAAGAACAGCTCGTTGGGGAAGCGTAGGCAAGGTTGTCGGACCTCGGCTAGCTTTGTCAATCAGCTCGAACAGCTCATCACAGGGGTTGAACAGGTCGGGGGCCTCCACCGCCTGTAACGACTCGAAGTCTACGAGCTCGGACTAAACAAAATGAGCAGGCGACTGAAAGGCTTTATCATGAACGTCTATGGCCTTCCAAGTGGTCGAAAATGGTCATCCCTTAGGGTGATGTATGAAGCATAAACTCCTCTTCAAGTTATGAATGGAAGAGGGTGCTTAGCCAAGGATCTGCCAACCTGTCTGAGCAATGAAGTTGTACCAATCGCCGAAGGCTTTTACTAAAAAATAATAAAAGAATAGGCATGTGGTTGGCATCACTTTCACCAAGGTGCAGGTGGCGAGGAAGCCGACAACTGACCTCCACGAGTTGGGGCTAGTTGCAAAGGAGCGACTCCCAAATGAATAAGAAGGAAAAGAATGAAGGGGTGAAGGGGGTACTGGAAGCCCGCCTTGACGGCCTCGATATAGAGGCAGAACCCACTTTCCATCGAGTGGTGGGCATGGACCTTCTCGGAAGCCCAGAAAGTGCACTCGTCAGGAAAGGCAAGATCGGGGTGATTGACGACCAACTATAGGTCTCATCGTCGATCTCGGTTGGGGCGTCGGCCACCGAATCCAAAGGACGTTGTGATCCCGAACAAGCTAAAGACTTCTTCAAGATGTATGACCTGGCAGTGACCCTCGGTTTAGGTGATGCTGGAGTGTCTAACCGACCAGCTGTGGAAGGAAGGGAAGTAGTTGCGGTAGGAGGAGCAGGCTCAGAGGAAGTTGAGGAGGAAGAGCTCTCAGAAGGAGAACCTTCGGTCGGAAGATGAAGGGCCCTCGCGAAGGCAAGGGTTGGGGGAGGAGGAGTCATCAGAGGATGTAGAAGCCGAACTCATGGCTTACCTCTGGACAGAAGCAAGCAAAGATGGAAACCGCGTGTGGGCACTTGTTCGCGGCGGAACGGGGTGGATTTGAAGCAGTCCACTCCTCTACAGGTAGGATCATTCGTGGCTCGCGCACGAAAGCAAGGGTGGCATTCTGAGCATGAAGCACCTATTTATATGGACAAGGGTTGCCCGGATCGAACGGTGGTGGTTCATTGCCCGCCTCGAGGGCCCGGATTCGCCCACGCATCTCCCTCCAATTGAACTACGAGTCCTGCTCTAGATTTGAGTCAGGTACAATTACGAGGATCATGATGATGGCACGCGGGAATCAAGGCGGTGACACGATGCTTTAACATAATGATGTAGGCGCATTCAATGCGCTAATTGGATGCGGAGCGGACCACGTGGGCTAACTGGGCCTGGTGGCAGCACCGTGTCGCAGACAAAGGAATTATTATGATCAACTTCACCTCGGCCCACTGAATGGCCCGACATGAACCTGGGGGGCCAATGACGTAGATAGCTCCCACAGGTTGGGCCGAGGAGTCATCTAGACCAACCTGTCGACACCTTCTAGCCGACATGCGACATCCAAGGTGTATTCAGCTCAGCCAAGTGGAAGAAGGAGCGGCACACAAGCGATCGAGATTCTCAGGAAGTGGCCCGCGAGGAGATCAAAGTATCTTCCAAATGAGGTATGGTCCAGCCATCACATCGTCGGAGATTTTGGCCTTGAATACTATGATCTTGGCAGGATTGGTTTGCCGATGATAGCCAAGATCCTGCGGCAGTCACGGGGATCCCTAGCGAGATTTGCGGAATCCCCTGGCAATCACTATGCATAGGCTACCATTATAAAAAAAGGTACACATTCTATAGACACAGGTACGAAAATCTTTGATACTTCCTGAGTAGCCGACCTATTCCTACTACTGACTTGCACGTCGGAGTGTTTACCTGCCGAGCCTTCTTTATGGGATTGCAGGTCGGGAGTTCGACATCATCTTCATAGACATCGGCATCTCCTTCCCTTGGTCTCCTCGATTTGAGCCCACCTCTGTTACACTAACTGTAACACTACCCAACAATGAATTTTATATGTTAGTAAATCTGAGAATAGTGACAAAGAATAGGATTTTTTTTCCACAGACCCCCATCTATCTTTGATGTGATAATTGATTAAAGGACGGCGGAAAGCCCGGACTTCATTTCAGTAAAGGGTAAAAAAAGGACAGAACGTTGAAGAATGAACATTTCTTCCACTTATGGCTATTTTGTATTTACGCTATATGAAAAGCTTATAAAACCTAAACCTCTAATTTTTGAGTGACAAACTTTCTTGGAAGTTCTAATAAGGGTTTAATGTACGTATTAGGCAAGATATCAGAATATGTTTAAAGAAAATGTTAGAAAATAATTATTCTCAAGCGTATTCCTGCGTTTGTTAAGAATTAAGCAACGTTGCATCCAGAAGAAATATGTTTTCTTGTCAAAAAATCTATATTTTTACGAATATTTCAATATGATTAGAGTTAATTGCTAACATGTGCTTAGAAATTAATGAGACAAATTCTACATTGTCATATTTATATCGTGCCTTTTTTATGGGTGATATGAAAGAGGAGATTTAAACCTAAGTCACTAAGATATACATGGTGAACATTAACCCTTGTTTTTTTGGTATTCCTCTCCCACCATTTTGATAGTGAAATTAGATGGTATAGTACAACTATCAAATTTAAAATCAAATTACGATAAAAAAAATAACTTAAATTTGCTACTTAAAAATTTTTATTTAGTTTGCCATGATAGGGATAAGAATGGCAAAAAGTATGATATAATGAGCGTAGCACTTCTCAATCACTAATGATTTTATTCTCATTAAAAATGTCCTTTTCATGTAGAATATTTAAATTTATTTTCTAATTTCTTTCATACCATATGCATCAATGCCATTGTTAAGATTACATCATAATTCATTCTAAAACCATATTATTTATATGCATATCCGTAATATATCAATTTGACAACATCTATATACCCACATGCTCAAACTTCTATTAGAATATGCACAAAATATCCCTTCTCCTTGTTCGTCACTTACATGAAATTTTTAGGATTTGTTAGAGGAAGTTAACTACAAGGATACACACATCTCACTTAATTCCTATGCATATATGTGTGTGTGTGTGTGTGTGTGTGTGTTGATACCCTATGGTGGCCATACTTAAGAGGCCGGCCTGACCGAACCTAGCACCCATGATGATGATGGGATGGGGTATCCTTACTCAATGCTTAGGGCTATGATTGAGAATGAACAAGGGAATAACTGGGTAGTTACCATTAGTCTCGTGACATAAGGGCCATAATAGATAAACATGGGGTCATCCGTAATGCCCATGTCTCTTGAGTGCAATGATCAGATAAGGCTCACTTCCTGTAAATCACAAAGCTTAACGCCAATGCCCAAATCCTCTGTTCGAAATGGACCACAAGTAAGGAGGAGAAAAAAGTCATCGCCCGACCCATCTACTCCATTTTTACTTCTTGGTCTTACATTCTATTTTGCCTCTACACATCCTGACTTGACCATCAGAGAGTCGATCTCAAAGACCAATCCCATGGGCTTGACTGCAATGTGAGTTCGATCGAGTGACGACTTCATCTCCTATCACTCCATAAGCACCCGCCACTCAGTGAAGTTTTGATCAAGCAACTTTGAAGCTGACACTTTGGTCTTCATCGACCCAAGAGATCTGGGCTCAATAATATGCAAGTGTTACGAATAGAGGAAATATTCTCATGTAATTGTGTTTTTACTAGGAGTATTGATGCAAAATTTGTTTAAAGTCAGTAGAGAAGTCAACTAAGAACACATACCTCTTAAGTCTTAACTATATCTACCAAGAGATTCAATAAATACATAGAAGGACTATTATGCATTAGTATAATGGTAAACGGTTGTTCAAATGAGGGCAAATGGATATGCTCCTGAAATTGTTGTATTGCATTGTAAACTCTTTAAACTTTAACTTCATCACCATTGTAGAGACTGAAAAGTGGTCATGCAATCTAGACCATTCAATCTCCACAAGTTTTTGAGTTTATTGATGGAGGGAAACATCGATAAGAACTACAATTCGGAGAAAGTAGTCAAGGGGCCTCAAGAGGAATCCTAGAGGGAAACTAACTTACACTCAAGTTATTAGGAACTGTGCGGAACGAGGGTAACCAAGTAGGGAGAAGGGAGTCAGATGCTTCTGTGTGGTGTTGAAGTCCCAAAGGTGACTTACCTCCTCCTATCTTCATCATTCTATCTTGTAAGCATGAGTCAGGAGATCCCCTTACTCTTGCCACTTCCTTGTCTCCCCCATGTCGTCAGGTGTTGATGGTAGATCGAGTCTCATTCAAAGACAAAGTGGTATTAGATATAAGTCAACAGACCTATCTTATGGTGTGTGAGGGGGGGAGGGGGTTTGCTTTGCTGTCGTTACCAAGTTTCAGAGTTGCAAGGGTGTGTCAGATAATAATCATCAATATTTTTTTGGCATGGTACATAGAGGTGTGTCTTAGTCCTAGTATATCCATACGGTAGTGCTGCATGGATAAGCCTTGCGGCAACTATGGTGCAACACCCCTCTTAGCCAATGCCACGTGGACACAAATGAAATATATTAAGCACATCTGTTATAAGATGGTTTTTTGCCCTGCATGGAGTAAACTAGCATACTAATCACACGGAAGAAGCGTGATACAAACACTATACAACTTTACGAGATAAACAAGTTACAAATTTATATCATAGTGCAAACATAACAGTATGTTCATTAGTTATAGTTCACATCTTAAACAAAAGTTTCTCCTTAAGTTTTGCCAGTCCTAAAATAACTATAGTAGCTAAGGAGATTGGCCTCAAAAAGAAGATCACCTTAAGTTGTGGAGTCTACAAATGGTTCAAACAAAGGCATGAGTTCGAAAGGAACTCAGTAGAAAAACTAAACATGGAAATCGAATAAATGACCATGGAGTATGGGGCAGTTTATATGGAAACCGAAGCATAAAAACTTGAACAAAGGGTACACCATAGAGGTGGCTTAATAGATTTCATGTGTACAGAAAGGCATGTAACATATTTCAGACATAATTGATAGGCAAGTTTCTGAATCAAGTATATCAAATGTCATCATCAAATTTCTCATGGGAATGCATACATATAGATAACCTCCTGCCGAAACAGGATGCGTACATAATATATACATAGCTAAAAATGCTCAACGAGCTGAACCTAACCACCTCCTCTTTGAGTAGGATGCTAACCACCCACATTTAAATTTGTGGGATGAAACCATCGTCACTGATGACCACTCATGTATGACGCCAACTATGAATAGTCTTAACCACCCTAGAGAGAGAGAATTCAATATATCTTGCCAAGACATCCAGACATGGAACATAGAAGTGCTAGTGGCACTAAAAGGAATCAGACAGAATTTCTGGAACATACATGTAGGCTTACAAGTGGCATTGTTCTAGGAAGATAGAGATGTTTCAGAAGAAACAAAGAGGGTCTTGGTCATGCCTACCCTTTTGAGTTGGAGTATCAAACTTAGAGTTCCTTCAAGAGAACTAGGAGGCCTACTCCACCAGAACATTGCCACGGCCCCAAGCACCCGCCTTTAGCTTCCTTTGCAGCAAGAGAAAAATGGCCAACCAAATGGTGGTAATGAGGGTTTAAAAAGGAGTTCAAATCAGAGTTGGTCGATACTAACAAGAAGGTTCAGACATCTGGCGTACATGCAGGCCAAGGATCGAAGCATTAACCAACGGAGATGACTTATGGGACTAAGAGTGGTAGGCTTAAAAAGGCACGCAGTGAAACTCTTAGAGAAGACATGATCATCCTGTCAAGCACTAAGGTCGAAGTTAGAAGTTTGACTAGTCAAAGGGGCTAAGTGAGGTTGACTTCTGATAAATAACATTACACTTACTCTCGTTTCAAAGATTTGCACTTAAAACTCCATATCAATTATAGAAGGAGGTTTCTATCAATTAGAGAAGAAATCCTGTACTGATTGGAGAACAATTGCTATACCGTTGGAGAAGAAAAGGAAGCTTCTATCGATTAGAGAAGAAATCTCATACTCATTAGAGAACAAATGTACTAATTGGAGAAAAAGTGTACTAATTGGAGAACAAATGGAAGCTCCTATCGATTACTAAAGAAAGTTCTGATTACTTAAGGGTGTTCCGATTACTGAAGGGTTTTGATTACTAAAGGTTGTAAACATAGGATATTACAATTCTACCCCCTAAAATAAATTTCACCAGTGAAATTTCAGAATTTACTTACTATTTAGCTGAGGATACGATCCTTCAATTCATGCTCTAACTCCCAAGTTTCTTATTCCAAATTGGCACTTCTCCACAGCACTTTCACCAAGAGAATCTTCTTATTTCTTAACTCCTGCTCTTTTTTGTCTAGTATCTTCTTTGGTTTTTCCTCCATAGTCAGATCTAGTTGAAGATCTAAATCCTCATGGCTGATGATATGTACTAGGTATGACACATACTTTCTCAACATAGATACATGGAAGACACTGTGGATGTGAGACCATGAGGGTCGTAGGGCAAGCTAGTAAGCCACCTCTCCAATTCTGGCCAATATTTCAAAAGGTCCCACATACCTAGGACTAAGTTTTCCCCTCTTGTTGAACCTTAAGACACCTTTAGTTGGAGATACTTTCAAAAACACATGATCTCCCATAGAGAATTCCAAAGGTCTTCTTCTCTTGTCAGTGTAACTCTTTTATCTATCTTATGCTGTCATAATCCTTTTTCTGAGTAATTTGATCTTCTCTAAACAATCCTGAATCAGATCTGACCCAATCAAAGATTTATCTCCTACTTCAGACTAACAAATAAGGGTCCTACAAGGTCTTCCATATAGGGCTTCATAGGGTGTCATTCCAATGCTAGAATGATAACTATTGTTATTGGAAAATTCAACCAGTGGTAGATGGTCATCCCGATTTCCTTGCTAATCAAGACAACATGTTCTCAACATATCTTCCAGTGTCCTAATGGTCCTTCTTTGATTGCCCATCACTTGAGGGATGGTACGCTGAGCTGAACTTTAGCTGAGCGCCAAAAGCCAATTGCAAACTTCTCCAGAGTCTAGCTATAAATCTTGAGTCCCTATCAAAAATGATGGACACAGGAACACCATGCAATCTCACTATCTCTCTGATGTACATCTGAACTAAACTTTCCACTAATTGGGTCTTGGCGATGGTAAAAAAATGTGCTGACCTGGTGAGTCTATCTATAATAACCCAAATAGCATCGTGCTTCCTCCTTGTCCTGAGCAAGCTTGATATAAAATCCATGGTAATCTAATCCCACTTCCATATAGGAATTTCAACTTTCTGCAACAACCCAGCTAGTCTTTGGTGTTCAACCCTGACCAGCTGGCAGGTCAAGCACTTACTCACCATTTTTGCAGTGTCTTTCTTCATACCATGCCACCAGTAATGTTTCTTCAAGTTTATATACATCTAAGTGTTGCCAGGATGCATTGAATACCTTTCGTTATGCCCTTCCATCAACAACACCTTCTTGATTTCTTCATCGTTTGGTACACATATTCGACCTTGAAATTTGACTATTCCCATTTAAACTCTAATATACCCTGGCTTGTTTATCAATCCTTGCGATCTCTGGTCTCTCAATTGGGCTTCCACAATTCTATCCAAAAGTACTGATTCCACTTTGAGACCAACTAGTCTAATGCTCCTTGGTTCCAGACTAGAGCAATGTGCTATCAATTCAATCATTTCTTTCCAATGCTTGGTGCAATTGTAAAAGCATAAGCCTCTTCCTACTTAAAGTATCTGCCACCATATTGGCCTTTCCTAGATGATAATTCACTGAGAAGTCAAAATCCTTTAACAACTCTAACCATCTCCTCTACTCAAATTTAAATTCTTTTGAAAGAAAATGTACTTCAAACTCTAATGGTCAGTGAACACTTCAAATAGCTCCCCATAAAGATTGTGGCGCCAGACTTTAAGTGCATGCACAATGGCTACAAGTTCTAAATCACGGGTTGAATAGTTCTTCTTATGTGTCTCAATTGTCAAGAGGCATAAGCTACTACTCTTCCATACTGCATCAAAACACAACCAATTCCCTTCTGAGATGCATTAGGGAAAAGTACAAAACCTCCTAGGCCCTGGGGTAAGGTGAGCATAGTGATGAGGTGAGTTTCTCCTTTAATTTCTGAAACCTGCACTCACAATCCTTGGTCCACACATTGGTACTCCCATCTTGGTCAATCAAGTTATAGGTAATGCTAAAGAAGATAATCATTCAATGAATCTTCCGTAATAACCAGCTAGTCCCAAGAAACTCCTGACCTCAGATAAGCTTTTAGGACTCTCCCAATTTAGAATAGCCTCAATCTTGTCGGGATCAACTGACAGATCATTCCCTGAAATTATATACCTCAAGAATTGTACTTCCTTCTACCAAAATTCACACTTACTAAGCTTAGTATATAGGTGATTCTTCCTAAGAGTTTCCAATACAATCCTCAAGTGTTTTGCATGCTTTCTTCTATGGGTGAGTAAACCAGAACATCGTCTATAAACACCACAACAAAACTATCCAAATAAGGTTGAAGGTTTCTATTCATCAAATCCATGAACACTACTGGTGCGTTAGTCAACTAGAATGGCATTACTAGACACTCATAATGCTCATACCGGGTTCTAAATGCTGTCTTGGGTATGTCTTCTTCTCTAATTCTGAGCTAATGATAAACCCTGACCTCAAATCTATCTTGGAGAACATTGATGCATACTGAAGTTGATTGAACAAATCATCAATTTTGGGTAATGGGTACTTGTTCTTCACTGTTACTTGATTTAATTTCCTATAGTCTATACACAACCTGAGGGTGTCATCCTTCTTCTTGACAAATAAGACTGAGGCTCCCCAAGGTGACACATTGGCTTGAGGTAGCCCATGTCTAATAACTCTTGCAATTGCTTCTTATGTTCAGCAAGTTCAACTGGGGCCAATCTATATGGAGCTATAGACATTGGCAGGGTGTCCAATATGAGTTCAATGGAGGAGTCAATCTCCCCTAGGGAGGAAGATCTGGAAGACTCTCAGGGAAAACATCAAAAAATTCATTCACAACCCTTATATCTTGGACTGATTTCTACTTCTTATTAGAGGGGATAGAAAGTACCCAAGCCAAGTACCCTTGACACCCACTTCTTAACCACTTCTTGGCTTTGAGGACTGATATTAAGTTTTTTGGGTCTAGGACATTTGTAACTAAACTTTTCTACCCTGAGTGCCTCAAAAGTCAAAACCCTTTTATGACAATCTAGCACTGCATAGTTGTTAGCTAGCCTGTCCATTCCCAATATTAGATCATAGTCTTGCATGTTAAGTATATATACATAAGCATGACGTTGATGATTCCCAATTCCTATACTAACACTGGGAACGACTGAGGAGAGGGTAGCTATCTGACTAGTAGGACAGTCAAGAGTCATACGCTCATCTAATTCTGCTAATTCCTTATTCAGTAAGCTAGCAAATCTCTTAGATATAAAAGAATGAGTGGCTCCTAGATCAAATAAAATTCTAGCATACATTCCCTCAGTTAAAAGAATACCATCAGCCACAGTAGGGCTGTCTAACACCTCCTTCCTGGTCAAGGCAAAAACTCTGGCCTGCTCACATGGTTGCTACCTTGGGGCTTATTGCTACTGAGGTCAGGGGTAGTCCTTAACCATGTGTCCCGTCTAGCCACACCCAAAGCATCTCACAGATGGCCTCCAACAGTCTGTCCCTGGTTTCTTTTTATCACATTGAGCACAGACCGACCACTTCTTACTGATTCCTCCTTCTTGTGATCTCGTGCTAAGCTTCTTATTCTTCTCCTTCTTATCCTTTTCAGGTAAGTTCCTTATCTTTTCGGATCTGGCACCTTTGTCCTTTACATACTCTTCATATTCCACTTCAACTACGAAGGCTATCCTCAAAGCAGCAGTCACAGCCCGAGGATCTAAAGGTGCCACCCTAATGCGCACACCGAGCTTCAAACCCCTAACAAACTTCTTCACCCTTTTTACTTCATCAATACATATGTGGGGTGCATATTTTTTCCAAACAAGTGACCATAGCTTCATACTCGGATACACTCAAGCCCTTCTACTCTAGATGAAGGAACTCCAATTTTTTCTTGTCCTTGATATGTTGGGGTGTGTATTTCTCATAAAATACTTGCAAAAAATTCTTCCCAATGGATATCATCATTCCTGCCCTTGAAGGTATTTCTCATCATGCATCGCCACAAATCATCAGCTCTATCTTGTAGCATGTAGGTGGCCAAAGTCACCTTATTCTCCTCTGCACACCTTATCGCCTTGAAAATCTTTTCCATCTCTCTAATCCAGCCTTCCACCTCTCCAGGTTGGCTACTTCCAGAAAAAGCTGGAGGCTCCATCTTCTTGAAGTTCTCTATCAACAAGATTCCAGTTCATCTATCCATCTGGGTAGCTCTAGTGTTCTTCATCATAGTTTGCACAAATCCCTGAAATGACTGCATGAATGTAGTAAAAGTCGGTAGGTGCTCTCTGGGAACCAATGGCTGGTTTGTCATGGGTTCTACTAGATGCTCCCCCCACATCAGTAGACTCTTCATGCTCGGAAATGGCTAGTCCTCTTCCTTCCATCCTCTTGAATCATTATCACCTAGTTAGTGACTATCACCTCCAAACAGAAAACTAACCCCTTAATTTCTAAGAATAGTAGAATATAATTACCAAAAGCACACATGTACTTGTTCATATTAGCATTTTATCAAGTGATTGGTTATAGATAGCTCCAATCCCATAACCATCACTTTGATACCATCTCTTGTAGTGCAACACCCCTCCCAGCTGGTTAAGGGGTGCCACGCATATACAAACGAAATATCTTAAGCACATATGTAATGGGATGGGTTTCTGCCCAGCATGGAGTAAACTAGCAGGCCAATCACATGTAAGAAGCGTGATACAAATACTATACAACTTTATGAGATAAATAAGTTACAAACATACATCATAGTGCAAACATAATAGTTTGTTCATTAGTTACAATTCGCATCTTAAATAAAAGTTTCTCCTTAAGTTCTACCAGTCCTGAAGTAGCTATAATAGCTAAGGAGATTGGCCTCGACAAGAAGATCACCTCAAGTTGTGGAGCCTGGAAATGGTTCAAAACAAAGGCATGAGTTCGAAAGGAACTCAGTAGATAAAACCAACATGGAAATCTAACAAATGAGCATGGAGTATGGGGCAGTTTATATGGAAATCGAAGCATAAAAACTTGAACAAAGGGTACACCATAGAGGTGGCTTAATAGATTTCAAGTGTATAGAAAGGCATGTAACGAATTTCAGACATAATTGATAGGCAAGTTTCTGAATTCAAATATATCAAATGACATCATCAAATCTCTCATAGGGATGCATACATATAGGTAATCACTTCCTGAAATAGGATGCGAACATATACATACATATCTAAAAATGCTCAACAAGCTGAGCCTAACCATCTACTCTTTGAGTAAGATGCTAACCACCCACATTTAAATTTATGGGATGAAACCATTGTCACAGCTGACCACTCATGTATGACGCCAACCATGAGCAGTCCTAACCACCCCAGGGAGAGAGAGTTCAATATATCTTGCCAAGACATCTGAACATGGAACATTGAAGTGCTAGTAGCATAAAAAGGAATCAGACAGAATTTTTGGAACATACATGCATGCTTACAAGTGGCACTATTCTACGAAGATAGAGAGGTTTCAAAAGGGACAAAGAGGTATTGGTCATGCCTACCCTTTTGAGTTGGAGTATCAAACTTAGAGTTCCTTCGAGAGAACTGGGAGGCCTACTCCACTAGAACATTGTCACGGCCCCAAGCACCAGCCTTCAGCATCCTTTGCTGCAAGAGGAAAATGGCCAACTGAAAGGTGGTAACTAGAGTTTAAATGGAGTTCAAATCAGAGTTGGTCAATACTAACAAGAAGGTTCAGACACTTGGCAAACATGCAGGCCAAGGGTGAAACACTAACCCAGCGGAGATGACTAATGGGACTAAGAGTGGTAGGCTTAAAAAAGGCATAGTGAAACTTTTAGAGAAGACATGATTATCCTGTCAGGAATTGAGGTCAAAGTCAGAAGTTTGACTAGACAAAGGGGCTAGGCGAGGTTGACTTCTGATAATAACATGACACTTACTGTCGTTTCAAAGATTTACACTTAAAACTCCATATCGGTTATTGAATGAGATTTCTAATAATTAGAGAAGAAATTTTGTACTGATTGGAGAACAATTGCGATGCCGATTGGAGAACAAATGAAGCTCCTATCGATTATTGAAGAAAGTTCTGATTACTTAAGGGTGTTCTAATTACTAAAGGTTGTAAACACAGGATATTATAGTGGCCCAATCAGCTTTACAATCACCCGACTTCAAAGACTCGCTCTTTGGCAAACGATGGATCTTCCGAAGATGATGGTCTCAACTGGGGGGTATTCTCACTCATTTTGAGTCGTCTTTAGGGGCCTAGTGAATTAGGCTCTAGTGGAGTGGACCCACGCTTTTAGAGTTATTGTGGAAAATTAGGCATAAGTGGTTTACAACTACTATTCTCTCTCTTTGATGGGCATGAGTGCGTTGTTTATCTGCGATGCTTCCACAACCATCACCATATTTTATAATAATTAACTTGTCTAGTTATACTCTTCGGATTAGCAAGTTGCTACAATGTGAATCATATTTTATTAAGATGAAGATACAATTGTCAAGAGTGACAAATAATAGATAAAAGTGACATATAGACTTGGCGAACTGGGTCTAAACTTATTAGTTTATTAAAAGTGATAAATAGTGTGACAGTCCTCTTCGTTCAAACCCCTTAACCTAATAACGAGCTTGACCCGACTCTGCCTCCCGTGAACAGGCCGAAGCCTTGCAATGGATATCAACACAACCGTCCGTGGAAATATAAAAGAACACATTAAACATATATAAGATTGCACATCTCACACATATTTACATGAAGTATACACAACCAGTTCTCAACTAAAGTCAATATACAAAGTATAGCAACCTGGGGCACACCCGAGGTGAAACAGAAAGTAAAATTACACTGCTGGAGGTCAGGCCCAACTCCGCTACGATTGCTCCGAACTAGACGAGGGACGGGAACCCTCCTACTCTCCTTCACCTAAAACTAGTAGGGGTGAGCCTTACAAGTCACAGGCTCAATAGGGAAACTCCCTCAAAAGCTGAAACAACAATAATCTCACGAGAAGCAGGAGTAAAGAACTACTTTAAACAAATAATAGAACTACCTACGCATGGTGATACAACTGTGATTAAATAACCAATTTCTTAACTGATAATATGCACTATTCATAATAAATAAACAACAAACCACGTGCCGGAGTATGATCTAAAGAAGGGTAACGCCATACTCGGGGTCACGAGACCTAGTTCGCAACACCAGCCACTAACCCAGACAAACCACACAAGACTATCTCTCAGTCTCGTAGCCACAAACGAAAGATCCAGCTGCCTCTCCACCAGTACAGTGTCAACAAGCTGTGGAGACCAACCTACACCACACCTACAGTGACACATGCTATAGACCTACGCCTAACACACCTCTAAGAGTTCCGGTACCCTTAGAGTAAGGTTGCCAAACATGGGACTAGCTGGGGACTAGTACGTCTAATGGTGTCCGTCCCCCAACCACAAGCGCGCTACAAGCGACTGAACTGAAAGCCAACACACCACAAGTTGTTGCCCCCACTATCGTCTTTCCCTCAGTCGGATGGGCTACTCAACAAACACATGAGTGAGGGTGTTCAGGAAGATGACACAAACCCTAGCGGTACACACAGTACCCAAAAAATGTCGAGCACAACGTACCATGCTCACACGGAACCTAGAGTAACTGACTCGAGAGGTAACCACGGAGGGCCTTGAACTACCCAACTCACCACGTACATATAAACCATGCAAACACATCGATCTCTAGCCTTAACGCGTGCCCAAGGCACCGCTTTCATATTTAAAATACCTTAAATAACATCACATAACAGCTCAAAACCTGAAACACACTTACTGTCCTTGGGAGCAAGAACGCGACGGGTTGGGTGGTCGCTATTAAAACACGATGTACACAGGTGATGCATTTCAAAACACCACAAGAAAATGCGCCATTACTGACGGTTTTTTTCCGACGGATATATATCTGTCGGAAATTCCGTCGGAACTTTCGACGGAAAATTTTCTGTCGGAAAATATATCGGAACTTCCGACGGATATATTTCCGTCGGAACAATCCGTCGGTAATAAAATTTTACCGACAGATATTCCGACGGAAATATATCCGTCGGTAAACCCGCTCCCCGCCACTCCCACGAAACCCCCCCTCTCCCTCCCTCTCTCCCGCTCTCTCTCATCTCTCTCTCCACTCTCCCTCCTCTCTCTCTCTTCTCTCTCTCTCTCTCCTCTCTCTCCTCGCCCAATCCTCGCCGCAACCCTCACCGCTCGCCGCTCGCGCCCGCCGTGCTCCGCCAGCCGCCGCCTGCCAGGTACGTCCCAACCCCCCCTCCCTTCCCGCCACCGCGACCCCCCCCTGTCGACCCCCCCTCCCCCTCCCATCCCAGCCCCCCCTCCCCCTCCACCGGCGACACCCCCCTGTCGACCCCCCCTCCGCCTCCATTCCCCCCTCCCTTCCCGGCCATCGTCGCCCCCCCCCCCCCCCCTGGTCGAACCCCCCTCCCGTGCCAGGCCCCCTCCATCCATCCCTTCCCCGCCACCACCGACCCCCCCTCCCCCTGTCCCACCCCCCTCCCCCTATCCCAGACACCCCCTCACCCTCCCCCTCCCCTTGTCGCAGACCCCCCTCCCCCTGTCGACCCCCCTCCCCCTATCCCAGACACCCCCTCACCCTCCCCCCTCCCCCTGTCGCAGACCCCCCCCTCCCCCTGTCGACCCCCCCTCCCCCTATCCCAGACACCCCCTCACCCTCCCCCTCCCCTTGTCGACCCCCCCCTCCCCTGTCCCAGACCCCCCCCTCCCCCTGTCGACCCCCCCTCCCCCTGTCCCCCTGTCCCCCAAATCTCATAAATCTCATAAATCATAAATAATGAGATTTTGATGTAATTTATTTAGTGTGTTATTTTAATGTATTACCAAATGATGTTACTAAACTATTTTCATTCCTTATATGAAACTAAATCTAAGTTTTATAGAACGGCAGTGAGGCCTGCATTATTATATGGCACGGAGTGTTGGACAGTGCGAAAGGAACACGTAAACAAAATATGTGTAGCAGAGATGAAGATGCTGAGATGGATGTGTGGTAAGACTAAGAAAGATAAGATTAGGAATGAGCGCTTCCGTGAGGATCTGGGGATAGCTCCAATTGATAGAAAAATGAGAGAAAATAGACTTAGGTGGTTTGGACATGTGTACCGTCGCCCTAACTCGGCGCCGGTTAAAAGATGTGACCAAATTTTAGTGGATGCTAGTAAAAGAGCTAGGGAAGGCCTAAAATGAGATGGTGCGATGTTATTAAGAAGGATTTGGACTTTTTAAGTTTAAACACGACTATAGCACGTGATAGAAATCTTTGGCGGAAAAGGATTCATGTAGCCGACCCCAAATAATGGGATAAGGATCTGATGATGATGATATGAAACTAAATCTCCTCTCTACAATCCCATATGATGTATACTAGTTCTTCGTGTGTCATTCCATGCTCATAGTAATTCTAGTTATACCTCATACAAATCTAAGTATTGGACTGACTGTTGTACCCATTAATATGGTGCTTAAGAGAGTAAATCTGCTCATTGGACGGTACTTAAAAGTAGGCTTTTTAGATATTGTTGTTCACCATACTGCATTGACTGGGTCGGGTTTGTTGACGAAACTCTCGTATGGTGCTACACCAGGTTAATTTTGAAAAGCCATTTCATGACATATTAGGTATCCATATTAGTAGTCCCTCATTAGTCCCACCACTTATGAACTTTGAGTCTTAGGCCTGTGATTAACCTTTTTTTTTTATTCCCAAAATTATCGTATGGTGCTACATCATGGCTTGGCCAAATCGTCGAGTCATGGCACGGTTGGATCACTCCAATGGGGTGACTTAGGCGTGCTGCGGCAGCACGCCGTGGTATGCCGCGGATCGATACAGTTCGGTCTGTTGCAGGCTTTTTTTTTTTTTTAACTTTTCTTCTCACATTCGATATATCTAATGGATTTAAATGATGTCTAATTAAGATTAAATTTCAAACATCAGCTAATTAAGAGATGATACAAATTATAGTAATTTTAATTTTTTGTTAATTAGTTTTTCGTCAAGTAAAAATTGTTCTAAAAATCATTAGATCGACTTAATCTCAACATCTAAGGAATCTAAATGGTATCTAATTGAGATAAAATTTCAAACATAAGCTAATTAATAGATGATACAAATTATAATAATTTTAGTTTAATTTTTAAAATTAATTTTTGTCAAGTAAAAATTATCCTAAAAATCATTAGGTTGACTTAATCTCAACCATGGTTCACGCGGTACGTACCGTGCTTGTGCTCTAGCGAGCCCAGGCACGGTTGGGTCACCCCAATGGGCCGCGGATTGGTACGATCCGATCAGTTAAAGATGTTTTTTTTTTTTCATTTCGCTCTCATATCCGATACATTTAATGGGTCTAAATGGTGTCTAATTGAGATAAAATTTCAAATATAACTAATTAAGGGTTGATACAAGTTATAATATATATTAGTATTGTATTTCTTACTTTAATGCAATTCATGTACATGTATGTGTGAATTTGATTTATTATTGCACTTGTTCACATGTTTGATTTTGTTTTCATATTCCTTTCATATTTATGTTGGTTTTAAATTTGATCTATGCATGTATAGTAATTGCTTATATTCAAAGCATGTATAGTAATTGCCCCCCTTCCCCTACAAGTTCCTTCTCCTAATTGCTTATATTCAAAGCTTTTGGTAAATTAAGTTATTTTTATTTATCTTGCTCGCTGATATTTTTTTACGCTTGACATGAAAATAAACAATGCAATGACTTTCTTTGTTAAACATATTGTTTACTTTCACAAATTTCACACTGCAAGTTAATCATTCAACATTCGTATGTTTATTTGTAGCCATTTGAGAGATTTTTTCATATTTACCATATTATGATTTAATTTCATATTTTAAATTACTCATGAATAAAATGTTATAATTTTTTTTTTTGTAATTAGTGATGAGAGTTCGCGATTGAGAGGTATATTTCTACATCTCAATTTATTGTCATTACGACGATCTTTTATATTACTTATGTATGCATTTGAATTATTGTCGTAGGTGCATGCACGATCTTAAGATGAAAGTCCGTAACAAAGCACAAGTTGAGGGCTCCATTACTCAGGCGTACCTCATTGAGGAGATATCGAACTTCTGTTCGATGTACTTTGACACGGAAATACGAACCCGACGCACTCAACCTCCACGTAATGATGATGGTGGAGATTCGGAGGTGTCAGACCGACTCTCTGTATTCAAGTGTGCCGGACAGGCGTTCGGATCTTCATCTACTCGCGCACTCCAAGACAGAGAGTTGGTAGCTGTGGAGATCTACGTGTTCATGAATTGCGAAGAACTAGACCCTTACATTCAGTAAGCTCTCCACGCTTATTCGTCATCATTTGCGTGCATTACTGCAGAACCTAACGGTTGTGTGACATTACATTGCAGAGAGTTTGACTCGGTCATATTGCGACGGAATCCACGTCTAACTGACGTGCAGGTTGAAAAGGAACGGGAGAAGTCTTTTCCTACTTGGTTAAGATCTCGAGTATATGTCTAATTATTTTGAAACATAAGTGTTATGTTTTTATGCAGACTGAGTTGAAGTCATTTATTCAATGTTTGTTTATTTATCTCATAATAGGTTGAACAAGACTTCATTCCCGATTCAAGAGTACAACAGATTAGTTTTGGCCCCTCGAAGATTGTACGTGTCTATCCAGGCTACATTGTGAATGGATACAGATTTCACATGAGAGATTTGGACGGAATAAGTCTACGATGAACAGCGGCGTATGTGTGAAGGGAAGTGCCTATAATGAAAATGAAATTGACTATTATGGCATTCTCGAAGAAGTCATTGAACAACAATTTTTGGGACAAGACAACAATGTATTTCTGTTCAAGTGTCATCGGTTTGACCCGACATCTATTCGTCATGACACAACATATGGATTAATCGATGTGAAGCATAAGTCCAAATTGAGTACATATGAGCCATTCATCCTGGCGGCACAAGCCCAACAAGTTTATTATTCAAATTATACATCCCTCAAATTAAGAGATTGGTGGGCTGCATGTAGAGTGAAATCAAGACTATTCCTGAGTATGAGCTTCTCCCGACTGATGATGAGCTCGAAGGTGTTAATGACAACTTTTTCCAATCAGATCGGAGTGACGCACGAGAGTTGGCAGCTTCTACGCAGTACAATGTTCATGATATAAATGAAACAATTTCCTTACATAAGGATAACGAACAAGAAGAAGTTGACCCAAATGTCGCTGAGCGGGAGGTGGAGTCTGATGTGGAGGAAGACTCCCAAGATGATGAGGATGAATTCCAGGATGATGATGAAGATGATGCTGAATTAAACATGTCTTCAGCATCTGATGATGAATATAGATAATATACTGCATATTTTGTAAGAAATTGATGTTGTTGTTCATTACATGTTCATAATAAATTGCTACTTCAAATTGAGTGCTGATGACTTGCTATATCTTTATTTGTATCAATAGAGATATGGTACGTGGAGGACGCAGCCGGACGGTTGCCACGTTCGTTGGCAGAGGGACTGCCTCCGCGTCCACGTCTGCCTCCAGGTCCGCGATAGGTATATGCATATGTACACAAAAAACCATATGGGTATTATTGTTTATATTGATTTCACGAGAACTAACGTACATACAATTTTACAGGGACTGCCTCCCCGTCTACGCCCGTCGTCCCAGCGACAGGTAAATTTCTATATTGTTGTTTATTTGAAATTCAGAATTTCTAATGTGTATGAAATTTTGCAGGGACTGCCTCCCCGTCCACGCCCGTCGTCCCAGCGACAGGTAAATTTCTATATTGTTGTTTATTTGAAATTCATAATTTCTAATGTGTATGAAATTTTGCAGGGACTGCCTCCCCGTCCACGCCCGTCGTCCCAGCGACAGGTAAATTTCTATATTGTTGTTTATTTGAAATTCATAATTTCTAATGTGTATGAAATTTTGCAGGGACTGCCTCCCCGTCCACGCCCGTCGTCCCAGCGACAGGTAATTTTCTACATTGTTGTTTATTTGAAATTCATAATTTCTAATGTGTATGAAATTTTGCAGGGAATGCCTCCCCGTCCACGCCACCTTCGTCTTCTTCCTCACCACAAGGTAAACATATGTTTCAATAGATTAGTATGTTTGGTCTCTTGCAATTTATACAATAAAAGTGTACTAAATTGTTTTCAACAGAGGTGGAGAGCCAGCATCTAGCAGCTGAGGAGGGGCCTCAGCTACCAGGACGACAACCATGCTGGATCTCAGGGTAAAGTTCATCATCTCAGTGTTACTGTATTTGTTATTTAGGATATACATTTCATGTAGAAAATTAATGTGGAATTGCAGGGGGAAGATAGATCCCAGTCCTGCTTCCCGCTATATTACGACGTTGGTCCACGCACATATTCCAGGACCAGTGGATGCATGGAGAGACTTCCCGGTGCCAGTCCGGGATTTATTATTTGACATGTTTACGGTATTTTTATTTTTTAGAAGAGTTGAAGTCATTTATTCAATTATTATTAATTTAGGTTTATTGCAGAACGTTGATTAATTTTATTTCTTTATAGCGGAGGTTCGCGTTCACGAGACCCGAGGATCTCCCTCGGGCTCGAGCCGTCTGGGAGATTACGGCCCAGACTAATTTAAGAAAGTCAATGTGGGAGGCACGGGACAAGGCAATCAAGACCACAGGGAACCGGGATCCTATGGCTTGGGTGGATTACGGCCCTGTTTGGCTGCGGACGGACTATTGGGAGTCCCTTTGCGCGCGTTGGGCTGCTGGACCATGGCAGCAGCGGTCACAGGCGGCAATACGCAATAGAGCAACTCAACCGGAGAAGAATGTGCATACTAGTGGATCCGTATCTTATGCGACCCACAGTCAAAAATTGGTAAGTATTTTATTGTTCGATTCATATATACATATGCATTATTATTGTGAAACTAACTAATTTTGTTGAATTCTAAGCATCACGACCTGGAGCGTGCCCCTACTTTCCGCGAGTTATTTGACCGGACTCATAAGCGGAAGGGGACGAATGACTATGTTACCGAGAGTGCCCGCACGATTGCTGTAAGTCAAGCTTTAAATTATGAATTCAATTATGATATTAAAGTAATTTGTTTTCAATAATTTAATTTTAAATTATTTTACAGGAGACGTACGATAGGACGATGGCGGAGCGCTACACAGAGGGCACTCCCCAGCCAGATTTGGATGCGAACGCTTGGGTCGAGGCAGCGGGAGTGCCGAGGAAGGGTCAAGTGTACGGCTTTGGGGACAGCCTGGATACTCATCGAGTGTTGTCCTCATATGCCAGTTCGATCGCTCCTCCGGCACACGCGAGTTCATCTTCTGCGCCGCCCGTCAGTGGTGTAGAGGACATTAGAGGCATCATTCGGGAGGAGCTACGTACAGAGCTACAGACGCAGCGGGAAGAGCTACAGACGCAGCGGGTAGAGCTACAGGCGCAGCGGGTAGAGATAGAGACGCAGCGGGTACAGCTACAGATGCAGTTCAGCGATATGGTTCAGCATTTCATGTCAATAATGCAGGGAGTACTCCCTACATAGCCAGCAGCTCAGGTCAGTATTAGTATTAATTTCATATACTTAGGAGTGGGCCGGGCGTCCAACACGACCGGGTGGGTTAAAGTAACGTGTAGAAACTGACGGAATCCAATTTGGATCCCCGGATTGGGTTGGGCATTCAAAGGACGAATCTAAAAACACGGCCAAGCATATATAAATGGTCAAAACACGCAACCCGGAGGTCTTAAATCCCAAATAGGGATCGGATCGGCGTGCCGTTTTCTCCGACACGACCGGGTGGGTTAAAGTGACGTGTGGGAACTGACGGAATCCAATTTGGATCTCCGGATTGGGTTGGGCATTCAATTGACGGATCTAAAAAACACCCAAGTATATTTAAAGCGTCAAAAACAACCCGGGGGTCCAAACTCCCAAATAGGGATCGGATCGACGTGCCGTTTTCTCCGACACGACCGGGTGGGTTAAAGTGATGTGTAGAAACTGACGGAATCCAATTTGGATCCTTGGATTGGGTTGGGCATTCAAAGGACGGATCTAAAAACACGACCAAGCATATATAAATGGTCAAAACACGCAACTCGGAGGTCCAAAATCCCAAATAGGGATCGGATCGGCGTGCCGTTTTCTCCGACACGACCGGGTGGGTTAAAGTGATGTGTGGGAACTGACGGAATCCAATTTGGATCCCCGGATTGGGTCGGACGTTCAATTGACGGATCTAAAAAACACCCAAGTATATTTAAAGCGTCAAAACACAACCCGGGGGTCCAAAATCCCAAATAGGGATCAGATCGACGTGCCGTTTTCTCCGACACGACCGGGTGGGTTAAAGTGACGTGTGGGAACTGACGGAATCCAATTTGGATCTCCGGATTGGGTTGGGCATTCAAAGGACGGACATAAAAACACCCAAGTATATATAAAAAGTTAAAACACACAACTCGGGGGTCCAAAATCCCAAATAGGGATCGGATCGACGTGCCATTTTCTCCGACATGACCAGGTGGGTTAAAGTGACGTATAGAAACTGACAGAATCCAATTTGGATCCCCGGATTGGGTTGGGCATTCAAAGGACGGATCTAAAAACATCCAAGTATATATAAAGCGTCAAAACACACAATCCGGGGGTCCAAAATCCCAAATAGGGATCGGATCGGCGTGCCATTTTCTCCGACACGACCGGGTGGGTTAAAGTGATGTGTGGGAACTGACGGAATCCAATTTGGATCACCGGATTGGGTCGGACGTTCAATTAACGGATCTAAAAAACACCCAAGTATATTTAAAGCGTCAAAACACAACCCGGGGGTCCAAAATCCCAAATAGGGATCGGATCGACGTGCCGTTTTCTCCGACACGACCGGGTGGGTTAAAGTGACGTGTGGGAGCTGACGGAATCCAATTTGGATCTCCGGATTGGGTTGGGCATTCAAAGGACGAACATAAAAACACCCAAGTATATATAAAAAGTTAAAACACACAACCCGGGGGTCCAAAATCCCAAATAGGGATCGGATCGACGTGCCGTTTTCTCCGACACGACCAGGTGGGTTAAAGTGACGTGTAGAAACTGACGGAATCCAATTTCGATCCCCGGATTGGGTTGGGCATTCAAAGGACGGATCTAAAAACACCCAAGTATATATAAAGCGTCAAAACACACAACCCGGGGGTCCAAAATCCCAAATAGGGATCGGATCGAGGTGCCGTATTCTCCGACACGACCGGGTGGGTTAAAGTGACGTGTCGGAACTGACGGAATCCAATTTGGATCCCCGGATTGGGTCGTACGTTCAATTGACGGATCTAAAAAACACCCAAGTATATTTAAAGTGTCAAAACACAACCCGGGGTCCAAAATCCCAAATAGGGATCGGATCGACGTGCCGTTTTCTCCGACACGACCGGGTGGGTTAAAGTGACGTGTGGGAACTGACGGAATCCAATTTGGATCTCCGGATTGGGTTGGGCATTCAAAGGACGGATCTAAAAACACCGAAGTATATATAAAAAGTTAAAACACACAACCCGGGGGTCCAAAATCCCAAATAGGGATCGGATCGACGTGGCGTTTTCTCCGACACGACCGGGTGGGTTAAAGTGACGTGTATAAACTGACGGAATCCAATTTGGATCCCCGGATTGGGTTGGGCATTCAAAGGACGGATTTAAAAACACGGCCAAGCATATATAAATGGTCAAAACACGCAACCCGGAGGTCCAAAATCCCAAATAAGGATCGGATCGGCGTGCCGTTTTCTCCAACACGACCGGGTGGGTTAAAGTGACGTGTGGGAACTGACGGAATCCAATTTGGATCCCCGGATTGGGTCGGACGTTCAATTGACGGATCTAAAAACACCCAAGTATATTTAAAGCGTCAAAACACAACCCGGGAGTCCAAAATCCCAAATAGGGATCGGATCGACGTGTCGTTTTCTCCGACACGACCAGGTGGGTTAAAGTGACGTGTAGAAACTGACGGAATCCAATTTCAATCCCCGGATTGGGTCTGGCATTCAAAGGACGGATCTAAAAACACGGCCAAGCATATATAAATGGTCAAAACACGCAACCCGGAGGTCTTAAATCCCAAATAGGGATCGGATCGGCGTGCTGTTTTTTCCGACACGACCGGGTGGGTTAAAGCGACGTTTGGGAACTGACGGAATCCAATTTGGATCTCCGGATTGGGTTGGGCATTTAATTGATGGATCTAAAAAATACCCAAGTATATTTAAAGCATCAAAACACGCAACCCGGAGGTCCAAAATCCTAAATAGGGATCGGATCGGCGTGCCGTTTTCTCTGACACGACTGGGTGGGTTAAAGTGACGTGTGAGAACTGACGGAATCTAATTTGGATCCCCGGATTGGGTTGGACGTTCAAATGACGGATCTAAAAAACACCCAAGTATATTTAAAGCGTCAAAACACAACCCGGGGGTCCAAAATCCCAAATAGGGATCGGATCGACGTGCCGTTTTCTCTGACACGACCGGGTGGGTTAAAGTGACGTGTGGGAACTGACGGAATCCAATTTGGATCTCCGGATTGGGTTGGACATTCAAAGGACGGATCTAAAAACACCCAAGTATATATAAAAAGTTAAAACACACAACCCGGGGGTCCAAAATCCCAAATAGGGATCAGATCGACGTGCCGTTTTCTTCGACACGACCGGGTGGGTTAATGTGACGTGTAGAAACTGACGGAATCCAATTTGGATCCCCGGATTGGGTTGGGCATTCAAAGGACGGATCTAAAAACACGGCTAAGCATATATAAATGGTCAAAACACGCAACCCGGAGGTCCAAAATCCCAAATCGGGATCGGATCGGCGTGCCGTTTTCTCCGACACGACCGGGTGGGTTAAAGTGACGTGTGGGAACTGACGGAATCCAATTTGGATCCCCTGATTGGGTCGGACGTTCAATTGACGGATCTAAAAAACACCCAAGTATATTTAAAGCGTCAAAACACAACCCGGGGGTCCAAAATCCCAAATAGGGATCGGATCGACGTGCCGTTTTCTCCGACACGACCGGGTGGGTTAAAGTGACGTGTGGGAACTGACGGAATCCAATTCGGATCTCCGGATTGGGTTGGGCATTCAAAGGACGGACATAAAAACACCCAAGTATATATAAAAAGTTAAAACACACAACCCGGGGGTCCAAAATCCCAAATAGGGATCGGATCGACGTGCCGTTTTCTCCGACACGACCAGGTGGGTTAAAGTGACGTGTAGAAACTGACGGAATCCATTTCGATCCCCGGATTGGGTTGGGCATTCAAAGGACGGATCTAAAAACACCCAAGAAAATGATGGATTTAAAAATATTATTGTATTAAGTTTGAAAAATAATCACATGTTTTAAATTTCATTTTTGAAAATACTGTATTTCTTTTATTTATTATTAATGTTTCTCATTTTAATTTGTTTTAATATAGGATCCAGCTCCAGACGATGACGAGGCAGGGACAGCAGACGATCCAACAGATATATGTTGATTTTTGTATTCATTATGCTATATGATTTATATTTATTGTATCTTATTATTTTATGTTGATTGTTAGTATTTGTTAAATTTATGAATATTGTAGCAGGTTTGACATTGTAGCAATGTATTTTTATTTGTTTATTTTAAAAAAAATATATGGGTATTTTCCGACGGATTTCCGACGGATAAGTATCCGTCGGAAAGTATAAATTACCGACGGAAAAGGGCCGTCGGTAATACCTTCGGAAATTCCTGACGGATTGGCCGACGGATGTGTATCTGTCGGAACTTAAATTACCGACGGCTAAATACCGTCGGCAAGTCCGTCGGAACATACTGACGGATTGGCCGACGGATAATTATCCGTCGGAAAAGATAAATTACCGACGGTTAAGGACCGTCGGCAATTCGGTCGGCAAATACTGACGCCATTACCGACGGATAAAATCCGTCAGAGGTTTCGACCGAATTCCGACGGAATTTTATCCGTCGGAAAGTTCTGACCAATTATTTCCGACAGAAAGTTTCCGACGAGCTTTGGACGGAAAGCGGTCGGAAGGCGCCTTTTCCGACGGAATACCGACGGATTTCCGACGGATTCAGTCCGTCGGTAATCCCGCTTTTTCTTGTAGTGAAAGTGAATCGTGACGGGACATGTCGTCGCATTCAAAACGCGATGACTGGGTCCATCGCCTTCTCAGTCGAAGTCCCCCAACCCGGGCTTCTTCTCCAGAAAATCCACAAAATGGCATGTTACAGTGATAAAACCCAGGTACATGCATTCTCACAGATACCTAAACATGCTTGCTACTGAATATAAGCACTTTCATGCATCCAATACTTCAAACTTGATCCAAACAACTAAACCGAGAAGAATTCCCCTACCAACATGAAGAACATGAAGAATCGCGCTGCTCTGGCATTTCCCATACTCCGAACAACCTCCTCGCGATGGAAATGCGCCAAACCGTGAGCCACAAACTCTGAATCGCCCGAAACCCCGCAACAGTCTCTCCCCCAGCCGAATAGTGTCTCTTGCATTGTTTGGCCAAGGTTCGGCCAAAACAACCAAAATCGCGATGTATTGGGCCATCGCATTTAAATCGTGACGTATCCCGCCGTCGCATTTAAACCCCGACGTTCCTACATGCGCCACGTGACAAACATGTAGCGATGCCCACAGAAAAGCAGCGACGAAAACACAACGTAGAAAGTGGTCACGTTTCCACTAAAATATGATGCTGCACTATGTTGCGTTCTCATAAAGAGAACCAGGGGTGTATTGGGCCCATATTTTTGGCCTACTACACCACCCAACCTGCTAAGCAACTTCACACACCACTAATAGGCCACACATTGGCCACCAAACCTGCTAAATCGCGATTTGAACGGTCATGACGTTACATTTCTATCACCTAAAAGAAATTTCATCCTCAAAATTCAGAAAGAAATATCAACACATTATTCACAACCAATCATGCATAGTACTATCACCTAAAAAGAATTAAAGTTTATTCAAACAAGTATGGATACGCTCTTTGCATTTGCTCTGCTAACTCCCATGTGTCTTCTCCTCCCTGTCTGTTTTCCCATATGATTTTCACTAACTCAATAACTTTATTTCTCAACTTTTGTGTTCTTCGCCTTATGATTTGTACTGGATATTCTTGCATAGACATATCTGGCTTCAAATCATCTTCTAATGTAGCTAACTATCTGTGAAGGATCTTGGATATATCTTCTCAACACAGAAACATGAAACACATCATGTGCGTCTGTGAAATCTGCTGGAAGCTCTATCCTATAAGTTGTCTCTCCAATTCTTTCTAAGATCTGGAATGGACCTACATGCCTTGGACTCAATTTACCTTTCCAGCTAAGTCTTAGAACACCTTTAGTGGGGAAAACTTTCAAAAACACATAGTCACCAACCTCAAACTGCAATGGTTTACGTCTTGTACCTGTATAGCTTTCTGTCGACTCTGAGCTGTCTGAAGTTTTTCCTTTATAAACTTGACCATTTTTGAACACTGCTGAATCTATTCTGGTCCCATAACCTATCTTTCTCCTACCTCATGTCAATTTAAGGGTATACAGAGCTTCATATGGTGTCATTCCAATACTTGCATGATAGCTATTGTTGTAAGCAAATTCCACCATACCTAAATGATGCACCCCACTGCCTCCCCATGCTAAACAATAAGCTCGTAACATGTCTTCTATTGTCTGTATTGTTCTTTCCGTTTGTCCATCTGTTTGTGGATGATAAGCTAAATTGTACCTAAACTCAGTACCAATCACCTGCTATAAACTTTTCCAGAAACCTAATGTGAACCTTGGATCTCTATCAGAAACAATAGTCACTGGAATACCATGCAATGGTACTATTCTGTCCACATACAGTCTAGTCAATCTGTCAACTGTCCATGACTTGCTTATAGCTAATAACCTGTACGCCTTCATCAATCGATCAACAAAAATCCAAATTCCATTGTGATCTGATGCTATCCTGGACAATCCTACCACAAAATCCATAGCTATATCATCCCATGTCCACTGTGGAATCGGCAATGGCTGCAATAATCCTCCTAGCCTCTGATGCTTTGCTTTTACTTGCTGACAAATTAAACATCTTGTTATAAATTCCACTATTTCCTTCCTCATATTGGGCAACCAAAAGTGTTTCTTCAAATCTTGATACATTTTTGTGCTGCTTGGATGAATAGAATACCTGGACCTGTGCGCCTCTTTTAATACCTTTTGCTTCACTTCTGCTTCTACTGGGACATACAATCGGCCTTTAAATCTAATTACACAATCATCATTAATGGTGACATCTTCCATCCTCACAATCTCAGTGAAATTCTCATCTATCCTTTGAGCTTCTGCTATCTGCTAATATACTGAAGGTTCCACTGCACTGCTAGCCAACACTACTCGCTGCTGATTGTTTGGGATAAATAGAGAATTATCTACTACATCTTCATATAATTTTCATTCTTTTATCATCATTTGACTCAGAACTATCTTCCTACTCAAAGCATTTGCAACTACATTGGCTTTCCCTGAGTGGTATGCCAAATTGAAGTCATAATCTTTCAAATACTTCATTCATCTTCACTGCCTAAGATTCAAGTCTTTTTGAGAGAAAATGTACTTTAAACTCTTATGATATGTAAAAATTTCAAACCTTTCTCCATACAAATAATGTCTCCACAACTTCAAAGAAAATACCACCGCTGCTAGCCCCAAATCATGTGTTAAGTAATTCTCTTCATGTTGCTTTAACTACCTGGATGCATATGCCACCACCTTTCCATGCTGCATCAGTACCGCTCTGAGTCCTTGTCATGCCCCGACGCGGAATATCAAAACGCGAGGCAGTTGCAAGAAAAGGGTATAGAGCGAGTACTAGACATCAACCATTGCACAGTGAACAATACTAAAGCGAATTCATTTCATTAATAACTTTTCGATGTCTAGTTACAATCACTAATATCAGAGCCAATCTGTGAGGCCCGATTACATTGAAAGAGGGCGAAAGACTAAACTTCAAACATAACTACTACAATGCTAAACATAGTAATAGGACACTAGGGTCCTCATGACATCACTCCAGGTCGTTCCCGTCCTCGTGAGTGTATGGTTCATCCTCGGTCTCACCTAAGAACACAACGACAAATAACGCAGGATGAGCGAACATCGCCCAGTAAGACTTAAATCTCAGGCTCAAGCAGGCTTTAAGTAATTAATACATTAAAGGCAGAGTAACTAATGATAGAGCGAGAGAGAGAGTGTTCAAGAAAAATATAGCAGGATAGTACGTGAACGAAATAGCAAGACTTTCCAAATATAGACTTTCCAAGAATAGCACAAGTGTCGGGAATAGCACAATAATAGCAAGATAGCACAATGTCAAGTATAGCAAGATGGCCATGGTACAAATAGCACAACGAGTATAGCATAGCACAACGAGTATAGCATAGCACTTTGTTGTCAATGGACAACGAGAGAACATAGCACTTTTGATTGTCATATAGATAGTCACGATAGATAGCACTTGTTGTCAATGAACAACGAGAGAACATAGCACTTTTGATTGTCATATAGATAGTCACGATAGATAGCACTTGAGTGTAATGTCAAACACTCTGATCATTTAACTCCCATGGGCACTAGCACTTTCGGGCGCACATCCCAAGACCAGATCGGGCCCTTTATATATTGCCAGGCATTAGTTATATTGTTTATCTTTAGACAATCCGTCAATGGCCAATATAGAGTACCAAGAAGTAGATGAGAGCACTAGATGAATAGACGAGATAGTAGAGTGAACGTGAATAGACGAGCGAGTAGAGTACATATGAGAGCTAGTGGACATTGCACGTAACGCGTTGAGTAAACAGGCGATAGTAACAGTTGCACAACAAGCGCACTTGGTGTTGGCAGTCAGGTGGAGAGTTCGTCCAAGTCAAGAGAGAGTGTATATAGAAACAAGTGCTCGACGTTCTAGAGGAGTTCTAGAACAGTGGAGCGTTGATATCGATATTCCCAAAACATCGCGAGAAAATTATGAAACTAAAGGGCTTTTGTTCCTGATAGATGAGACATCCTACATGAAAAAGTTTCATGGTTTATGCTCGTAAGAATGCCTACCTTTGATCGTTTTCCTCTTCTTGGGTTAAGACTTGAAGAACTCGGGAAGAACTTGAGAGATCCTTCCTCTCCATGAATTCTCCTCCTCTTGGCCTTTCCTCCTAGTCCAGGAACCTCTTGGCACGAGCTAGGGCCGGTCATGAGGGTTTAAGAGAAGTATTTAAGCTTCTCCCTATTCCCTTTCCTAGTTTAAGTCTAATTCCTATTAAATTCTGAATTTCCTATTTCCTCTCCTCTTTTTAAGCAAGAGATCCTCCTATTTGGGTTGGGAGAGAGAGGATTTCGTGGCCAACCCATTAGGGTAGGTTTAGGAATCCAATCCTAATTCAAACTAGCTATTTAATGTATTAAATATCTCTTTTCTATTTTAGTAATATTTTAGTTACGAATTTTAGGTATTTCTCTATTATTCCCCTTTTTAAAATGTCTATATTTGCCCACTAATTTCTAATGGGTCCATTTAATAAAGCCCATTACTTATTTTCATTTGATGGGTTTTATTTAATTATCTTTTCTTTGATTATAAATATTTAATTTTTTCCCCATAAATTTAGGGTTGCTACAGTCCTCTCCTGGAAGCATCTATATATAACACAAAAGCTCCAATGCCTGATGGTATCTCTAATATGGGTGTTGTAGCAAGTCTCTTCTTCAATTCCATAAAGCTCCGTCGACAATCTGGTGACCACATAAAGGGCACTCATTTACTAGTTAACCTTGTCATGGGTGTTGCAATCTTCGAGAAATCCTGAATGAAATGCCTATAGTATCCTGCCAAACCAAGAAAACTTCTGATTACAGGCACTTTTTTTGGCGCTTCCCATTTCATAATAGCTTCAACTTTGACTGGATTCACTGCTACACCTTCTCCCCAAATCACATGACCCAAGAACTAAATCTCTCGTAACTAGAACTCACATTTACTGAACTTAGCATACAACTAATGGTCCCACAAAGTCTACAAAGTAATCCTCAAATGTGTTGCATGCTCTTCCTCTGATGCTGAATACACCAATATATCATCTATAAATACCACAATGAACTGATCCAAATATGGGTGAAATATCTTGTTCATCTAGTTCATAAAAACTACTAGTGCATTTATTAATCCAAAAGACATAACCACAAACTCATCATGACCATATCTTATTCTAAAAGTTGTCTTATCAATATCCTCTTCTCTAATCCTTAGCTGATGATACCTAGATCTCAAATCAATTTTGGAGAATACCTTAGCTGATTGCAATTGATCAAATAAGTCATCTATTCTCAGGAGTGGGTACATATTCTTGATGGTAACCTGATTCAACTGGCGGTAGTCTATACACATTGTGAGGCTGCCATCCTTCTTCCTAACAAACAATACTGAAGCCCCCCATGGTGAATCACTGGGCCTGATAAACCTTTCTCCAACAATTCTTGCAACTACTTTTTAATTCTTTTAACTCAGCTGGTGCCATCCTGTATGGTGCTTTTGAAATTGGCATACTGCCCAGCTACAATTCCACTGTAAAGTCTACCTCTCTGTGTGGAGCTAACCCTGACAACTCCTCTGGGAACACATCTGCAAACTCCTTGACCACTGGTACCGTTTCCACAGACTTGTCTGACTCAACTAAACTAACTGAAGCTAAATACGCTACACACCCCGCATTAAATCAACCTTCAAGCCTTAAAATGCAGAATTAATAAACTTAGGAGTATAGAATGGCATACCTTGGAATTCAAACACTACTCCACTAGGATGACAAAATCTAACCCTCTTCTTTCTACAGTCCACCATTGCGCCATGGGTTTCTAACTAGTCCATACCCAAATCATATCATACTCTTTTAACTGTAATGCATACAATCTAGATGGCAATTGATTCCTCTATATTACTATCAGGACCTCATCTAAATAACTAGAAGTAAGCATGGAACCACCTGAAGGAACCTCCATAACTAACTTACATTGCCTCTTCTCTAAAGGGTGAACCATGCTATACATGAAATCTTTGGAAATAAAAGAATGCGATGCACCCAGATGAATCAACACTCTTGTAGAAAATAAAAAAATGGGTAATATACCTTCAATCAAATCAGATGCCTCTGCTTGAGATCTGGTGATGGGAATGACCCATCCTCGACCCCTCTGGAAAGGCGGACCTCTACCTCGCTCTGCAAGTGGCTGCTGGGGTGGCTACTGCTACTGGGGTGCTACTCTGCCATAACTGTACTCTCGGGGATATGGGTAATTTCTGATCAAATGCCTTGGCTGACCACAATTATAGCACTTATATCCTGAAAAACCCACGGGCTGCCTGACTGTGCTCTGCTGAGACTCCTCCGGCTCAGGCCTGAAGCCTCGACCCTACTGAAAACCCTACTGTCTACCACCTTCTTGTCCCCTGAATATCTTCTTTAACTTGGAATCCCACTTATTGAAACTTGATGAAGATGGTCCTGCTGGCGCCTGCAAACACCATCTGCATCTTCAGCCTCCACCATTTATGTGCAAACCCACGCAACTGATATGTAGCCAGAATCACCCTGTCTGCCTGCGGACACCTCATAGTGACAAAAACTCTCTCGATCTTATGTACCTAGTGTTCTGCCATATATGGATTCAAGCCTCCTGAATATGTAGGTGGCTGCAACAGCAAAAACCTCTCTACTAGTATTGTAGGCTCCTCTACACTGGTTGGATGTGCTAGTGCAATTGGGGTACAAGTACGGTGGGTGGTACCTCAACTCCTGGTGGTGGTGGAGCCACTGGTGCCAGTACTACCTCCGCTACAACCTGAGGTGCTGTAACTACTGGTTGGAACGGTGCCTACTGGTCCAACCTCATCTAAATCTCTGTGATACTTTCCCACAACCTCTCAATCAGCTGGTCGGTAGAATCCTCTGGCTCATCTCCACCACCTCTCCAATCTCTTCTATCGGCCATTTCTGATCTTGCACATACATCATTCCAACCACATAACACACAAACAAATCAATACAAAACCAGAGCCAACTACTAGCAATGGACTAAAGTGGAGACCAGGCTATGTAAATTTTATTATTCCTTTATATTGACACAGACCTTGCTCTGATACCAACTGTGATGGTCCTCGTCTTTCAAACTCGTTAACTTAATAACAAGCTTGACCTGACTCCACCTCCTGCGAACAGGCTGAAGCCTCGCAAGGGATATCAACACAACCATCCGTGGAAATATAAAAGAACACATTAAACATATATCAGATTGCACATCTCACACATATTTACATAAGATATACATAGCCAATTCTCAACTAAAGTCAATATACAAAGTATAGCAACCTGGGGCATACACCGAAGTGAAACAGAAAGTAAAATTACACTACTGGAGGTACACGCCCAACTCCACTACGATGCGGCTCCGAACTAGATGAGGGACGGGAACCCTTCTGCTCTCCTTCACCTGAAAGGAGTAGGGATGAGTCTCACAAGTCACTGGCTCAGTAGGAAAACTCTCTCAAAAGTCGAAACAACAACAATCACACGACAAGTAGGAGTAAAGAACTGCTTTAAACAAATAATAGAACTACCTATGCATGTTGCTACAACTATGATTAAATAACCAATTTTGAACTAAGAATATGCACTATTCATTAATAAATAAATAGCAAACCAAGCGCCGGAGTATGAGATAAAGAAGGGTAACGCCACACTCGGGTCACGAGACCTGGTTCGCGACACCAGTCACTGACCCGGACAAACCACACAAGACTACCTCTCAGTCACACAGCCACAAATGAAAGGTTCAGCTACTGCTCCACCAGTACAGTACCAGCAAGCTATGGAGACCAACCTACACCACACCTACAGTGACACACGTTGTAGACCTACGCCTGACACACCTCTAAGAGTTCCGATACCCTTAGAGTGAGGCTGTGGAACACGGGACTAGCTTGAGACCAGTACGTCTACTGGTGTTCGTCCTCCAACCACGAGCGTGGTACCAGCGACTGAACTGAAAGCCAACACACTACAAGTCGCTGCCCCCACTGTCGTCTTTTCCTCAGCCGGATGGGCTACTCAACAAACACACGAGTGAGGGTGTCCGGGAAGACGACACAAACCCTAGTGGTACACACAGTACCGAGACAAACCCTGAGCACAATGTGCCTGGCTCACACAGAACCTGGGGTAACTGACTTGAGAGGTAACCACAGAGGGCGTCGAACTACCCAACTCGCCACGTACTTATAAACCATGCAAACACATTGATCTCTAGTCTCAACACGTGCCCAAGGCATCGCTTTCATATTTAAAATACCTTAAATAACATCACATAACAGCTCAAAACCTGAAACACGCTTACTGTCCTCAGGAGCAAGAACGCGACGAGTCAGGCAGTTGCTTTTAAAACTCGATGTACACAGGCGACACATTTCAAAAGTGAATCATGATGGGACATGTCGTCGCGTTCAAAATGCGACGATTGGGTCCGTCGCTTTCTCAGCCGAAGTCTCCCAACCCGGGTTTCTTCTCCAAAAAAAACCCACAAAATGACCTGTTATAGTGATAAAATCGAGGTACATGCATTCTCACAGATACCTAAACATGCTAGCTACTGAATATATGCAGTTTCATGCATCCAATACATCAAACTCGATCTAAACAACCCAAGCGAGAAGAATTCCCCTACCAACATGAAGAACGTGAAGAATCGTGCTGCCCTGGTGTTTCCCATGCTCCGAACAACCTCCTCACGATGGAAACGCGTCAAACTGCGAGCCACGAACTCAGAATCGCCTGAAAACCCTACAGCAGCCTCTCCCCCAGTCGAAGAATGTCGCCTGCACTATTTGTTCAAGGTTCGGCCAAAACAACAAAACAACCAAAATCACGACGTATCGGGCCGTCGCGTTTAAATCGCGACGTCCCCCACCATCACATCCTGGATTTTCGGCCCACTACACCACTCAACCTGCTAAGCAACCTCACACACCACTAATAGGCCACACATTGGCCACCATACCCGCTAAACTGCGATCTGAACAATCACGACGTTACAAATAATATATAAGGCTGACAAATAAATCAACTATTAATCTAGAGAGATAATAAGTATTTTTCAAACAAAAATTATTTTTCTGAAATTTTAACAGGAGCACCAGATTAGCCCTTCCACCCCACTAACCCTTTTTAGACAACGACCCACTAACCCAACCATATTGAGCTAATGTAAATGTTTTGATATATGAAATAAAATACGAAGAAATACATAATATGAATAATGAGGTGAAGATTTTAAGAATATTGTGGAGGCCATTTTCTAACCTCCTGGGCCTGCGCGCCTGTCGCGGCCCATCGCGGCCCATCACGACCGAGTGAGATGCCTGGGCTCCACCGTCGAGCCACGCGTCTTTGGGTTCAGCTTAAGGCTTCCAAACACGCTCTGGCCACCAGGCGTTCAAGGGCCCCCAAGGGCCGTCTCCGGAAACCCTACAACCTATGAAAGCAGGGTACAATCCACCACCAAGAGTCCCGCGATGCTTTCGAGCACTGGGCACCGAGCAGCCTGCCTGGTAACCGAACAGGCTTCTGCTCGGTACCTTTAGACCAGAGGGTCTAGGACAACCTTTCACCTTTTAGATGCAGTTTTTGCGACGGCGTGACACGCGCCCCCTGGTAAAAGGCATTAAATGCATAGGATCCCAACAGGCGCCTTAAACGGACAACTCCTCGCCTGGGAACCTAAACTGACGCGCCCCTCCGATCATCATTGGAGTGGATAGCATCTAGAACTTTCATCTCCTTCGCTATAAAAGGCACAGGTAATCCCCATGCAAAGGTACGCAACCTACAGGAGACACTCGCCCACGTGCGAACATGCACCAGAGAACCTTCCATTCCCGCCTCTTTACGCAGTCCAGTCTGACTTAGGCATTGGAGGGTTCCCCCCAGTTCTTCAAACCGGGTCCCCCTGATTTGTTCTGGGTTTTGCAGGTAATCGTCTGCACCGGTGACCGTCTTCCCTCTTCTTTTAGTTGAGGCCCGTTCGGCCCAGGCCCGAATAGGAAATCACGTCCACATTTTTGGCGCCGTCTGTGGGAACGACAGCAGCCATGGCTCACAGATGATCCTCTCATCAGAACCCCGGCAGTAGGGCAACGCGGTCTCCCCAGTTGCGCGTAGACTCGTGTGACCAAGCCCCTCCTGCCGATGACAATGCTCCCCCCACCGCAGCGATCGACAACGGTCCTGCAGCCGGCATCCCAGCGAGAGCCCAGGAGGTAGCGTAACTCCGGGGCTAGTTAAAGCAACTTGTAGGGGTCTTCCAAGGCCTCTAGGCTCAACTTGTCAGGTAGCCAGCCCTGCCAGTTCCCCCGCCTCTGGAGCAACAGGCGGAGTCGTCGCGACGGCGACCCCCTCCTCCATCGGCTCGGCAAGAACGGCGTGAGGAATCGGCTCGACGCTCATGAAGAGCCCCAACAGGCCACCGAACCCCGAAACGGCAGGACTCTCCTCACCGATCTGCGGTGGTGCCACCACCTCTGCTCTCCGTCGTCGCCGCCAACTCCCAGGGGTCTAAGCACGAAGGCTCTATACACTCCGACCAGGAGTTAGCCAGACACCTCCGCCGCATTGTTGACCGCGACCGTCACATGGATGCGATGGTCCAGAGGGCGGACGGCAGAAACGCCGGGGGATGACGACTTGGACTTCTGCTCCCCGTTCACCATGGAGATCCTGGAGGCTCGGGTCTCCCGAAGCTGCCCCTACCTACCATCACGCCCTACGACTGTACCTCCGACCCGGCGGATCACATCCACGGGTTTAAGTCGCACATGGTGTTCCACGGAGCATCAAATGCGGCTAAGTGTCGGGCTTTCCCGGCCACGCTGAAGGAGACTGTGCGTGTTTGGTTCGAAACTCTCCCTGCGGGCTCCATCTCCTCCTTCCACCAGTTGAAGAAGTCCTTCTTGGACAACTTTCTGGGCGGAAAATCGCAGCCGCATACTGCGGCTTCACTTCTATCTATTCGGCAGAAGAAGGGTGAAGCGCTCTGGGACTACATCAAATGGTTCCGAACTGAAGCACTTTGCATCCCTTGTCTAGACGTCCCATTAGCCACCAGTGCTCTCATCTAGGGCACTCGCGATGGCTTCCTCTAGAGAACGCTGGGAGTTCAATAGCCCACCACCTTGGCCGACCTGCTCTTCACGGCTCAACGCCACACCGTGTGCGAGGAGAGTTTGGCAGCTGGCCAAGCAGAGCAGGGTGATCAAATAGAAAGGAAGAGGCCTTCTGACAATGGTTCTAACCGTGAACGGAAGAAAGGCTGACGCAACGGGGACTCGCCGTGCCGACTACTCCCCTTCACCGAATATACTCCCCTTACGATTGCCCCCAAACAGATCCGGGATGAACAGTATGTTCGGTGGCCACCCAAGATGCGCTCTGATCCCCACAGGTGCAACCAAGACAAGTACTATCACTTTCACCACGACCACAGCCACGACAGCTCTGAGTGCCGCCAACTCAAGGATGAAATCGAGTCCTTGATCAAGCGCGGTTACTTAGAGTGCTATGTGCGCCGGAATGACGACCGCCCAAGACGCCGAGAACGCACTCCCGTGAAGCCCATCAACAACAAACCAAATGGGCAGGAGATCAATGTGATCGCGGGAGGTTTCGGAGTAGGTGGAGAAAGCAACCAAAGTCGACGCGACTATGCTCGCCGGGTGCACCAGGTTGAACGGCCCCCAGCGCCACGATCGACCCCTTATCCCAGTCCGGCACACGCACGTTCCGAGGAGGTTATCACCTACTCAGACAATGATCTTGTAGGAGTTACGACTCCCAACACTGATGCACTGGTCATTGCCGCCACCATTAACCATTGTACTGTGCGATGCATACTGGTCGATAATGGAAGTGCCCCAAACATGTTGGCTTATGACTATTTCCTTGCGATGGGCTTGAAAGCCGACCAGCTCACCCCTGTGGAATCACCTTTGTTCGGCTTTTCAGAGGTCTCGGTGCATCCCATGGGTTGGATTAACCTCCCTATCACCATAGGAACATCACAGAAGAGCTTAACCAAAATGATAGATTTTTTGGTAATCAGAAGCATGTCAGGGTACAACGCCATCCTCGGTAGAGGCCTGATTGGCCGCATCAAGGCAGTACCTTCATCTCTCCACCAAAAGATGAAGTTCCCTACTCCGTGTGGTATTGGCGAGGGGCTCGGTAGCCAACGAGAGTCCCGACGGTGCTATGTCCTCTCCCTAAGGGACAAACAGCCCGTCGTAGACCAAGAGGTCCTACCCGCACCAGCTGACCAACCTTCTACCAGCCGAGGAACCCCTGCCGAAGATCTACTACCTATACGGGTGGACGACGGCCCCGAGCACGTCCTCTACATTGGTGCACTACTCCTAGAAGCCGAACAACAATGCTACAAGGCTCTCTTGCTAGCCAACTTCGATGTGTTCACGAGGTTGGACGACGAGCTGCCCGTCATCCCTCCAGAGGTAATGACACATCATCTTCATCTGGATCCAAGGGTGCCACTGGTCCAGCAGAGACGACGACCCGTCAACCGCGAATGGCAGACCGTGATCTACGATCACGTCGTCAAAAGCCGAGTTGTTGGGCTTCTCCGAGAAGCCCAATACCCCATATGGATCTCAAACGTGGTCCTCGTGCGCATGGCCAATGGCAAATGGTGCGTGTGCGTGGATTACAAGGATCTCAAAAAGGCGATGCCCAAAGACAACTTCCCCCTGCCGCTCATTGACCAGTTGGTGGATGCCACTTCCGAGCACGAGCTTCTCAACTTCTTGGATGCCTACTATGGTTATCACCAGATCAGCATGCATCCCCATGATCAAGATGCCACGACGTTCATCACCGACCTCGACCTTTACTGTTTCACCAGGATGCCGTTTGGTCTAAAGAACGCAGGTGCGACATAGCAGTGGCTGGTCAATAAGATGTTCGAGCAGCAGATTGGGCGCAACATGGAAGTCTACGTCAATGACATGCTGGTCAAAATGCTCCTGAGCGCCGACCACATCACCAACCTCGAAGAAACCTTCGCAACTCTGTGAAGGTATAATATGAAGCTCAATCCTGCAAAGTGTGCGTTCAGAGTACGCTCGGGGAAGTTTCTCGGCTTCCTTGTCACTAATTGAGGAATAGAAGCCAACCCTAAGAAAATCCGAGCCATACTGGAGATGAGCATCCCCAAGACCATACGCGACGTCCAGCGGCTCACTGGACGCCTCGTGGCGCTCAAATGCTTCATGTCCCGAGCGGCAGAACGGAGTTTCAACTTCTTCAAATTGTTGCGAGTCCCCAAAGGCACCTCACCGCAAGGGGGGCAAGTACGGTGGACCGAGGACTGTGAAGCAACCTTCACTGAGCTAAAGGCATATCTAGTCTCCCCACCAGTTCTCTCAAAATCTGTGCTCGGGGAACCTTTGTTCGTGTACCTTTCGGTCACTGAACACTCCATCAGCATGGTATTGATCAGAGAAGAGGCAATGACACAACATCCCATTTATTATGTAAGCAGGGTCCTCCAAGAGGCTGAAAGAAGATACCCTCGAGCAGAGAAGCTTGCTCTGGCACTCGTCACGGCTGCTCGGAAACTCAGGCCTTATTTCCAGGCCCATTCGATCATAGTCCTTACCGACCAGCCATTGAAGCTTATCCTTCATCAACCAAAGGCTTCCAATAGACTCATCAAATGGGCCATCGAGCTCGGGGAATTCGACATCAGCTACCGTCCAAGGACGGCCATCAAGGCACAAGCGCTAGCAGACTTCGTGGCGGAATGCACTCTTCCGACTGAGAAGGATCCTCCATTGGCGGATGAGCCCCCATGGGAGCTCTACGTTGACGGGTCCTCTTGTGTCACAGGAAGCGGGGCAGGCCTGGTTCTCACCTCCCCGGAAGGTCTAGAGTTCCAATATGCCCTTAAGTTCCGCTTCGCCGCCTCCAACAATGTAGCTGAGTATGAAGCACTCTTGTCCAGGATCCGCGTGGCCAAGCACCTTGGAGCGCTCCGGCTATGAGCCTTCAGTGATTCTCAACTGGTCGCCAGCCAAGTGAATGGACAATTCGAAGCTAGGGAGCCCCGCATGGCTTAATACCTCCAACAGGTCAAGCGCTAAATAGAGGGCCTCCTTTACTTCAAAATTATACACGTCCCACGAGAGCAGAATGCACGGGCCGATACACTCGCCAGGCTAGCATCTTCAGGCGACATCGCCCCTTCTCGCTCCGTGTTTATAGAAGAGCTCGCTGCACCAAGCACCGAGACAGATGTAGCGGCCATTGAGACTGAACCACCAACGCCATGCTGGATGGACCCTCTCATGGCCTATCTGCTTCGTGGAGAGCTTCCCTCTGACCAGGTCGGAGCCCGCAAAATCAAGTTGCACTGCCAGAAGTTCACCGTCATTTTAGGCCAACTATACCAACGTTCCCTCTCAAGACCTCTTCTACGATGCCTCAGTCCTGCTGAGGCGGCACCGACCATCGAAGAGGTCCACGAGGGTCTGTGCGGAAGCCATCTGGGGGGAAGAACACTGGCGTGCAGCATTCTTCGAGCAGGATTCTGGTGGCCTTCGCTACAAAGGGACTGCATGTCCTACACAAAGAAGTGTCTGGAGTGCCAGAAGTTCGAGCAGCTTATCCGACAGCCTGTCGAACAGCTTCACACTATGTTCGAACCACGACCCTTTGCTCGTTGGGGGATTGACATCATGGGACTGTTCCAAGAAGCTCAAGGTCAGAAGAAATTCCTGTTCGTCACCATCGACAACTTCACCAAGTGGATCGAGGTAGACCCTGTCACCACAATCACCGACCAGGCCGCGTGGAAGTACATTTGGAAGAACGTTCTCTGCCAGTTTGGCATCCCGAAAGTGATTACCTCTGACAATGGGAAACAGTTTGACATCGCATTTTTTAAGCAGAAGTGTTCGGAGCTCGGCATCTACAACCACTTCACCTCAGTAGCGCATCCCCAAGCAAACGGTCTAGTCGAGAACGCCAACCAAACACTGCTCTATGGGATACGAACAAGGGTTGAGGCCACTGGAGGTTCATGGATCGAAGAGCTCCCCAACGTGCTATGGTGCCACTGAACAACTGCTCGGGTGGCCACCGGAGAGACTCCATTCCACGTAGCCTATGACACAGAAGCTGTTGTGCCTCTGGAAGTCGCTCTCCCCACAATCAGAACAACTCACTTCGATGAAGCGGCCAACAACCGCGCGTTAAGGGAGAACCTAGACATGCTCGGCGAACGTCAAAGTGACACCAGCATCAGACTGGTCTCCTACCAACAGCGCCTTGCACAATATTACAACTCCCGAGTATAGGAGCGGTGCTTCTTCGAAGGAGACCTTGTTCTGCGCCATTGCTTGGCATCGGATCCCCGAAGAGCGACCGAAAAAACTCGCCCCGAAGTGGGAGGGACCTTATCAGGTCACACAGGTTCTTGGGAAAGGCTCTTACAAGATGACTACCCCTAGCGGCGAAGATATACCCAGAACCTGGCATGTGTCTAACTTGAAGGCTTATTATTTGAAAAAGCCTCATGTTCGGCGTTCTACTTCTCTTCCCCCCGTTCTTTCGGTCAAAAAAAAAGAGAGAGATGCTCAGGCCACTCCTTGGTCGGAGCTCTTTAGCTCGAAAACCAGTGCGATGCCCAAATCTGAACGTTGAGGTGTTCGGACAAACCCCTGGTCGGAACTCCCTCAGTTCCAAAGACTCGCGCGGTACCTGTGAACCTCTAGACAACCGACGGATTTCGATCTGAACAGAACATAGCAAGGGGAGAAGATAGAAAAAAGAAGCCATACATACACAAAGGGTCCGTCCATTCCGTTGGAAAAGATTGTACATAAAACCCGCTAAGGCAGAAGCAAAAAAAAAAGAAGAGAATGATACAAATCATGGGGTCTGCTCTGAGGGGCCGGCCTCATAGTCCCTGGGAGCCATCCGCCCAGCTTTGAAGTTTGCAAAACGAACTCCTTCAGATGTGAGTCCCCAGTACGGTGTTCACATTCTTGGAGAGCAGCCTCAAACGCTTCACGGGCGTACTCGTCTGTGGCCAGCCTCCACCCTCGATCCTCGCTGACCTGGAGCCCTACCTTGTAGCAAGACACACCATATTGTTCCAAGTCTTCTCGGAACTCTGGCCCCGCCTTGTACTCGGCGATCCCCCGAGCCTCGGCCTCAAAAAGAACCTTCGAGAGTGCAGCCTTCTCCGCCCGAATAATTGCAAGGTCCAACTCGGAAGCTCGGAGCGTGACTCGGAGGTTCTTCGCCTCCTTTTGCAGCTCGGCCTCCCGGCGCCGGTGTTGCTCTTCGCGCTCCTCGCAGAACGCAAACTCGGCATCCCACATTTATTGGTGGTACTGAGCCCGCAAAGTGAATCTCTTCAGCACCCCCAGTGATTGCGTGACACCATCCAGCAGCGCCTCGATGTCGACCTCGCCGTCCTCGTCTGTACGGCGCCCCTCCAGCTAGACCTCCTCCGATCGCTCGGGAGCATCCTCCGAGCCTAACCCCTGGCACTGCGCCAGGGCTTTGAGCTGGGAAGCAGTGGGGCAGGGGGAAAGGCTCCTGGATGAACTCCCCTGGAGAGGCTCCAGAGCAGCCTCTAGGACCGTCTCTGAAGGCTGCACCGGAGACTTCATCTTCTGCACCTGTGATAAAGGTGCTTAGTCCGCCTCAGACCTGGTGCGATCCTCCGAGGCGACGACAGTCTGCTCGGCAGGGGGGTCCACTCCGCCGACCGCACCACTGGCACCCACATCGGTCGCTACCTCCTGGCCTTCACCAGCAACAGACGCCCTCTGAGAGGGTCCTGCCTCCTCGACCCCAGCCGTCTGCTCTACCACAGGTGTAATCACAGCCGCTGTCTGCGGCTGGCCCTCCGCAGCCACCTCGGTCGGGGGAATGCGATCCGTTGCTCCCTCCGATGCTCCCTCTGCACGCGTCGTCCCCGCAATCACCTCGAAAATGGACCATTGCGCGGCGGTAGCTCCGCTCTCCACCACGGCTCTCGATGTTTCCGCCACGCCCGCTTCCTCTGCTCGGCCCACAGTGGGGTCCTGGGGCAGTTGCACCCCCACTTGCTCTGCGGTGGAACCTCCTTCCGAGTGGTCACTCAAGACGACCAGGTCCTCGCCTCCAAGGCCCAATGCCATGATCACCCCGTCAACTGTCAGGGGCATTCTCTCGATCACGGTTTGCGGCCTTGCTTGTTCGGCCGCCTTCAGCTTCTTCTTCTTTCGAAGCTGGAGCTGGGGCGTTGTATCCTCCTCTTCCTCCTCGTCCTCCTGCGCGGCTCCCCCTTTTAGGGATGCAGACTCCTTTCGGAGGCTGATCTTCAGAGGCCGCTTCTCGGAGAGATGCCCGACGGTGGGACTCCGCACATCAGACAAAGTTGGAGGAGCACCCTCCTCCAGATATGTCAAGTAGATCTTGACGGGGATCTGCTCGGCGTAGGCGGCCATGTCCTTCCGGTCCCGACCGGCAGCTAGCTCGGCAGCATCTGAAAGAGAGAAGTCAAGATGCTTGTACTGAGCATCATGCGAGACGACAAAAGTAACTTACCCCATGTGCGGCTAAGCTTGTACTTGACAATCTTGTACTCGGTCAAGTACCCCTCGGCGTGGTTCACCAGCACCGTGTTCAGGGCTTGTGATGTTGCGGCCGCCTCGCAGATAAGAAAAGGAGCCATGTCTGTCCTCTTCAGCGGCTCCACCACTCTAACGGGAAAGTCCCATTCCGGGACTCCGGCTCCCTTCTTCCGACCAACGAAGAAGAGGCGCCCTGTCCACCCCTTGTTATTTGACAGATGGGGGGAGAAGCTGATCTGCATCTGATTGGCTCGGTGCTTCGTGTAAATGATCCCGTAGTCGGACTGGGGCGAGCAGGTCAAACTGAAGTGGCTCCGAAAAACTTCCGCCATTGCCTGGACCCCCTTCTTCTTGCACATGACGCAGAAGACGAAGATGGTCCTCCAAGAGTTCGGCGTCAGTTGAAGCGGCGCCACCTTCCAGGCTCTGAGGAGGTCCTTCGAGATGTCTGGCACTGGCAGCCAGAACCCAACTTCGAGCAGGTCCAGCGAGAGGACGAAGCATCTAGGCTTCGCCGTTGAGTACGTCTCGTCTTCCCTCATCAGGATGATCTCGTACTCCTCCCCGATCCGGAACTGCTCGCGCAGACCTTCGAAGCTACGGTATTTCACCGCCTTTGTCTTCGCCGGCGGTAACCCGCTGGCCTCAACCACAGCCTTCCCCGCGCGCTGGGCCATCCGAGCCGGAGGAGGAGAGGGCGACGCGAGAAGAGAGGAGAGGCAAAGGCAAGAAGAAGATGATGAAAGGAGCACGAGTGAGAAAGCCTCTGAAGAAAGAAGGCGTGAGCCCCCACCTTCTCCCCTCCTCTTTCTTATAAGGAAGGGAGGCGCAAAATTCAAAGCTAAAAGTGGCGGTTTCCCCACCTCCAACAGCCCGTTCAAATATGTCGTTCTGCACCCTCTGAGCGACACGACATCTCCACCATCATGAAAATCTCGTCCCCGAGGGGAGCTTCAAAACAGCGTCATTCTAAAGCCATTCGCACCGCCGAGGTCGATATCGTATTTAATGCGAGTGACGTTCGAGCAGACCTCCGCTCTCAAGTGCTGCGGTACCTGAGTCAGCTTCAGAGCGTGGGGGGCAAGTGTGGAGGCCATTTTCTAACCTCCTGGGCCTGCGGGCCTGTCGCGGCCCATCGCGGCCCATCACAACCCAGTGAGATGCCTGGGCTCCGCCCATCGAGCCACGCATCTTCGGGTTCAGCCTAAGGCCTCCGAACACGCTCTGGCCACCAGGCGTCCAAGGGCCCCCAAGGGCCATCTCCGGAAACCCTACAACCTATTCAAGCAGGGCACTATCTACCACTAAGAGTCTCGCGATACTTCCGAGCACCAGGCACCAAGCAGCCTGCCCGGTAACTGAACAAGCTTCTGCTCGGTACCTTTAGACCAGAGGGTCCAGGACAGCCTTTCGCCTCCTGGATGCAGTTATTGCGACGGCGCGACACGCGCCCCTGGTAAAAGGCATTAAACGCACATGATCCCAACAGGCGCCTCAAACAGATAACTCCTCGCCTGGGAACCTGAACCGACGCACCCCTCCGGTCATCATTGGAGTGGATAACATCCGGACCTTTCATCTCCTTCACCTATAAAAGGCACAGATAATCTCCATGCAAAGGTACACAACCTACTGGAGACACTCGCCCACACGTGAACACGTACCGGAGAACCTTCCTTTCCTGCCTCTTTACACAGTCCAGTCTGACTTAGGCATCGGTGGGTTCCTCCCCCCCCCCTAAGAGAAGACCGGTACATAAACATTTACATGAACTCCACATTCCCTATCTTTGCGCTCATGAATTCTCTCAGTAGTAGGTGCATTGAGGTGACTCGAGTTCATAAGTTAAAAGAAAAAGACTCGAGTTCGCAAGTAGGTAGGGGCCGCAGGGCATGCTACATGCATGCTTATATCATTTTTGAGTTTCCAATAGAACTTTCGAAGCTGTAGTCCCCGATCAGCACACCAGTAGAGCGTCGACCCACTCACCACTTTCCCATGCGCACCGTCGTCGTCTGTTTGTCATCAATCTCATCCGATTTAAATCAGAGATGCAAATGAGTCGAGTCGAGTCAAGTCAATTATAATATTACTCAAAATTTATTCAATAAATTTTAATTGAGTTCAAAATTTATTAAGTATTAAAAATAATTGAACAAATTTAATTTGTCTAAATATCTTTAAATTCGAATCTTCAACAAATATCTCAACAACTCCAATTGAATTTACAAATTTATACGACTTCATACATACATAATATATATATATATATATATAGAGAGAGAGAGAGAGAGAGAGAGAGAGAATGATAAATATTATGATACAGCAAGACCTCTATTCAGATCTTTAGATTTAATTTTAAAGATTGACTTGACACTTAGTACTCGAGCACCGAATATCATGACACTGAACATCCGAACATTAGTTGTTAGAATAATTCTTGAATTTAAATCCAAAAATCCACACTATACTATACAGTGGTAATTATTTATAAGACCTAAACGTATCTTATTCCAGATGTATATCTCAAAAATCTTTATAAAATACTTAACATAACTATTATAATATTTATAATTTATATAATTAAAAGATTAAAAGAGTTTGTTGGTGAGTTTAAATGAGTTGAATAGATTTTTGTTCACACTCCACTCGTTTAGGAAATGAGTGTAAATTTTTATTTAAATTTAACTTATTTATCTTATTAAATAAATTAAATTTAAATAATATTCAAATCTAACTCAAACTACGAGTGCGTTAATTAATTAATTTTTTTTTACATAGAAATATGTTTCATATAACTTCACAAAACATGGTACATGGGTTGGCCAAATAGAGGTCGAAACACGGCAACTACAGTAGACATCAGAAGTAACACGGCATGAGTTAAATAAGGTGTGATGAGATAAGAGATCATGGGTCCAAAGGAGAAGGGTAAAAGTCTAAAATCTACCAAAACCACCGTCGCATGTGGCATCGCGAACTGACATCGGTCTTCATCGGCAACTTTACAGCAAGAGAAGACGTCCCCTCCACTTATGCCGGAAATAAATTCGACGGAAAAGAAAGTAAACTCCAATAAATCAAAACATACAAGATAAAATTCGAAATCACAAATAAAAAACAAGATGATCAGGCTGGGACATTACACGAACCTTAATCTCGATGGTCTTCGCATCGGGGATATGGAATTGGCGGGGTTGACCCCATCGGTGACGGTGATGGTGTTCCTCGATGCAGTTGGGGGTGCCGAGCAATAAATAATAATAAAATCGATGGTGGAGATTTTTTGTTAGGACGGAGTGCGGGAGCGCTGTCTGCGAGGTGTTTCCTCGATCCCTCTCTCCTTCGTCCACGCACGTCCGTAGCTGTATATTTCCCCCCGTGTACTTGAACAAAGGCGGGGACGATTATACGGGGACTTTTATAACTATATCCCTCCGAATCATTACACTTGAATAACTCCCCGGATTTTTATGAATTGTGTCAATAGTAGCACCGATGTATATCTATATATATATATATATCTAAATAGTTGCAATTGTGTACTTTCCAACCTTGTCTATTGAAATATACTATAAAAGTATAAAAAAATCTAAAATTTATACCTGGGGACATTATCTCATCGTGCACTTATGAGTCGGGTACGGCAAGTGATCATTTCACCAAAATATGTGTATGATTGTAAATATTTGCATGTGTCAAAGATATTTTTGACAATTCATAAAAATTGAAGGCACATTTAAGAAAATAGTAATTGGCAAGCACTATACAAAAAAAAAAAATAGTTCTCATGGTTCAAGTGTTCAAGAATAGCAAACAGCTCTAGTCAGGAATATGCACATCACATGACATCTAGTTAGGACAAGTGACTTCCTCAATAATTAAGATAATGGCAAACATTGTACTAGTATCACCTAATATGATCTCGAAAAAAGATGATGGAGAATGTGGGGCTAGCTTCCACAGTAGTCGACCACCCTTTACAGTGTGGAGGGGGAGGGGAGTACAGCTTAGGGTCTTCCATTGGGGTTGTCCTAACCACCCTAGCAGCCCAGCAAGCGGACGACTAGACTCACGCATAGTTGTTGTACTTCGTCAGGAATTTCTCTAAATTATTACATATATTCTTCATCAGTTAAAAAAAAATGGAAAAGGGCATGTCATCATCCAAAAATTAAATTATTGATTCTGTTGCGAGGAAATTACTGATGGATTCTCCGACAGATGGCATTCTGTCGGAAACTTGAAGTTAATTATTTATCTCATATTTTAGTAAAGTTGTTATTTTATTAATATTTTAATTGATTATCTTAATAATAAGTTTTATTATAATTTAATATCTTATACTATATTAAAATTAGAAAATAGTTAGATATATAAATCATCATATTAGTGCATAGTTTAAATTGTCATTTCATTCAAGGTTCGCCGTACCGTCCGAATCGACGGTGCCGCATTCTCCGTATACGGTATGGTACGGTACCGTATCACTGAGATACAGTGGGGAAATGATTTGTTTGATTTTTTTTTAATTTTGTGACTTGATGAATATTTAAAATGAGCAAACTTCAAAAGAAGACTCTTCATCCAAACTCAAGATATACTCTCCATCTCTTCTCATGCATGGACTCTCTCTCTCTAACTCGAGATTGTACTCTCTCTCTCTCTTAAACACATCCTAGGACTCTATAGGATAGAAAACAACTACCAACATGTGAAGAGACCCCTGGAGGCTTTGCTCACCAAGCCCCATCTCCCCAAAGCCAGAGGAGAAGTCATTCTCAACATTGCACAATTCCTCTCTTCCTTTTCTCTCTCATATCCTTCAAAACTATTAGGGATATCACGCCTTCTACAGCCTGAAAAGGGGCTGATATGCTCACGAAATTTTCATCAAAGTTGTTCTGCTCTTATTTAGTTTCGTCCTCAAAGTGAAATCACATCAATTGGTGGTCTGTGCCCAAAGTTATAGCAGATTATTCTTCACATTCTCTCTCATATCATGATCTACATATACAAGATTATCATGCCTTCCACATCTCAAACAAGGGCATATATCTTCGAGGCTTCTTCATGAAAGTTGTTCCCCACGACTTTCTCTACGAGCTCCAACTAGAATCTCATCAAAAGAAGGTATGTGTTTAAATATACACTGGATTATTCTTGACCTTCTCTCTCATATCACGATCCAAACTAGCAGTGAGTGCGACCACTCTACAGTCTGAACGAGGATGATCCAATCTTTGGGCTCTTCATGAAAGTTATTCATGATATGACCAATACATTCTATTAGATCAACACCAAGAATCTGAAAATAGAAAGAAAATTGTAACGTTTTAAATTTTATAATAAAATATTAATATGACACTAAGAAATTAAAAGGGAAAGTAAATTATAAGTAAGACACGATCGCTTATATAAAACATAATTATGTTTAATTTTAGAATATTTTCATATTATTAATATAATTCTTGTACTATCTTTAATTGTGTGCACTTCAACGGGATGACATTCAGTTCCAAAATTAAAGTCAAACCTGAAGTCATTATAATTACTAAAAAAAATATTGATTCTAAAAATATAAAATATCAAGAATTATTGATGCATAAATGTTGAGATTAAGTCGACCTAATGATTTTTGAGACAATTTTTACTTGACAAAAAATTAATTTAAAAAATTAAACTATAATTACTATAATTTGTATCATCTTTTAATTAGATTATGTTTGAAATTTAATCTTAATTAGATACCATTAGACCCCTTAAGTGCACACAAGATTTGCCGCAGTATGGCGAACCCTCTGTGCACTTCAACGGGATGACATTTGGTTCTAAAAATAAAGTCAAATTTGAAGTCATCATAATTATTAGAAAAATGTATTGATTCTAAAAATATAAATATCAGAAGTTATTGATGCATAGATGTTGAGATTAAGTCGACCTAATAATTTTTGGAATAATTTTTACTTGATGAAAAAATATTTAAAAAATTAAAATAAAATTATTATAATTTGTATCATCTCTTAATTAGTTTATGTTTGAAAATCAATCTCAATTAGATATCATTTCGACCACTTAAATGCACCAGATATGAGAGATGAATGAAAAAAAAAAAGATTTAGAGGACCGGGCCAGTCTGCAACGTACCGCCGTGGCACGCCCGGGTCACCCCATTGGGGTGACCCGACCCCTGGGCTCGCGAGAGTCCACGCATGGTACAGTTCGTATGTACCACGACGATTTGCCACGGTACGACGAACCATGATTTCATTAGATATATATGAGATATATTATAATAAATGAGATCATAATAATACGTGTAATTATAAACCATCCATTAGATTTGATCTGAATCTAAATTTTAATCGTTTGATTTAAACTTGATGAAGATTTGACGGTTATATTCGCTCCCAATCTACATCTTATCAACATCTAACTGTTGAATTTGCCATCAATCAAAATCCAATTGTTAGATTTCATCTAATTAAATCGATCGTTGAATTTGCTCTCGATCTATGTACCTCTAAGTAATTGGGTTTGCAACCAATCTAAAATAATTTAGTTGAGATCATAGTTCGCCGTAGCACACAGATCGACCATGCCACATTCTCTGTGGTATGATACAGTATGGTACCGTACCATACCGTTAAAATATAGTGGGAAATGGGCCAGTTTGAGTTTTTTTTGACTTGATCAATATTTAAAATGATCAAACTTCAAAAGAAAATGAGAAAAATATAAGAACATCACATAAAGAGATTGAAAATATATAAGAAACTCTATTTAGTCATTCAAGTCAACCCAACATAATCATTTAGTACCGTGATCTATGTCATCTTAGGTATACGAAGTGGATGCCAATTAATAATTTTTTAGGATAATTTTCACTTGATGAAAAATTAATTTAAAAAATTAAATAAAATCATCATAATTTGTATCATCTCTTAATTAGCTTATGTTTAAAATTTCATCTCAATTAGACATCGTTTAAACTCTTTAGATGTAAGATGTGGGGAAGGAAAAAAAAAAGAAGGGGGGGTGGGGAGGGGGAACCGACCGTGCCATGCATGACACGTTACGGGTTGATCATACCGGCGTGGTACATGGGGTATGGGTCGGTGGTACGGGTCGGCGGTACAGCCATAGTACAACCAACCCTAATTCTGACACGATTTTAATTGTGCGCATCTCGATAAGATGACATCATATTCTAAAAATAAAGTTAAATATGAAGTATAGATATTGATTCTAAAAATATAAATATCAAAAAAATATATTGATTCTAAAAATATAAATATCAAGAATTATTGATGTATAGATATTGAGATTAAGTCGACCTAATAATTTTTCGGGGTAATTTTTACTAGACTAAAAATTAATTTAAAATATTAAACTAAAATTATCATAATTTGTATCATCTCTTAAATAGCTTATGTTTAAAATTTTATCTCAATTAAGCATCATTTAGATCCCCTAGATGTGTCATATGTGGGGAAAGAATTTTTTTTTAAAAAAGAGGGGGAGAACCGACTGAGCCAAGGCACGGTACGAGTTGGTCGTACAGCTGACACGCAGCGATATGGCCAACCATGGTCGAGATCCACCCATTGAATTTACTCTAGATCTAAATCTTAACCATTGGATTTAAGTTTGATAAAGATCTTACAGTTGGATTCGATCTCAATTTACATCTGATGGAGATCTGACCGTTGAAACTATAGCCAATCAGAATCCGACAGTTGGATTTCATATAGATCTAAAATCCAGTCATTAGATTCGTTCCCTATTATGATCAATTAGATTTGTTCTCAATGTAAAATAATCTGACCAAGATCCACGCGTTGGATTTGCTCTAAATCTAAATCCTAAACGCTGGATTGAAGTTTGATGAACATCTGATAGTTGGATTTGTTCCCAATCTATATCTAATTAAGATCTGACAATTGAATTTCATCCAATCTAAAATTTGAATGATGGATTCGCTCTTGATCTAAAAACCATTTGATCAGTTACATGTATATTCACCAAACATTAATGATTTGAACATCTAAAAATATAAATTTTTTAACATTAATAAATTCCAATCCCATATTTATATAATGAATATTCAGAGAATATACCAAGTATCTGGCACATGAAGCGCATAGCTCTAACTTTTGATATGATCGATGAATTTTTTTGTAAGAGTATTTGTCATTCTATCAATTGTTACAAGAGAGTATTTATTTATAAAATTATTTCCGAGAATCATTGTTCCAAGTCCTTGTTTGACAACATAAATATCTGGATAATAAATTCTTCTCCTCGTTCTTGGTTATCTAAAAGATATAAAATTTGTGGTTTTAGAAGGGTTTCTTTTTGGGTTATTGACCAATGTTTTTCTTCTACTATACTTTTAGTTGCTCCAGAATCAAAAAAAGGGAAGAGAGTATAATGCTTATCTTCTTGTAATTTTATTTTAATACATATTCTATTGATTTGTCTTGAGATTTTTCCATTAACAAAATTCATATTTTTTATTTATTATAAGATCAACTAGTCTTATATTCCTTTGGATATGTATTGATGATTTTTTTTCAAAGTTTTTAACTATAACTTTGATTTCACCATGGTAAGAAGGTTTTATTATTCCTTCAATTATTATAAGGTCTGCATTCATTATCCATCCATTTTTTCCTTTGGTGATTCCATAAAAATTTCTTGGTAATATGATACCTAATCCTGTAGAAATTATATAGCGTTGAGAAGGTTCTACTATTAATTCTTCATTAGAAACAAGAGTAAAACCTATTTCGGATAACTCTGGCCAATCTAAATTATTATTAAATTTTATTACATAAATCTTATGGTGCTTGTATAGGTATTCTTTCGTATTATTTCTAAAGGGTCTTTCCATTCAAATTGAATGTATGGACTCTGATGTAACATTTTCTAATGTTATAGGATTTTGATTTATAGTCAATGTAATTGTATGTGGATTTATTATAATAGGAGTGTATTGATCTAGAATATCATTTCCTATTATTAAGGCTGTCGTATCAGGTGAAGTATAGAGATTGCTATATGATAAAACGTGTAATTTCTTACTTACATCCTCAATATATAATCCATGTATTTTTGCAACATGTTCTAAAGATGCTATCTTCCCATCAAATGTGATATATTGTTCTATCTGACTTGCAGCTTCTATGCTATTATCAATGATTCTGCTATTAATATGAGATATTGATGCTCCAGCATCTACTACTGCATTTACTGTAATTGTTTTGTTGTTAAATTTTACTTGAACTTTTATCATTGTTAAATTCGGATAAGTTTTTTTGGCTAAAGTCATAATTTCCTTTTGTTCATTTTCCAAAAATTTATTAAGACTATATGAAGATCGAGGTTGTTCTATTGAAATAATCTCATCTTCTAAATTTTTTATTAAAAGTCTTCTAGGTAATAATTCTGATCGTTGAAGTTTAATTTTATTATCCTCTATAACTAATTGTCTGGAAATTGGAGGTTTATGTTTATTTTTTAATTTTTCTAAAGCTATAAACCAATCGCTTGGTAGGCTTATTTGATCTATTTTTGGTTCTATTATTTCTAAGTATGGTAGTTGATCTTCTAACATCATTATATTATGTGGAACAGGTCTAGTTGGCATATCATTGTGTTCTGATAAGCTAGCTAATAATTTTGTTGTTATAGTTAGGGGTTTACTTCCTTCAAGCATTTCTACATTTCTTAACTCATGATATATATAAAGTCCTTCATCTAGATTTTTTCGTTTAAGCTAATAGAGTATTGTGGAAATATTCTAAACTTTAAATATTGATAGATTAAATTACTTTGAATCATACCAATTATAGACTATGAATCTTGAGTAAATCTTCGATCAGCTAAAATAATTATTTTAGGAGAATCTATTCCTTTTCTAAAATTAGCTTTAATAACAATATCTATACATCCTAGATGTAAATATTTTATTTTGTTCTTCCTTGAACTGGTTTGTAGTATGTGATTTATTTTTTCTTTACTTATAATTTGTAATCTAGTTATAGATCTATTTGTTTCAAAAGAATCTATGGTTTGTTCAAATCTTTCTATTCGCAATTTTTCTTTTCTCCATAAGTTCCATTTTACTTGACAAACCTTATTTTTTTCTATTTCTCAAGGTGCATTTTGAATTTTGTCATAAATATCCTCATTAAACATCATTATTTGTTTATTTGAATCTTCTAAATCTTCTTCTATCATATTTATTCCTGAAGAAGTTCCTTCTTCGTTAGTTGTCATCATAAAGATATACTGAATGTTATTTTGCTTAAATGAATCATAATCTTCTGTGTCTTGTTCAAAGGGATTAAATTGTTCAAACTATTCTATATAGTTTTCTGGTTCATATTGTTCGAGATGGCTATCTGGTTGGAATTTATATTCTGGATATTCAGGATATTCATTTTCTGGTATTTCTACAAAGACTATTTCATCTTCTTCATCTTCTGATTCTAATTCATATTCATAATGCTCTGGGTCGGACAGGTCTTGACCAAAGTTTATTTCATATATATCTTCTATAATACTCATGTTAATAGTATTAAATTGTCTTCTTTTAGGACATTTATTTGCATAATGACCTTCTTCTCCACATTTAAAACATTTACATTTTGTGTTAAGTTTTTTCTTTAAATATCTTTTTCTAGGATGAAAAGTTCTAGGCTTATATTTCATTCGAAATTTTCTTCGTTGGTTTGGTCTATAAGATCTTGGAAAGATTTGTCTGGGTTTATTATATGTTTGTTGTTGTTCTGATGATGGTGATTTTTTATAATAATATGCTACCGGTTTTGGTCCACCACGCTTGCTGCGAGGAGGGACACACCCATAGAGGAGAGTAGGAAGAAGAGTTTCACAACATTGAGGGGGATCTGGCGAGGGGCTATATTTCTGGAATAAATGTTTAGAGGTATTGAAAGACTGTGAGAGAGATGTCTCTTTACAATATTGTCTGAATAAGGTTAAACTACAACTAATTCGTGTTAAAAGACTATCAGTACCCGCCTTGCGAGCTTCAGTTGCTCCAAGAAAGGAATGATAATATTCTTTTAATTTTGCATCCCAAGGAGAAGACATTTATTAAAATATTCTAGTTCTCCAATGAGGCCATCTTTCAGGTGGAAGATGCCACATATAAATAGAGTAGTCAGATGCAAAAGGAATTAGATAACAAATATTACATATTCACATTTTACCTAATATAGTTTTGGTATCTTCTATATTGAGGACATCTACCTTAGTTGATGCAGTAAAGAATTGCAATAAGGCTGTTTGAAATTGAAATAAAGCTTGTTCAAAATTGATAGATCTTCTAATATTTTGAAATACTTCTAAATCTATTTGACACACTATTGCATAAGCTGCAGATCCTCGCATCTTACTTATCATAAAATCAATTAAATTTGCTATTGTAAGATTTGGATACATAAATTGAAGTGAAAAAACCAGTTGAGACCATTGAATTATATAGTCTGCTCTTTGATGTATAGGAATATTATCTATATTGAATGTAAAATCGGTTGATGGTTCCATATGAGATTGTTTTTGTGCTAATGCAGGAATTTTTTCAGGATGTCTATTTTGTAGATTATAATAACCCTGTGATCCCCATGTGGCAGGACGTTTGCCATATCGTTGGGAATGAGGTATATGTTGACTAGTTGCATTATATGGAATGGGTTGTGGTATAGTAGGAGGTGGTATTATAGGTGGGACTGACTGTTGTCGGGATCCAGTCACTGTAGATCCACCTGTTACGGCTGAACCAGATGATTCACCTTGTTGAACAGATGGTGGTGTTGTCATATCCTGATCTTGAGCCATATTTATTTCAAAGGATTCTATTTGTTCTAGGATTTCCTCTGTTGATTCTTCAGACATATTATCTGAAGCTATTTCTGAGTCTACTTCAAAATCTGGTTTAAAATTATATTGTTTAAAGGTTTCGTAATGATTTTCATAATAATCTTGTATTGCATGTAGATTAGATGTTGAAGGATTTATAGTATAAGTATCTATTCTTTTTTGAAGTGTACCTTTTAAATCCATATATTGTTGGAAGTTTGCATCAAAACAAGCTTTCATTGGTTCTATTGTTTTGACCACTTCTTTTTTCTTAAATAAATCTTTATAATTTAAGATGAAGTCTGTTACTTGTCGAGATGTTAAGGGTGCTAACTTCATAGGAGAAGGTGGTGTTATCATTTTTTGTAACTTAGTTTCTACTGATTGTAAAATTTTATTATTTATAATTTCATAGTCTACAATTATATTTTGTTGATTAAAGATATTTTGAAATTTTAATTTAACATCAGTTCCAGCATCTTTATTATGAACAATGTGTTTATAACTTGTTGAATCATTTAAGGTACACTGGTTAATTTCATCTATCTTAACTATTTCCTTTTCTTTAGATTATGTAGACATTTTTCTTGGATATTCCCTTCAGTTGGATATTCCCTCTTACTCTAGTCTTCAGAGATTTTGAGGTACTACGCACCAACTACCAGGTACTTCTCACCAAGAACAATGCTTCAGATCTAGCGAAAAAGGTTATAGATAAGATAGCAGAAAATAACTAGAGACCTTAACAACAAAAGATAATAGATAAGAATAGAAAACAACATTACCTTGAATAGATTATCTGCCAAAGAGATCGAGAGCCAAGAGAAATAGTATTACTATTGAGATTATCAACTGCAAGAAGGCATATATATCCGCAAATATCAGCACTATATCATTGAACAGAACTATGGCTCTGATACCAAATTCGACAGTGGCTTGGGGGCAGGATAAGGCAAGAGGTAGAAGTAGAAGTAGAAGCGTGAGAGAGAAAGAGAGTGAGAGTGAGGTGCAAAGATGGAAGACTTATCAATGTAGACTAATTTGTCGTGCCCTTCACAACCCGAAGGGGTAGGTGATTTATAGCCTCGGAACAAAGAATCCCGAAGGTATTCGATCTTATCAACAAGTGGTACAGTACAAGATGCTTCCTTATCATGTTACTATTACAAGATGCTTCTTTATCTCATTACTGTTGTAGGATGCCAAAAGTACAATTATTACTGTAGAAGACGCCATCTGCTTTACTGTTGAAGATGCTTTCTTATCTTCATAAATCTTCTGGATTGACGTCCATATCAAAGGGGTCATCATTGCTGTCAGAGAGGTCTTGTTCTTGTGGAATTTCATCAAAAATACGTTGGCTGTCAGGTCCCAGCAAATTTGGATCTAGTGTATTATCATCCTCTGGATGGTGCGAGATGATTTTGCAGTTATCAACAACTAAAATTCGTCCATCACACCAACTGTGTGTTGATGTTGGGAATTTATGATAATTCTTGATGAAATTGAGATTCTTTTTTTGTTCTTTGTTCCAGTTGAAGTTGAATTCTTCTGGGAGCTTCTCATAGTACAGCATATCTGAACTTTGAGGCATAATTTCCCATATCTGCAGCGCAGGATAAACTCTGCCTATTGATGGTTCTGGAAAAGAGGATCTGATAGAAACCTCAATTATTTGTATTAGATCTGGAAGCCAACTGACGATGGTTTTAATGATCATTGGAAAATTAAGGTCCATTATTTGATCTCTTGAAACTATAAGACACTGAACCATGCCTTGTTCTATTGCATAAATAGCTCTTTTATCGATCATATCAAAAGTTAGAGCTATGCACTTCATGTGCCAGATACTTATTATATTCTCTGAATATTCATTATATAAATCTGGGATTGGATCATACCAGATATATTTTTCTATTTTTTGAAATATTTCTAATGGCAAGTCATTGTGACATCGTTTATAAAGAGCTCTTCTCTTTATGCTTTCCAAACCAGTGGTCCATATTTCTTTTTGAAATAGATTATCAAGAATACAAAGTTGCTCTGTAACTGAGGCCTTTTCTAACCATAGTTCAAGAAACGGAATTATATGATTAAGTAATACTTATTTATAAGAAGTTCTTATCATTGCTAACTCTTTTTCAAGAACAAATATTTTTTCTTGTTGCATATTTCTATCATTATTGAAATTCTTTAGATATCCTTCTAATGTAGATAAACATTCGTTTAGATGACGAATATGAGTAATATATTCAACACTACTCTGTAACCTACCAGTGGATTTCCAGATATTATTAATTATATCAAAAGTATACCTTGTAAGGTTATTCTGACATCTATATGTTGTTTTTCCTTGAGCAAGATTATGGATTATTCTCTGATTATGAGTATTAGACATATCAAATGTGATTGAGCCTTCAGCAAATGCTAAAGTAATCACTGAATTATTTTTGAGAGGCATTATTTGAGGGAATCGAGGACGATTATTATGACTTATTGGATGAAGATTATTTGTTGGTCGAGGATTATTCATAGCTGCCCTCAAAAAGGAAGGAGGATTGATATCTGACTGCTGATTATGGGAATGCATGCTGCAAAGGTCGAGATAAATAGTCAGCAATAATAATTTGATAACCAGGTAAAAAGTGAATTGAGTAATTAAATTCTTCTAATTGCATGAACCATCTAATCCTTCGACTATTTTAATCTTCTTTTTTGTTCTTAATATAATGATAAAGACCTTTGTTATCTGTATTTATATTAAATTCTGATGGAAGTAACCAAAGTTTAAAGTTTTTAATGGTTTTTAAAACTACTAAGACTTCTTTTTCATATGTTGAGTAATTTATTTCTGCTTTGCTAAATTTTCCTGAAGTGTATCCAACAACATCTTTTTTGGAATATATAATTGGTTTTGTCCTAAGGTTTTTATCTTTATGATCAAGTAATAACTCTAGTTTGCAATATCGTGGGCTTCTATCAAAATGTTCAAACAGATTTTCAGAAAATAATTCAGCAAGACTATTGAGATATGAAATTTGAAAACTTTCTTGAACAATATTTATAAGAGATTTATAAATGTTTGGAATGATAAAATACTGTGGAATGATTATATGTCTATGTTCTTTTGAAAGAGTATTTGTCATTCTATCAATTGTTACAGGAGAGTATTTATTTATAAAATTATTTCTTAGAATCATTGTTCCAAGTCCTTGTTTGACAACATAAATATCTGGGATAATAAATTCTTCTTCTCGTTCTTGGTTATCTAAAAGATATATCGGAATGTTTTTAGAAATATGATATGATGTTATATTTCTGCCAAGGCCACTAAAGATTTGTGGTGTTTAACAACATAGATATCTGAGATAATAAATTCTTCTTCTCGTTCTTGGTTATCTAAAAATATATCAGAATGTTTTTAGAAATATGTCAAAAATAGAAAAATATATCTGATATGATCCAATCCCAGATTTATATAATGAATATTCAGAGAATATACCAAGTATCTGGCACATGAAGCGCATAGCTCTAACTTTTGATATTATCTAGCACATGAATTATAATTTAATAATTAAATATTATACTTCTTATGCAATACTTTAAGAAACACACACACACACATATATATATATATATATATATATATATATCACTAAATTGAAATTATAATCTATAAGTTTATATTGTCTATATATTTGTTTTCCCTTTATTGGATTTTATTTTTATAATAATTATATAAACGAATGCCTATGAAATTTGTAGTTGTTTTCGACAGATTAATTCCATCGAAAAATTCGTCAGACTTTTTATGGGCTTTTTAACAGTATTTTGTTTGTTAGAAATTTTCGATGGTTTTACTGACGACTAAGATCTGTTGGAAAACCCGTTGTTGTCTCAGACAGATTTTTCCAATGTAAATGAATCCCTCAGAAAAATTTGTCTGAATTGCCGACAGAATTTGTTCGGTCAGAAGTGCCGACGAATTTTTCGACAAAAAAAATTGACGGATTTTTTCGACGCGGAAAATTTGTGGGAAAAAGCTATTTTTTCTTGGTGTGTACAAGTGACCTAACTCATTTTGTACATGCAAGATAGTATCTATAAATTAAGAAAATATGGAAAAACAACCTTAGCATGGAGAAGAGCCTACAATCACGGTTTCATTACTTGGCTTGAAAGATCGCCTACATGTGAATGTTTTTAAGAAGAAGGGAAGAAGAACTTGAAGAACTCAATGTTGCTCGAAGATCCCTTCATTCTTCTCCTCTTGCACATCTAGCCCAGTTCTTGCAACCTCTTGGCATAACCTAAGGGCTGTTAGGATGAGTATAAGATCCTATTTAACGATTAGGTTTCAAAGAGTCCATAATTTGGCCTCTTCTTGAGAGAGATATCCCTTCCCGATATATTTTGTCTCAATTTTTAGCTCATTTTTATCAAATTTCCTTCTTTCTTAACTCTAGTTAGATGGGTTTAGTTTCTTTAACTTGGGTTAGGACTTGGGTATAAATTTAAGCCTATTAGGGTTGGTTTAAGGCATTTTAACACAAGGGTTTGGATAATGCAAATTTCTAGGTATTTATTATTGGAAACCCATTTTAGGTATTTAATTGTCACAACCATTTATAAATTTCCTATTTGATGATTTATTTATAATTATTTCAATAGTTTCTTCATTTATTTATATATTTAAAATTTTCAAATTTCTACATGGCAACATAGGGCACATGGGACTTCAATGAACAATGTAAGAAGTGGTAGCATGTGACATCGCCGACCTCAATGATCAACTTGGGAGGTGGTAGCACGGGACATGTTTAAACTCAATGAACAACTTGGAAGGTGGCAACACAAGGCATGCCCGATATCAATGAACAGCTAAGGAGGTGGAAGCATAGGGCACATCTGACCTCAATGATCAGCTTCAGAGGAGGTAACACGGGGTTTATCCAACCTTAAGAGGTGGCAATATGGGGCTTGCCCGACCTTAATGAATAGCACGAGAGGTTGCAGAATGGGGCACGTTTGGCATTAATGATCAACTTGGGAGGTGGTAGCACTGGGCACATCCGACTAGAAGAGACGGTAGCACGGGACACGTCTGACCTCAATAAATAGCATGAGAGGTGGCAACATAGGGCACATATGACCTTGATAGTTCGAGAATTGATCGATGGGGAAACATAACAAATTAATGGGAAACATAATTGAATAATGAGATCATATAATCGATTAAGGGGAAGACCTAATCGATTAATAGGAACACATAATTGATAGGAAGAGTTACTCAATTAACGAAAACATATAATCAGTTAATGGGGAAGCATAATTGATTAATGGAAGACAATCGATTATACAAACAAAACTTAATCTATTATTGAAGACCGTAGCTTAATAATCGATTGTCGAGAGGTGGCAATATAGGACAGATCTGACCTTAATGGATTTAATGATTTGGATTGAGAAGTGATAACTTCATCTTTGAAGGAAATGAAAATGTTATACAAAGAGTTTCACGACCATAGAATTAGCTTGTCCAAGGTGGTATTGAGCATGTACGTACCATCTTAGGTCCTTGGCTATTCTGTAAGGCCTTCTTGGGTTGGGCAGAGCTTTCCAATGGCATTGGTAGAGCCTGAAGCCTCAACTCTAATGAGGTTGCCAATTAGGGACCATCTTTCTCGAGCCTGTTGTTTGTGTACTCTAGATGTCGTTGGTTGGGATGCTATAGTGCACATTAGAGTTCTCTTATGTAGCCAAGCCACCCATGATAATCATGACAACTTCCTTGATGAGTTGTCTATCATCCTAGTTTGGGCTAGGGGACCACTAGCCCCCACCTCGGCTTCTTCTCATCCCAAGGGTAGTAGTCAACCAATTTCCTATTCTCTTCTATAGGTGTTGACATAGCATGAACATTCAAAATGCCCTCCAGGTTGGAGTATCAATTTTCTTAGCTCAAGAGACCAGCAAAGGTCATAGGAGGATTCTCCACTAGTGATCCTCGAAGATTGACATTTGTTGTGCAGTCCATCAAAGTCGAGAAGCCAGTGGCTATGTCTAGCTCTCATATCTACATGACTTCTGAATGGAATCTTGCCACATAACTTCAAAGAGATTCTCCTAGCCTTTAACAGATGGTGAGGCGGAAGGCTGAGCTCTTAGTTGACGAAGCGTGCTCAATGAAATGCTCTAATAACTTCTCCCCTAGCATTTAGAAGGACCTCATAAGACACCCCTAGAAAGACATGAGGGTGATGAATTGATCAAGGTGATTAGATAGATCAATAGTCTCGATGTAGGGGTTTATTTGAGGCATTTTCAGATGCCCTATGTAGAAACTCTAAAATTTAAATATCGATAAATAAATTAAATTAAAAAGAAAATATGAATAATTAAAACCCAATAAGCAAAAACAAGTGATGGGTTATCCATGATGATCCATACATGGATTAATGGGCCTAAAAGATAGAGCCCAATGATGAATGAGAGATATTTTAGCCTAATTTTGTACCTAAATTATTGATGATTTAAGAAGGGTTAAGATAATCACTATTTTAACACATAATTATCCTAAAAGGAGTCCTAGAGGCCTATCATAAACCCTTGGTCACAGATCTAGAGCCCACCCTATGCCTAATGGGAGGATAAATGCTAGGAAAAAGGAAGATAAATATAGGAAATTCGGAGTTGGATGAGAGGAAAGAGTTTTAAGTATGTAGGAGACTTATAACATACAAATAACTCTCTATTTCAGCCCTAGCCGACCCTATTGGCTTTCTGGAGCTTGGAGGACGAGGAAGAGAAGGCTTTGGATGTGGAGAGCAAGGAGAAGAAGGCTAGGAACAAGGATCTTCAATGTTCTTCTCATTCAAACCCTAGGATCTCAAAGCGTGAAAAGGTAGGCAATCTCTCAAGCAAAAACAAATTAACTTCAACCATAGGTAGACCATGTTACCATCTTCGAAAGTCCCATGTTTTCCTCAAATCCTATCATGTCTCTTAAGAGTATTTCATGTTCAAAGTTCTGTCATGAACATGTACCTGACTTGACTTGTTTACCCTAAATCCATGTCCATGCTTGATTTCGGGTCATGAAACTTTTACTGTACATACTACTCGAAGTCAGGAATCCAATCACACCATTTTCTCCCAATTTCTATCATGTGCCATATTCGAATTTAGTCATTTTTCATCGTTGTGTCAGATTTTAAGTTCATTGTGTAAAACCTACTAATAGCATGACCATACACTATCAGATACCAAATTACTCTTTACTGTCAATACCTCTACATGTCTAGTTTCATTTAAATTGATTTTGTAATTTTTCATCATGTGTACAAATTTATATGAATTTTTAAAGGATAATGTGTCAAACCCTTGACTGCATAGACAACAGCCAAGGAGTTCTGTGCAAGTTTCTGTGCTCAGGCCGAGACCCTGAGAACGTGAGGATCCGATAGGTCGCATTCTCAACCGGGTCACGACAGGGACCCACGTCGCGTTCTTAACGCGACATGAACCTGCGTCGCAATCTTCTCATCAGGTCGGCCCGACCTAAACCTGTCGCCCCGACACGTCGGGACGAGGACTTTGCCATCGCGTCAGCGTCTCGGCTGAACCAGATCGCGTCGACTCAACATGTCGCGACAATCACAAGGCCGTTACGTCGGCCCAGCCTATCGCGACCTAAACGCAATGCCAGCCGACGTCGCAACTTGACTATTGCTTCCAGAAACACTAATTCTCATACACATCATGTTAATCTTGTTCTTTAATCATTGTTTAACCCCTAAAATGTACTCTTATGAACAGTAACGACATGTTTATGTATAATAGGTAATATTCACATGATTTTATTAATTAAAAGATGTGTGCAGAATTATCTCTTGCTAACTTGATTCTCTTACACATGCACACACTAAACATGAATCTTTGCCATGATATCTTACCAAAATAACTCATTAATATATTGGTAATTAAGTGCAATTATTCATATATAAATTTCCTAATTATTTTAAATGAACTTGTCTTCGTTTTAAGCACTTGATTTAACAACGTTATCGCATCCCTCTGCCTTCGAGCACTCGAGGCAAGATGGACAATGTTTCTTTGCACACTTCTCTTGGCTTGGACAACCTCTCTGTTGGGAATACTCCTGACAGAACCAGAAACTCCTTGTCAAGGCCTCCATAAGACTCCTTGGCTTTAACGGACATTCATTGCCGTCGAGTGGGTTGTACCATCAATACCTATTTTACCCTTAGGGATCAGCATGATCCTACGGCCTTAGAATGTTCTCTCTTACCTTGAGATCATGCCGGACCTCTGGCATGTGTTCGTTGCACGGCTATTGGACAGTTGTGACTTCTACTAGACTGGCGGCACACGATTGTGCTGTGCAACTGTTACTATCGTTTATTTTATCGTCGATTTATGAATATGTCCCTAGCTCTTATCTACTATCTTGACACTCTCATCTATTCACGTTCTCTCTATACTCATCTATTTTCCAATTACTCTCATCTATTCTTGGTACTCTATTTGGCTATTAAATTGATTGTCTAAGATAACAAACATGATCAATGTCAGGCAACATTATAAGGGGCCCGATCTGGTCCTAGGAGGTGTGCCCGAAAAGCTATAACTCGCGAGGGTTTAATGATCAGGATGTTCGGCATGCATCCAAATGCATAACTCTCAAGATTTAATCGAAGACGATCAATCAATCAAAATTACTGTATTCTCTTGGTTGACAAGAAGATCGACCAAACCTGCTATCGCGACTAGTGCACTTTTGTGCAACCAGACATGCTATCTCATTATATGGCCAATCCCTTATCATGCTTGTTGTGCTATTTTCATGTGAAAGTATTATCTTTCTCCTGCAATCATGTAACATTACACTCTTGACAATACTTGATCGTTCTCTCTAATTATCCTATTTTACAAGACAGTAATCACTTAAAGCAGGCATGTTTACATGAGATATTAAGTCCTACTGGGCGATTTTTGCTCATTCTGTGCTATTTATTTCATGTGTTTCAGGTGAGTCTGATGGGGACTACCATACGAACGAGAAGGGAATGAGCAAGACCAGGAGTGACCTGATGTTTCGTCAACCAAAGCTTTTAGTAGTTAATTAGTTGATAGTTAGTTTATGGTTGTTTTATTTTGAATAAAGTAGTATGGGCCCATAGTTTTGGCTATGAATTCGATAATCTAATAGAATTAGTAGAATTATCAATAAAGGTGGTTTATTTGGCATTATTCCAATTTATGCAATGGTTTGATGTCTAATTTTTGATGTCTAATTTTCGCTCTGTACTATTTATTTAACTATTTACTGCTCTGATATTCCGCGTTGGGGACCCTAGATGCATGGAAATGAGACTTAATATAGGCCACTGAGGGAGAATTTAAGCCAAGGCTTTGCTCGGCCAAGTGTTGGACCTCTTTTTGCACTTCTTCTAACTTCTTCTCTAGCTCCAAAATGGAGGAAGAAGTGGTCAGTGTTGGCACAGACGGTCATCTTACCAAGATTGGATGCATTGGGTCAGCTTGAGATGGAGGAGAGGTACTACGAAGGCCCTGGCCTCGTGGTCCAACATGTCTAAAGGAAGAGGGGGAGGATGTATCCGTGCAAGTACCCGACGAGGGTCTTGCACCCCCTACTTGAGATGAGGATGTGAGTTTTCAGATGAGGGCCCTGACCATCTTGGGGGGGGGGGACACCAAGCCCTTGATGGCTTCTCTAAGCTCTACCACCTGCTAGGATAGGGAATGGAACTGATTTAGGGAAACCGAGGGATGGAGGTTCTAGACCCCTATAGTTACTTAAGCTTCTCGAGGGTCGGTGTCCTCTTATTACATGATTTTCTTGCTTTTGGTAGGATCCATGGAGAGTACTTTGTTTCTATAGATAGCTACAATCTGGTTCGAGAATCTGCAAGGGCCAACATGATCTAACTTTGGGATCTGAGGTTGAGTGCTCGAGAGCTAAATGGAGATGGGAAACAAGGATGTTGCTTGTTGGGCTAACATTAAAATGTATTTTCAAGAAGTCTATAGGGAAACAAAAGGAATCTAAAGGGAGAGAAAGAGAGCGAGTCAAGAACTAGTGTGGAGAGGTCTCACTAGTTTCCATCCCCCTCTACTAGTACATGTAGTTTCTATATCTATAGGCTGGGGGAGGTGCACGGTTTTTGGAACCTCCACTTTAGAGTACCTTTTTACTCCAAGATTTATAGAAAATGTCATGGAGTGCACCATTGATCATGTGTTGATCTCACCGATGATCACGAGACCCATAATCGGTGCATTCATTGTGGCCCATATTTGTCGCCATGATCTCTTGCGTGAGAGAACCGGCTTTGGAGACCAGCCTTGTATTTGATATCTTCTGGGCCGACTTGAGCCATATCATCATGTTGGGCTTGGGATGTTGTTGGGCCATTGCCCGGCTATGATGGGCTAACCATTGGCATATAACTATCCATTTGAAATTCGAGTTAAAGGTTGGTTGAGTTGAACAACACTCAATTTGATGACTGGATTTTAACAATTTGAGGTCAAACTACTTAGTGGACTTGGTTAAAGTTCAATCAATTCAAGATAAACACACTACTCATCCATCTATTGGTAGAAAGTTGAAAAAGCTTCAGCTCTACACATGTTTCTAGACAAGTGATGTAAGTATAGGGCTCATGATTTGCTTAATTACAAACATATGTTAGATTGAGGTAGTAAAACTGGCGACGAGCATGATATTTGATACCACCACTCGAGGAAAGTGTATATCCTTAGGTTTCTATATATAGCTCTCAGACTACAAGAAAAAGTGGTATTTTCGACAGAGTGATTCCATCAGAAATCCATCGATAAAGCCTACACCAATAAATTTTCTGCGCCAAAAACTACTAACAAATAAAATTTATGTCAAAAAATCCATTGAAATTATCGACATAAATTTCCATCCAAAAATCTATCGGTATTTACCGACTAAAATATCTGTCAAAAAATCCGTCAGAATTTTAGACAGATACTATCTGTCGATACTATCTGTTGGAAATTTTTGATGGATTTACTGGTGGCTTTTCTGTCAGTAAATATTGACAGATTTTCCTTCCGTCGATAAATTTCTCAGAAATTATTTTTTATTTTTTCAAGTTTATTTTGTCAAAACATTTAAACACCTATTGAACGACGACTGAAAGTAAAACAAAAAATATTGTCAAAAGTAAATATCTATTACAATTTTATTTTAATAAAAAATTTTCACAATATCTATCAAAATTTCACAATAAAAAAATCGAGGGAGATCTACATCATCCATATCCTCCTCCTCTCTGTCCAGCTCATCCTCAGCACGTACTGAAGGACCCTATATTCCAAAAAACTAACATTACATACATGAATAAAATTTATTTTAAAAATGAATGAAATAATTCATTTATTTTCTAAAATTGAAAGAATCTATGAATATTAATTCACTTAGTTAATTCGAGGATTGGTTCTTTGAGCATAGAGCTTAAACTGAGAATCTTATTTAGATTCTGTCAATTCTCACTTGTCACCTTCACCACCTCGGTCGTGTAGGATCAATCAGCATGCTGATCGAATCTATATTTCACATTTTGGATTCCCAACTTGGTATTTTATCTTCTAACTTTACACTTAGTTAATTCGGCAATTGGTTTTTTGAGCACCAAGCTCAAACCAGGAATCTGATTTGGATTTCATCAATTCTCACATGTCACTCTCATCACCCTGGTCGTTTAGGACCAATCGACATATCGATTGGATCTGTATTTCACATTTTGGACTCCCAACTTGGTATTTTATTTTCTTTACACTAAGTCAATTCGACATTTGGTTCTTTGAGCATCAAGCTTAAATCAGGAATTTGATTTGGATTCCATCAATTCTCTCATATCATTCTAACTACCCCAGTCATGTACGATCGATTGGCATGCCCACTGGATCTGTATTTCACATTTTGGACCTCCAAATTCTTATTTTACTTTATTTACACTAAGTCAATTCGGGGATTGATCCTTAAGCGCTGAGCTCAAAAGGAGAATCCGACTTGGATTTCGTCAATTCTCACATGTCACTCTCACCACCTTAATCATGTAGGAGCAATCGACACACTGATCGGATCTGTATTACACATTTTGGACCTCCAACTTGGTATTTTGCTTTCTTCATACTCATTTAATTTGGGGATTGATTCTTTGAGCACCGAGCTCAAACCGAGAATCCGATTTAGATTATGTCAATTCTCGCATATAGCTCTCATCACCCCAGTAATGTAGGACCAATCGACACACCGAACTGATCTGTATTTCATATTTTGGACTCGACAATTAGTTCTTTGAGCGTCGATGTGAGACCTTGGGCCCTTGCTGGACCCTTATTGGGCCTTCTTCAATGGTTTTGTATTGATGACAAGGTGTGTTTCCGTCAATCTGTATTGGTAGCAGTGTGGGCTGTCGTCTATCTGTGGTTCACGATGAGATCATATGCCGTCAACCCCTGGTTGACGGCGAAAGAGTGTGTCGTCAACATGTGTTGATGACAACTGATGTTGCCATCAAGATAGTGGTTCTACAGCTTTTTGGTTGTGAACTTCACGATGGTCTATGTTGCCGTCAAGTTAGGGTGGTTTTGGTTGACGGAGGTCTATGTTGACGTCAACCTGTCTGGGCCTATGTTTATATAGGGCACTTGAGAGCTCCCACTCTTTCTCCACTTACCTCACCTCTTCTCCACCCTTGCTTATCCTACTACCTTCAGCAGCCGACTGAAGCTCATAGGTGACGTTCTGGTGCATGAGGTATGGAGAAATGAGGCTGAGCGAGGGAGGTTGCCCGTGGGGTGTGATTCACTGAGTGGGTGCATTCTTGTGTTTTTCTACCATTTGAGGTAGGGAGACTAACCTACAAACCCTCGTTGTTAGTTTTGAGTTGCTGCATTCATGTTATAACTGTGAAATTGTAGTTTTTTGGGGGGTTGTCCATGCTGGGGTTAGGTATTTGCACCGAGCAATCTGAGCATTAGATCAGCATTCTTTGGTTGTTTACCGATGTCTTTTAGCTTGGGAAAGAGTTCCCTAATGTTGGTTTTGTGTTGTGGGGATTGGATTGTGCCTATGGTTGGCCTAGGACCATCCCCAATTCTAGATGCACAAGAACTTGACAGCAAGATCCACTGCCATTGAGTTCATCTTGACAACAAGATCCACAGCTGTCAAGACTGTGTGGATGACATGCAATTTTGCCATCAACCTTGGTTGATAGCAGTCAATAATATCGTTGACTCAATGTGAGGCAGTGGCCTCTTTGTGCTCTTTTTGTGACTTCTAGAGTTGGACATTGATAGTGTGGTGTTCGCCCTTTAGCATGGTGTTTTCAGACCTCAAAAGCGCCTCTGTCTGTGTGGTTTTGTCCCGTGCTTATGTTTGTGTTATGTTGTGTACCTGGGTGTTGAACCTGGCTTTGTCTAGACAATTGGCATTGAGTTAGCCCGCTGGTGAGCTTGGGCGTCAAGAGTGTTTTACTCAGTGCATGCCCCTAGTGGTGGTTTCGAGCCGATTATTATGAGGCCCCTTCTCCATTCATTAGAGTCCGACGTAGGGGGAAATCGGCCGAGGACAAGACTTGAGGGAGAGAGTCTGAGTGTGCACACATAACTAGGGTTTGAGGACTCTGTGGTGTAAAGATGCCAAGCCATAGGCCCTAGCTGGTCCTACCTTGTGTGTGTAGTTGTGCTATGTTGGTGTGCTTGTGCCTATGAAGTACTTGTGTGTGCTCGTCGGTTCTACAGTAGAGGTGGCACTGTGACATGGTTTCCAGCATGTGGTTTAGTTCTATACCATACTTGTACTGTACTTCTACCTGTCGCACTTACTTTCCTGCACTTGTTTACCTGCATTTTGTTTAGCCAGTGAGGTTAGTGTCTCTACTGAGCCTTGAGTTGTGGCTCACTCCCTTTCCCTTTTAGGTGAGGTATCGTCAGGTCAGGGCACGGAGGTGCAGAGTCACTTCAGTGGTCCTAGCTAGCTACCAGCTCAATTGCTGAGTACATTTTGTTGTACATTTCTTTGTTGTACCTGAGCTTTGAGTTTTACACCTTATTTTATTATATATGTGTGTGTGTGTGTTGTGAGTTGTGTTCCTTTCGTGGTTTGGTTCTGATCTTACATGTTTCCTTAGACACCTTTCTTTAACCCTTCCAAGCTTCGACTTGTGAGTACCGGTTTAGGGTTTGGATATACTAGTGGGTTATTAGTATCTCAGATCCTAGGTCATTATTGCAGAGCAAAAACTGAGAATCTGATTTGGATTCCATCAAGTCTCACATGGCACTCTAACCAACTTGGTCGTGTATGACCAATCGGCATGCCCATCGAATCTGTATTTCACATTTTGGACCCCCAACTTGATATTTTACTTTCTTTATACTAAGTCAATTTGGAGATTGGTCCTCTGATCCCCGAGCTTAAACCAGAATACAATTGGGATTCTATCAATTCTCGCATGTTACTCACATCACTCTGATCGTGTAGGACCAATCAGCTCGCCGATCGAATTTGTATTTCATATTTTGAACCCCCGACTTGAACTCTTTGGTTTCTTTACACTAAGTTGTTTACCGATCATTTACCTCAGCCATGTCTGACCAATTGCATACTATTTAAAATTTTATAACTCCAAGTTTGGATTAAATAGTAGGATTATAATTCTAAATTATGTGACAAATAAAATTTATACAAACACTCACCTGAGGAGCCTATGTTGTAGTTGAGGCTGGTGGTCAAGTCAAAATCCCAGCCTCAATGAGGAGCGACAGTGACCACCTGTGTAATGCACATCTCGACCACCTATGTAATGCGGCACCTTGACCCTTGCATCTCCTCTCGGATTGCATCTCTAATGTCATTGGGAGTAGTACTGGAGCTTGTGGCATGTGTGTGAAAATGTTGGGGCTTGTGCCTAAACTTGCACAAGAAGACATCACTGCACTCATGTCTAGAGTGTCTCCAAAACTGAACAGTCGCCCTTTTTTTGGTAGACCAACTATCACCACCCACGCTTGAGCTAATTGTGGCTGCGGTGTGCCCTCCCCATACCTCTCTATCATCTGCCTGTCACAAGAATTCTACTTACATGCTGAACAAGGGCATCATATGTTACCCACTTTATCTATTTTTGCCATTAGATTCTCCAATGTAAATTGAATGAAACTGTCAACTTCTTCTTTAAACTCCTCTGACACTATTTGATCAACTAGTCTATGATACATCCATAAACGATCTGCGGACATTGTTCCTACACCTACTAAATGTTAACACACAAGTAGCTTAATTCGTACACTCTAAAGAAAACCATACCCCTACCTCACATCACTCAACGTAGCCAATTTGATTAGGAAAGAAAGTATTATTTAGATTATCACTTTTTAACCCATCTATGAAGGTTTTATTGCACGATCATTTACTATATGTGTTGTACAATTTGCTAAAACTTTGGCAGCATCTCCCCACACCTCTCCGATATACCAAAAAATATTTATTGATTAAGAAATTTTATTAAACACTTACAAGTAAGTGGTTAAAACAATACTCAAAATCAATAAAAGTATACCAGAGAGGAGTTAGTAGACGTAACTGAAATTTTCAACAAACTGACAAACACATAGTAAATGACCACGTAAGTACGATCAACATTCACAGACCGTCCAAATGGGACAATTCAAGATTTTGAGTTAGATATAAACATTCTCATCAAAACAATGAGAATAAACACATCAATCTCGAAGTCTTGAGTGGGTAGGTATATAGACACGGACTTAACACGCTCTCTTGAGATGCGTGTAATATTAGGTTGCACCCATACACTTCAACTCACATATAAGAAACCATATAGTTAAATAACATTCGCACATACATATGCATACATCGAATATTGAAAATAAAATAGTGATCAAACACTAGGAATATAATGCATAGACTAGTAATATTTAAATTGGCATGTACAGACATCCAATATTTAAAAGGAATCGACACCAAGAATATAATGCTCATCAAGGTCATCCATAAATCACAATAACATTTGCACATATATATGCACACATCGAATATTGAATTTAAGATAGTGATAAAAAACCAAGAATATAATGCATAGACATGTAACATTTAATATGGCATGCATATACATTCAATATTTAAAAGGAATTGACACCAAGATTATAATGCTCATCAAGGTCATCCATAACCCACAAGCAATATTTAAAGTAAGGGTTATAAACAATTAGTGGCACTACTTAATGGCAATGCTTAAACAATGCCATTATAATGCTTAAAGGCAGTGCTTAAGCACTATCATTAGTAGTGCTTAGATAGTACTTAAGCATTATCATTAAGTAGTGCTTAAGCACTGTCATTAAGCAGTGCTTAAGATAGTGCATAAAGCCTTTAGCATTGTCTTTTTTTTTTTTGAAATCTATTTGTGCACTATATTAAGCATATTTAAAAAAATGCTTAAGCACTGTGCTTAATCACTCTTCAGCCATTGGCCGAAGAGGGAGGGGATGGTTGAGGGGGTAGCAGACTGGGAGTGGGGTGTTGGGGTGGGGGGGGGAGGGCTCGAAGGGGGGAGGAGTTGTTGTTGAGGGGGAGGGGGTGGAGGGGGAGAGGGGGTCGATAGAGGGGGGGAGGGGGTGTCGAGGGGGCTAACAAAGGGAGGTGGAAGAGTGCAGGGGGGGGGGGGTTCGAGGGGGAGGGGGTGTAGAGAAATGTGCTAGAGCATTTAATGCGCAGCAGAATAAAGTTTAAAAATAAAAACACATTTTCCACAAGAACTTATCTAACGGAGATGATGTCCGGATGCATGAAACTCATGCAAACCATTCAAGGGTGAGACATTCTCACATAGGGGAGCTCGTATATCCCCTGAAGTGCAGAATCAGTCCTGCAAACGAAGGAGCTTAGGCAACCTCCCTTTAGTAGTGTCCACACGGTGGCGACCGACGACGATGTCTCCTCCTCACCTAATGCACTTCATTTCCACTTGCACCTCCAAGGTACAAGAGCAGTAAAACTACATCAGGAGCAGTAGCAACAACAGCCATAGCAAGCAATAGTAGCAGCTACAGCAAGAGCAGCAGCAATTACGGGAGAGATAGCACTACTCTCTCTCTCTTATCTTTCTCTTCTCTCCTTTGGAAGAGAGCAGGAGGGGGAGAGGAAGGAGGAGAGGATGAGATGGGTGTGAAGATCTCAGCTTTTAACTCTTCACAAACCCTCTCATATAAATAAAGGGTGACACCTGGTGCAGCACACATGTCGTGCGGCTATGCTGTGTATGGATCAGAGTACTACCAGCCATACTTGTCTTGACGGCAAGATAAGATGTCTCCAATCAGAGTTTGCGACATAGGTCATTGTCACCAAGGCTTTCTTGGCGACAATTAATCTTGTCGCTAGAAATACTAGTGACAGTTGACTTTGTTGCCAGGATAATCCTAGCGGCAGTCAATCTCGTCGCCAAGACCATCCTGAGACTCATTGTCTTGTTCTCGTCATATCAACCACCTTTTGTGTGTGACCCTCTAGGCCCAATACCCAGCTGACCGTGAGTTGCACCCGTCAGAATTCTTCTAACTTAGAACTCTTTCTAACTTAGTGAATTATTATCTCCTTAATAATTCACTCAATTTATCGACTATGGATGTACCAAGCTACTACGCCATAGTCTCCAGACAATATCAAATCCCTTGGATCTTTTTGCCTATAGTTACTGTGTACCTTTAGTCCCTCATCCATTTAATATATGAGAGAATGCATATAAGGCATGGTACTATCAGACCTACATGGAATCTATTCAATTCTTGCTCTTATCGGATTCTCCCAGAGAACTCCTCTCTCAATCTAATTGACCCTAGCCATGGATTTGCCTGAGCAACAACACATGGGATATTCCTCTCATGATACCAAGAGTGAATGATCCTTTATTAACACACAATTATCTTTGTAATGTTGGCTACCATTCCCAATAACCAGCTATATTAGATGTAGAACTTCTAGACCTAGAAATATGACATCAAAGAATGGAGTACTTAAATAAGATATTCCTACTATCTCAAGTCCAAAGACCAGTTACACAACTGAGACCACAAATCATTGTCTGATAATCAGGTGTCATCAACCATATAATATTTTGACAGCAAATCATTCAATGAACTTATTCTCCAATGAGCACTTGCACATGTTATACTCTGTAGATTTTGATGATCACAAAAATAGTAAGTTTAACTCATGATTTAGAAAATCACAAAACACTGAGTATAATTTACATTTATGACCAAGAAATTGATCTATATTTATTTAATTTGACGGTCTAATTTGTGTGTTAACTGTGTAGTAATTTTGTCCAACAATCGCATTTGAAGTGTTCAATACCAAGCCCAAGACTTGGACAAAACAGAAAGACAAGACTGGAAGAAGAACTACAAAACTGACAATCGGACGACCGACTTGTAGAAATCGATTAACCGATAATGAAAGGCAATCGATGGAAGATAGATTATGGATCAAGGGAATTGATGGACGATCGATTACAAGTCCAAAGTCGGATGACCGATTTGGTAATTTCGGTCGACCGACCTTGTAAGACCCAGCCCTCCTGGGCCCTTTGGCCCCATCCTCACGATCACGACAAGCGCCCTGGCCACGACTTGGTCGTGCCAGATCGGCCTGCCGCGACAGGTTTGAGTCGCGCCATACCCGGCCGTCGCGTTCTTGTTGCGACGGGGGTAGCCGTCGCTTCCTTGTCGCGGCGTCACGACTGCTTTTCTGACAGACATGACCGCTGTCCTTTCTGTCAGAACGGTTTTGTCGGGTGTCAGGCACGTGCAGCGTTGACGCGACCTGGTCAGCCATCGCGATTGCTTTTCCAGTCTTCGAGGTTTGACCGACTTTTTAGGGTCGCACCGGGGGCGACCGTTGCGACATGGTCGCGACGCCTAGGGGCGACACGACACGACACGGTGGTTGTCGCGCCGGGTCGGCTTGTCGCGTTCTGGGGGTCGTCGGTTTAAAATCAAGTGCCGCGCCCTCCCCCTCTCCCCTTTCTTTCCTTCTTCTTCCCCTCTCCTTCCCTCCGAGCTCTCTAGCAGTTCTTTCGTCCGTTCTTCGTGCTCGAGGTGGTGAAGTCCTATTCGTGCAGGGGCCGTATTCGTGTTGTGTGGAGCGAGGAGGAGGTGGTCATTCCTACATGAAGGCCCCAACGGGTCGGCTCTACATGTGGAGGTAGGGACCCTTGATCCTCTCGCCCTAAGCATGCTCCCCTTCCTCTAGAGACGGTGTTTCCTCGTGGTTTGTGGTTGTGGGAGTGTAAGGATCCATGCTCGTGGTTGAGTGAGGTTTCCCCTTCGAGCGTAGATCCTTGTTAATCCATGTTTGTGGGGCTCTAAGGGTGGTTTGGAGGGATTTACAGCTTTCATATATGTTGCACATGCTCCCCTCTCCCCGTGGAATGTTTATTTCGTGTTTTTGGGGTGGTTCCCGAAGGGACTGCTCCGAAACCCCCCCTTTGCTGAAGACGCGACCACTATAGAGGTCGCGATCTTGTCGCGACAGCTTGGCTGGTCGCGACATGATCGTGACGCTCTTGGGTGTCACGACCTGGTCGCGACGGGAAGGCCCGCCGCGACAGTGTAGCGACAACGAAGGGCGTCACGACAAGGTCGCGACGACCCGATGCGTCACGGCTACAGCCGAGAGACAGGTTTGGTCTTCGCGGTTTCCGTTTCGTTTACTGTACCCGTGGCACCTGTGCTAGTTTCCTAGTACGGTCCTACACTAGTCGTTCACCCGGTGCTCAACACTTGAGGGCTTGTCCCGTGTGAGAGGTTGTTACCATTACCTGGGACCCCCGTCCTCGGGAGCCTGATGAGGGAGTACTCCAGGCTACGAGCGTGCTTGAGTTGGCAGCCCAGCAGACGGACTCTGGAGCTGAGGGGAAAATGGTGGTTAGGACAGCGGCGTTGAGTCGTTTGTAGAGCTCTCATGGTTGGTCTGGGATGCCGAGGACTGTTAGGAGTTCTACCCGGTGCAGGCCAGCCAGTCCTGTTTCTCACTGCCTCGCTCCTTGTGGCCCCAGAACCACTTGGGGAGGTCAGGTGTGGGACCGTAGTCCGTCCAGACTATGGCAGTTACTGTTGTGTGCTTTGTGTCCTATCTCGCTCTGACGAGATGTGAGGGTTAGGACATGTGTTAAGGATAAGACGTCGGTGGGCGCACCTGACCTTTGACTAGTGGTAGTGTCTTTCGTAGCTCATGTACCTTGTCCAGGCGGGGTATCCACATGTCTGTGCTTACTATCCTTGTGGTGGTTACGACGAGCAGTCATACGGAGTTTCCGACCGTGTTGTGTTTCCGTACCGCGCTAGTCGTAGCTTCGCTTCCGCACTTCCGGTTGTAGGTAGAAGATATAAACTGTTGTTATTTATTTGATATATATATATATATATATATATATATATATATATATATATATTCTTCTACCTGTTAGAGCCAGTAGGAGATTGGTAGTCCCTACTGAGCTTCTGTTGTGAAGCTCATCCATTTCTTTCCAAGTGAGACTTCTTAGCAGCGACAGGGCGCGTGTCGGGTGGACGAGACGGGGCGGTAGTGGAGGTCCCTGTAGCTAGCAATGGTTGCCCTTTCATAGTGTACGTCACCCTCGGGTATGCCCCTAAGGGATTTGTTCTTTCCCTGCCTTTCACTTGTACTAGCGTGCGTGCGTTGGGACTGTACTTAGAGCGGTACGCAGTGGTCTCGCTCTCTTTTCTGTTTCCACTTGTACGCTTCTAGTTTAGCAGTTGACATTTACTTCCATTACATATCCTGTTAGATATATATTATAGACCTTCTGGGTATCCGGATCCGTGGGCGGCGACCGCGAAAATTGGGTCCTCGGCGTGGCCGAGGGTCGGGTTCTCGGGGTCGTTATAGACCTAGTCAA